>OX467303.1:16054285-17259142 GCA_950108535.1 Agriphila straminella
TAACGACGTTATTATATTTATATATTATATTATTATTTATTTATTTTATTTATTTATTTAGACTATACCTGGGAAACCAATAGCTACGAAGTTATTGAAGGTCATTAGTAAAGAGACTGATGGAGCTTAAAAAGCTGGGCAGTATAATATTGGCACAAATATTATAAGGAAAATAATATCAATTCAGCACATTGGTAAAGTAATTTTTGTTCATAAATAAACAACACCACACAAACTTTGCTAGGATTCCAAAGTAAGTATAGCTAAAGAACTTGTGTTGTGCAATTCAGAGACAGTGGTGGAACTACAAATACCCAGACCTGAGCCAATACAGAAAAGTTTGTTTTCTAAATTGACCCAGCCGGAGATCGAACCTGGGACCTCAGAGATGGCGACACTTTGAAGTCCGGTGTACAAACCACTCGTCCAAGGAGGTTGTCAAAGTATACCTCAAACTATAAAAACCTATAGGTAACTTAAAAAAAATATGGGGCTAGGTACTCATAAAATATTCTAAATTCTTTAATTATAAAAATACCCTTAAAATAAATCTTGGCTCGATATATCGATCGGCAAGATTCCACGATAAAAACGTAAATAAATACAATTAAAATTAATTGGCGATGCTTTTAACAAAATCTCAGCTGAATGGAGTCGAGGGAGCCTTTGGACAATGATAAAAGCCTGCTAATTAGCACCGTCCTTTAATATAATGATTGGAATTTAATGGGATTTAGCTTTGTTAATAATTATAATGAAAATTAAACACTATAATGGTTACTTTATTTGGTTTTCACATTTATTGTTTCTTTTATCAACGTTTTTTTTTAACAAAAAACGATGCAAGAAAATACTAATAAAGGTTACCTAAATAGTAACTTTAATTTAATTTATTGTCTATAAAAAAATGTTATATCTATCATTAAAGATATCTACTGCAATTAATATTCTTTTTGATTATTCATTTACATTATTAAGTCTGCTTGTTTAACTGTTAAGGTATTAAAACAATGTAAATAAATTATGCGTTAATTGGCAAAATAAAATATATTGCCTGCGTACGTACCTACTCCTACGTAGGGTAATTGACATTCCGAAATGTGAAAACCAAACAAAGCCAAAGTCTTATACTGTTTAAATGTGAGTTTAATAAGATATTTTAATACCCATATAATTTGTGTATGTAATAAATAACTTTTTCATCGTCAGTTTGGAATATAAAACAATTTGTCAAAAGCATTTTATCTCTATTTTCATTCTTTTAAAATTTAAACTCACAAAATCTCAACAAAAGCATAGACTTTCAACAATCCAAAAAATGTTGCACTTTAACACTTTAAAAAGTAAGTTAACGACAGTTTTGTTAAGAACAATAGGGGTCAAAAGTGCTCAAAATTTTAACACCGACTTGAGCGCATCGAAATGTTGAATGGTACCTACCCTGTGAAAGAACAATGGCGGGTATATGATATTAGCTGAGTTAAAATTTCAGCGTTTAGAAATGAAAAATAGCGTAAATTTTTTGGGGAACTTTAACATCTAAATTTTTTGTGGAAAAACTCTGCAAATAAAGATACCTATTTATTTTTTCATTTATTAGGCTGGCGAAACGCTTAAAGCAAACAAAAATTAATAAAATGACAAGAAATGACTTCTTTCTGAGTTCTTAGGCGCGGTGGTTGTGAAAAGCGCCGCCACTACATTTATTTTTATTACTCGTAAACTTCGATCAGATAACTCGTAAACCAAGTCAATATTTAAAAAAAGCTCATGTAATAATCTCTTAAATTGTCTCTAATATTTTTTGAATAACTCTTCAACAGTTATCATTCATTTGAATTTTGAAAATCTACTGGTAGAACCTTTGAATTTTGAAAATCTACTGGTAATTCTTTTTGGAATTTTGCAAAATTCAGGTTTTTGGGGGGGGGGGTGTTTGTTTACTAAATTGTAAATATTTCATAGGAAAAAATGACAAAATGGGTCCTAGGGTATTCTACGAAATGGCGATATAATTTTGAAAATTGGTTAATAATTGTGACCTGTGTAGGTGGTCCCTTTAGATTTGGAATTGTAGAAAAACGGTTGTTTCCGTACATAATTTTAAAAAAAAAAAAAACAAAAAACCTACCTCTAAAAAGCAGGAAATAATATTCGTAATAATAAAAATACGTCTATTACTAGTCTACGAATTTTATTTCTTGCTTTTTAGAGGTAGGTTTTTTGAAGTCGGTTTTTTGTTTTTTTTAATCAATTTTTTATTTTTTTATTTTTAGTATAAGTTTTTTTTTAGTATAATAATATTATATATGTAGAAAAATTGGCTCAGCCAAACGTAAGAAAATCGAGGAGAAACATACATACGGGTCAAACTGAGAACCTCCTTTTTAAGTCGGTTAAAGAACCTACACTTAAGATATCCCTCTTCCTACAAAAAAATAATTATCTTATTCAGTTCATAAACAAAGAAGTAATACGACCATTATCATCGAGGCAATTCACACAAAATCATACTGTTTTCGTGCTTTTTTCAAGATTACTTGAAAAGTACTGAACCGATTTCCAAATTTTAAAAAATGAGACCAACTTGGGAGTTTACATAATGTAATAACGTTTAAATCATTTTAATTTCTAGCCGTCTTCGAGTAATCGGTGGACATACACAAAAAAAAACACAAATATACAGACGAACATAGAACCTCTTCCTTTTTTGGAAGTCGGTTAAAAAGTGATGTAGCTTCTATGATTATTGACCGATCGTCATGTTAATAACGTTAAAACTTAAAAGATGCAGAAGCAGACGAGAAGTGCATTCATTGGAATTTCGAAAATCGGTTAATAATATTTTGGCCGCGTCGAGGCAGTCAGCGAGCGCTTTTGTTTTCCGAAATTGATTTCCGAGGCAGCCACGTTTGATATTTAGGTAATAAATATAATAAGTAAGCAATATTTCATCAGCCAAGCGTCTTCCTTGATCTAACACTAACTAAATAATATGTATGAACAATATCTACCAAATCTAGCGATCTCCATTTCTAATTAATTCAGGAATAGTAATAAGTGACATTTCCACAAAATTTGAAGATACACGTTACGCGCCGTAACCCCTTCTTCTTAATATTATAATCTTATTCTAAACGCAGAATAAATTAAGAAACAATCAACCAAAGTTGTCACCGTCTGTTGTCAGAACCTAGTTATAAGGTAAAGCTTTGTCTGTTGTTTATTAATGCTAAATAATAAAACCAATTATATACCCACTCACTATGTTTCTTCAGAATGGACATCACACTTCTACGCAAAATATACGAGTAAGTAATGAACAAAATAGTTAGCCTGCGATCGAGAAAACACTAATCTATATATTTCGTATAAACAACGGGTTGCATGCATGGAATATGCGTGTTCTGCAAACTCAACAATATAAACTATTCAAAATAAAGAAAAATGTTAATCATTTTCAATTAAATAGTTTGAAAAAAATACTAGTACATATAAGTTAGCACACTATCACACAGCTGCATCCAACGAACTAACTACATCATAAGATTCATAAGTGACTGTAGATTAAAAGTAAGTAAAGTAAAGGGCTATTTTTTGGAAAAGGCATGGTGTTTGTTGTTTTTTTTACTTAAATCTGGATGCCTGGGGTCTATTACGAAAAGTTTTATGCGATACACGCTGCGTCCGTGCTTCGTTTTGATTGTTTCCTATTACAAAGCACTTGCGTATGTGATATCGCGAAGTGATTGCGTAAGTTTGACAGTTTCTCTCTAGAATATTTGACATCATTCGTTCAATAGTCTATACGCAACGATAGTCAAATTCAAAATGTTTGTTATATCTACAACCGACGAACTGCGCACTATTATCGTGGCCAAGTGACTGCGTTACGCAATTGCGTACGTTATTTTTGTAATAGGTCTCCTGGTGTGTGATGCGTAGCAATGTGTGATCCGCCTTAAATTTTGACTGCCGCAGACAATTATTGAGAGTGTAAAAAATATACTGACCAAAGTGATTGGATTTTTGTAAATTTGTTAAATGGCAGAACCTTAAAAGTTATGTGTGTTAAGAACAAATCTTTGATTGTTAAAGTGCAGGCCAGTAGTTAACACGTTTCGAAACTATTATGAGTTTTTTAAGTACGTACATCAAAAGAAAGCATTATATAATTTCCCAATGAAATTTCATTGTTTTATAGTTTTTCGTTTCTAAGATTTAATAACACGCTTTCTTATTTTTGTTACACAGTGATTATTAGTATTTATTAAACAAGTGTAGTCATTTGAGGTAAGGGATATAAAGTAAACAAAAGTATTCGAACTGTATTAAACTACAGATGGTCCCCTGTAGAACGGAGCGTAATCTAAAGTGGGGGTAACTAAGAAATTTATCAAACCCCCTACACCTGAGAGATGAACCTATGTAAACATGGCCCAGATTACTTGCAAAGTCTCGTTTGTTCATCCCCCTCACAGCCATGTACTAACTTTACATTTAGCAAATACAAGCCCTTAATAAGGCTTCCTTCAATAGAATAACGGATCAAAACATCCGTTTGTATACAATGGTTTAGTTACCCTAAAATATAAACCGGCTGGTTAACTTAACCAAATAATTTTATAATAAAATGTTACAAAAGTCCTATAGTATGTTGTGGTACATACGGACCTAAAGTTGTAAAAAAAAACCTATCGGCGCCAGGCGTCTACTGGCCTAGTACTTTTTTAAACATTTTGTAAGTTTTTTTTTTCGATTTACCTAGAATTTAATTAGGTAAGTATGACCGATTGGTATGCTTGCTTGTAAAATAATGTACTTAACAAGCTTATTCAAATTATTTATTCTATTCTAATAAAATCCTATTTGGCAAGTATGGATCAAACTTTTTGTGGAGTAACTACATATTTGTGAAGAGTCCACCTTAACCCGTTTGTAACGAACGATACAACGCAAATTCTACGAAACGTGCGAACAAAGTTATATGTTGTATCTCACTGTTTTAAACTTTTACATCTGTCTACCCGCATCGAGGAATTTAATGTTTGCTGTACGTCCACATATTATTGTACGTTTCCTGCTGTGAGAAAAAAGACAAGGCATTCTGAGTCGGCCATAGAACATCAATAATAAAATTCTTGTTAATTTTGAGGGTAACTGTTTTAAATCATTGTAAAATGGTACGATGTATAAAATTGTAGTAAAAAAATTTAAATAACAAACTCCAGAGATTATAAAGTAAAATTTTTGAAAACGTATTGTATGTAAACTGTGAAAAACCGTTTAATAATTTTTCAACCACAATAATAGTGTAATAATAAATGCTCGGATAATTTGACACAGTGCCATCTATCCCGAAACTAAGCAAAGCTTGTAATATAGGTGCTAAACAACCTGATATACTACTTATATATTTTTAAATAAATACTTAATACACATAGTAACACCCAGACTCGTCACAGAAATTAAAATTCATCATTTAAATTTCTGGCTGGGCGGGAATCGAACCCGGGACCTCTTGCGTGGTAGGCGGCATGTTGACTACTGCACAACTCAGGTCGTCAAAATGATGTGAAAGTGAAATAAGCTTTATTCAAATAAACTTAATTATGAAGTACTTTTGAATCGTCTATATTATTCCTACCACCCGTTCCAGACTTTTTTAGCTGACAAGAAGATGAAAGTAGGTAGTTATACTAAATAGAGATATAACCTTTATCAAGTAGAATTAATGGTCAAATTAAACACAGAATAGTCAAGGCGGTTCAAAACAGATATAGCGTTCAATTAAACGGTATTAGCATGGGATCAATCATCTAATAACGCAGTACATACATCACGTCACAGGTACACGGCACAATCAACGCCACATGCAGATTTTCCCATCACATGATCTGTGACATGTAAATGCATTCCAAGGGTGTCTCAGAAAGCTCTCAGTTTGAGGAACTTCGCACGTTGTCTCTTACATTGTTGCACGAAGGACTGAGTTGTACCTAGACGTTTTAAAACTTCTTCTTGAAACCGATTTGAATTTTGAAGTAAAAAAAAAAACAAAAACTCGTTGGGTTCCTATAGATAAAAAAGTCAATCTACTCAAACATCTAGAACGAAAGCATTTGGTTCAAAATGTTTTAGTAAAATGATTTCTACATTGTAATGTATTAGTAACTACAAGATGTTTGAAAGTACAAAATATGTCTAAAGTGTTATTTCCACTGCCGAAAGAATTTGAATGCTTTTACACAAAACGATAACGACCAAGCCACCTAAAACCACTACGATCCCCTAACCACCCACTATTCAGAATTAGGAACGCCTAGCAAATTATATTTTAATATATTCCGCTACATTTCCTTTACGGGATTCAGCCCCTCCCGTTTCAGTGACTCGCGTGCGTATCGAACACTTACCGCTGTTAATTAAAAAAAATGTAGTATTTTCAAATTCTAACACGATAAAACGTCGTGAACGCCTGTAAACACATTTGACATGTGTAAAACAGACACTGAATACAAGTGGCGGATAAGACATTTCCCCTTATATCCGGCGCGAAGAACCTACGATTTTTTCTTGGCGCCCAAGTGAAGAGTCCTTGGGCAAATTAAGAGACAGATGTTTGTGTAGTTTTTGTGCATTCAGCTCATTTTATGTGACCACTCAGCGGGGGGCTAGAGTCATTGATAAGACTTAAGGGGCCGTATAACGTCAAATACACATTTTTGGACAACAATTTCACACAGTATTACTTGATTTATCAGTCTCAAAAAAATAATGTTAAAAAAAGATTATAGTAGGTACATACTCAGTTATGTGACTGACAGAAACATGATAGCTAAAACTTTTCTCTCGATAGAAAAAAATCGTAAAGTGACCTCCAATTTTGTAGATTTTCCCTGATGCCAACCAATAATAAATAAACCTATAATCTTGAAACTACATATAATTAAAAAAAACCTTAGCTAGATGCTCTCTAGTTGTGTGATTGTCAGATTTCCAAAAAGAAATAGTTAAAACAATAATGTTGCCATTAATTTAGAAAAAAAATACTATCAAAATTTCTTCCAGCGTTGTACGGGCTCTTAAATGTTTTTTCCAACTACTACTTAGAAATTAATGCTTATTTGGCAATCAAAAATGATACTAAAACGTCTCCGGAAAATAACTCTACTGGCGACGTTGTACGAAACACGCACGCTAAGTTAAATGATAATATCATTTAACTTAAATAAATTTACTTTTTTGCATATTATGTAAAAAACTAAATTTATTTAATTATACAAAAAAAAAGGTTTCATACAGTTACGTCTATTTAGTAAATACTACTTTAGAATATCGAAAAGCCATTGTGATGTTACAAATAGTGGGAATTATATGGGCGTTTTAGAAAGCATTGTCTTGCCTGTTTATATCGTAATTATAACCTAATCATACAGTAATTAGTATGAGTAGTAAGTACAAAACAGAAACATCGTATTAGTTTCTTCATTAAACGCTCACAGGCTCTTTCGGATGTTTTAAATTAACATGTAATGAAGGTACTTTTGCGTTATCTATTCTTAAGTTAATCTAAAATAGAACCACGGAAGTGTGAATAAGAGTCAAACTCGATTGTTAAATTATGAATGCCAAATAACTAACAAAACCGTAATTATTTTGGGAAAAATCTCGTAACAAGATCGAGAACTAAACTAAAATCGACTTTTGGCATCATTAAATTATTTAGAATAGCGCAATCACTCGCACTTTTTTGGCATCTGTCTTCAAAATGTTTTAATTAAACTAGGTTGAGTGTTATATTCTTGATTAATGACTACGGAATTTGGACAATGAAAATATAGTGTTTTGTTTTAAGATAATGAGCGCTAACTTGATAAATAATTAATGGGCTCGAGTCACAAGATAATAATCGATAGGCCAAGCTGACAAATTAATAAGGGGGAGGTCAAGTTTTTTGTAACGGTCTTTCTTATAGACTTAGCAACACTCAAATTATTAAAACTATTTTTATCGTTTTGATTTTATGAGGATTCGTTTTAAATATTGTTTGTTACGTTACGTTCTGAACAGTAAAATGTCGAAGTTTAATTAGTGAAATTCATACCACAAAGAATCTATTTGCTCTATTTTACTATTTTATGATAAGGTGTAGTCGCAAAAAAGAAATAGTGGTGTCGATTCGGTTAACACGACTTAACTAAATTAGCAGGACTAAACTTAATTTTAGCATTCTGATCTTGTCTTTTCGATACAGAAAAAAAAGGATGGAAAACTAAATTTAGTTTAGTCCTGTCAATTTAGTTAAGTCGTTGCCAACCGAATCGACACCAGTATCGGCCAAATACGTTGTTGTCAGAATTTAATAACTCGATTAAGAAATAAACATAAAGCAATCCTCAAAATCTTACCCCAACAGGGGACAAGGTTTATCAGCAAAAAGCGTCTGGCCCAAGCACGCAGTGGAAGATAGCCTCGCAACGCAATTCAACCGGCCTATTCTACGGGCGAATTCAATTAACTGAACAAGCCATGAGAGTAATAAATTCTCTAAACAATCAGAATTCGAGCCTGGTAATATGTCCGGTTGCATACGCACTGCGGTCCTGGCTCTGTTTAATCAACGAATAAACACGTTGTCTGCCCGTCCCCCGCCGACATGTGTATCTATGTGCCTTTTTTGCCACCGTAAAGGGTTTATGTGCCCATTGTTTTTGGCAAAGATTACTTTTTGCGGGGTAAATTAATTAATGCGAATCACAAATGCGAGCGTTCGTTTTTTTACGGATGGATTTTTTATACTTTTTTCTAAATACCCGTAGGTTAATAAACTAATATTGCTTTGTTCAACTTATTTGTTTAAATAAGATAACATCGCTGTCAGAGAGAGTGGACCAATTCAGTTATCGTTAATCGAAAAACTGTTTGTAGTTATTGCGAAAATTAATAGGTACCCTGCTGGGGGCAGTTTATCGAGATGATGGTGTGTCGATTGTGGCGAATGCCATAGAATATCAGCTCGTGTGAAGCACGGAAGTAGCTATTAAGATGGTTGGAAATATAAATTAAAGTAGCTTTAGAGATTTGTGATAATAAAATGCTCTTTACGATATTTTTACCAAACTACGTAAAAGAAGGAACTTACATAACGTAAACTACTTTTTTCACCTGTCGGATGTCTACAAAGAAGGAAGAAAGGGTTTTTGAATAGTAACAATTTTATAGCTATGGAGGCGCCGGGCCTGAACCGAAAGCCGAACTCCTCCACAAAAAAGTACGGTTAACGTTGCATGTCTGTGCCGACGGTACAAGGGCCATACATTACACTCGAGTTTTACGCCCTTTATCTATCTTCGTACACAGCATCAAATTGTAACAAAAGGATTATTCAAGTAAGCGGATTATAGCGCTCTCCTAATTTATATCCATGATTCGAGCACCACCAACGCGGCTTTTTTCTAGTCTCCAGTTCTCTAATGAATTTAAAAGGTCTTTCTATGGAAATTCGTGTGGTGAACAATGTTAGCGTGTTGTTTTGTTGTGTTTGTTAAAGGCGGCGAAGTCAAACGAACATAGCCGGGGGTTGCGACCTAACCTCGCCTCTCTGCAGTGTTCGGTGACTTTGGAAACGGCGTTGCCACTAATTAACCTTTATTTGAGCCCTAAGACACCACCGCGACATGCGTATCGGCCGACGCCGTTATCTGATCCATCGTAAAAATTAATTACATACATATGTTCATAAATATCTAAACTGTTAGCATTTACTGCTAACGTTCGGCTCGGTGGTTCGGTTCACGCGAGCGCTCACGCACATACCAACATTTGCACCCGCGTAATTAGTAACACGGCAAAAACTTAACATGTCAACCTACTACTTTATTAGTGTTAGTTTTTGTGTTACTTCCTGTCGCGCGGAGAGACGCCTGGGCGATCGTCTATATTCCAAAAATGCAAAATTGGCTCAAATTGCTTGTTATTAACGATGACAGATGTTTAGGCGCCGGTCTCGTCGACTGGAGAAGGGACTTATGTCATTGCATTAGAGCTCAATTTCTTTTGGAATCTTAGAAAATCTTTTCAGAGGAGAGATCGGATGTGTTGATACTGCCGCTATGGATATGCAATTAGCGACAACCTTTTATTCGATTTAATGGAAATGAGACGTTGGCTCGTATAACTGTAGACTGGCCGTTTACAACTGCCAATAGTGTGGTAACGAGCGATTATAAAGAAATTCAGTTTACGATACACGCTTTTACGGAATAACAAACCTATTTAAATTAATTATAGCTTTATGCTTTGATTTTTATTTGCATTATAAAATCCTTAGCAAAAGTTAGTTTAGTTTTTAGCAACCGTAAGAATTCTTATACCATACCATGAGAATTCTTATTAACAGCTTTATCTTTTAATAAAGTACCTAGAAATCTCTTGATAATGACGTCTAAATATGGCTAAAGACATTTAAAGCATTTTCACTCTGATACGTATGATACCTAGTTGTTTTAATACTAACACTTTTGACCCAAAAAGAAAACTAAAGTTCTGGGACAATTTATTCCTGTTTTAGCAAGTGACGTAGTATTGCCATGGCAGAATATTTTACTGATCTGAAATCATTTTAGCTATCTACAATTTCTCAAGTTTTCTCAACCCAAGAGAAAACTCAAGACATTTCGGATAAACAGCAAGGAAAGATGAAGCTATAATACTAATATACTATAATACTAACGATTTTGAAAAATTTGAGCTTGATCGCTGCGGACAATAACGACATTTTTTTCGTGATATAACGCACTTAACAGTCGGATAGAATATGAAATAATAAACAATATTTTGTATGACACATTTAGGGAGATATTTGAAAATTCCTGGCTAACTCCATACAAACGTGGCATAAGTGACGTCACAAATGGAGCGTTTTCGCCGGGTGCTGCTGCGCGCTAACTTTAAGTGACTATATCACGAAAAAAAACGCAAGAGAAAAGTTTTAATATTACAGTAGATTTTCTCACGCATTATACTTTTGATTATGATACAAAAAATTGATGCATGTTCCCTATTGTTTGGGGTGTCAAATTCCCAATAGTAGTAGTATCAAAGCTTAAAAAAAAATATTGTAGTACAAAAAGTTGTATCAGTATTAGTTAAAGGGAAAGGATCAGTTTCTAAGGGCGCTTTGGCTTTACGTGAACATTAAATATAATTTTATATGATTCTCATTAATACTTTGTATCTAAAGGACATGAATATAAATAGTAATAACTTTGCAGGAAAATCTTAAAATGTGTCTAAATAAGCATGTGTAATATTGTAATCTTAAGACTGTAAGAAGTTATTTATGATAGTTTTTCCAAAACAAATGTATTACCTATTACACTTTGACTCTTACATTATTACTAACTTTTTACACTTTTTGAGTTAATAATATAATAACATAAATCTACTATTGTTGTGTATTTGTTTTTACAAAGAAAATTCGGTTTACAAAGAAATAGCAGTTAAAACAACATTCACAGCATAGATAATACAGATTCACAGTACAGGAGACAAAGCGAATATTTTTTTTCAGATCTTATTATTTTTGACATTAAAAAGTTAGTAAAAACCATGGTATATTAACTTTATGGTAAAAACGTAGTTTTTATTAAATATGTACTCTTTGTTTGACAGTGGGTTGACAATGGTATTTTGCCATGTTTAGAAAAGAGTTTAGAAAAAGTTATAATTACATACGAGACAAGACAACTCTGTGATTATATTTGTTCTGCAGAAATACTTTTTAAATTAATTATTTTAATATTTACTTTCCGTCGAAGAGACTTACAAGGAAATTCATTTTTAAATTATATTTTTCTGTAAAAATACATCTTACAGATCAACATAATCACGTAAAACCGGGATAGAACAATTCCCTTTTTTTAGTGCTACGCTGATTTGAGTCTCATCTATTAATCGTTGAATACAGTTAGTCTGTTTTTATAACACAACCGCGTACTTAGTAAACTCGATTTACTTTACTATAATTAATAATAATAATAAAGTTTATTTATTTTTATGTTAATTAAGCCTAAATCTCTTTTTACGTGACGGTATGTACTTTAAACTAGAATAATTAGATAAATTAAAAAAAAAATGGAATGAGTGCTTTTCAATATGACAAACATTTTAGGGTTTCATCTGCCTGCCTACCTGAGTACTCTTCGAAGCTTAGTAAAAAAAACACATTGACACACATTTTTATCAACAGCATTCTATCGATCCTACGGTTTTTTTATCATTTTGAAAAGCCCTCATTGTATCAGCTTTTTTTTATTTTCGTTATTCACCTTCAATTTTGGCATCTTTTTAAATTAGATGTGGCTACACTAAAAATGAAAATAAAAACTTTACTAATCACTAACCTACCTACTGTCAATACCAATATTTTTGGTGATCTATAAAAAACTTATTATCAACTATTCATATGGCTATTTTAGCATAAAGGTGTAGGTAATGCGTTTGTATAAAGCAAAAATACATTTCAATTTTTGTCAACAATATCGTATTAAGTTTACGAAAAATAATTGGAATTCGTTTCATGTTTCATTAGTTCTTACAGTTGCATGACTTAATTTTTAATCATAAATAATAGTGCTAATTAGACCAAGACGTATAATAAAATTTGTTAAACATTTTTTAAACAAAATACTGTTAGTCGCGTTATTTAAGTATAGATATCACATAATCGTATGTAACTAGGTATAATAAGTAAAATTTAATCAAAATTGTATTTTTACACTATTTATAATTCAAAAACGGCTGAACGGACTTTAATGAAATTAGGCACACATACTTTATAGCCTGGATTAAAACATAGGATACTTTATATTTGGGTCAAGATTCCCCAGGGATTTGTTTCCGAATATCCACGTAGACGAAGTCGTGGGCGGAAGCTAGTAATTAATAAATAAGTAAATAATTAAACACAAAATAACTTTTTCCTCCACAAATATAATTTTATTTTCAGGAGACAAAGTTCTTTAATAAAGCATATAACAATGCTTAAAACAGGACGACCTCCAACCCCTATTTATCCTGAAAATTAAGTATGGATTATCATTAATTTAGAGGGAAGCAATATTATAAAAGCAGGACCTGTTTTAGTAAAAAAAAAGAAAATCCAAAAGTTGCAATCTATTTGAATCTATACTCTATCATTATGTTTCATAAACTGTTTGCAATCACTGACCACTAAGAATTCAAAAAATGCAACGGAATCCTTTCAAAGAATATTTTAAGAAAAGAAAACACTTTTATCGGTAGTTTAATTACGGAAAGGATTAACTGCGGACCACTGATACACATGCTACGGCCCCCTACGTTCCCTAGTAGAACACACTTTAAGAAACCTACTATATTATGTAATAAAATATGAACTTCCATAGCGCCGCGTACCTTTGTTTTAGAAAACTAACGATGCTAATTTTGTTACATTTCCGGAAAAACAAAAGAAAATCTATCAAACACTCATTAACGAAAAAAGGACCTAAAGTGTCTGCTTG
Organism: Agriphila straminella; assembly: GCA_950108535.1. Lineage (NCBI taxonomy): Eukaryota > Metazoa > Arthropoda > Insecta > Lepidoptera > Crambidae > Agriphila > Agriphila straminella. The sequence continues at coordinate 16,067,833 of OX467303.1, forward strand.
ATTATTCCATTAAAATTAAGCTGCATTATAAAATTTTCTTTATCTTGGAGTTAAGTGATATTATTACTACGTTGATCTTTATATTCGAAAACTCTAAACTGCATTATAAATAAACGAAGAATAAGTTTACACCCAGTTTAATGAAAAAGTTTGTTTTAGTAAATATAACGCTTTGTGACGTCAAACGTAAAGTAAAACGTATTAATGTAATATTTTTGGTAAACTAGGTGTAAACATTTCGTTTAAATATTAACAAAGCAGTGAGGGCAAAAATGATTTGAAAATGATGACATTTTGTTATAATAATTTGGAAAAACAAAAGACAACCTATCAAACTTTCAAGCAAGAGTAAGTACCTATCTAATAAATAATAATGCCTACGTATTCCAATCAAATAAGTTGTAGTCTATTAGTCTTATTCTTCCTTGGAGTATCATGAACTTTCATTAGAAGTCTGATGTGGAGTAATTATTAGAACTGTGCGTTTCTTTTAGGAAATTTTAAGGGGAAAAAAACAATGTTGATTTATTAAACTTTCCGGAAAAACAAAAGATACTCTATTTAACTTTCGAGAAAATGTTAGTAATATAATAATAAATAGATTCAGATAACTCAAAAGTGCCTGCGTATTCCAATAAAATAAGTAGATAAGTTTTATTTTATTTTTCCTTGGAATAAAATATAGAGTTCCATTCAGAAAATATATTTGGTGAAATGCACGCATCTTTTTTCTAAAGAAATAAGGAGGAAAACAATTATGTTGTTTTATTAATTTTCCCCTTCGATCGGTATCTGATCGAAGATCTTCCCAGTTAAACCAAAGAAAATCTACAAAAAAAAATAGTTTTAGATAACTCAAAGTAGCTGCGTATTCCAATAAAATAAGGTGCATTCTCTATTTTTCCTTGGAATAAAATATGGAGTTCCATTAGAAATCTATTGTAGAGCAATATTATAAGTGTGGGGGAGGGCGATGCGAGCGCCACCTGTTACACAGTCGCGGAATCTCTGAGAAATGCGAATTTAATATTCTGCCATAACGCTTTCTGTAGCTTCTCCGCCTGCTTTTTGGGTGAATGAAATAAAGTTGTGATGAAAACGGTATTTATTAGAAAGTATGTACCTTAATATTTCGTTGGTGCCTTTACTTTGTTTTTATATACCTACGTGGTTTTTAAGGTAAAACTCTAGATTTTCTATTTAAATGTACAAGAACTTTATAGCCAATAGAAAATAAAATGGATATTGACGACACAGTAGAAATGGGTCATAGCTCAGATAATATAATACTATGTCATAAGTATTGGTAATTTTTCCATAAAGAGTATTTCGAGGTGAAATAATAATAAGTGAAAAACGCCAACGGTACCGACTGACACAGGTATGTATAGGCCATAAAGTAAATTCTTAACTCAACGTCGCGTTGTTCGTAAATCTGACAAGGTGAAACAACTTGTCGTCGGCCGAGCCATTTTTTGCCACTAGAGATTTGTTTGCTCGTGGTACAGAGCTGGCGGTCTGTCTCCACGGAAACCCATAAACATGATCAAGTTGAGCCGACTCTGCCGCTTTTTTCCCGCGCCCCACCCTGACGTGGGCGGTTCGATTCGAGTAGGCGAAACATTCTCCAAAGAGGGGATAGAAGCGTCGAATTGCGAGACGCGAATGTGCGTTAGTTTTCGAAAAGGATGGAAGATTCGAGAGGCGGTTGGTCGGTTGAACGAAACTCCGCCTCGGAGGAGGAGCGTATTTGGCGCTGGCCTACAGCGGAGGGGCGTCAGGCGTCGTCCGCGCGCCAGTCTGTGCCAAGACTCGAACGCGTAAACAAGGTATAGGCCGGTACAGAGTGGAGTAGCCCGGCCGGTATGCGAAGCGCGCGCGCAGGTCGCTGACGCCCGGGATGGCAGCGCGCCGCGCCGCCGCCGCGCAACCAACCAACTGTGATACGTTTACTTAATTTCACTTAGCTAGTATTAAGGAAACTAATACGTCCGTGCTTAGACTTTGAGAGACAGTGTTTTGTGTGAAGCCGCCCATATGATCGTCCCGATGGCAGCGTACGCGCAATTTGGCTACTCGTATCCGCCCGCCTCGCAGGTTAGTAACTATCTGTAACGATATAAAATCTTTGTTAATTAAGAAAATAAGTCCTATATAAAGAGAAAAAATTGATGATTAAAGCATCACCTTAATCATCCCCCTTATTGATAAACGAAGAGTAGATAACACCAAGCTTGACCAAAAATTTTGTTTAGGATTTACGCTTTGTGACATCATAGATCTAATACGAGTAATATTTAGAGCTAAGCAATATTTTTGGTTAAATCAGGTGTAAACCTAGGTACCTACCTACTCTTCGTTTATTAATAAGGTCGATACTATGTTAATTTATACCTAAGTAGAATACCTTTCTTGTTTACCATAATAATTTTGGGTAATATAATAACTTCTCGTTTATTCTCTAACCCACTTATTCATAAAAATATCACAACGTCATTTAAACTTAATTGTTTACACAGAGTTTGATGAACTCAATTCATAATTTGAAATAATGTGACAGAAAACTCTGATTAACTAAATAGTATCTATTTAAAAGACGTTTATTATTTTTATAAATAAGACAGAAAAAGTTTAAGAATACCTAATAATGTACTTATCATTGTTTGCTGTTATGACTTATTCTAATTAGATTTAAGTTTATTGCTAGTTAGTCAAATGAATAGAAATGTATCAAAATTAATCAATGATTTGATACGATATAGATCATTTTTATGGATATTTTACAACTAAACGAAAATACTTAGGTAGGTATATCGAGTCCAACGTTATATTTTATTTCTCCTTCCAAAAAGGATATTTTATGTTTCACTGTTCATAATATTTACATTGTTTGTATAAAATAGTTGAATGTAAGTTATGTCCCTATAGTAATAAAATATCAGTTGTAATTTAATAAATATACTTAGATCTCAAATTAAACGCCTGGACACTTTTGTTTGTTAACTAAGCCAAATGTCATTCAAATTACTTATAAGAATTGTCTTTTTATCGTTTTAAAAGTTTATAAATATAAATATCTCCAAATAAAAATTCGAAAGTACAATAAAACCCATGTTTAGTTATACAGATTGTAACAGTAACATAGTTTTTCTATTTGTAAAAGTATATATGTGGTAAAACTGTTTTTTTTGTGTTACTTCGGTGAAACTTTTAATATCATTTTTGCTCATTAGTACATTTGATTAAAATGCATCAAAACTTAGTTTTTAACACAAATAAATGTTTCTATTCATAACAAGTAATGACATCTTAATGTGTAAGTACATAATATGTAATTAAGTGTAGGTGTTATTATCTCTTGACATTTTGATAGCATGCCGACGCAAGAGCCGACGGCGCTTTTTATGAAAAAAAGTACTTATATAAAGAAGGCTTAATTATAAAATGCTTCGTTTTAATGAAAAAATAGTATTTTAAATGAATATAATGACGTTTATCGTTAACTTTGGTTTGAGTTATTGCCAAAATTAATTGAAATGTATTTTGTTCTTTATCGTGAAATATTAAAGTGTCAGTTAATTTATTTGCTTTTATGCAGTAAGTTAGAAATTTACTTTTACTGATAACACACTTAATTTAACTAACTATAATCATTATGTAGTTATAACCGGACTGTTGCTCATGTAACTCTACATAATATTATGTCCAAAATTAGGTACTTAAGTTACTAATAGTGCGTTGTGTAGGTAGGCATAGGTAATATGCACAGACAAATTTAAATATAGTTACTTAAATTAATAATTAATTTTACTATTAAGTACCTTTTAATTATTAATACTTCGTACTTAAATCGCCTTAGTTAAATTCCACTACAACTATCTACACACACATAAGTAGAATTAATTGGTTTAAAAAGTTAATTTAAAACATTTTTAATAAAATACTTACTTTAAATTTTCATAGAAACAGAAATTTCCAAGATATTTCAAAAATGTTTTTTACTAACTTTTAAGATCTATGTATCCTGCTTATGTGTATGAAGTTTCATTAAAATCGGTTCATTTATTTCGAATAATAAGGACTTGCAGTTTGTATGAAATGCCGTTTTCATCAAAACCCTTACAAAATTGTTAAAATAATTATGTAATCTTATTGGAAATAGTATTTGTAATATTTTAGCAACAGACTCTTTAGTTGGAATAGAAAAATAACTTTAATTAGTAAAACTTGTATCTACTTATGTGATGAAAAACTGTTAACACTTGAATTATGATTTGTAATTTGTAATATGATATAATTCCTATAGTAAAGTAATATATTATAATTTCATTTTCCAAAAGTCAATTTAAGTAGTATGAAAAAGTATTAAAAAAACTTTTTTAAGTTTATGTGCCTACAAATATTTAATAGTTACACACATGGTGACAATTTGTTTTTTTTTTGTCATTTTAGTATGGTTGGCTGGCAAGTAATAATCATATAAATACCTATCTACCAACCATTTACCATACCATAGGTGGCAACTCAAGTCAAATATAGCATTGAAATAAATCAAATTCCATATCAGTAAAACGATTGAGGTATCTATTCTGTTAAAGTAGGTAATAATCGTGTCGCAATGGTGTCGCAATAGTATCTATATTGTTAATGTTATGTTTCGTAACTAGAACTATGTCAAAAACGAATACTATTGAAATAATGTTTTTTTACGTTAACTTATGTAGAATTGAGACCCTGTTTTTACTGATGTGAAGTAAATAATAATATTTTATAACTGTTTATATCTGTAACGGTATGCCCAGTGATAATTGTATTACATTTTTTTAGTACCTAAAACAATTGTATTATTTTCTATTGCAATTACGTGAATACAAGCCGGATGATTTTTAGATAAAAAAAAGATTACAACTGTTCATTACAGATAATAAACAATTTAATTTCATGATAAATAATCAATCAAGGAATAGTATAAGATTTTGTTTAAAATTCAACAACATTACTTACTACAATTTCAATTAGAACAAGGAAGGAAATGACAGTGAAAACTTATTATTAACCAATTATTAACAAATTAACCAATTATTTTCATTGAATAGTCATTTTTTATAAAGTCTATATAAAAAATATAATTTCATCTTCCATAATTTATTATCCAAGAAATAATTATTAAAATAAAAACATCCCCAATTCGATTTGATAGCGCAGTTAATATCTTTTTTTTAATTTTAAAGTTAGGAAGGATATGACAGTGAAAACTTTAAAATGTTATCTTTTTTTCAATTTTAAAGTTGTTCTAATGGCCAAATCTATGAGATTTAGAAAATATGTCTATACACTTTTATTACAAAGATTACATTTTAACATTTGAAATATCTTTTATCATTATATTTCATATAACCCATGGATTTAGCCTTTGCCACTCTTACTGATTTTATTAATCGTTCTAACTAATTAATTGGCACAGATATTTTTTAGTAAAATAATAATACAAATTCATTTTAAATGCATTAATTCCCATTTGTATTAATAACATAGCATGCTAATGTAAAATGAAGAATATAAATTAAACGAAACTGTTTTCAAATTAAATTAATTTACTTAACTCATTGTGTACTAAAGTTATCTAATAAGCCCTAATTAAGCGAAGTACACAATAGAAAGGCCAGAGAGGCGGGACAAGGCACACCTACTGCTTTTACCGTCCATTTATAACGTGAAACATCTGCTAGATTTGACACTTTATCACCTTAAACAAACCGACCATATCATTAAACAGTCCTGCAATCCTAGACGGGTACGTCAGGACTGGAAAAAAATAACATGGCGCCTACGTGAATGATTGCCATCAGATAAAATTACAAAAACAGGTAAGACCGACCCGAGTCTGAAAAGTTTATTTATAACACACTATAAAATGCTCCGTTCGCTTCATTTAATTACTACTACCTGTAACTTTTGTGTAATTAAAACAATAAAGGTTTGATGCGCCAATAACCTGATGGTGGTCGGTTGATTCATAAAAAAATGATCCGTTTTTATAAAGCTCTCTCATTCTTTCCATTGAGCTTTTTCACTCTATAGACTTTTTATGTAACAACTAGCCCGCGACTTCGTTTTGTTCTTGATGAAAGGTACCCTATGTTTTTGTAACCCATGACAACGTGTAGGTATGCAAAATTTCATAATGATCGGTTGAGTTATGAAAGCGTAACAAACTTAACTTTCGGTGTAATACAATAATTTTATTTATTATCCTTACTAATTATGATACAATCGTAATTTAATTCAATAATTTTATTGAACACTTCATTCTCTAAGATAATTATGTTTTATTTCATAACGTTATCTCCAACCAGAGATTTGCTGTTTCACATGATAAGTAAAGCCTTTTTAGCTTTTGATCAGCGCCATCCCGCTGTATTTCTGACCGCAGCCTTAGGTTACTTGCCACTACGCAGAAGCTATTAAATTAATAATATAAGTAAAAATTTGATTATGGATCTTTTTAATTAATATTTGCAAATAAACAAATTATTTTTTGTTAGAGATAGGATCTACCTACTAACATATGAGTGAATAACAATTTATTTGTGATTGATATCTTAAAATAACGTTGTGGTACAATAGCGGATTATCTTAATGTCAGTTCTTTTTTTGTGCATAAAAGTGAGGCGATTGCGAAAAAACATCAGATTTGCAAAAGATTAATTTAACACTGTTTAAATAAATTTTCTTATTCTTATAATTAATAAGTTTGACGCTACAATAACACTACCTCAATTTTATGATGTGGATTTTCCTAACCCTGAAGTATTTAGGTAATTTTACGTTTTAACAAGAATATAAGGATTGACGGAATCACAAAAAAAAATATATTAATAGTGCCATTTTATAGTATTCGTCTTCAACCTCCTGAGGCCCAGCTAGAGTTTTAGTTAAAATTTTAAATAAGATCTGGCCCAATCGACTATAAAGGCAATAACACGATGAGAATTGATTTGTTCCTCGTTCGCCCCACATTCCAAAATTTTCCTAGTTTGCCCCACATTAATGTAAAGTCTCGTTTCGCCCCACATTACTAAAACTGAAAAAGGACAGCCAACAAATAAATCAAGTAGATGCTTTTTTGTACGAGATGAGGTCTTTATGACTACTGAGTCAATTGTTACAAAAAAAACTTTATTTATTTGTTCTTTAGCCAATTTTGTCAACAATTATGATTATTTAACAATCAAATAACATATTAATAATAATTATAAACCATGTTTTTTTAATCACAAGCCACAAATTTCAAAAAAGTTTCATTGTTTTATACATATTACCAGAGTTCATATAACATTTTTTTGTTAAACAGTTGTAATCAATAATAATCGATTATCATCTTTGTATTTTTTAAGGTCTTCTTCTAATTTCTTCAGTCTAGGATCAGATAGATAGACCTAGGGTCCGAGTAACTGCTGTCGTCAATTCAAGGTACTGGAATTGTATTTGGTCATTTTCGTCAGAAAAATCAAGCTCTGATTCATATAAATGTCTAATTCCCTTAGCCTAACAAAATAAACTAAAATAATGGTATAATAGAAGGCTGGAAGGTATATTATATTATACATTACGTCAAACTGGGATACTGTTCATTCACACATGTAATTGGGACATCAAATGTGATTACTGCACGATATTGACTTTAACAGGTGGTTTCATACTTTTCATGAGGATGTAAATTATTGCTGATACATATTCGAAGCAAATGCATCAAAATACACAAAAAGGATACAAATCTTTAAAAAAAAACTTAATTCATCAAACTTTTGCATTTGCAAGCGTTATTTTTCTTAAAATTCTATTAAATTGTAAAGTGTTAAATAAAAAAAAAGAAACAGATTCAAAATGACTGACCACGTGATCCGGTTTTGACGGCATCGCTCACTTAAAGAAAAATGGTTATTGTATTCAACCAATTAGAGTTCGAAATGACTGACAGATACTTTGTCTAAGGAACTAAGGGTAAAAGTTTTAACAAATTCGAATAGATAGCGATCTAGGAATTTTTTCTTCCTATGTTATATATTTACAACACTAGGCCCCTGGAGGTTAAGGGTTATTCTGTAAAAAAAATCATAAAACCTGCACTAAAATGTTTAATAGTGTAAATCCAATTATGCAAAGTTTCAGTTCAGTCACATTCTTTATCAAACTACTCGAGTTTTACCACAATACTGGCGTACAATACAAACCCGCAACAATTTTCCGTCTAATTGATCATATGCAATTGACCATTCAAGTCGTATAGCCGATCGTTAGTTCTTAATGGCCTTCTCATATTGGCGCAATGGCAGAAAATCAAACAAACACCAAGGAAATTGGTATGCTGTAACGTGCCTTTGTAAACGTCAATTGTTTTTTTTCTGCCCCATTTTGAGCAGATTGTGGCGAATTCAAAGATAGTAAAGCGTTTCGCGTCGGTGGAAACGGCATTAGTACGGGTAGCACGGAAAAAATATGATGGATGGTGCTGATAGTAGTACAGTACAGTGTTCTGTACATGCTATTCTCTTTTTAAAACTACAAATGAGACCTTTCACGATGGGCCCATAAATATAATTAAGGTTTACTTACCTCATTAAGGCTAAACACAATGTTCTCGTGGAAATAAAATGGAAAATAATGTTTAAATAAATGGTTAACGATGCCTTTTGTTTTTCCTTTTGGTTTGAGTATATTGTTTTTTATAGTCTGTTTTGTAAGTACCTACATAGTTATATAAAAGTTTTGTAATTAAGATATGTTACATTATCTTCCTTATAAAGTTATATTTTAAAGTAGGTAAGTGAAGTTGTGTAAATAAATTTGAAATGTGTTGTTAATAACGCCAACCTATCGATGATAATGAAACAATTTAATGGTATCATAGGTTTCACTATAAAATATATACCTACTACCTAACAAGTTTTTTTGTGGAAAAATAAGTCTGAAATAATGAACGTTTTTTTTTTATTATATTTAAAACCTATGTTTTGGCCTTTAAGTAGTATTATTGATGAGCATCTAAAGTTTTTTTTTTCAAAACCATTTTTTTGTTATTTTAAAACCACAGCCATTTAGAATACATAAGAGAAACTTTACACGGAACCCTAAAAATGATTTGTTATTCCAGTAAAGTCCATTAATAACTTTATTACTTATTTAACGCTTAATTAATGCCTATAGTTAAACATAAAATTTACCGTGATTTATTTTCCTCAGAATGAGATTTCATGACTTCCTTTCATAGAAGTTGTACAAGTTTTAATACGATTAAATTGGGCATTATACGATTAAATTTAGTATAGATATATATATATATATATATATATTGAGTAATTTAAAACTCTGATTGTATTTAATATACCTAACACTGTCATTGGTGAGTTGCCACGTTGACTATGAAATACCTAGGTACATACTAAAAAGATATAAAAAATAAGTATCTCAATATGTAGGAATCTGTGAAAAATATTATTAATATTGTATGTTGTTGAAATTGAACATGGTTTAATAGAACTATTACTATTGGTTCGACAGCTTTATGCTTTATAAGTCACCAGCCATCAGCCATTTTAATGTTCTTATTCCATAAGGATAACCCGGTGGATAAAGAGGATGGGCCATAACCAACCACTCGGGCCCAATGCGGGTTGGTGAGTATTAATGACTGCAAATACACCCGGTACCAATGGCTTAACGTGCTTTCCGAAGCACGGAGGAGCTCAAGATAAAAAATTTATGGTCACCCATCCCATGACCGACCCTTGCGAAAGTTGCCTAACCTCCGCAATCTCTAGGCCAGGCGCTAAACCACTGCACCATCGAGCTCCTCAAGTCGTCTTTGCTATCCTTTGCAAGTCATAATTTGAAATTTTAAACTTGTGTAATTAATTTATGCAAAATTGACACTGCAGACTTCAATTAATTATTTTGATGCTTATAATCATGTGTCGATAGAAATCAAAGAGATAGCACCGTCTTTAAAAAGTGTTAAAATTAATTACTGAAGTTTGAAATTGAAGAGTATTTTAGTATAGCTACAGAATGAATAAAAGAGGCAATAATTAAGTTAAATTAAAATAAAAAGCTTGAACAGCATTGGTGGTATTTTAGGTTGTACCTACCTCTATAAAGTCTGTTAATTGTTTACAGTTTTTGACAGTTGTCATTCGTCTTTCAAATCTAAATCATTATTTAATTAAAAATATTATGTTGTCTTATTAAATCAAATTGTCACCAATAATTAACAATTTCATTCGTAATGTACCTTTGTGTGGAATAAATAAATATTTCAATAATAGTTGGGTAATAATATTTTAATTTAATATAGGGTAATGGAAGGGAATTTATTATAAAAATAAAGGCAAACAGAGGAAAACTTTTGGATAATTTACACGTTTGACAATCAAATTACCAAGGCAAAATGCCGACGACAATGTCACATTTTAAATATACAATTGCTTATAAAAAGGTGCGTTATGCACATCGTCCAAAAGCAAAAAAAAGAAGTTTAGACAAAACAATAAAGACAAACAAACCCATAACAAACACTTAACTTATGCTCTTAACATAGGTAGGGCTGTACCTGGTGACTTTTAACAAAGATCTACAACGACGAACAAAATTCACCAAATAACGAAGTTTAAAAAATAAGTATTTTCTATCTGAAATGGCTTACTTAAATAAAAAAAATCTTATCCGATACAAGTTACACGCATTCGCAAATATGACTAACGTTTTTCAGTGGTTTTCATAAATTAACAAAGCCAAAATTCGGCGGGAGAACCAGCACCACGCGTAAAGTGGATCCATTTATTTGGAAATCCGACGGGAGGTCACGGGAAAAGTCCGCAATAAAAGCCGGGTCCGGTAGCACAATTTAATTGAGTCCTCCGACCTCATAATCCGCGCCTCGCTCCGCCCGCTAAATGTTATTTATACCCAAACTCAAACACCCGCCGGCCACCGGCCACCTATAGAAACCTCGTATATTTTAGCCCGATGGGCCCCTATATACCCACCTTGTTTCAGAGACGCGTCGTTGCTTTTACTGTTTTTCATCATGCTCGCCGTAAGCCGGTAATTAATTTGCAGCGATTATTGCAATTGCTTCTACGCTTGTTATGAAACTTGTCGATAATTTAAGATGGAACAAGGCTCTCAAATTGGCGCGTCGCGGCCGATTGCCTTCACATACGCTTAGATTATGTTTGTCGCCTACGATTAATCCACGTCGATTGTTAGTTATGTACGGCAGCGGCGAATACTCGCGGCTTCAATTTCGCGTAAGTTTTCCATTCCACTCGTCATTAATATTTATTAATCCGACTTAACTATACAAACAAAGGAACTACCTATTACTCGTAAGTTGCCACAAATTTACTCGAAGCACTTTTTACAAGACATCGCTTCATGAAAATAATACCCGGTCTGATATTTAATTTCACCTTGTCGTAATGCCGCTGGGTGAGTAATTAACGAAAATATTAACCGACGCTTTTTATCCGACTTTGTAATTCGAATAGTACCATTAACATATTTTTATGCTCTGATGGTTGCAAACGTTGCACAATTTATAAATACCCAATGGTCACCGATCGGACATGTGGCTTGTTCGCTCGCATGGTAAGAGCCATAAATAAGGTATCGGCCGAGTATTAACTACAGGGAATTCGGCCATTCGAATTATCGATGCAATCCGCCACACGACAATTGAATTGAAATGCGTTAAATAACCATTAATTGTTGTTGAGAGAGCGATTGATATTTATCTATGGTGGGATTTGTCGCATCAGTGGTCTCTCCAGCTGTCTGTCAGCGTACGGTAGGTAAAACGTATTATTTAATCGTATACGGAAAGAGTAGTGAGTTGAGAGGTATGATACGAGTGACAGACAGTACGAGGCGTCGCTGCGTCGCTCCGTCGTGTTTCGATCGCCACGCACCAAGCGAACTCACTTTTCGTGACAAATAGTGCATCACGCACAAGCATTATTATCAATTTTACTACTAGAATCGAGCTATTTCGCCTCGTCCTCGTCACTTCATTGTCTGAATCGTATATGTAGAATGTATGTGCACGTATACGCCGCATTCCGACGCCTAGTCGTACTTTCTGTCAGGCGTAGACATTAAAGCCCACATGACATATTGTATATTACAATGTAAACGCATTATTATGACTCTCAGTTCACCGGAATACCGAGCTCTGTTACTACACAATAATAATATGTTAGCTGAGTGTAAATGTACATGGAGGACATGTCGTGCGACAGAGGTATTTCTGCGCTGACATATTTTCACAGTTCGAGTAATTTTCAGACATTATTATGTATACAAATTTGAAAATTCAAATAGAGTGTTACACCTACGAACGTTACATTTGATTTAGGTTTAACATTGGTGTAAATTAATGGTTAAAGCTTTTTGAAATTATAATGCATATAAAGTTTGTAATATCCAGTGTAGTAGGTAAGTAGTAGATAAACAAGTTATTAGTGTAATGAATTACATATTTTGAATTAGATCAATAAAAAGGCAATAAAATGTGCAAAGTAAAACATGCAAAGCAGAACTCGAATTGTTTCTTTTAATAAATTAGAATAAAAAAAAACGGCTAAGTGCGTGTCGCATTTCGCACATTTAGGGTTCCATATCAAATAGTAGCCCTATTGGGCTTATCTGTGCTACGCGTATGACCGCATTTTTTAACATTAAAAATGTTTATGGACCAGTGGTGTGCCCGAGTTCAGCCAAAAGTGCGACATTGCCGTAGATCGGTCAAAATTGGAGATATCTCTATGAAAGACGTGTAAAAATATGTACGGCGCAAAGATCTATCGTATAGCGCTTGAATTTTGAAAATTGGTCGGGTAGTTTTTGAGAAATTTCGAAAAGGTAAAAAAAACGAATAAAATCATGCCGAACAAAAATTAAAATAACTTTTTTTTTTCCGATACTTATATCGGAAAAATGCATAGCCCACTGGGTAGATAATCGGACGACACTATGTGGGCTGCGGAGGTTCCCAAAGGTGGAAGTGGTTTGCAGTTCGGCCGCGTTGAGTCAGTCTATCTATATGTATAACCACAGTATAAAAATTGTTAAAAAAAAAAACAAAAAACCGACTTCAAAAAACCCCTTTCGGTTAGGACCAAGGTGCTAAAATGACAAAGGTGCTGAAATGACCAAAGTGATAAAATGACCAAGTTGCTGAAATGACTAAGCTGTTAAAATGCCCAAGGTGCTAAAATGCCCAAGGTGCTGAAAGGTCCATATTGCTGAATTGACCATAGTGCTGAAATGACCAAGGTGCTGGAATGACCAAGGTATGAACAGAAGCGACGCGGCTGGAGTACAAATACCTTTTTTTTATTCTAAAAGCCCCACCCGACTTCAATAGACGTATTTTTATTATTACGAATATTGTTTCTTGCTTTTTAGAGGTAGGTTTTTTGAAGTCGGTTTTTTGTTTTTTTAATCAATTTTTATTTTTTTATTTTTAGTGTAGGTACCTTGTAGGTAAGGTATATTATATATGTAGAAAAATCGGCTCAGCTAAACGTAAGATAATCGCGGAGAAACATACTTAAATACGGGTCAAACTGAAAACCTCCTTTTTTTTAAGTCGGTTAAAGAACTACACTTAGGATATCCATCTTCCAACAAAAAATAATTATCTTATTCAGGTTATAAACAAAGAAGAAATACGACCATTATCATCGAAGTAATTCACACAAAAACATACTATTTTCGTGCTTTTTTCAAGATTACTTGAAAAATACTGAACCGATTTCCAAATTTTAAAAAATGGGACCAACTTGGGAGTTTACCTAATGTAATTACGTGAATCATTTCAATCGGTCCAGCCGTCTTTGAGTAATCGGTGGACATACACAAAAAACAAATATACAGACGAACATAGAACCTCCTCCTTTTTTGGAAGTCGGTTAAAAATTAGTTTTTTTTCAAAAATATCTATACTCTGATATAGCGCATACGCTGTCGTGAGGTCTCGGTATTATAAAGTGTAAATAAATAGTAGTTAATATGTAAAAATGATGTCTTTGAAAAAATTAAAGGTCTTGGTCATGTCTTCGTTTCAGCTGACAGCTGTCAAACTTAAAAGAACAATATGAAAGTACTCATCCTTCACTGATGGTGTCTTTGAAGAAATGAAATGTCTTAGTAAGATCTTCATTTCAGGTGACAACTGTTAAAATTAAAACAGAAATATCTCGGAAAGTACTCATACTAGACTGATGGTGTCTTTGAAGAAATGAAAGGTCTTAGTGAGATTTTCATTCCAGGTGACAGCTGTCAAAATTAAAACATCAATATCTCGGAAATTACTCATCTTAGACTGATTGTGTGTTTGAAGGAATGGAAGGTCTTGGTGAGATCTTCATTTTAGATGACAATTGTCAAAGTTAAAACGGCAATAAATCTCAGAAAGTACCTACTCATCTTAGACTAATGGTGTCTTAGAAGAAATGAAAGGCCTTGGCGAGATCTTTAATTAAGATGACACCTGTCAAACTTAAAACAACAATATCTCAGAAAGTACTCATCCTGATGATAGTGTCTTTGAAGAAATGAAAGGTCTTAGTGAGATCCTTAATTCAGATAACAGCTGTCAAACATAAAATAGCAATATCTCGGAAAGTACTCATTCTAAACTGATGGTAAAAAAGTAAGTAACAATAGTCTCTGTGAACTAATCCACGCGATGTGACAACCCCGACTAAAGTACTGCGAACTTTGCTTAGAGCCACAGTACATATATAAGATGTACTGTGTTAGAGCTCTTAGATTGACGTCAGCCGTCAAATTCGACCGTTTCCATGGAGCTCCTATACTGTTTGAAAAAACTTATATATGTACTGTGCTATTAGGCACTAATCATATATTTTATATTTATAAAAATGTATGTTGAATGGTGTTTTTGAAGAAATGAAAGGTTTTAGTGAGATCTTTATAGCAGATGACAGCTGTCAAACTTTAAACAGTAATATCTCGGAAAGTACTCATCTGGGTACATAGGTGCCCTTTTTGTTGAATGATTACCAAATGAAAAAACCCCTAGAGATAGAGCAAAAGTTGAAGAGGAGAGAGGGCCTTAAAACAAATAATCGAAATTAGAAGTTTTAGGTTACAACTATAGTACTACCTTTCAATAAAGTTTATGGGTTTGCTGTGATTTCAAGTATTGTACTAATTAAGAAAAAAAAACATATGATAGATTTTTTCAAAAACAAATCTTAAAAATTCTACTCTCTCCGATTTCAAGGTGGCTGAAGTAGAAACTATTAATATTTAATATGTACTACTTTAATTTTGATGTTCATTTTCAATGTAGGTATACCCTGATAGTTGCCTGAAGCGTGAAATCTGATTTTTTTTGTATGTAATAGAAAAAAGAAGGGAATCCAAAAGGAAAATTCAGAAAAATCTATATATTGGTATTTGTTGGTAAAAATAATTATAATAATTATGTCAAGTTTATTGGTCAATGGAAAGTAAAAACACTTCAGTACAAAAATTTGGAAAAAACGCTGACTTTCGCGGCTTCTCATACCTTTGATTTATAATATTTTTTGAAATAATTTAATAACTACAGTATTTGTCCACTTAATAAGTTCTAACCAATGATACTCTATATTGGTACATGTTCGGGTAAAAAAATATAAACAATACATACCTAATACTTTGTACTTTTGATTAACTACCTCATTATCATTTTTAACGACCTTAACTGAATGACATTCCACTCAATGAGGTGGGGCTAAAAATATTTTTCACCTCGCAGCAAAATCGATTTTTGTTGGGAGAGCGAAACAGAGTGCTTTTTTAAATTTCTGACACCACCTTTTGAAATAACAAAGAGAAACAAAATAGAGTTAAAAGGATGAGACTTGTAAAATTGATATTGAGAAAAGTATCGATAGAATACTCTAACATTTTTAAATATTGACGGACATAGATTGGTATTTTTATTGTTTATTGTTAAAAAGGAAGGTTGATAATTTCAAATAAAGAGTATGGACTAAATGAGGTCGCATGTATGAAAAAAATTATATAATTAAAAAACTCGATCAGCTGTTCGGAAATTTGTATGGAAAGTCGAAATTGATTTGTCTGTTTTCGGGAAAGTGGCAGGCGAAAATTTTTCTATGTCAATGGTTAGAACAATGTTGTTGTTTATGATGTTAGTAAATCTACTCCTGCGAGGTTGTTGGTGTTTTACAAGAACCCCGTAATGTCAAAATATCCCCAAACCACGTTACTACGGATCCCTAAAAACCAGCTACTCTATGTTTTAAAGAAAAAGCGCTTTCTATAACATGTGCACATGTTGCACTGCGTGAAGCCATACATGGTTACATTATAGTATTATCCCGCGGTGTTACTCGAGCATCGAGTATTGATTACTAACATTGACGCCTGTTAACAACCTAATCCCATTAAAATAAATCTCAATTTTGTTTGTTCGGTAATAAGGTTGAGGGATGGGTGTGAAGAACTGATACCACAACTTAAACACTTACTTTTTTATTACTTATCTATTCTAAGCTTAACTTAAGATTAAACACGATATCTTTATTAACTTTTTCTGTTGAAGTTGATAAAATAATAATTTAATAACAATGGTTATAATGGTTGCTCATTATTATGCGTGCTCACGCACGGCCAATTTTTCCGGTATTGAGAGATAAATCAAAATCATACGTCAAACTAAAAAAACTTTTTGACAAACAACTTTTGTGAAATATACAAAGTGCATAAATATATAAAGTGCTAAAAATATCGACATAGTTAGACATAGTATGACATCTACGTGTCTAGGCGGTTATTGCACCGCAAGTTAATTTACGCTACAAAATTAATTCTAAAACAGACTAGTAATCCCCAATGCGTGTTGTAAATTTTTATACTTAATTACAAGAATGAAAACAGCATTAATGACAATGATTACTATAGCAGCGGTATCCATATAAAATGACTCCCGTTCACAAGCTATTGAGAAAAAGTGGCGTTTACTGGCCAATCATTATAATGATCGGTTATCGATTTGTTATGTGGCGTGCTTGCTAAAGGACCAAAATTTGGTGCTCGATTACGCCTCTGCCCACGGCGATATCGTAATCTATTCCTACCGTCCTCACGATACCTAACTTATCGTCCTCCTTATAATTTTGTAAAATTCATATAATAACATCTGATAACAATCTAATTATTATAATGTCCTCTTTAACATATCCGAGGCGAAATTGGAGCGAGACGAGCCTTCGAGATGGGATAATGCGTACGCTAATGTAATGGAAATTATGAGATCATCTTTATGCCTCTAAACAGTGCTTTTAAAATAAACACATTACTCTTTACTGCTCGCTGGACAGTTACGTGTTTATTTTAATCGGTTTAGGATGCTTTCCAAGTTGGTGGAACGGGATTTATATTTTAAAAAATAAAATTCAAGTAAATTCCATTTATAAAAAAAACGCTCATTGGTTGAAAATAGTTATAGGTTATACAAGTGAAAAAGTCAATTTGTGCTGCGAGAAATCACCATATGACTGAGTCACTGAATCGTATCACACTGTGACTGGTTGAGAATAAAAATTCGCATCGAGTCATACTTGTGTCTGTTACCCGATGCGATTTTTTTTCCGAACGTGTAACTATACATGAACATTTACTAGTGTTACTAATGTTACAATATATTTTTCTGAGGACACTAAAGTCCACACCAAATACTATTATTTATTCTTCCAGTTTCCAAACTTTGAATACTCGTATAACCCGAGAGTGACGTGACAGAGAATAGGTATAAAACTGTTGCCATTGTCCGAGCCGCATCAAGTATTGAGGAGCGCTTGAAAGCCCCCCCCGATCTACCTGTCTGGACCCTCGGTCAGATAACTAGATGAATAGCAAATGAGCCACGCCCGTTTAGAGTGCGTAGCTACTGCATTAGAGATGAACTTGATTAGGTTGACTGTTTCAAACTGCCTAAGAATATTATAGTGGTCTCCGAAACCAATATTTCGCATACTATCTCCATGGTTTGGGGTTTCTAGGAAAATACAGAAATACATCAATTCGATAGACGTTTCTGAACGTTACATAGGTAACGTACGATGTGATTCAATTGACAATAGACAGTGATCCGCTGCAACTTCACTCAAGAATGTAAGTATGGCAACGAGAAAAGTTTACAGATTAAAATACGTCGTATTGTGCGCTCTGACGTTAGTTACTTCAGTTGTACATTGTTAAATGAATCGCATTGTACGTATATTTATCTACACTTCCTAATATGAATTCAAAAAAGATTGTATAAACACGTACTTTATTTTCTAAATTAAAAAAAAACCATTACAGTGCAGCCAACTGCATCATAATAGTACATTATGAGACAAGTTAGCTTAGGTTGCTCATTGCACACAAGGCTGTAGGTTGCAGCCCGAGCCCCAGGCGAGGGCGTAACTCAGCCGAGTGTGCAATAAGCAAGAGCTCACGAGTTTCATACGACGTTTTTCAACACATTTGCGAGGAAAAAACAAAGTAATTTATCACACAGCAACAAATACAACAAAAACAAAATATGATAATTATGGGAAAAGGCGCGAATGTTTTTTTTGTTTTTTTTTAACACGCCCAACGCAAGAATATTTTGCGAACAAAGGGGTGAGGAGCATGCAGCCTACTACTAATACTTCAAAATTATAATTTTAAGTGACAAAATGCAATTTTTTTAATATTTTTTAACAAAATATTGTGAATTATGAATAATTTGATAATAATATATACTTAATTAAGGACTTACACATTTATTTATTCCAAAAATGTATATGAATTTTCAGCAGCATAAAACCTCTTTGTTGTCAAAAAAAAATAACTGTATTACCCGGCTAAATTGGGAATGCTCTGTTTACTCGCATAGAACTTGCAGTAAGGTACTAATTTAACTTTGTAGGGTTAATTCTATTACGAACTAGTGTTTTATATATTATTGCACGCGTTTGTTATATCTCGGTTTATGGCCCTAAAAGCGATGTAATAGGGCTCCCTTTACGAGCAAGTGTGTTAAAAAATAACTTGTTAATTTTTACAGCACACTTTTATTTTTTAATTTATTGGCGCGTATGAGCTCATTGTAATATCTATGGTCTGTGGTGCGGGGCGCGTAATTTTTAACGCAAAACAAAAAGTTATGATTTCAATTTCCACTTTTTGTTGTACTGAATTTCGTACGGTTTTTTTATTCTTGCTTTAGAATATCTGATAGCAGTGAAGGAGACAACTCGCCCGACATTTTAGATGCAGCGACGGAAATGACTCTTATATCAAGGTAGTACGGTAATATCAGCAAAGTCTCTCTTTCTTTTTTAACTTTGATCTTTTATTTAAGTAAGTAGGTTCAATCCCAAATTGTATGAGTGTAGATAAAGTAGTGTATGAAACTGCACATAACTAGGTATTAAAACACTCGTGTGATACTATTAAAAACCGAGCCGTAGCGTAGGCGAGCCGTAGACGAGAACACTCGTGTTTTAATACCCCTCTTTATGTATCAGTTTCACAAAGTTTATGACATTAACCACTATTACAGTACTGGCACACCGTGCGTTCCCAGGACGCTTAAGACTTCTTTATTTTCTGGCCTGCGTGTTCCCAGCACACTTTATCCCGGTTTGGTTTCTCAAGCTGTACCTACTCAATAGTCTAGTAAATGATTTGTAAGCTACAAAAATTATTTACTTACCATACAATGCTTTTACTAGGTTGTTACCGATGTCGGTAACCTCGACACTGTATGTTAACGTCAAGCGGGAACGAATTGAAACACCTTCTTGAATCACTCTGAATGCTCGTATATTGTGGTTACAAAGAAAAAATGGGTGTGCGAGCTTACAAAATCGCCCTGCGTCCGCGCACCCTGAGGTAGTCTGTTGCATGATTGCAACTGGTACACTAATACACAAACTTACAATATCTAATTAAGTTGGGTACTTGATAAATCTACATTTATTTCTACCCTACGTTACAACGAGTTTGTTAACGGTGGTAGGGAGTGCGCTTCCCCCACTCCGCGCTCGCAACCAACTTGGCAGCGGTGTGAGAGGGACAGCGAAACCCCTACTCCTCTCTCTTTATGAGACTACCTACCTCATTTATTATTTAGGTACCTTTCAGTATTTACATTTTGTCTTTAGGTATTTAGGCACCTCATTACCTTTAATCAGAGACCTATACAAGAGGCCTTTATTTTACATAGTCTTACCTCTTAGTACCTCGTCAAAACCTTAGGGCTTATAGGACAAAGGCTGGCGTTTGACCTAGACACATTTCAGGTCGAAACTACCACCTCCTGGACCTATAGTACCTGGCCCATACCTCAAAACCTTTACCGGGTAATGCAATTGAAACAACAAGACTTTAAATCATTTAATGCATAGGATACCCAAATACCTAAACAATACCTATTTGAGCTAAAACCTAAATATCTCACAAACTATAAAACTTACAGCTACGCTAAATATTTCATTTTACAGCACTTTTCATAAGCTACATTTTAAAATCAAATAGAACGTTACACATTAATAAACTTCAAAGTAATTAAAAACACAAACTAATCAACTCAAATAGTTATAACAAGCTATTGCTTATGAACAAGGTACTTACATGAATATTCACAAACACAATTTTCACCACTAGGTCGCACTTAGTGTCCACTAAACTGTCTTTTTGTTAATCACTTTTTCACTGAATTAAGCTGTCCGCAACAGTCTCCCCCCGGTGCAGCACTCGCGGCACCTTCTTCTTCAGTAGGGAGGACAGCCAATCTCGTTGTCGGGCGACGAAAAACTCCTCCTCTTGTCTTAACATCAGCGTTGCGAATCTCGCCGTCTGGTCCCGGATGCACCGCCGTCACGACGCCTCGCGGCCACACATTGCGAGGCAGGCTGGAGTCGACGATGATGACGACGTCACCGGGCTTAAGTGAGCGGCCCGTGACGTCACGCGCGCCCCCGCGCGGAATGAGCTCGGGCAGGTACTCGCGCACCCAGCGGCGCCAGTACTCGTCGGCCAGCGCCTGCGCAGCACGCCACAGCTTACGCGAAGCTGGCTCGCACGGCCCAGTGAGTGGCAGGCCGCGCGAACCGCCCAGCAGGAAGTGATTTGGGGTGAGCGCCTCTGGATCTTCTTCGCTGACTGGTACGTGGGTTAGCGGGCGAGCGTTTATGGTGTGCTCTACCTCCGCCAACAGCGTCGCTAGTACCTCTTCTCGCGGCGACTTCTCGTTCAGTGTGACTCGTAGCGCACTTTTGACTGAGCGCACGAGCCTCTCCCATGCGCCCCCTTGATGTGGTGCCCCCGGCGCTATGTAGCGCCAGTCCATACGCTCTGATAGTGCGTAATCACGTAGAGCCGGTTCCCATTCTTCTATCGCACGACGCAACTCTACGTCGGCGCCTCTGAAGTTTGTTGCATTGTCTGAATACATAAGACGCGGCCACCCGCGGCGCGCGCCCATTCTTCTTAAAGCCATGATTGCCGAGTCTGTCGATAGCGACGCCACCAACTCTATATGTATCGCTCTTGTTGTGAGACACGTAAATAATGCGCCCCACCGTTTTTCATGCCGCCGTCCCACCGTCACGGTTATTGGTCCGAAATAGTCCAATCCACAGTTTGTAAAGGCTCTTGTATATGGTTGTAATCTTGCCTTAGGTAAATCTCCGTGCACTGGAACCACAGGGCGGGCCTTTCGTACACGACAAAACACGCATTTGCTAGCCACTGTACGTATCGTCGGTCTCAATCGTAGTATCCAGTATTTGGCTCTGACTTCGTTCACAACGCGCTCATTGTGCGCGTGGTGGGCGCGACGGTGCTCGCGATATAGCAGCAGCCGCGCATACGGGTGCCTGCCGTCCAGTACTACGGGGTGAGTAGCGGGGGCAGACACACCCGCTGCCCTTATTCGTCCCCTGGCACGCAGCACACCTTGTTCGTCCAAATACGGATCCAGTTTTCGTAGCCGGCTTCCCACTCTGAGGTTTCGCTTTGCAGTGATTCGTTCTATATCTTCAGCGAAACATTGGCGTTGCGACTCTCGTTGCAATCTCATCTCAGCCTCTTCTATGAGCTCTACATTCATCGTAGCGGCACGGTCACGACATTTGCGTACGAATAGTAATACTCTCGCCATCGCTCTCACCAAGCGTTCATATGAGGAAAAACGCTCGGCTCGGGGCATACTATCGTTTGCTTCTCCCATTGTCGTGAGCACTGTCTCTACCGTGTCTTCTTCCGTTACGATTTCACATGTGGGCCATAAAGCCTCATCTTCATATAAAAAATCAGGTCCTTTAAACCATCTGTCTTTACACGTCTTCATCTCTACATTTGGGCGCGTTGCGTCGTCCGCCACATTCAGCGCTGTCGGAACCCATCTCCATTGGCTAGCGTCCGTAGTCTCGGCTATCTCTCCTAAGCGGTGCGCCACGTATGGTGTGTAGCGCACGCTATCATTACGTATCCAATGCCACACGGTACGCGAATCCGTCCAATATACAGTTTTCTCGGGTTCCCAGCCTTGCTGTCTCTTGATAGAGCTTGCCAGACGCGTCCCTATCAGGCTCGCTTGTAACTCCAACCTTGGTACGGAGAGTGGTTTCATTGGCGCTACCCGTGCTTTAGCGGCCGCTAGTGTCACTTCTATTTCACCATCTTCATTCTTGACGCGCCAGTAAGCCGCGGTCGCGTAAGCAACTTCACTTGCGTCACAAAATATATGTAGTTCTCGGCTTGGCTCTCCCCCCGTTCGAGCGTAGAGACGCGGTAATCTTAGTGTTCGTAGCTTTTCTATGTCTTTTAGCCATTGAATTATCTCTTCGGCCTCCGGCCCTGGTAGAGCCTCGTCCCACTCTACATTTAGTTTCCAAATGTTTTGTAACACAATCTTCGCTCGTATGGTGTAGTAACTTAGTAAGCCCAACGGATCGAAAACCGACATTACTGCACTCAGCGCTTCTCTTTTTGTCGGCGGTCTCGCTAACGTCTTCACTTCGGCCGGTACCCTTGCAAGCGTCGTATTGAACCCCAGTTTGTCGGTCGCCGCATCCCATAGTAGCCCCAGCGTGCGACCACAGTCATCTAGGTTGGATCCCAGTTGCTTGGGCGATGACGTAGCACGGCTCTCTAATGGCAGCTCAGCTAAGACTCTAGCTTCGTTTGAGTTGAAGCTTGTCAGCTTGAATCCTGCTCGCCTGTGCACTTCAATCACTTGCTTCATCGTAGTAATCGCCCGTTCCTTATCATCGAAACTGTCCACCCAGTCATCCATATAATGATTGTTCGTTATCGCTTGACATGCTAGCGGGTACTCATCGGCGCTCTCTCTCGCGTTCCAGTCGCGCACACTATGTGCTAAGAATGGCGAACTCTTTGCCCCAAATATCATTGACGTCATTTTATATTTTCGTGGCGGCCCGTCTCTATCACCGCCTCTCCATAAAAACATCTGTGCCGGTTGGTCTATAGGCGCAATTTTCACTTGTAAAAACATCTCTTGAATGTCGGCTGTTATTGCTATCCTTTTCTCACGGAACCGCAAAAGCAACCCATTTAAATCTTGTAATAAATCGGGCCCCTCTAAAAGCTCATCATTGAGGCAAACATCATTGGCTTTTGCTGCCGCGTCGAAAACCAATCTTATCTTTCCCGGCTTGTTCACGTTGGTGACCGCGAAGTGAGGCAGGTACCATGCTCGTGGATCGTCTGTCTCTTTCCCACTACACTGCTCCGCGTAGCCTTTCGTGAATAAATTTTCTATCTGTGTTGTATAAGCTTTTTCAAAGTCGCTTGACCGACCCATCTTGCGTTCTATAGATTTCAAGCGCTTCACAGCATTATAATAACTGGGCGGTAGCGTGACGTCATCTCTCTTCCATGGTAATCGTACTTCGCACTGGCCGCCGACTCGCTTTATACTCTCATCGAACGCTTTCACCGCTTTAACTTCCATTGGGTTTTCGCGTTCCCTCCTAGCGATACCGAGTGCGTCTATTTCAAAGTAACGTTTCACCATGTCTTGTAATTCAACCTCGGGTGTGATGAGCTCCGTCTTGTAAACGTTAGACGCGCCCTCTAGCGTCGTAATTCGAGGCGCCGTTCCATGTATGACCCACCCTAGCTTCGTGAGCGACGCTACCGGTTGTCTTCTGTTGCCCATTAACAACTTTCGTGACACAATCAAATGCCAATTATCGGCCCCGATCAGTAAACGTGGTTTCACTCTGTCATAACACACGTCACTAGCCGCTAATCTTCTTAAGTGTGCGTACTGTAAGCAATCTTCACTGACTGTTTGATGATTGAGCGTCAAACTTGTCATCGTTTTGGCGCGAACATGATGGGTGCTTTCATCTCTTGCTACTAACACTAGGTTTACGTCTTCACTGTTCGCTACGCTCCCTTGCGCATTTATACTACATATGCTCAATTCGCTTACAGGCCCTTTCGCACCTATTTCGTCCGCCAGGTCATGATCAACGATCGTCACTGTCGAACCCTCGTCCAGCAGCGCGTATGTCTGTACGGCGCCGCCGGGTCCTTTTACTGTCACTGGACACACCTTTAACATGACTTTCGCCGCGACGTTGGCCCTATTAATCGTGGCGATCGTCTCAGTCTGCGACTCTCGCACCAACGTCTCTTCATTACTGGCGGCACGGTCCTTATGCAACGTAGCGTGGTGACGCGCATTACAGTTGTTCACCCCGCATAGTTTGTGTGTACAGCGGAACCTCCGGTGCTTATTGTTCACACACCGAAAGCACACTCCATTGTTTCTTGCCCACTGCCATCTCTCATCTACCGTCATGGCTTTGTACTTAGTACAGTGGGGTACTTCATGATCGTTTCCACATAGTAAACACGGCGCAGGCGGCGTCTCTTTCTGGCCCAAAGTGTATATTCTTGCTACATTTTTCTTCTTATCGGTGCGTTTCTCGCTACGGTTTTTTACAGCGACGTTCTCTCTTTGCTGTGACGTAGTCGGTACGTATGCAAAACGCAGCGCGCAGTCGGCCTCTTTCATGAGAAATCGAGATAAAATAATTATGTCAGGTTCACTCGATTCATTCTTCTCGGCGTAGGCGACCCAGTTCGATAACAAATGCGGGCTGAGCTTCTTTATCACCTCTCGAACCAATAGCGGATTTCGTAGGTACCCTCGGTCATCAACCGCTTGAATAACGCAAACTATATTTTGCAATTTCACAGCGAGGGCATTCAACTCGGCAGCACTTGTACCTGAACGCGGTAAGCTTTTCAAATCTTCGAGCGCTCTATCTATAAGCACTTCAGGGCGGCCGTAGCATTGTTCTAATGTGGTCATGATACGATCGGGGTCGGTCGCACTCCATAATAGCGCCGACACACTCTCTTTCGCCTCCCCTTTCAAGCTCACGCGTAATCTTGCTAGATTTTCCTCTGCAGTGAACTTGTATAATCGTGTGGAATCACGCACTGCGGCCTTGAATAACAACCATTCATTCGGTGAACCACTAAACACGGGCAACTCTTGCGCGTACCGCGGCATCGGTCGTCTAGTTAGAACCCTGTCCAATGTTTCCGCGAGGTTTTCCACCCCGTAGCCCTTTTTCGTATCGACTACGGGCCTCGCGTCAGTCTCCATTGGATTTACACAAAAAGTTCGGTTTTTATCCATTTCTAAGGCACGCGCCTCATTGCGCTTCATATCCCTGTCTCTGTCTTGCACGATAACGGGAGCGATATCTCTGTCTCTGTCTTGTGAAACGACAGGGACGATATCTCTGTCTCTCTCTAAATTTTCATCTACCCGACACCGAGGATCGGCTGTGGTATCCAACCATTCTTTCAGCCTCTCTGGAACGCTCTCGGCGGGTAAGCTCGCACGGGTTTCTTCTTCCAAAATAGTATCCATTTCAACTTGTAACCTTTGTTGAATTAATTCACGTTCTAGTTCCATTTCTTTTCTCTTAATCTCGGCCAACTGTTCCGCGGCCCGAAGTTGCGCCTGCCGGACGCGCGCAGCGACACTCGATGAACACACTGACGGCGGGTTACGTCTCAAAGCCTCAGTGTCGGTGGCGGCGGCGGCGGCGGCGTTGCCATCGTCAACTTCCTTGGTGGGCGGCGGCGGTAACGGTCTCTCTGTACCACTTTCTGTGGCCTCTTCTTGCATCGTGGCTGTAGTCAATAACGGTGGTGGTGGCGGTGGCTGTGGCGCGATCGTCGAAGGTGACGCCGGTGGCTCTTCATGTGTGATTGCCCCCCTCTTCTTCCCTCCAGACTGGCTTCTTGTGATTGGCATCTTCTTCTTTCTTGACGCCCTACTATACCCTACTC
Organism: Agriphila straminella; assembly: GCA_950108535.1. NCBI lineage: Eukaryota > Metazoa > Arthropoda > Insecta > Lepidoptera > Crambidae > Agriphila > Agriphila straminella. Next base: position 16,094,263 of record OX467303.1, read on the forward strand.
CTAACAATCCCGCCCGGGCACACTACCGCGGGGAGCCCAGGTGAGGATGGAGGTTGAAGCAGGAGTGGAAGGGAGGAATTACCCGGCAGAGGGGGTGTGCAACTCCGAGGTGCTCGGCCACCGGGAGGAACGCCCGGCAGCTTCGGCAGTGCCTACAGTCCGGCCCTCAGTGCGACACAACCCGTACCGGCGTAATCGGACAATTTCAGCTGCCTTGAAAAAGGCGGCTGGCAGCCGTGTCCGTTAGACTGCACCGCCTTGAACGGCGTTACTCACACTAACCACACTTGGCACCGTAAGGGTGTGGCAGTGTGAGCCGCGGTCCACCCGCGTATTGGCAACTAGTTACTGTGATTCTTCTTTTCTTCAGTGATGCTTCGCTTCTTCTAGCTTGACGCGCAGATTCTTCCTGTCCGCCGCTCTGCAGGATCACGCAGTAGATTCTTCTTATCCGCGCTGAGGATCACGAAGCAGCAGATTCTTCTTATCCGCGCTCTGAAGGACCACGAAGCACTGTTACCGATGTCGGTAACCTCGACACTGTATGTTAACGTCAAGCGGGAACGAATTGAAACACCTTCTTGAATCACTCTGAATGCTCGTATATTGTGGTTACAAAGAAAAAATGGGTGTGCGAGCTTACAAAATCGCCCTGCGTCCGCGCACCCTGAGGTAGTCTGTTGCATGATTGCAACTGGTACACTAATACACAAACTTACAATATCTAATTAAGTTGGGTACTTGATAAATCTACATTTATTTCTACCCTACGTTACAACGAGTTTGTTAACGGTGGTAGGGAGTGCGCTTCCCCCACTCCGCGCTCGCAACCAACTTGGCAGCGGTGTGAGAGGGACAGCGAAACCCCTACTCCTCTCTCTTTATGAGACTACCTACCTCATTTATTATTTAGGTACCTTTCAGTATTTACATTTTGTCTTTAGGTATTTAGGCACCTCATTACCTTTAATCAGAGACCTATACAAGAGGCCTTTATTTTACATAGTCTTACCTCTTAGTACCTCGTCAAAACCTTAGGGCTTATAGGACAAAGGCTGGCGTTTGACCTAGACACATTTCAGGTCGAAACTACCACCTCCTGGACCTATAGTACCTGGCCCATACCTCAAAACCTTTACCGGGTAATGCAATTGAAACAACAAGACTTTAAATCATTTAATGCATAGGATACCCAAATACCTAAACAATACCTATTTGAGCTAAAACCTAAATATCTCACAAACTATAAAACTTACAGCTACGCTAAATATTTCATTTTACAGCACTTTTCATAAGCTACATTTTAAAATCAAATAGAACGTTACACATTAATAAACTTCAAAGTAATTAAAAACACAAACTAATCAACTCAAATAGTTATAACAAGCTATTGCTTATGAACAAGGTACTTACATGAATATTCACAAACACAATTTTCACCACTAGGTCGCACTTAGTGTCCACTAAACTGTCTTTTTGTTAATCACTTTTTCACTGAATTAAGCTGTCCGCAACAAGGTATTATTAAAAACAAACTACATAAATCTCCAATAAAAGTGCAAATAAGATAAAGTTAAAAGCATTTTAACTGATCGACAAAATGTTATCTTCATAGATAAAGATCAGTGACGTCCTTGTATATTTCCTGTATACTTAAAAAATTAGACACCTAAGTACAGCAATAATAGTACCTATACGTATCATATCAAAACTAATTTTCATTCGAATAAGTACTTACCTCTACTCTTATTTATAATATAACAAATTACATTTTTAATACTATTAGACATTTTTCAATTAATAATACGTTTAAAATTATTATTTTTATTTTCAACGATTTTTGTTGCGTTAGAAATAAAAATTCTCAAAAATAGTAGATTATACAAAAAGGGAATTTAGTTCGAGGGATACAAGGACCGAGATAAAAACAAGTATTTTTCTGTAAGTTATTGTAAAAAAGCGGTTGAGTTTCGAAATAAAAATGACAAAACAAAAAATTGCACGAGTTGTGTACTCTACTCTTATTATTATATTCTTTATTGCACTTGTAACATAATTACACAGTTAATATGAAAGTTGTTTACAAAAGTTGTTTTGAAACAGTCGTATTTCCTGATAAGATTTAGGTATTTGGCAAAGACGTTTTACAAGGTTTTCATTTTGATGTTGTAGGGCGTCTCAGAGATAGTGGCGTCCAAGGATCATTTTATTAGTAGACGGTTTTAGATTTATATTGTCAACTATTTTGTTGCATGTTTTGGCTTTGTTTTCGATGGAATCCTCGATGTAGCTGTCTGCTACTGTGCTGGACCTCCACCCTCCATGGCGATTCAGTTAGTTCTATAAGATCGGCACCTGAATTTGCTAAAAGGGTGGCTTCTCGGAAGCAATGTCCTGTGTACTGTTCGGGATATGATAGATTCAAGAATGTGGCAATCTCTTTTGGCATCGCACCTATTTTGATGATTCCAATAGGTTGCCGAGAACATTTTCCGCCATGATATTGTATGAAAAACCTATCGGTTTTTGTATTAGGGGGCCTTAAGGCTTGATATTTTTCAACGATATTTATATACGTATTCTTGTCGTATTACGAACGATCTATCAATTTTTGTTTTAGTATCAGTTAAAACGATCAGTAATAAATTTTCCGAATGTTTTTGAATGTCATTTATCTTTAATAATTCACTATTCACGCCGAAAATTGCAAAACCTGTGAACAATAATTAAAGAAATATGTACCTGAGTATTTAGTAGTATTTTACATAACAATTATTATGTTCAAAGTACCTATGTACATTGTACAGTGGGTTTGTAAATAAATAGGTACTAAGTGTATTAAGTACTTACTTTTACGGCCAGAAAACTGTGGTCTGGCTGGTGCATCTAAACGCTCAATGTTTTGGGCGGTTAGCGTTTAGATTTCTTTGGCTTATAACCTTTGGATTGCCGTTTTAAGTATGTTATTAACTTTGAGTAGTTTGAAATATCAATGTTGTGTTTGATTCTCACTGTGGCTTTTAGCATAGAATATATGCTCCAAAGTGTGGACGGCTTCTTAGTCTTGGTCAATTCATCGAAATAATTAAGAAAGATTGCCTCTGAAAAGGAATAAGCTTCATTTCTGTTTTCCTAGTCGCAAAACGATTTGTAGGTTTTCAGATACAATTCTCTTGATTTTGGAAGCAACAAAATATCTTCTATAATTTTTGCTTTACGTACTGCTAGCAAAGATTCTTTGTCACTTGAACTCATTATAATTATGTAGATTTTCTAATGATATCAAAAACAGACAGAAAAGACATTACCTAACAAAAATTGGCGGGTTCTTTGACCAATCGCAATAATCAATCACCACAATATAACCATGGAACTTTCTATCTTATACTCGTTCTTTCTATGGTTAAAATGTACTTTATGGCGATCGATGACTCTGCGCGCTTGTTCAAAATTAAAAATATTTTTATTCACTCGGTGAAAAAAATCGCGTTTTGTTCACTCGCCATAAACTAATTCTAAGGCAGGACTCATATTGCCTCTCATCACGCTCCATCACTCATGAGTGTAAAGTTTTGCTTTGTTTGTTTTACGTATTATTACTTGCGATTACAGCTGTGCGTCCGCGGGCACTGTGAGTCCTCATAGTAATGTTTGTAAATACGTAAAGCACTAGTTAATATATTGTATAGAAATATTAGAAATCATGCTCGAACAGACCATCAAGTCATCTATGTGCATGATTTTTCTACCTAAAAAACTCCCGGCTTAAAAGATTAATATACTAATTCAATAATTTATATATCGTATATCGATCTTTCAAACCGGCACGAATACGAATACTTAAACACATTTTCGCTGGTTTACAATTAAATTGTTTCCTTGGATCAGCGCATTTTTTGTACATGAATGTGACAACAACGTCTAATGGCAAGATAATTTTGCTGATTCACAAAATCGTCCACCAGTCGGCACACTACCACTAACTTGGCGCTAGTGTAGATGTAGACCTGTCATTTCGTTGTTTTCAAAGTTTGCTATCAATTTTCTGATGTTGGAAGTGATTTTGCGTAAATATCAATTTCTTAGATATAATTTAAAAAAACAGGAAAATCGTGGATAAATGCCCATACAAAGGTCTCCAGCAGCAGTAGCGCCACCAACGGGTATAAATTTTGTGACCCATTGCACCCTTTGCACCTAAGAATCTTATATTAATATTCTATTGCACCTTATGTATTTTATTTTCATACTTAAAACCTTAAAAAAGATGTCCAAAAATGTATGGAGTCTGGGCCACGTCTATTTACAGCATACTTACCAGTAGAAAATAATTTCTCCAAAATCGCTTTGTTTTTTGTTTGGAACTATAACTTGTGCATTAAAATGCAAACATTCAACAAAAAATAATGATGGCGGAAGATGTTACTTTTTCAATGATTTTTTCAGACGAAAAACAAAACGTAACGGAAACACAGACTAGAGTCAATGACAGTGACAGTGTTTGTAAAAAATGGTTTGTTTTTACTTAATAACCACTTAAGGTGGTTATACCATCGAAAGTAGGCCCTCAGAGATTTTTATTTAACAAGTTGTCATAACATCACATAATTACGTTGTATAAAATCTGTACCCTTAGCACGAACAGCTATCGAGAAAAAAAACGCGCGTAAAATTACTCGATAGACAATTCTCTATGGAAAATTTCATTTCGCTTATCGGCGGTAGATGGCGCTGTACAAATTTTCCATACTAAATTGCACTATCGAATGATTTTACGCGCGTTATTTTTTTCGATAGCTGTTCGTGCTAAGGGTACTGTATGTCGAAGTGTTATATGTATGATCCCTCTAATGGAGTACGGAACCACTAGATAATTCTCTTTTATCGATGATAAACTTTCCAATACTCAAGCTCTTTCATATCATCAAAAACATTAACGTATTTCATTGCCGATAACAAGACTTCATAACCTACCTATACGGACATACATTAACTTTGCTCCCCTCTCTTTGCTTAACACTCTTCATTTGACAGATTGAGCTAAATTACTAAAGCTTTTTTATTTAATTTAAGGGGTAATAGGAATCGTAGGAGTATCCAAGAGTGTTTGCTATGGCTCGGATCGCTAGCCAAGTAGTTTTTATTAGAGCTTCTGTTTGCCGAACCACCCGAGCGTGCGCACTTCCCTTTATGTTGTGACATAATATTGCCTCTATTTGATTTGATCTCACCCCTCTGCAGTCCGATGAAATAAGATTTCTTGGTATGGAAGTTTCTGATTTATTGAATTTTTTTCATAAACTTTTTAAGTAAGTAAGTTATAGTTTATTTGCATGAATATGGTACATTGTGTTCTTAAATTACTAATTACCAACATATTCTATCGTTGTGGATACGATGTGCAAAAATTTTATGATTGAAATTATATAAGTAATTTTAATTCGTGATTTGGAATTGGTGTGGAACAAAATAAAATAGAAACTTAAAAATAAAAATGGCATAAAACGTAAAATGCCGTAGGCAAAAGTTTAGAAAAAAGAAACAAAATATTTAATGAACAGACAGAACAAGGTTTGGATATTTTCTTGGTGAGCTTATAAAGAAGAAGAAACTAAGAAAATACACTCTTAGCTTTTTCATTTTTTGACGATGACAATTTATTGAGAACCTTTATTATTCAAATAATCATACTTTTTTTTTAATCTATGTTTGAAGAACAAACTTCTTAACCTTAATATTTATAATCATATTAAAGTAGTCTCTATAATCAAGATTAAATATTACTGGAAGACTCTTAATAATTTGTTGCCTCAACTTGTAATTTAATTAATATCAAGATTACCAGTCTGTACTTTCATATTCTGTAATAAGTGGTTGCTTATAAATTACTAGCTCACAGTCTATCTTTTTAAATATGTAGGTCTATTTAATAGCAATGTAATATGCGGCTTCGTCAAAGCAGTATTTGATAGTGTATCATATCACTATTTATCTAATGCTCTATAAATATATATGATAATATCACTCAAAGACAAACACCACTAATGTATACCTAAATACCTAGCCCTATGCTGAAAGTGTAATAAAACAAAATATGCTTGCCCGAAATCCATCGAGCGAATGCAGTCTTTATGGTGTTCTGGCATGATTTATAATTCTGTGAGTGATAATAGAAAATGGAAGTAGGTACCTACTATGTGCCCCGTTATCAGTGGGACGCCGCGCCGATCAAAATCTGTTTCATACTAAAATATCAGTATGGCGGACTGTAATGACAAGGGCGGAGCATATCAGCTTGTCAACTATGCCTTCACTTATCTACGCTTTTACTAATTATAGGAATGCATGCGAGGGGAAATACGCCACTAATCAGACTAGAATACGTTTAAAAGGGTTGCTAGTGTACAATTGTACTAAGCCATTATGTTTTTGTATCCTGTAAAAGGAGGGTACTTAATAAGCACACAGCCCACATAATTGTTACTAGTCATTATCGTTTATGGACGTTAGAGACACCAACTAAAACTAACTACTAACCAGTTTCCATTATTTTAAGAAACTCTTGGTACTTGCCTAGTACAGGAATTTCCCACTCGATATTACTGTCATTCGCTAATAGTTATATTATACCCGTGGAAAAAATATATATATTGAGATTAAGACCGAATTGAGTACAAAAGTCAAATCCGTGCTAGTTATAGTTCTCGTCACGAAGGCAAGAGCGGCAAAAAAATTATCGATAGGTTTAGATGAAACAAAACGCGACACAAAATTATTTGCAAACAATTTCTGAAAGAAATTACACAAACAAAATAATTCAAACGAATTATATGAATGTCGTATGAAGTAGCTTTGAAAATATATTTGGACCAACTGCGAATTGGACCGAATGGGACAACTAGGTAGTGAGCCTTAATGTGTTTGTAATTTAGCCGTAACGTTTAGACGCAATTAGTGTAATAGGTACAAACACAATTTGATTAAAACATGACCTATCAGGTAGATTATGTAATGTGCGATGTGTCGGTGGTTTTCATTTAATCTTGTTAGTATATTATCAACAAAGTGTAAACAAGCACTTTTACATAACACGAATCCAAGGTAATGCAACGGCTCAACTGGTTTAACGTAGTTTTTTTATAAATGTTATGCAAACTTGTTAAATTGTTAAATTGTAAAAGGTACTATCGTGACTATACATGTAAGTAAATAAACTGGTAGAAACTATTGTTTCTTGTCGTAATTTTAAGGAGAAGTTTTAATCTTTTTTTGTTTACGTTAATTTAAAGACACGTGAAAATGAGTCTTCTTTTTTCTATTGCATTAATCTGTTTGTCCTATGAGTATACATATTTAATGAACAAAATGAAGTTTTTATTATTTTCCTTAATCCACATGAAACTTACCTGCTAAGCTGGGGCCCTATCGGCTAACTTACATGGCTATCGTAATCGCTTTCATTTGACAGATGGGTGTGATACATTGCTTCTTCTCTTTTTGGCACAAAAAAACCTTACCACAGAAAAGTAGCAATGTATCACATCCATCTGTCAAATGAAAGCGATTACGATAGCAATGTAAGTTAGCCGGTACGGCCCGGCCTTGTTTGTTTATCACCGTTTTATGGCAGACATATTTAATAGCAAAAGTAGTAGAATTCATAATTAAAAAAATATTTTATTAAAAATATTGGTCTACTATAAATATTTACACAGAGCTTGTGTAATAGCCAAAAAGGTAGATATATCATTGGTTCACTTTATGGCCAGATAGCTTGGTAATCCAAAAATCACAACAAAACAACGCGACATGAGCATATTTCCTCTATTACCAATTTCATTCAAAAGATCAGAAATGTTAGTCCCAAGATTTTCCTATTGATTCACTAACTAAACTCTTCAACTGGTAAAAGCCGACACACAACATAAGATCTTGAAGACTTTTCGCTCTGTTTAAAGAAAACAAGTTGGTGCTCTCCAACGAAGCATTAGAACCTCAAGTGGGGTCGCTGTATGCACAGTAACTTATGCTATTATATCTAAGTCAACTCGCCCAGTGTTTGACCAAATCTGTAGACGTCCTTTCCCAAACCTTTAATCTTTTACCGACTAACTACGTCTACATTTATTAAATAAACATCTGCTATTTGTAATATCGAGTGGTCTGTTTGACTTATCTCCTTCAAACTCTTACTATGATTGCCTTTTATTGTCTTTTTAATTTTGCCAGCCAATCTTTCATTTATTGTGGAGGCACTATTGTGAGATTAATGTTTCATATTAACCTTTTAATTTTTATACAATCATTTGTTACCTTTTAATTCTTAAAGTCTTCGAAACTACAAATACAACTATAATTTTTTTTAAGAAGTTATTTATCTTATAATGTTCACTTAGATGAAACGAACTGTAAACATGAATTTTTCAACTATGAATATTTATCAGGACTATATTTTTTAACAAAAAAATAATAATTAAGTGATAATAATTTTCAAAGGAAACTTTGCTGCACTTATTAATCAGTTGAAATTTGTAAATAATTTGGTGTAAAATAGTTTTGTGTGTGGGAATTCTTATATTGGATAATAGGTATTTATTTCTACTCTAGTAATACATTTCTATCCAACATTAAAATATATTATAGAAGAATAATAATTTATTGTATTTACGTAGGTATATTTTTTATACCCTATGGATTTAGCCACACTAATTGTTTTTTTATTGCACGTGCACGCAAGCACTTTAGCCATTTTATTGTCCCCACTACTGGTGCACAGGCCTTCCTTATGGACCATACCCACCACGCGAGCCCAATGCGGATTAGTGTTAATTGGGGTTAACCATTACAAAAGTAGCCGGGACCGCATAGTCCTCCGTGCTCTGCGCTTGAGATAATATATTTTTGGTCACCCATCCCATGACGGACCCTTGCAAAAGTTAAGGCGACGGATGACCGAAAGTGGCGCCCTCAGAGGTTATTATTTAATAAGTTATTACTAGAAAAAGGTTTTAAATGTTTTACGTGGAGTTTTTAGGACCCATGGTCTAGTATTTTTAGAATGTATCACTACATGCCCTCGTAGTCATTTGTAGAAGTAGACAGAGCAAATGTGTCAAAAACGGCCACTTTTAGCAGTTTTACTATCTACTTCTATAGCAGTGACTACGAGGGAATGTAATGATACCGTCTAAAAATACTAGACTGTGGGCTCTAAAAATTCCACGTAAAACATTATTGAAATTGTGTACTTATTAGATTTATATATTAAATAAAATCCACCGCGGTGCCACTTTCGCTCAGGGTGCTACCTTAATTGCCGCAATCACAGAGCGATGCGCTATTGTATTGCGCCATTCAGCTCCTCCTAATCTTATTTTTTATTACTGTGATATTGCGTTCTTGTAGATTGATCATTCTTCTTTGTCGCTTGGTTATATTATTATGTTCTTATTGAGAGTTTTCTGTTGTTATCAACCTTGGAACTATGTAGAATTGAATTAATTTGCATCCGTATATGATTAAAACACGCACAAAAGCGGTTACTTATGTTTAGCTACGCTCTCACATTAAAGCGAGTAACGACCTGAGTGCAGTGGTCAACACATGCCGTCTACCACTCACCCAAGAGGTCCTGGGTTCGATTCCCGGCTGGGCAGAAATTGAAATTCTGTGACCGGTCTGGGTGTTACTATGTATAATATGTATATTTAAAAAGTATGTACATGTATAAGAGTATGTCAGCACAGAATACATAATTATCAGTTGTCAAGCACCCAAATTATAAGCTTTGCTTAGTTTGGGGCTAGATGGCGCTGTGTGAAATTGTCCAGACATTTAATTATTTAGATTATTTTAGATGTTAAAGTGGTGCACCATCTTTAAGAAAAATACTTGCTAGTACTAAGTACATGACTAAGTCATAAGCTCCTTGCAAAAGTACTTGCTAGTACTAAGTACATGACTAAATCATAAGCTCTTTCCTTTATTATTGCTATAATAAAAATATATAATTTTGGATCAGCTCATCAAAGCCTTTCTTTTGATACCCATATTCAAGAAATGAATATATTTCTTTTTCTTTTTACTGACAAATTATATAATTTTGGAATGTGCTCATCAAGGCCTTTCATTTGATACCCATATTCAAAAAATGAAAAAAAAAATTTTTTTTCTTCAATGCTTTTCAATTAATACCCATCTCCAAAAATTTAAATAAAAAGTATTATAACATGTATTATGTATAAAAAAGAAGAAAATAACAAGTTCATTTAACGAAGTTTAAATATTGTGTGTGACTGTTTACCTAATGACCTTTGTCTTAGAGTCTGAAATTAGACGAAAATTTTACTTTATGCTCTAGTCTTGAAAAGCTATTTTATGCAGCCTATACCCAATATAATGATGAACTTTACGAGCATGAGAAGTGAAAATGATATTTGATAAACGCCTAACTAAGATGTTAAAATATTTATTAGCGAAATAAGTACATTTAGGAAAGGGTTTCATTTTAATTTAGCAGACACTACATTTTGTACCAGCCTTACCTAATTAAAGTAATTCAAAGAAATACACCCATCATTTTAAAACACAAAGGTTTTGTTTCTCATTGACATTTTTTTTCTTTAAAAAGTGAATTAAGTGCTCAACAATAATCACTCAACAATACTCACTTAATGTATTGATGTTAATTGCATTCTTGCGTTTTAAAAGCTGCCCTTTCGAAGTCAGTCCTCAAAAGATAGACGTGAAAGATAAAAAATAGGTAAGTAGTCGGAAAATTTCGCGGCCTTTTATAGATAAACTGTGTGTTGGAAATACTAAGCTTAGATGGGAATTTAATATATTGTTTGACAGCATACTCTGGTAATAGCGGTAAAGTTGAAACAAATTGATAATTGTCTTGCTTTTTCATATTATTAATATTTTTTATTAGATACGTTTTGCAATATTTTTTTTTCAATTAGGGTTCATACTCTAATAAAAAAATAAATGCTGCTAGTGGTCAAAGAAAGATTTGTAATGTTAATGGAGAAGATGCTTTGTCTCATACTACTGCAAAAAATGGTTCAGCAGCTTCAGGTCTAGTAATTTTGATAAGATGTTCCTCGCTGTGGTATTTTTATAATTTTGATTTATTTATTTATTTGCTTGTTGGAGGATTTACAGTCAAATATAAACAATAGAATAACAAATAGATTTTTCCAATGCCATTTACAAATCCCCACATATAGGTTTCTAAGTAGGTTGCATTAACTATCTATAAGATTTTAGCAAGTGGGTATACATCACTTCTTCTTTACAATAAAAACAGATTACAATGAAGAGCTATTTAAGAGTTGAGACAATAGTTCAAGAATGCTTAATTTAAGTTTATGTGAATAAAGATGTTAGACTTAATTAGACTTAGAAAAGATATGCTGGCACAAAACAGGTCAATAGCATGGGTCAGTGGGTAAACAATAGAATAACATATAGATTTTCCAATGCCAATTACAAATCCCCACATATAGGTTTATAGGTAAGTTGCATTAGCTATAAGATTTCAGCAAGTAGGTATACACTTTTTCTTTCCAACAAAAACAAAGGATTACAATAATGAGCTATTTAAAGAGTTGAGACAATAGTTCAAGAATGCTAAATTTAAGTTATGTGAATTGTATTGTGAATTTGGCTTTAGTTACTTTCAAGAAAAAATCGTTAGAAATGAGTTTTTTTACTGAAGATATGCTGGCACAAAACAGGTCAATATCATGGGTCAGTTTATTAAATGACTTGCATGAGCGTAAAACAAATGTGTTGGCTCTGTACCGGGTCTTAGCTAGAGGTACATTTAGAATGGGTCGCTGTCTAAACCTCAGTAAGTTAGTTTTTAGATTTATTTTAGAAAGTAATTCAGGGCAGTCAAAGATCCATTAGCAATGTTCATAAGGTAGCATATGTCACTAATGTTACGTCTTATTCCAAGAGGGAGAAAGTGGTACTTTCTGCATCTTTGGAGGTAATCGCTCGAGCGTTGATTAGTCCTAAAGTCGAGGTGTCTCAAAAATCGGTTTAGTGTACGCTCTATTCTTAACTTAAACGTTTCATATTGAGGGTTCCAAATTTGGGAGGCGTATTCTAAATTGCTCCGTACGTATGCACAATACAGTATTTTTAGTGTTTTAATGTTTTTGAAGTTATGTGATCTACGTATGATGAAACCCATTGCCTTGGACGCCTTTTTTACGACACTGTCTATATGTTGGTCAAACAAGAGTTTTTCATCGTGAATAACACCGAGGTCTCTGATCTCATGTAATTTTGATAATTCTTGGTTCATTAATGTATACTTTGAAGCTATAAATTGGTGACAGCGTGTGTAAGACATATAAAAGCATTTAGTGACGTTGAGATCTAATTTATTGCGGATGAACCGATCTCCTTCGATTTGAAACATATTTGTTTCAAATCGAAGGAGATCGGTTTTCAGCTCATTAACATCTTCGACATTACGAACAGTCTTAAGAATTTTCATGTCGTCAGCAAACAATAATATTTTAAGTACGAAAAGGCCGCGAGCTTTTCCGACTACCTTATAAATCTACCTTATACCACCTTACACTACCTTATAAACTTACCTGTTAGAACAACACAGTGTAACGCTTATATTGCATTGCAGTTGCTCGTGGGCAACAGCGGGGCGGGCACGGTCGGTGCAGCGACCTCGCCGGACGGCGGGTCTAGTTCGGCGCCGCCTCTATCGCCCGGCGGGTCTGGCGTTGCCAGTGGCGCCCTCTCGCCAGGCGGCAACAGCCACGCGAGCACGCCAGCCGCCTCCTGCTGCGACACCCCCAGACCCATCATCACTGACCCGGTGTCTGGGCAGACGGTCTGCTCCTGCCAGTACGATGGAGCCAGACTCGCCCTCACCTCGTACCCGAGGCTGTCCAGCGCTGCGGTGGGGGTGTACGGCGCGCCATACCCGTCCACCGATCAGAATCCTTACCCGAGCATCGGCGTTGACAGCTCAGCATTTTATTCCCCATTGGTAAGTAGGTACAAAGCTAGCAATCTTAACAATCAAAGCTTGGGTACTTAGATGTAGAAAATTCCTGGTATCTTTCGAGAGTAGTAGGGTACGAGTATTCTGTTGTGATAGTATGAATATAAAACTTATCATTAGAGTTCGGATCAAGATATAGGTAATATAAGTAGTTAAGATCTTTACCCATTTATTATTTTAATTTGAAACACAGTAGAAAGTTAACATTTATCCATATTACGTGTTTATATAATAGCAATTTTGCTAGTAAACGTCATGTAAGTTAAGTGTTGTACCTATCTAGGTAGGGAGGGAGATTAAATTGCTACACCTTATATATTTGAATCTTACCGATAATGGTACCTAGGTTCATCCAAAAACAGAAAGCACCAGAGTGCAAATTGGTACCAATAGCTTGTTTGCCGTATACGAGGCAAGTTTATCGCTCTCCATTCCGATACGAGTTTGGCTTTTCTGGCGTAATGCGCGAGGGACGCGCGAACCGGTCCGGACGCGCTGGGCCAGAAAACCACCGACACCTCGCGCCCGCGCCGCCAGCCGCTGCGCTGCCCTGTCACGAAACATTAATATTTAAACTCAAAAAATAAACCCCAAAAGCCACCGCTATTATTAAACCAATTACACTTTATTCTCAGTTCGGAATTTACTCCCTGTAGGATATCTTTACGTCGTTTGAAATGACACAAAAATTTCACATCTCGGTCGGTACCAAAGCGGTTTTTAAATTATGACAGCTCAAAGTATTCGCTCAAATTACGAAAATATACAATTTGCGGTTGTGTATGGAGCGGTTGCATGGGTCGGTTTAACACCTTGTCTGGCATAGGGGACAAATGTGCAATTGAGCAGCCGTCGTAGTATGCGAGAACGTAATTTGTAATTCATTTGAGTGAGGCACACCCGCAAATGCAGCGGTTGTGCTTAATCGTATACTTAACTTCTTATTACTTCTTTAACCTTTCATTCAATTCAATACGTTAGATTTAAATGGTAAAGCTCATGTCAGATCCGTTAAATCCTGTAAACCCTATAACGAGAGACAAACCTTTTTGCCAAGTGAATTTCCTCACCTAAATATTTAAGCGCTCGCTGAAACGTTCATAACGGAAATTTCATATGACCGTACGTACGTACACGCTCCGATGTTTTGTTCTTTGTTTTAGTGAGTTCCGTGGCGTCTTATATTATGTTATGATTTCTCGAAGCTGTCTTAATTTGCAGATTGTGAACGCGATAAGCAAACCGTAAATCGTTCCAGAAGTTTTTGTATCTATATCAAACGAGTTCACTCAACTCATCGTAATTATAATATCATGTGGCAACTCGCGTATAGTTAATAATAATTGTGGTTGCATCCTAAATCGCCGGCAGTGAGATGTCTATCTGTCATTGTATTTAAAGAGCTTTGTAGTACCTACGCTCTGTGACCCTGTGCATGCTTAATAACAGGTGTTTAAATGTATGTACACCAATGATATTAAATGTAAAGATAGGTTACCCGCGCTTCACAATGGCAAGACGAAAGTCAGGTAATTGCCCGACTTTCAATTAGTCATGCACAGTCTCGCGACACGGTAACACACGCGGCTCTCGTCAATCAGACGCAATAAAATTGTGAAATACCATAAAAAAATGTATACCTACTTGCGTCTTTAGACGATGTACAAATTATACAGCAACGGTCAGAGATCGGAAAAATGCTTTATTTCACACGTAAGTACCTACTGTATTTAATAAAAATATGTATTTTCTATAACTTTATTCGGCCATATTGTACAAAGAGCGAGCTGTCTGCTTTGCGTGTGGGAGTGAATGAGACAGCTGACGCGCTGTCAATTGGCAGCCAATGCGCATGCAGCGGCCAATGTGTGTATCTATAGTACCTTTACGCTGTTTTAAATAGCAATGATGTTGGCGCATAACCTATCTTTACATTTAATATCATTGATGTACACTGTCATTGTGTGCCCTGTACTCGTACCTAACTCACGACAAGCCTGGCCGGTTCCGTGCAAGCGACAATTTAGCGAACAATGACGACGCTCCAGTCTCCACCACAAATACACTCGGGCTCGTAAGTCTTCCCTGCGAATCGTTCGAAATTGACCCTTATCATGATGAAGCAAAGTATATTTCAGAGTTTCCCTTTCGTCTATCTCTGCAGGGGAAAATATTCAACTGCCATTTTTGTACACGGTCGACTCCGGTGGCGCCGTCCGTTGAGTTGCGACTTACTAACAATACAACCAGCGCCATCTTTTATCTATTGTACGCTTTTGATAATCAATAAAAAGAGGATTTGTTTCTGTAAGCCTTTCGTACGGATATCGGTCGGTATAAGTTTCACTTACATAGTTTACTACCTACTTACCTATTAATGTGTTTGTATTGAATTCTCACATTGAAACTTATTGAATGCAAACTGAGCATAAATTAACATAAAAGCACCTGGTTAAAGTTTCCTATAATGGGTTTCTAATAAATAACTAACAGTTGGTAGCGGCTTTAGAGCAGATATAGCTAGTTTGTTACAAATTATTTTGAGTAAAAAAGAAAAAAATCTTTTGATTTTGAGTATATAGTTCCCCTGCGGTATCTTCGAAGTCCAGAGTCCAATGTTCCTTTTCTAACAAATAAATAATCATCTAAGTAAAGCGATTTATAAACAAAGCTATACATGTCCGAACAATCGTATCATCAATGTAATAGTAACCGAAACGATAGTATTCTCAGGGTTACTAAAAGTATTAAATCGATTTAAAAAAAAAATGGGACCTCTTCGAAAGAAAACGCAATCAAACAAAAAAATAATCATCAAAATGGGTCCGTCAATGTCGAAAATATGTTCGAACAACGATAAAAAATATACAATCGAATTGAGAACATTTTCATAAAATCGGTTAAAAAATAGTTCTAAAATTCTGCTGGAAATTTAGTAGGTACCTACTTATTTATTCCCCAAGTTGGTGAAAAACAACAATATCAAAAGACACATTTGTCGTTAAATTATTCGTAAATTCAAACCGCTTTATGTTGGCAGTGAATAAAATGACAAACAGTTTAATCTTCATTTAAGATACCGCCGGCAAATCATGAAGTGTGGCAATAAAATCTTTCGTCAGCAGAACTGAAACATGTGCAGAGAACGCTACCGTGGTATAATTGTGTCCTCGGTTTATTGCGAACGGAAATCTTATGAACCCTTCTCCTTGCATTACAACTGACTGATAGACATATGAGTGCGGCAACCGAAATTAATGGTGAGAGTCTCAACATTGAGTGAGACACCAGAGAAATGGACACTGCATCACCTCTATATAAAAATGAGAGAAAAAAGCAGAGTCCCTCACTAATGCAATCACGCACAAAACTCTCATTATCACGACCGAATTAAAAGTCCGATAAGAAAGCGGGGGAGGGCTCCCGTTGCCTGGCTGACGGTAAAAACGTAACAAAACGCCGATTTAAATACTTCACTAATCTTAAGTCAAAGAGAATAAGTTTAGAAAAAGGAGACCAGAAATTCAATTAAAGAAGGGCGCTGGAGCGAGATGGTAGATGCGCGAGAGCCGCCTCGGAACCGGGACGGCCAAAATAAATAAAAGTGGAGTGGAATCAGGCGAATTGAGAATAACCATTAAGGTGTTAATGAGGCTCTTATTAAGCCGTCTACTCCCCATGGGTGGTCGTTACGTAGTACCCGCTTTATTCATTAATCACTACAGATTGCGTACCCACCTAATTATCAAATCTGTATCAACGGCCAACAATAGCAGTCGCCATCGATACGTTATCTCATTGACATTGCTCGTGAATTTTGCATCCATTATAAATATATGGCCCACACGAACTTTCTTCGTTGGCGGTTTTAGGTGGTTTTAGTAAATTTTTGTACACTGTACCTAAAATAAATATAGGCTTTGCAAAGAAATTTTAACACCTCATTTGTTTCTGCTGTACCTCGAATAATGAAGTCGTATTCTTCTCAGATATTAAATTATGTTATATTAGCTGATGATAAGTAAAAATGGTTGAGTGAGAGTATTTTAGTTTTATTTAGTTTATAGTACACTTTCAACTGATAAATGTGAATCTGAGCACAGAATACATAGTAGTCTTGTACAAGTCTGAGTGTACTTTGCGTATTACGAGTAAAAGTATAATGCCAAAACTATATATCTTGGGGTGCCGGGTGGTCGTGCCGGTTCGATTATAAATATTTTGTTTATCCACATAAATATAACTGGAGACATCTATTACAACCATCACTCTTTCGCCGATTAATTAGTCAGGAGCGACCTTGCTCTGAGTAATAGCCGCGGCTCGTTTTATATTCGTTTTAATTAGTTCAAAATTAGGGAACACTCGCCACTAAACCTTACTACAATATATTTAAAGTTCAAATCAGCCCCGATTTATTAAAGCACTAACATGTGTGCATATTAGGGAGTTAAGTGCTTTCTAGAAACATGGGCTTAGTAAGGGGGATTAGATGTTAAATATAGTTGTGGGTTGTTTAAATGGGTTTATATTATTTGGTAAAGAATTAATGCTGTTTATTAAAACCTTTTTTAATCTAAATGATTGTCGCTGTTTTCCATCAAGTGAAACAAAAGAAAAATATACTCCTACCCCCTTACTAATAAAGATTGTATACTTAGCAGATGTATATAGTTATACAGTGTTTTGTCACTTTCTTTTCAATGTCAAACTCAAATAGTTTGACAGTGAGTAACTATTGTGTAACTTTAGATACATCTGCTATACAATTTTTATTAAGGGGGCTAATGGATTAAAATATCCCAGCCATAACTTAACTTTAAATAGAATAGTCGATATCCGCCCATTAGAGTATTATTTACATAAATTCTAAGTATTTACCCTTCGGCTCTGCTTGCGTGATCATTTTGTTTCACAGTTTTATTCTGAATAATCATCAATATAAATCATCGTCGTTATAAAATAGTTCGTGTTTAGATAGGCCTAGGAATCAAGACAAAAATAATCTATAATATTATACAATACTAAATAATATACTAGAATAAATTTGACTCGCACCAGATACATTCTCGGACGGGAATTGAACCCGCGACCTTTGGATATCCGGTCCAATGCTCTGACCGCTGAGCTACCGAGTCTCTAGTGGCATTGTCGAATTTCTTCTAAGTAGTATATCCTGCTCTTACGCTTTAAGCCAGCGTTATTTCATGAAATATCTTTCCCTTCGAGGTATTCTTGATCGAAGATCTTTCCAGATATTTTGACAATTTTGATAAAGATGAAACAGCTATTATATTTTTTTTAAATTTGAATTTTTTTCATTCACAATGCTATTTTTATACAATACTAAATAATATACTAGATACGACGATGCCACTAGTGACTCAGTAGCTCAGCGGTCCAAGCAGCGTAAGAGTAGGATATACTAGAAGAAATTCGACATGTCACTAGTGACTCGGTAGCTCAGCGGTCAGAGCATTGGACCGGATATCCAAAGGTTCTCAACCGATTCTCGTGAAATTTTATGAGCAGGTTCGAAAATTATGTATAATTTAATCGTCAAGCCCGTTTTTTGAAATTTTTCAAAATGGCGGAGATATGTAAAAAAAGTATTTCAGTCCGGCTTTCCGGCGCGGTTTGTTCTCCTCTACAGGTCGCATTTTTCAACCGATTCTCGTGAAATTTTGGGAGCAGGTTTGAAAATTACATTTTTTTTTTGTCGGGCCAGTTTTTTGAAATATTGGATATATTTTGAAAAACTGGTCCTAAAAAAATAAAAAAATTACAAAATTAGAAGTGCCATCCTGCTGCGAATATACCAAATATTTAATATACCAAACAGCACGCAACCCTACTATATGCTTGCGAGAGGGCGATATCTATGTTTTTTTTAAAACTTATATTTTGAGTTACTTTTTAACGCGAGGTCTACAGCTCACGGAGCCACTAGTATTATTAGTGATTTTCCATAGAAATTCAACATCCAACAGCAATAGCTGGACGGTGCTGCGGCCTCCTCCTGGTCCTGGCGAACCCACATATGATCCGCCTGCTTACCTGCAAGTGGCAGAAGCGTAAAAAGCATTTTTTCACGGTATAAGTTTATGCAAAGGAAATAGGAACATCAATGCATGACGTAAGGTGTGGACTTATTATGAACAAAATCAGAGGGCTATAATTGTCTAATTCAAAATCTATTGCAATCGCTTTCATTTGACAGATGGATGTGTACATTTCTTTGGTAAGTTTTTATTTATGCCAAAAAGAAGTATCAATGTATCTCATCCTGAAAGCGATTGCGATAGATTTTGAAATAAGACAATAGGCAATAGAAAATTGACTAACCGATGTGTTGTCTTCGGCCTGCATCGCAGCTAGACCCCTTGTTATTTGGAGATAACCATGGCCAGATTACTGGTTATCTGTGAAGAATTTTTTTCCTCCTGTATAACTAGTTATCTCTTAGGAATAGATTTTCTTTAGACACAATGGTCTTCATCTCCATGAGCTCCACTTTTTTGAAAAGCAGCTTGCGTTCCAAATTTTGATCTCTTTCAAATTGATGTCGAGCAAATAAAACTGACTGGCCCTTACTGTGGCCCGCCGACGCCAGAGAGCTGGCTCTGCAGCAAGAAGAACAATCGGCTGCACTCGTGGAAGTGCGCACAAGATTGGCTTGAGGTGATTGCAGTTCAGAACCGTGTGCTGTGGGTGAATCAGTAGCGTTGACTGTGATAGGCACCCCACCAAGGGAATCTCTGAGGGCACCTCACGCATATATTATGGGGCGTGCATAACAGGTGTGGATTGAGCTCTGGTTATCATAAAGGGCAGAAGGACCAAAAATATGATGAAGAAAGATTTCGATAGCTAAAAAAAATTCCCAGTTATCCGCTTTTTTATTGTATCTTATGGACAGTCTATTCATAGAGGAATTAAATAGTATGCTATACAGGGGGCCTATTACAAAAATAACGTACGCAATTGCGTAACGCAGTCACTTGGCCACGATAATCGTGCACAGTTCGTCGGTTGTAGATATAACAAACATTTTGAATTTGGCTATCGTTGCCCATAGACTATTGACCGAATGATGTCGTTTACTCTAGAGAAAAACTTTCATACATACACAATCACTTTGCAATATCGCATACGCAAGTGCTTTGTAACAGGAAACAATCATAACGAAGCACGGACGCAGCTGCGTGTATCGCATTAAACTTTTCGTAATAGACCCCCTGGATGTTAGTAGCACCCTAGCGAAAAATTTAAGAATATAAGCAACTTTCTCTATGGAACCACTTGTCGCAAATGCATCTAGCTGTTGAGATTTGCAATGTAAGGACGCTTAAGAACTCGATAATATCGCGGGTAAACAGTTGTAGATTTTGATACTTTAATTATTTTTCTATTAATTTAGGTT
Source organism: Agriphila straminella (assembly GCA_950108535.1). Taxonomy (NCBI): domain Eukaryota; kingdom Metazoa; phylum Arthropoda; class Insecta; order Lepidoptera; family Crambidae; genus Agriphila; species Agriphila straminella. Next base: position 16,114,728 of record OX467303.1, read on the forward strand.
CTATGCAACTAAAACAGTATCTGTGTGATGGAAAAAATACTAAATTTTTCATGAATTTTGCGACGGAAAATTCCACTTCACTTCAGATAGACTCAGAATCATGAGACGAGTATGCCCTGAAAGTTTTTGCAAGGATGCTACTAACACCCTGTATAGATAACCTCTGCTAGCATTTTTCACTGCTGTATTTCAATAGAGCTTCATTCAATTAAGGTAAATGTCCCATACTTCGGCATGTTAAGGCTCTTATGACTTTGAGATTTTTTATAAATTTAACTAAATATGATATCAGTTTGAAATCTTTTTTGTCATGAATATTGGTATTTTGACAGTAATTCAATGCATAAATTATGTAGTTTTAGCTTGAATTTATTTTTATATTAATTTATTTGTAGACCTCTTGATTGAACACTGTTTCGTGATAAAAAATGGGCTCTGCTTCTAAGTTCGTGAGCTCATGTCCCCTGTTTCGGGATAAAGATTTTTACATTGAAATTATGATAATTTATTAATAAAAAACATAAATATTTGAAGGATTTCATAATAATAAACAATATGAAAATATTTTTAAAATAAAAAAGATGTGTGGGCAATAAATAAAGATTTTATTTTTTACAAAATAAAAATTAAAACAAAATTTAATAAGTATCTGTTTTGTTAGAAATTTTTGTTTTTTATTAAAAACATTAATATTATAATATAATAAAAATATACTTTCGAAAATAATTAAAATCAATTTAATAACAACCATAGTTATTCTGGTGCTACCAACTTATCGGAATTTAACTTAAAATCGTAAATTTAGGTCACCTTCAAACTCGACTTATAAGGATTCTAATGAACAAAACGTATACCGAATTTAGCTCCTAAGAAACTTAATTAAATAAATTATTTGTTTTTTAATTAACATTTGAATTATCTTCATTATTATATAAATAAACAAGCAAGAAAAACTTCTCTATAATATCCCTGATTCGGTAATGACACGAACTAGGGGACACACGAAAAATAACATGACCGCTATTTCGTGAGTCGATTTATTGCAATTTTAGAGGAATTATATGCTTGCATATAACTTTTTTCTTAGTCAAATCAATTGTTAAGGAACGTAAGAAAGCACTATTAAAAGTTATATTCAAATGGACTTACCTTTGCCTTTCTATAAGCTTAAGAAGTACGAGTGCTAACCTTACGGTAGTGACAAGGAATACACGCCGCACAACTGTCCGTGGACCGTGGCCGAACGCACAGTTTCAAACGTCACATTGCTCTCAGTTTAGTCGCCAAAATGTTGGTGTTTAATTTTTTCGACAGTTTAAATGATAAGAGATTTTTTACTGATATATAATATAAATAAATATTATATAGATTCCTTGTTTTTCGCGCCAGAAACAAAACTCACGAAATAATGTACTATCACGAAGTTATGGCCCTTTACCTTAAGTCTAGTGTTCTAAAATGATAATAACGTCCAAAAAATTTTACAGTTTAGTAAGCCAGATTTTCATTGTCAGATTTGTAAGCGATTTGCTACGTACCGAAACCGCCATTGCTGTAACATGAAGCATGATACGTGGGTGGGCTTATCACTAGCTATATCGAAGATTTGACGTAAATGCGTTATACTTGGATTACCTATGTGACAACCGATAAACGTTGTAAAGCGCCGCCCTGACGTGATTGACAGTCATGTTTACACACAGATATCCTGACGTTATTCTGTTATCAACACATAACCGTCAACGATATCGGTGTGCGCAAGATGGTCACACATTTATGTACGATTATCTCGCATATTTGTAATGCGGTGATTCTTTCGGTACGGTTGACGACTCCAACAAAATTATTGACACTGAGTACAATATAATTCAAGTTGTTATTAGGTATAACATTTCGGATGTGTTTCATAAACTTAGCATAATCAATTATACTTTATCTAAGAACCAGATTGAAAATAAAACTCAAACAGTTTTTTTTACTATGACACATACCTAATTATGTATTGTGTGGTATATTATACCACATGCGAAAGAAAAATTGGAGCTATCAATTACTCCTCCATTAATGATTTATCGCCCCCCGTAGTATAATGGCTTTATTCTCCTTCAGTTCAAAACTATTTTCTTAGTACCGTTTCAGGATAGGTTTCTGTGGGACATTTCATCACTCTTTGACTTTGAGTATTCATAATGATTACAAACAATGACATGGGTCAACCCCGCACCCTCGTCTCACCTCAAAAGCGTTAATTGCTCCGCAAATATACTCATCTTGGCACTAAGCGTTTACTTGCCGACTTTAATGACTGGGCAAACACCGAGCGGTGGCGGCGCACCGCGTCCTGCGGTTCCACCGCTAATAAATCTTCGGCTTTTCCCCGATTTCCTGACGTCCCGCCGCGGCCGCCCCACGTCCACTCCCGAGCACCACTCTTATAAATTACCTACACGCTTTCACTATAAATCAAACAATGGAAGGCCTAAATGTATTTGCTATTGTTTGAATACACCTCCGCCCGCACTGACCGATAATGCTGATGCATGCTCCTCCGATTTCGCAACGCCATCGTCCAGACGTTAAGTCAGCTGTCCTCCGGCGATTCGGGAAATTTGTCGCATCCCTTTGTTTTGTTCCGGAACAAGGATATTGTGCCCGTTCCGTACGGAGGCACAGAATTAATCTTCAGAGGAAAGTTTGGTCAGTCGTTTGGCCGAAAGGAAATCGTCTAATGCGAGATAATTGAAAGTTTACGAGCAACCGAAAAGGGTCGCATTCATCGGATCGGAATATAAATGATTATATTGGACTTGTCATTAACTAAGCGATCTGTGAACATTTAACAACCTAAAGGTGCTTAGTCCGACCGTTATCTTGACCGGAAGTTGAAAAACGTGATCCAGGAGTAATTTTGACCGCACCGCCCGCCGGCCGGGCCCGTCAGCCTAATAAGCATTAGTGAAATAAAAAACAAGGTGTCGATTAAAACCCGAGATATTAACTAAGTTATTGTTAGCTTTTCATTTGTTTAGGGGTCACTTTATATTTTGTAGCATAATTCCATTATAAATACTTAAAATAATGGTATTTGCACCGAAAACTTTCAAAAGTCATCCTAATAGTCTCAAAAATAAAAAAGAGATACCTAACATGGTGTAAATCCTGATATAGTTTATTCTAATAATCCTAATAGGAGGTTCTCTAACAGGCCATTTAAAGGAAACGTTACTTACGTCAAATGTGAGAATTTATAGATCCAACAACTTTTCTGTGCAGTGGTGTAAAATTTAACTACGATTAGGAACAGTACATTTTTGACACTATAAATAAAATTTTGACGCCACCAACTGCACGGGAAAGTTGGTGGGCTATATTATACTGTATCTTGTAATCCTTGTCAGACAGCGGCGTCCGCGGACCGGGCTCTTCCCACAATCTGTAATTTTGCAGACGCGGTGACGGACAGGACTAAACTTAAATTTGGAATTCTGTTCTTGTCTTTTCGATACAGTAGACCGCGCCGGCCCAGAGGCTCATTATCAATCTATCGCATTGGCATGATAGCCATTAGCTTGGTGTTATCAAATATCATCGTCTGGGTTGCGAAGTAGGAAGCTTCTGGGAGATATGCCACTTTGGTCTTGTACTAGCATGAAATACCCTTCGTTTCGAGGAGCTCGGTGGCGCAGTGGTTTAGCGCCTGGCCCAGCGATTGCGGAAGTTAAGCAACGCTCGCATGGGTCGGTCATGGGATGGGTGACCAAAAATTTATTATCTCGAGCTCCTCCGTGCTTCGGAAGGCACGTTAAGCCGTTGGTCCCGGCTGCATTTGCAGTCGTTAACACCCACCAATCCGCATTGGGCCCGCGTGGTGGGTTATGGCTCATCCTCCTTACCACCCATAAGGAAGGCCTGTGCCCCAGCAGTGGGGACATCAAAAATGGCTGATGGACCCTTCGTTAGTAAATGTGCACCTGTTGCAAAATTACAATACGCAAAATGAACATAAGCGAAATGTACAATAAGCTAAATGAACATACGCAAAATGTACAATACGCAAAATGTTCATACACGAATTTTATCTACAAAAACACCTACATGTTTTGATTTTTTTTTATTTTAGATAGCCTTGCCGAAAAATATTATTTTCTCCAGATCTAGAAGTCCTACAGTTTAGTTACAAAAATACATTTCGAAAGCTAATAATACCACCTATCAAGTAAAAACTTTGTGTAAACTTTCAACTTTGATGCGTCTTAAAAAAATACTAAATTAAATTTTAATCCGATAATGTACTTTTTTCCAGTTTTTCTTACATATATCTCGAAACATTTTGTCATTAATGTACATTTTTTTGCATTATTCTAATACACTGGGCTATTACGAGAAATTGTCATCAAAAATCATTTTTCTGATTTGCATATTTCGAGAGTTATTGTTGTTTGAATATGACCCTTACGCTTAGAGCATTCAAGCCCTTGTAGGCAATAAAATTTTCATTTTCGAAAATGGACTAATTAAAAAAAAAAAATAAGATGATAATTTTATTTGAATACAAATGTCATTAAACGATAAATGCTACTTTTTATGGGATAAGAATATTGTCCTATTTTTTAAATAAACATTAAGTGCTTGTAAGGGTCATGTTCAAACAACAATAACCCTCGAAATACGCAACACAAAGCAATGATTTTGATTATATTTTGTAGGTAATTATCTCCATGTATGTGAATAATGTGGAGCTTGGTGGCGCAGTGGTTTAGCGCCTGGCCCAGCGATTGCGGAAGTTAAGCAACGCTCGCATGGGTCGGTCATGGGATGGGTGACCAAAAATGTATTATCTCGAGCTCCTCCGTGCTTCGGAAGGCACGTTAAGCCGTTGGTCCCGGCTGCATTTGCAGTCGTTAACACCCACCAATCCGCATTGGGCCCGCGTGGTGGGTTATGGCTTATCCTCCTTACCACCCATAAGGAAGGCCTGTGCCCCAGCAGTGGGGACATCAAAAATGGCTGATGGACCCTTCGTTAGTAAATGTGCACCTATTGCAAAATTACAATACGCAAAATGAACATAAGCGAAATGTACAATAAGCTAAATGAACATACACAAAATGTACAATACGCAAAATGTTCATACACGAATTTTATCTACAAAAACACCTACATGTTTTGATTTTTTTTATTTTAGATAGCCCTGCCGAAAAATATTATTTTCTCCAGATCTAGAAGTCCTACAGTTTAGTTACAAAAATACATTTCGAAAGCTAATAATACCACCTATCAAGTAAAAACTTTGTGTAAACTTTTAACTTTGATGCGTCTTAAAAAAATACTAAATTAAATTTTAATCCGATAATGTACTTTTTTCCAGTTTTTCTTACATATATCTCGAAACATTTTGTCATTAATCTAATACACTGGGATATTACGAGAAATAGTCATCAAAAATCATTTTTCTGATTTGCATATTTCGAGAGTTATTGTTGTTTGAATATGACCCTTACGCTTAGAGCATTCAAGCCCTTGTAAGCAATAAAATTTTCATTATCGAAAATGGACTAATTAAAAAAAAAATAAGATGATAATTTTATTTGAATACAAATGTCATTAAACGATAAATGCTACACGACTACATTAAAAATATTTATTTTTGTACATTACTTAAAGTCTCGTAATTTAAAATATATATTACGCAAAAATAATATAATATAATATATATATATTTATTATATAATATAGTTAATAATAAAATAAGAATTTTTAATAATTTATTGTGTACACCGTTATTATTTTTTGCGGGAGTGGCGCTATGTGTTGCAAATTATTATAAAGTCGCTGTTATTTTGAAATAACTGAAAAAACCGAAAAACCCAGTTTTTTTACTAGAAGAAACCGGGTTCCAAACTCTGTCAGTTATCCGGTTTTTGTTATCCGGTTGACCGGTTTGCATGTCCTATTACAGAGTGAGTACGCTTTTCTAGTCAGCTCGTTGTGAGACGTAACGCGTTCTGTTCACGAACCACGACTTTCATTTTTTATTACTGTAATTCGCAATTGTTACGGTTACAGCTCGCTAGTGAGTACCGATCACTAGACGTCGCTGTGTCGACGGACGTCTCTTCTGATGACGAGCTAAGTTGCCTTCCCACTTTGGTCGCGGGTAGATTCGAGAAATTCGTCTGGTGACGACGTTGTTAGTCAGGCGCACCTGGTATCGGACCGACAGTTATCAGTTACTCCAAGGCTTAAACCTCGCCCTATCCCAGATGCTGTTACGCCCATACCTCGATCCTTCTCGGGTACTCCTAGGTCCAGATCTCGACCTACACCAGGTACTCCTAGGCTCGGCTCTCGACTCTTAAAGGGTATTCCTAGGTTCGAACCTCGACCCATAATAGATACTTCTATGCCCTGACCTTTTTTTTCCCGGGGAAAATGCCTTCGCATACCACCCCCCCGCGAGAACATGGGAGTGGTTATGTGGTGTAGCCACTAAAAACCCCGGGGTGTTCCTACCACGAATTGGACAGGGTAAGTGGGACCGTTGTACCAATCGCCACTTCCCCGGCCTGCACCGGTCCTTTCGGACTCCGGCTCTCTGGATGTTGGAGTAGTCTAGGAAGGGGCGCTCGGAACACTTGAGCGTCCCTCCTCTAGGCTCCTATAGGGCCCTAAGCGGACGATGGAGTTCCCAGTTCCACCGCCCTGGCCCTTAACTACTAGGGGGGAATAACGTGCTCGTGGCGCCTCTTCGCACCTCCCGATCGCCTCCTGCGGAGCCGGTCTGCGTTTCCTATGCCCTGACCTCGACTCATAAATAGTTTGTTTGTCTTGGCTGATTCCTCCAGTGCGTTTGTCCATATCTGAAACTGACATTACTTTGCTTAGCAATATCATCCATAGATATCAAATACGCAGAAGAGGGCTTTTCACAATGACAAAAAACTGTAGGCTCCATAGATGGCGTTCATAAAAATGTATGTGTCAATGTGATTTTTTTACTAAGCTTCGAAGAGTACTCAGGAGTGCCTGCCTTGCCTAGGCAGATGTAACCCTAAAGTTTTTCTCTTTGGGCAGATGTCAGCCAGCGAGCTAGTAAAAGGGCTACTCCCGGAGAGTATCTCCGGCATGGTATGTAATTAAGAAACAACTACCTACAGGGAGAAGTCCTGGCAGGTTGCATGCAGAAGTTTTGAAATAAATAACTAAAGATCACAAAAATATATTTTTTTACATCCCGGAGAGAGCTTTGGCATGATGTGTAATTAACAAACAACTGTATGCAAGCCCATGGAGTAGTCCTGGAGATTGCATGCAAAAGGAAAATTGAGAAATTGAAGTTGAGCACTACTCATGTATACAAAAATAGTCCATAAGTAGGTAAAAGTGCTCATATTCAATTTCTCAATTCAGAAAAGAGTATTTTTTTAGATATTTGCCTGGAAATGGCAAAATTTAACGCCGTTTATTATGTTATGTTATGACCCCATCCCTTGCAAAGCTCATTTGATAGAATACGGACCACCGGGGCGCTACGAGTTGCTAAATGGGATAAATGATACGTCACCAGCAACAATGACTCCAATGAAGTTGTCTTCTCGCAGACGAAATGGCACAGTATAAGGTATTGTGTCTATATTCAGCGGAAAATAATCGCGCACAGGCGCTTTACAGTGGCGAATTTGGAGTGAGTTTTTTGCGAGTTATTGTAACGATTCGGACAGATGTCACGGGCAGAATCCGGGGACAAAGGCGCCCCGGGGCGTATTGTCGCACTCCCCGGCCGCGGAGACCCCGCATCTACCATTAAAATTGACACCTCCAACATTTATTTTTGTATCAAAATAATAGTACTTATAATTTATACAATTTATTTATAGCTACTCTCATTATAATAGCTATTGCTCTAAATGGTTTTTAATGTCCTTATTTTATAAGTAATTTATACGTCGGGAGTTTACAGCTGCGTTTTACCCTCCAGTGATGGCTATTAGCAAGACATCAGATAAATACGTTATGCGATAAATGCGGGGTCCCGGAAGCTCTTAAGAGCTGTCGTATGCTTTGTTAGACGTTAACTTTTTAATTTAAAAGCTCACTTCTAAGAAACGTGTTCGTCACTAGTATTTTGATTATCGAATAGAATGTGGAGGTTATCTTAATCAAGTTTTCGCGAAGTAGGATTAAAAGTGAGGTAGGTTTGGTGTCGGCTGCGGTCGAGCCGCGACGTTGGGTGGAGCGCGGCGCGACCCAATCAATCAGTGGAACTCAATAATTGATCGGGCGCGGTCCCCCGACCTAATTACCTCGCTCTCCCCACACGCTCACGGCTCATTAAGGACCGTCTGTTGTTTGTTCTCCTAATTAAAGCCGAGCTTTATCGGTCCCGGGCCCCGTCTATTGATATCATTGCGAGCGTTTACGATCATTGAATTACGGCGGCCGCGATCGGCTGCCGTCGGGTTAGGCAGTTAAACCTGACCGCACATTGTCTGCCTGAGCTCCAATTGACTTGTTTAATCCCAGTTTATTGTTTATTTATTTATGAGTGAGACGCACGGCGCCGCCAGGCTTTTTGGTTTACTTAGATATTGGTCTAAAAATTTAATGAATACAGTATTCACTTATAAAATAAAATACTCACCTACGTAAACTTCCAATGTAAAGTGGGTGTTCTGATATTATCGTGGTAATTTTAAGTTACACAAATTATAATGTAATTCAAACAAAATCAACACCATTCGATTGTAGAATGAAAATAAACCAAGCAAACGACATGATTCAATTTTGGCCAATCATTCATTCGAAATTGTATTTTGATGGATTGTAAAAATAAAATTTCATAGCAACATATAATATCACGCGTAATAAAATAACAATAAATCGATACAATGAAATATAGTAAGCTTATAACCGTCCAAGTGGAAAATAACCAATTACGTTTAAATCACAATCTAGCAATTCTTTGATACCCGTGAAATTGCCGTAACGAAATAAATGTTAAATAAAACGTAAAATAAAATTATTGTGCCTCCACAAACAAATAATTGGAACGGGAACATACCTACCTACCCAGCCGCCCGCGCCCGCGCCCGCGCCCGATGCCGCTCATTTTATGGCTTATTTGGGGAAAGCTTTATTGAACTTAGCCACGTTGTCTCCGTGTCCTGCAAATACAGTCCTTAGTAAGAATCAAACAGGATTCTAAATCGAATGCTCCCACTGATTGCGTCACCATCGTGCGGCATGAAATGACTTTTTCGTTTGTATTCGCTTTTTATCCACTTAGAGTCATTCTTTTTCCACTCGCTACAATTCACTTTCAGGTTTTGCTAGTGCATGGCAATGTTATTATTTTATGGGTTGAATATTATTTCGTTGTAAATTAGAATTTTATGGTACTCACTTAATGTACCCTAATAAATCTCAATGTGCTTGCAGATCGGGAGGGCGGTAGAATGAGTTCGATGTATTTTTGCTTTTTGTTCTAATTCAACGTTATGTGACTTTGAGCAGAACTCATGTTACGTTACGGCTTTTGAACACAATCGAGATCAAACATTAGTCGTCGTCTTCTGTCGTTGCGTAGGCACGCGATGTTGATATCACAAATGTCCGTTGGTGTGCATTTACATGATTAGGTGTATTAACGCGAGCATGCACCATACGTTGCTAACGCGATATCGATCGTACCTATTTTAATGTCGGTGTTACACGGAACGGCGTCATATTTCAGCGTATCTTGGCAAAGTAGGAAAATGATGTTCCAGCTTGAGCGACTAACGCCAAATGAGAGAGACACAGCTACGCTTTATGGGGTAGAAAATGGTGTAGCGTTACATGACATGGGAGTAAAATCAAGGCTTTAAATGGCGAACCAGTAGCCAGAAAGTGGAGTGGAGGAATGATAGAGTGGTGCCGATTTGGCAGCGCGGCGGGTCGGCGCGGCGCCTCGGCCGGCGCCCGCACCACCTCAATAAGCCTCAGACACCGGTGGGGTACGGAATTTATGAACCGTCAAATGACTTATCACCAGTTTAATGCAATGAAAACCTTATTTATGAACCGCGCCAATCACTCGAACGTGAACTTGCGTTTTTTTGTTCCTAGGGTCGGTTTCCTAGTTGGCTCTTATTTATGGATCTAGCGACGCGTGTGAATAACGTTAATAGTGGGGCCAGCCCCTCTCGCTACTGTTTATATTTATTTGGGGTTGGTGTAATGAGTCTATCTGTGCGCTGACTCGCGAACTCTGAGGAGAATTGATTAAAATGTTGTTTGGATTCAGTCTTATGGAAAGAGGGGATGAATTTGTCGCGAAGAGATTCAACAGTGTACTGTTTTGATAAAATTAGCTTATTAACGGGAGTTAATTAATTATGATGGATATCTCTTTTCTGTTAATTGAGATTGTCGTGTTGCCTTGTCGAGATTTCTAGTAAGGGTTTACTAAAAATAGATAATACCTACCAGAAAGAATTTAATTTATATTATTTAGTGTACCTACCTTTATAATGTAAAAATATTAAATCGTGATAATTAATGTAAAGCTTTAATCTTTATGTACCTTATAAAAACGATGATGCAGCTTTACTCCACGCTTTTTTTAAATAAATTGTAATAAATAAATAAATTGCACAACATATTATACCTTACTACGATTCGTTTCGATTCGCAGTATAAAGTTCGTTTTCTAAATTGTCCCTGCCGGAGACTGAACCCGGGACCACACAGATGACAATATCTTGAAACCCGATAATAAAGCCACTCGACCTCGAAGATCATCAAAAACATAAACAAACTTACCATTAAAACATCAAAAAACTCCCACTGAATTCGCTCTCAAGACGTATAAACAACAACATTAGAATAACAAAAACAAATGGATCCTCAGGAACAATCGTAGGTAATCCAGTACTTTGGGAGGCGTCGGGGCAATCATGGCTTGATCATTAATGGGTACGGCACGTGTCCTGAGCCGCTAATGCGGAGGGCGAAGGCATCATCACTCATAGTTACGGAGGGAACACCGTCACCGCCAGAGAACGCGCAATTTTTATCTTGCCTCCACAAAGAGTTGAAGATACGAATTTGTCACAGGCTTATTTTAGGGTACGAGAAAGCACTGAAGGGTAGGTACAGTCAGCAATGAAAGTTGTTTAACGCTTTGGTACTTTGTCATAGCAACTTTTTTAACAGATGTCTCACGGTTTGAAACAGCAGTCAAAAAAGTTACTATGACAAAGTACTAAAGTGTTAAACAACTTTCGTTGCTGACCGTACGAGAAAGGATACTGAGATCATTGATTTGTATTATTGTCGTTGTTTGTAATTGCTGAGAAGTCACTGTTGCTGGGTGGACTATAAGAAATACTTCCAAAATTAAGGAAAACATTAAGGTAGAGTCGCTTTTTAGACTTCTGTACTTCGCGCAATATATACTTATAAAACAACAAAAATACCGCAGGAGTAGATTACGAGCATCATAAACATCAACATTTTCTTCTTCGACTTAATAATAAATTATACAAGATACGTTATATTGATTCTTACAAATCGACTTATACTGTGGGGTTGGTGTAGAATGAAAAATCGACTCTTCATACAAAACTCGATCAGTGGACATTAAATTTTTAAATTGAAAGTCGATTTTTTGTCCGTTTTCGGAAAAGTCGTAGAACTAATGTTGTTGTTTATGACGTTAGTAATCTACTTTTACGAGGTTGTTGGTGTTTTACAAATAACCCTGTACATTGCTTCCATAGAGTTCTGTTGAGGATACGAATTTGAAACGAACTTATTTTAGAGTTGATACTGATACGCTTTTTGTATGTGTGTATTAATTTAGCTGTTTTTATTTGCTGACAAGTCACATTTGGATGGAGTTGGACCATGAGAATCACTTCCAAATAAAAAAACTAAATTTTTGAGGTTCCGTACTTCAAAAAGACCTACCTAAAGTTCAACGGTCCTTATGTTGATATTTTTTCTTTTATTATGGTAAAAACAGCTTTAAATTAGATACTAAAAGAAAAACTATTTAAGTAAGTCACATTATTTAGTACACAATCTAAATGTAATAAAAACAATGCAAATAAACTAATTCTAAATTCTATGCTTTAAAGTAAAAAAAAATTGCGGTGGATAGATATTTTTTTAATATTTGATGACATAATAATGTGTCTCTCAGACAAATCAATGTACCTACAATACCTACATAATTTATTTTAGACCAAATAGTGTTGACGAAATTCACTCATGCGCATCAATGCAACTTATTTGTATCTTAATATTGTGTGCGTGCGATTTACGCATGTCGCAGTATTGTTATTGTTTTTACTTAATTTTTATCGTCCGAGTCGAATGTGCAACGCTTGGACAAACCTCGTAGGTTTATAAGCGTAAAGGCATCTTAAGAATAATTATTTGTTATTGGGATAAATAAATTAAAAAAATATATATATATTTTATGACAACATTTTTATATAATCGTTATCTCTCAGTAGATATATTAAAGTTGCTTTACACGTTACACTTAGTATCAACGTTTGACATAATACATCTTGTTGCACGATAATTGCTAACGACAGGGAGACAATAATTACGGGTACGGTTAGCAAAAGTGGCTACGAGCAGGTGATAATTATTATTGGGCGACGAAGAACGCGAGAAACGATCGAAATCGTGTCTTGACGCCTTTATCATTATGTACCCTTTTATGTTTCACTTGTTTTTTTAATACCTTTGTCAACCTTTTACACGCAAACAGACGTATAGGCAACTACTTATGCTTATTACATGATACACCGCAAAAGAAGAATTTAATATAGTTAAGCTTAACACTTTTTGAAATGCCTTAAATTTTTAAACACTTTATTAAATCTTTAAAAAAGTATTATTTAATACGTAAGTAAATAGGGACATAATGTTTATAAACGGATATTAATATAGAAACATATCACAAAAATAATAAAAAAATTGACAATAGTACTTTTTATAATACAGCAAAAAATTAGTTTTTTTCTCATTCTTACCTCCTAAAACATTTCAACTTAATTGTACAATAATCAACAGCAATCATCAGTTAATACAGAACATTAGACGTACATTTAATGGGGCATTATGCGTTTAATATGCTGTCTGTACCAGCAGCAACTGAACAATTTGTTTGTTCATTGAAACGCATAGACCTGCCTATAGCACACAGCTGCAGCAGAAAACAGTAATTAAGCTATTATCTAAGAAAACTTACAACACTAATACAAAATACATTGTTGTTTCATATTTTCTAATGCCGAGTGCGATTCTATGCTCCGACAGTATTTTTTTTTCTGAATGAATACTGCATACTTAGTGTACACGTAATTAGAATTAAGTACTTGAAAGTGATACTACCGCCTTTATGAGAATCATTTGGTACCTAGTTAACGCATTGTTTTACTTTAATTAAGAATAAATTATTATGCCCATAACATCCATAAGTAGTTTTGAGGAAAATCCTTTACTTGTGCGCAAATTCGTTTCATAACTTTTTAAAATTAAAATTCATATTAATTAATATTAAATTAATAAAAATAATCCCCGTCCCCGTCCCGGTTGGCCATGTTGGACTTCAAAATAAATACCATCTTTAAAATAATAATCCCATAGAACTTCAATAACTACATCCATATCGATTTTAGAATTATGTACGCCATTTACCAAGGGGTTGATTTTTTGAAAATTACAAAATATGTGTTTGTTTATTTGTTTTTAACTTTCAACTTAATATAATAAGCCTAAATAATTAATTTAGTGATTTTTACTATGATGATGAAGGACTTTGCATACACAAATTAATCTTTCTTTCCTACCCTTCGGGGGTGGATTGAAAAAAACGCTGGAACACACAAATATTAATTTTCAATCGCCAGCCTAAACACAAAATTTGAAAATCATAACTTTGAATCTTCATGCAGTAGTTTGGGCTGTGCGTTGATATATCAATCAGTAATTCAGGACTTTGAATTTTATATACTCGTAGGTAGGTTACACACACACATTATACGTTTATGACTATTGATATATTGAAAAAGAATAACCAACTACACAATCTTTACTAATTAATAAATTAAGTATTCTAAATCCTCATTATAAATCGCATTCTAATAAACTCCTTGAAATCATGACCATTGCGACATTAATATTTTTAAGCCAATTTTTTTCGTCAAGTAAAAGACGTCAACGCAAACATTATAAAATTTTAATCACGTATTATGCGACACGCATGTTCAATTTAACGGAATGATTGTTCATATTTCTTGTTCTGACTAGTGCAGATACTTGGGTTCTGTATATATATTTACCTATACACCTGTACTTATATTTTATTAATTGAACACAATTCTAGTCTGGCATTTTATGATTTTGAATTTTTGTCCATCGAATTGAATCATGCAAATAAACTTATTTAGATAAATAAAATAACAAACGTATAGAAGAAATAAACTCAGGATTGTAATCCGTAGTTGTTGAGTGTCCCTACATAAAATTTTCCTCGAAACAAGGGAACAGATAAGCTTGCTTTTATTTAGTTACCGCGTCTACAACCGGAGATGTATCGTAATAAGTATCCATATGTATCGTAATAAGTAAGTCGCTGTAAGTAGGGGTGAAAACAGGGGACTGAATCCCGCGGCGGGAATCATTCACACTTTTAATTTAGTTGCTCCTAATGTATGCGAATAACTGCGAAGAGCGTAGCTCACTTCGCTCCCTCTGAAACTCACTATCTGTCTGTTAAACAACTATCATGCGCGAGGGTGAGCAAGCCTTAATAGTTGAACCCTCCGGATCCCGTACATTATGCAAATATGCCAGTGATATGTCAGTCTCACTCGGGACTTTTATTGTTGCCCGACTATATTCCCTTTTATTAAGTTAGCTTTAATTAAATTGAAGCCGACGTATTTGTAAGGCCGATTGACTGAAAGGTATTACCCGTCGAGATTTATCTGATTACATATGAGATTAATGCGGAGTGCTAGTTTAGCGTGGCTAATGGTATTTTATTCCGCTTGTTAACGACATCTCACTTTGTCTTGAGGGAATTGGACTTTGACGTGTTAGAATGGACGGTTTAACTGATGGCTCGTATAATCAATGTATTTTATTTTATAAATAATGTTACAAAAAGTAGAGGAGCTTTCGGTTTGTTTGAATTTTAAAGATAATTATGTATATTAAGTGAGAGATACATAGGTCCTAATTAATAGTGGTAAATGTCTTCTAAAATTTATCAACTGGAAACGACTGTTATTATAAAAATCTATGGTTAGTTCAGTAAAGTTTTTAGATTTTCTATCTCAATATACATTCGTTTGTGTCGGGTTGTGCCAATGATTGTGTTTACTCAAAGTGTGTTGCGATGTTTCAGAGTAACCCTTACGCGCTGAAGGAGGGCGGTGGCGAGATGTCTGCGTGGACGTCGGCAGGCCTGCAACCCTCCGGAGGCTACTACCCCTACGACCCGACGCTCGCCGCCTACGGGTAAGTCCCAAGGGCCTCAGGGCCCCAGGGTCCAAAACGCCCGCGCCACTTTAGATAAAGCCAGCGCCACGCAAGGATTAACATAATACCTCCCTATCGAAACTTATCTCTCTAATAGATTGCAATGCGAAAGGCTCATGTTTGTATTTGGCGACTCACATTGACTTTAATAAATTTTATGTTGTGCAAAATGTTTCCCCTTCTATGCGGGGGTGTGTTACGTTGTGAATTGAGCCACATTTTTCTCGCGTGATAGATTCAAATTGCTTTTTTGTTTGTGTTCATCTTTTGTTTACTTTTAGACGGGTAACCGATTTAGCAGGACGCGTTATTGGGCCGCCGGTATTAATTTCATACATTGGCAATAATGTGTCAACGACATCCATATATATTATGATATAAATAAAGATTACATTTCAAACTCGCCTCGACGCGCTTTCGGTCTTCAAATGCTCGTAAAATATATCTCATAATAGGACGCTAACGTGTTTGGCTGTTTATTAGACCGTTTATATTAAATTTCGAAAGCATTCATCGCCAAATCACCTGTCATTATTAGCTTGTTAACTATTCATCTTATATCGGCCGGCGAGGGGTTCAAACGCGTAATATGATCTGTGCGTTTAGGGCCGCCACTCGACCGCATATTTCATTTAATGATTACACTTGAATAAGCTTCTCATAGTGGGAAACACTTTTATTTAATTAATAATCCACACCTCTGCATATCACTTACACCCATTTTCGTGGCTTGAAAGAACTGGAACTCTAATCATGTTCTAACGAAGACATTTTTTTTTTAAATTTAAGCATTATTAGTAAAATAGATTTTTAACGTAACCTATTTGTACATTACCTATAAAGTCGGAATTAAAAGTTGAAACTTATCAAATGTTTATAAAATTATTGTAAATGAAACTTTCAACCAAGAGTAGTTGAGCATTAACTACATGTATTTTAATAGCTGTACATACGCCAAAGGTGAGCAACTGACCTTTGGCAGCTTGTAAATAGAAATTTCTATGCACGTAAACGTATGATAAAAGCCGCGAAAGGAAGATAAGAGAAGGGGTATAATGACTCTGATAAGGTTTCATAAGAGTTTGCAGCTTGCCTGATAAAGGCACACCTAGCACCTGGGGCCCTATTTTTGAATCCTTCGGCTGGCGTCGAGCGCACTTTACTACACATTTTCATTCGACATAACAAAATGCGTATTTTTGAATTGTTGGTAAGTAGTTGTCAGTGTAGTACAGTGACACATAAGTACTTATCTGACGCGGCCAAAATTGGAATTAAGTGTTATTACATTATTGTTATCTAGATTACGCCGTCGATTAAGACGACAGCGACGCCGTCACCGGGTCAGATAAGTTTGTGTAGTTCGAGATTCGAGTGCGTGTAGTCAATTGTGACTTTGTGACATTACGTCGCATGTGACTTAAGTCACACGAACGATTTCAAACGAACGATTCAAAAATAGGGCCCCTGAAGCGTGTTGCCAGGGACAAATGAGGGTATCCACTCCCGACTATCATGCCGTCCCTTACCAACTCTTGACATGTAAAGAGAGTGACAGAGACGAATGATGGCACAGCCATTTCGCGCTACTGCCTTATTAATTCACAGTTTTTCTTTGAAACGCGATCGGTTGACGTGTGGCGTTGACATTTTGGGCAAAGTTTGCAACCCGTTAAACTGGACGGGCGGTTGGTGTAAATCATTCTTGTTTAAAAGGGGATACCGAACTTATAAAAAACATTTTCTATTTTAGTAAGTAATAGTATTTAAAACTTGATGATAGGTAGAAATGCAAAATTCTAATTAGGTAAGTATTTTGAGTTCAAGAAAAGCTTTGAAGCCAGTGTACATTATATTGAAATGATGAAGTAGTTTCTAATTGCGTAAACAAAGGCTGATTAGCATAATATTTAAATAAGCACGAAACATTACATTAGTTCAGTTTAAAAAGACACACACTCTGTACAAGACTTAGAGAATAATAGTCATCATAGCAGTGTCATAATCATGACAATGTATTATGCGGACGTATCAATTAAATATACGTTTCACGACGCATTTGAAATTTATCCGTCCATGAATCACACTGGAACTGCCTGAAAATAAAAACAAATCATGATACATCAAAGAGAAGTTATGCTGACAATTCGGCTGCGCTTAAAATATAGCGGGCGGTTCGTTGTAATCTAAAAATAATTAGAGGCGACATTAGTTTTTATACGTAAAAAAGACGTAGCGATATAGTCGGCTGTCGGGACAAGCACGGAAATACACCGTGATATATCGCCCCCGATCCCGGCACACAATTGTTCACTATCTCACACATAGGATGATTTTATTCAAAAGCGAAATAAAACACGCGACACTATAAACAAGGCAGACATAAAAAGCTTGCCTACTCCATAACACGGCCCTCGCGAGACACTGGAATGACATTAATTCACTCTAAATACAATCGCCAACGGTTGCCAGCAAAAATTGTTGTATATTCACAATGAAAAGAAAAACTTCATAAAGGTTTCATAAAACGTACTGCAATAAGTTTTAGCCGAGCCGAATAAATGGACGCAGAAAGGAGCGAGTGCGGTAAAAAGTGTGCACGAACAACAAAAGTTGGCCGCGTCTGTAGGCTCACTTCAGTTAAGTACCGTTGGCTTATTATTTGGAACAGCCTGTAATCTGCCACGCCCGCCGCGCGCCGAAATGAAAAATTACTCGGCTATATTTAACACAAGAGTCGAGCACAGAAAACGTACAAAAATTAGAGAAAGAGTCGAGGGAGCACTTGTGCCGCGCCATTGAGATCAAAATACGCAGGAAATTACTGCACCCCGCGTGTCACACTGGAGGAATCTCCTCACTGATTTGGACTGTTGCTTTTTAAATAAACCGTATAAGAAAATGCTTGTTAGCGAGACGCCTCGTCGTCTGACGTTTTATGTTTATGAAGATACATTTCACGTTTGTTGACATAAATGATACGGACTTAACAAAACAACTTGGAAATTCACTCAAATCATAATAACGTATCCTAGCTATACGAGATAGTAATCTGGTATAAAATAAATGGGTTACATATTTTGAAATGTCGCTAGTTGTGAATAGAGTAATTTAATTGCATAACAAGCTTGTATACAAGTGTAAGGAAGTAGATAATGGATTTCATGATAACATGATAGCATTTGTTGTTGAGGATCTTTGAATCTACCGCAAAGATAAATTACAACATTGTTCAAAGAATAACGCTTACGTCTGATTAACATCAGTCGTCTAAGTTTTGATAACAGTAAAGAAAAAATATTTTCAAGCAATTTTATTAGGTTTAATAATGTTTTGTAAATTTTTAGAGATTTCGTTGATTAATTATTGATACCAGTTTGTTCAGTTGAAATCTAATAATGTTAAAGTCCATATAAAGCAAAATAAATACGTTTAAAAAACTTTATCTGTGGAAACACATTTAACATGGTACTTAATGCTTTATAAAAAGGAAATTGACTTGCAATGCTAGTAACAAAGCTATCAAATGATGTTTTCAGTGTAAGTATTTATGTTGTAGTATTTCTAAACGCATTTCTACTTAGGTAGGTACTTACTAAAAATTATTACTTAGAATTTGTTAATATCCCCACACAATAATACGCTAGACACGGCAACATATCAGATAGCTTTTTTCAAAGGGCAAAATTAATATTCGAACCTAAACCACCTACTCTAACCGATACGAATCCTAATTCTAACACATGCCCCCTTTTGGGGGTTGTGCTTATATATACTTGTGTATTGGTAGGGGGAGGGCACGTACCCCGCAATTCCCCGAAGCGGGCAGATCATAAACCTACGATACCACTGAATTGAATACTCGCTCAAATATTAGCTCTTCTTGTACCCGTACAACCGCATTCAGTATTATCTGTTCAGCCGCTTTCAATAAACACAACCCAGTATTCGCAATAAAAGTTTCACTCGTAACGTAAAGGTAAATTAATTTTTACTTCACTTCAAAAACTAAGTTTGATAAACATTATATCAAAAAGTTCTCATACAACGTTCAAGTAAATATACAGGAAACGTCAGATCGAATTAAACCTGCCATCTTTCGGCTTCACATAATATCAAGCATAAATTTAAGCCATCGGTATTAAGCTTTCGTCCTCAAATTAACAAAGATACAAAGCATTTCCGTCCGTAAATGTATTAACATTCTCCAAACCAAGTGCATGTGTTCTCATAGGGCGGGCGCGACGAGTAAGTGGACTGTCTAAATTAATTAGTGAGCTTTAAGCGGAACGCCCCGCAAAGCGGCTGCAGCGCTAACAGAACAGCAAAATTCCTTACAAAACTGGGTTCGAGCGCTTGATTTTCTTAACCCCGACCGCTGTCGTCACTAACCGCCGCAGATTTCTGAAGAGCTTATTCGTGTTCCAACTAATGTTTGGTTACGGAGACGGTGTATTTGCGTTGACGCGAGTATTAATATGGTTTTCGATATGCTTTTAAGTTTCATAGACGGATATATTTTATGTGCGCATGGGAAACGGACAGCGGACGCAGCGAAACCGTTTATAGAAAATTTTGTCGATGCATGTGAAATTGAAGGCGGGGTGCGTGGTAACGATAAGCGAGTTGCCTGCAGACTGGCAATACCTGTGGTGTACGGTATGCAAGATGGCGACTCAATCGATTGGCTAGCACGCCCACGCTGCCCACGCCTGCGCTGCACCGCCCTGCAATTGCATCGAGATGCAACGAACCGCCCTCTAGTGGCACAAACGTCTATTGCTGAATGACATGCTCGAATAACCCTGAAAAACGGTTCGAGTAGTAGCTTTCATAAATTAGCTTACACCTAGGTACTTGCAAAATAAAACCATACAAGATAAAGTACCTACTAAATTGATCCCCGTATGAAAAAGAAACAAAAGTACAAATGCCGCCACTTTTTCAAATTACGTTCGAGCCAATGGTTGAGATCTGTTAAAATGTCAGCGTTTTCAGGATACTAAACTTTAAAGAGCACACATAACGTCACATTTCGAGAGAACGTTTCCCACCCGGGGACTATTTTTTAACTATTTTCACGCGTGAAACCTATTTATTGGGCCCCTCAGACCGCGCCTTTGTCATGTCGACGAGAAAATCGAAGTCAGGTACGAACGCTGCCAAGGGGAATCGGTTCGCCACAATTACGTTTAGAATGCGGATGCAAATGGGACCGTGGGCCCTAAAAAGTGTATCGAATGTCGCTCCAGTGCCGCGGTTGCTTTATTTTTGCTGTCGTTACGAGAAATCTATTGCCTCAAATAAAACGCCTATCTGCCACGAATTTAAAAGCCAGTTTATTGTTTGCTGTAAACGGCCCGACGCGCGACTCATGAATCGTATCCAATGAAATAATAATTCGTCGTGATACAAGAATATGCGTTTATAATATTGGAGGATTATTGTTCTAGTAACTGACAATAATTATATTGGTTATTTACAGTTGTATTGATAATAAAATGTATAATGTGACTTCAAGAGTATCTCTTGCATCGGCACAAGAGATTAGTTAATAAATGATGTGGCTCAAATCACGGCACCAACTAGCTGTAGCGAACTTTATAATTTATTTTATAAGGCCGGAGGCGGAAATAGCCTATTAGGTATATGTAAGTATATACATGTTTGTCGACAGATATGGAGCTGGGTACGATTTAGCTGCTCGCCGGAAGAACGCAACTCGGGAGTCGACAGCGACGCTAAAAGCTTGGCTCAACGAGCATAAGAAAAACCCTTACCCGACGAAAGGCGAGAAGATCATGCTCGCCATCATCACCAAGATGACGCTGACGCAAGTGTCCACGTGGTTCGCCAATGCCCGCCGCCGTCTTAAAAAGGAGAACAAGATGACCTGGGAGCCCAAGAATAAGACCGATGACGATGACGACACGATGCTCTCAGACGAAGAAAAGGACAAAGACGAGCAAGATGAGAAAATTAAAACGCATAAAGGTTCGTTGAGTTTACCTCACGAGCCCCGATCAGACCTAAGAATATACAACATTTTAAAGAGATTTTATCTAAACGTTTATACTGGTCTGAATGTTGCCTGTTCCCTAAAATGGTTTGTTCGGGGCTTAGTATAGCTAGCATTTGGGTCAACCACAACAAATTACCAAATATTGTTGGTGTTGACATCCAAATGCTAGTAGACCTAACTCTTCATAAGTTGTTTCATTTGTGTATGTTTCTTGCTTGCCGTGCGAATAATATGAATCTCTATTTATTACTGAAACTGTTAACCTGTGTTGTAATGATTGCATCAGCGAATGACACCTCTTGTTTTGTGACTTAACCAATACCTCATGAGTACCATTCATTTCATGTTCATGTTCCAATAGTGCCTAAACGTTTAAAATTGCTTTAATTTTGTCGGTGTATAAATCGCCGAGTGAATTGGTAACGCGGCTGAAGGCCGGAGGGTGTGCGGGATGCGAAGAGGAGGTAAGAGGGCCGGGAGGGACGCGCGGCGGGGGAGGGGGCAGGGTCTCAGGCGTGTAACTGTGCGTAACCGCTCCTCGCTCCCGGATTTCCTATTCGTAGTAGTGGGCGGCGCCAGGGCCCAAATTTCATATAACGCTTCTTCCGTTCGTCGGGTACAACAGGGCGACGCTCGGAGGTCGCGTTCGGCTTGTCAGACGATCTGCCCTACTTCATGTTCTTGCCAAAGGATTTGTCGAGTTCGTGGATCGTTTCTTTTATGAGGATATTCCGCCGGAACGTAAGTAAGTACGGTTTTGGGGATTTATAATGTGTTCCAATTGAATGTGGAACCTTTTTCGCTACTTTTGTCGTATACATTTCAGAGTTGTTTCAACTAATCGGAATCTGCGTCGTGTAGGTACAATAATAAAACTCAGTAAGCGGAACGAGAGATCGTAGGAAAGCAATAACAGCAAGGGTAGCTGTTAGTCGCGGTTGTCAACGACATAAATTATAAGTGGGCATTGTTACAATAAAGATGGTGTGAAGTGGGAGTGTTTTCATTGCAAACTTCATGGTGCTAATGGAAGCGCGGCTCGAGGGCGTCACGGCCGCCGCCCGGCATACGTCGCCTAATGAAGCTGACTATTGTTAGGACAGAAGTACACTTAATTCGCGGTGTGAATGCCGTCGCGCTTGCCGGCAACACCACTTTAGGGGTCGTTAATGGCGACAGTAAAATAACAGATGAGATGTGAACGGACGAATGTTGGAGATAAACAATAATAAAAATAGAGAATTATAAATTACCTGTATATTAAGATAAAGATAATAGAAACATACAATATAAAAACAAAAAAATACCATACAAATAATATTATGATATTAAAGACACTCAATCAAACCAATTCGAATTTTAATTTAATAAAATAAGTAAGTAACGCACACCTTAAAAATTGTACTTTGAAAACACTCTTACTCAGGTGTTCTACTAAAATCGAAACAATTCGGTACATAGTAACTTCCTATATTTTGTAAACAAAAAATTAGTGACTCCAATCATATTTTATCATAATCTTGAAATTCAATCAATTTCAAATGTACATCCAGCGATCCATACATCTATTTTGTCACCATCCCTCTTGAATAAAAAAGCGCAAGTGTTCCTGCGTTCCCCACAGCGCATTACGGATTTCGCGCCCCGTGGCTTTGCTTGGAGGGGAGTGCGCGTTTAAGTGATTCCTTACGTTCTTTAAAACGACACATTAAAGCAGAACAAACTAACAATAACAAAGGACGAGACCTCATTTATAAATAGTATAGCTTTAAAGATTATTACTCAATTGAAAGAAAATGGCAGAGTAAAAAAATGTTAAAGGTACTTAAAATAACAAGAAAATTAGTCCGTAGGTACATATTTTCTAACAGTAACACATAAATAATTAGACACATTAAACCACAACAAACTAACAATAACAAAGGATGAAATTTCAGAACTCATAAATAGTATTGCGGATAGATTATGAAGAAACTGGCAAAGTAAACAATTGTCATACGGGTACTTAAAATAATAAAAAAAAATGTCCGTACATAATTATTTTCTATTAGCGAGGACCTGTAATCGGCTTTAAATAGTTATGTAAGCAACCTATTTAAATAATTAGGTAACTGTGTTCGTCTTCCGAAAAATAGATGAATAACTAACTATATTGTTTAACATGTACAATTTTATACGACTTTTGAAAAATCTGCCTTTTAAAAATAACAAAAAAAATACAGGCATAAAAATCTAACAATGGAACTGTGTTGGAAAAACCAGTTTACATATTCAGTAATACTAAAGTTAGTAATGAAAAACTTAAATTAAAACAAGAAAAATCTCCAATAAATTTAACGAGATCTTGCTTGGTTGGTGAATAAAATTGGTAAGACGTAGGTTAGGTACTACCTGGTACTGATAATCTCAACATGAGCTCCAATTAAACTTAAATCATCTCACACAGAATAACTAGATATAACTAGTACTACCGTATCATCAGTTCATCACACAAGTTATATAGTTTTAAACGTTGCTTTATTTTAATTCACAGCTACAGTTCTAATATATCCGGCGACATAATCCCACCCATAATCGTGTTCAAACAAGCCATAACATTTCTCACTCGACATGTATTAAACCATTCTTTTACGAAAATGTCAATGATCGCGACATGTAATATATCATTTTAAGTCACGGCAAACAAAACCAATATAGCTGCTTTCACACGCGATCCCAGGCCGTCGTCGGCAAACAAACATCCAGAACTATCCCGCGCTAAGCCACTCATGAATAAAAGCTTCATTTTGTGACCCTAACCAATAAATGTTAATTTTTGTCGTGAGCACACGCATCGCAAACAAAATATTAATCCGACGCGCGCTAATGGAAAACGAGAAGTAATACAAACAAGTGAGCATCGGGGCGTTCGCTCTCGGCTGAGATGTAATAAATTGCAGTGAGGTCAGTTGTAAAGTGCAGGCTGCATTCGAGAATGCGCGGTCGGGGGTGCCGGGGAGCGGCTCACTGGCGCCCTCTACGGCCGAGACGCGTTTTTATTATGTCTCACATCGCCCCTGGCTCTGTGACTAAAGGGGAAAACCACTCGAGGTATCAAGTGCGACGGATCGCTCGATTTCCACGCTCGTTCAGCTCACGCGTCGCTGTCGCTTCCTGCTGTTTGAACGTCCTGGAACAATCGGTATACAACCACCCTCAAACATTTATTAAATTATTATTTAAAAAAATATTTACAAAAAGAAAATTCTTTACTACTACTAAGAAATTCTTTTACCTACAGCTAAACGTGAAAATCTTTAATCAACCTAAAAATATAAATAAAATGGCAATTAAATCTAAAAATGTTGTTAAATGGCAATAAAATCTGAATTCTAAAACAATTAACTATGCAACTGTTATATCTATTACAAAATGGCAAACAATTTGCAAGATTACCCCATCGGACACATTAAACACGTTGCCAAAATAAAACATTATGGAATCATCCAATTCACGCTTATCTCCCGCCGTTGTGGGCCTTTATTAGATTAATACAATGAAAATTAAAACAATTTGCCGGATAAATATCTTGGAGTATCACTGGCGTCCCTATTTATCCCTA
Source organism: Agriphila straminella (assembly GCA_950108535.1). Taxonomy (NCBI): domain Eukaryota; kingdom Metazoa; phylum Arthropoda; class Insecta; order Lepidoptera; family Crambidae; genus Agriphila; species Agriphila straminella. The sequence goes on from OX467303.1 coordinate 16,139,897, forward strand.
GTGGAGGGCAACACGGATAACCCCTCTTAAAAGCTAGAGCAGTCAGCATTAAATGGAATAAAGAGAATGAAGTCGAGCGGTCGTGCCCCTCCCGCGCGGGCCTCTGAATTTCATTAGTCGGCTACCCCCGCCCGCCACCCGAAACCCACTTTACAACAGAAAACGGCATTATGATAATACTTAGAGCCTTATAAAATTTCACTGAATAAACATTTTTGTGTAATTGTACAATAATAATTTTTTTCATCATCGAGGAAAACGACGGCTAAAAGCAGAACGGCCACAATCAAATTACGTTTTAACAGCGCAATGATTTGTGGATAGGTACCTACGTTTATCGTAAAACCGTGCATTTCTCTCAAACACGAAGAGCGGGAGAATGCGTAAAGTGAACAAAATAGAAGAAAAGACGAAAAGCGAGGTTGACCATTAATTGTGTCGCTGGGCACATTCCGCGGAGGAGTGCGGTGCCGCGGGGAGCGCCGGGAAATGCGAAATAAATGCTCGGCTTAAATGCGAAAGGGATCGAGGCGGCGCCCGCAGGGGAGTCGCGCCCCAAAGTGGTATTTTCACTTCGCTAATCGGATAACCACTTAACGAATGGGTCACTGCACGCCAAACGTATTTTCACACGACTTTTCTGTAGGGAGCCGATGATTCCGCTTCTTACGAGCTAAAACTTACGTCCTGTAACGGTCACGTCGACCATTCAATCCGGCTCGTATCGATCGTTTTATAAGCTCTTTTTATTGTTGTTACTTTTGCTACGGAATTGGCTATCGCGACTAATCTGATTGTGTCGACTCGCGTGCTTTTTTCTATACTGTTTGGATATAAAATATGATCGATGAATGTAATTATCTTTACAGATGAGGAACGGAAAGGAGACGACATGCTGCAAGGAATGCATCACCAGCTGCTCGGGTACGGGATCAAGGAGGAAGCGAAGCGAGGCGCGTCGGACTGCGGCGTGCCGATACCGGCGTCCAAACCGAAGATATGGTCACTGGCTGACACGGCGGCGTGCAAAACTCCGCCGCCAGCGGCTCAGCCGTGGCCACAGCACTCCTACGGCCCAGAGCGCGCTTCTGCCGCCGACGCGGGCTCTAACGGCTTCGCGTTGCCAGCCACAGCTGCAGCGAGCCCTGCCAGCGGATCTTACGGCCGCTACGGCGGCTTCCCCGCTGGCCAGTACGGAGGTCAACATCCCTGCGTACACCCGGCCGCCTTCCCCGACGTGCAGACCGACACCCCTCCTCAGACTCCACCCAACATGAAGGTCCCGAGCGTCGCGAACCCGCTGGGCAGCGGTGGTGGCTCCGGCTACTGCTTCCCGCGGCACCAGCAGTCGCCGCAGCGTGACCCCTACCACAACCCCCATCACGCTGCCAACAGCCATCAACCCAATCAACCCCATCACAACGAAGGATCTGCAGCCTTCAAGCCATTCTATAAAAGGTGATTATCCCACACTTTATAAATTTTCTTCGATAGGACTAATCTTTCGTTCATGCACCCAAAATGAGATTCGTACTTAGACGAAAAGCAATCACGCTCGACACCACGTGAAAAGAGTGAATGTTTCCTATTCCAGCTCGCTCCAACACCCCACCGGGTACGTGTCGGCCGTCTGAAAGTGGACCGCGCACCAACGGCGGTGAGTTACTGATTGCTTCAAATTGTCGAGCTTGAGAATCGCGATGTGAGGTGCGCATGTAAATGAGAAAGGCGGTCGTAAATGGATGATTGTAGTAAAGATATCGAGAAAGCCATAAACAGAGTTGCGGTTTAGTAGCGGAGACTCGCGCCGGGGTGTCATGTTGGTAATTGAAAACAATGGAGTCGCCTCGAGCGAGGTGGAAGGGCGACGGCGACGGAGCGAGGGCGGCGAGATTGCAATCTAGCGTCATTTGTCAGTGTCACGGACGCCACCGTACGCCTACGCACGCCGCTGACCTACCCAAATTAGCTCTTTTCACTAAATAAACATGTTAACACAGCGTTATTATGCGTAAACAACTAGCAATTCCAACACAACCGATACACCACTTGTAATAATTCATATTCATGATAATAATATTATTGAACAAATTAAAAAAAAAACATTCGTCTTTTTATTGGGGTTAATATGTTTAGTAAAAATTGAAACCACTGGACCTCAATGTTCACAATCAAATAGTCTAAGCATTGCTCAAGCCCCTACGTTTTATATACAAATTTTAGTAGATATTCTTGACGACGAGAGAACACGAGAAATGCTGCTACTATTGACTGCTTGCTTTTTCTAAAAACTTACTTGATTCTGAGACAAGTGAATAATGGTTTATTTCATAACTAGTAGTACCCCTACCGAGGGTTATTCCTAAATGTCCACGACTCTATTGTTCTTCTTTTCCCACCGGGTCCATGAAATTTTCAAATATATTTTAAAAGAAAGAAAATGCTTTATTATTTTTAATGTCCAATGGTCCACGTTGGGAACCAAAGTATGAACTTACATTTTTTGAAAACAATAGAGCTGTGGACCTTTAGAAATAACCCCCTACCTTAATCGCAGAAGCCTTCGAAAGGCAGAAGCTTACAACTCCTAAATAATTTTTCAGAACAGAATTCAGAACCAACATAATTCATGAGCAACAAGGAACTTAACAGCATTATAGTTTAGTCTTTATTAATAAAATGTGACTCCAGATTTCCAGAAATACATTCCAAATTATGAGTTCTGGATAAATTTGGAACCACTCAAAACTTTACAATGGTTAAGATTTTGCTTAAGTTCTAGCTGCTCGTTTTTAGTCCTGGGCTATGAAAATTAAATAAAAAAACAAATTACCCATAAAATGGATATATGAGTTTGGAAATCAAAAAAAGACTAACAAAATGGCTAAATAATCGTGTTAATATAATAATAATAGTGTTAATAGCACCGTGTGAATAAAGTATCTATGTAGTTCCCCGATGGTCCAGTGTGTTGCATTTTTCTAAGAGTCGTCAAAGATTTTCTAAGAAAAAGCCGCGGCATCCAGCGCCTCATTACAATAAATCCGTAGCCGACGCCGCCGCACAGAACGGCATCGCCAAGAATTTTGTTTTAGTCAAACGCTCACAAATTCACTTCTATAAACCTTTTGTATTATTTTCTTTTTCACGCCTTTTTGTCCCTCGAATTCCTTGACGCGAAAATAACTTCTTATCGCGGCATTCCTTTAAAGTAGCCTCAGAAAGAACGGCTCGAAATCTCCCGTTTTTTGTTTTGTCTTAAACAACATTTAAAGTATCGTTCCAACTTATTATTTTGCAAACTGATATCGCCACTAAATCGAGAAGTTTAATGGGTTAAATGCTTAATTTGGGTTCACTCACAGTCGGGAGCGGATTCATTATCATCGTTGCATTATTCATCTCTCGGTCGGAAGTTGTAACGTTAAGTCCTGCGGTAATGCAATACACACCTAATTCTAATCTTATTTACGCCGTCAAATTTGAATAATATTGTGGTATAGGGTATTGTTTGAACCGAAAAAAAAGTGAAGATTTACAATGAGCTTTGTTTATGAGCGTTGGAGGGTGCACGGTGCGCGGTGCCCGGTGCTGGCGCGCACGGCAGCCGCCTAGCCGCGCGATGGCGTCTGCTCACTTGCGTGGGCGCGGCATCTCAATGGGTCCTCTTCATTCACAACACTACCTCCATATAAAAGCCGCTTTACTTTTTTTCGACGCCCTAATCTTCCCTCTTATCTTTTGATCCTCGCTCGCGTCCTTCTCTGTTTCATTCAGTCGCTACTCGCCCGGACAACCTGTTTGACTTTTTTTTTCATTGACGCCGTACAAACTTTAGATGACCGCGGCCGAGGTCGAATTTTTATTTCTTTCACATTTTGGTTTTCCGGTCCGGGCGATTCGTTAATAAATTCTCAGATAATGAGACTGAACGTTTCGTCACCTCATCTCGATTGGTTTGATTTTTTCTTTTTGGTTTATATGTGTGAACGCAGCGGCGGGCTCGCACCGGTGACACCGCGATAGAATCAAAACAGCTATTCGAATGAACCTTCTTTTTATTAATTTAAATACCGCTATTCTTTTAACAGGATGCACTTATTGTTTTATAAAATAAACATTTCGAACCACATTTGAATTCATTTATATAAGATGGTTTGTGTTGATCATTTATGTGGTGGGTGAACTAATTAATAATAATGTGCTGGTTTGTTTCAGGTAAAGCACGTGAAACCTGGGTCGCTGCACACGCATCAACTACTAGGAACTGTCAAAATTTCACAGTGGCACAGTGTTTCAGTTTGTTTCAATGATCCACGATGCAATGGAAATTATAGGTGTATAGAACTATGGCTGATTTAGCAACAACTATACCTAATGTAGACACTTTGTAAAATTATATGATTTGATAAATAGGTACGTTAATTTGTATATCGCATAGTATAATTTCAAAAACCTAAAAATTTAAATGCACAGATTGAATATAGTGTAAAGAAAAGTACTTAATTTTTTTCGATGTGATGCATGTCGACGATTGACTTAGTGATTAATATCAAACGAATCATTGTATGAAATCAATATTGCTCAGTATTTTTATAGATTTAAGAATGTTACGTAAATAATATCCAAATTATTTATAGACACGAGAAGCGCAATTATATGTAAAATTAATGTAACCATGATTGGTTTTAGCGAAATATTGTACATTATCTATGGAATTCCTCGACCGGAATGTTAACTACATAAAAATATTTCTATCCTTAGTTCTTCCATTGTATAACTTTGTTTAAATTTGGAGCAATAAGTTATTAATTAGTTCAGGTGCCAGACTTAGCTTTCATTAGTTTTAAGTAAATTGTACATTTAGAAGACGGGATGCTTATTTTGATTTCATAACTTATGCAAAACAATCAATTTATTTTATTTAAACTAAATAAATTAACGATTTGCAATCGTCGATTTGGTTATTGTTGTTGTCGTTGTATATAAAATGTTTTGTAGATTTTCTACGTTTAGTTTTTTTTTCGAAGAAGTGTACAAAGTAATTAGTATGGTTTTGCGACATTCGACGTTGTTCTGATACTTCGAATTAAATTTTATAAATATTGTTTAAAGTATTATTAGAATACATTGTACATAAAGATATTCTGAATATTTTATTTTGAAATCGGTCGCGGTCTCCGGACAGGATCCGGTATTTTTAAATATTAGGATTTTATTTCTATGATGTTGGATTTTAGTCATGTGGGTATTAGGTACGTATTTGAAAATGCTATTGGGGGAATGGAAATGTAATACTACTGATAGCTCTGAGGCCATATTTTGTACTAGATATGCATTAGGCAATAGTATGCCGTTTGAACATGACCTGCCACATACACTGAACAATAGTAAAGTTACTAAGCACCGATTTCTGAATATTTCAGACTTATTTAGCTAAACATTAAAATGTCTATGTGATAATGGTATCTCACACATCGATTAATAATTGTTACTATTTAATTCTGTTTACAAGAGATTAATAAATCGTCCTTGAAGCAATATAGAAATAAAACCCCACACCAAAATTTTCGTTGACATAATATATTTTAAGTCTGTACTCATTGAGGTCACAATACACTGTCTGGAAAGTTTTGAGGCTTTTATAAATACTAACGAACATTTTAGAATTACATCGCATCAGACGAAATTTAAATGTGACCAAATCGAATACATTCGCTTAATATTAAATGTTCTATATGGATATTTATAGAATATATACCTATTAATTATTATTATGAGTAAAATTATGTAACGATTGTAATTAAATCTTTATTTCAATGGCGTAAGTTTTATTTTCAAATCCCGCATGAATAAAAAGATAGAGAAGAGTTAATTGTGTAGTACTTATCGAAAACAATAATAAACTGATAAAAAAGTTAAGTTGACCATTATGCCTTTTTAATAATATAGCAAGTTAAGTTGACCATTATGCCTTTTTAACATAAAAAGATTTTACGACTCATTACTGCTCCTCCCCTTGCTAATGAATAAAAGTAATAAAATACATAATAATCAGACGATTTTAAGTAAAGTATACATATTGGTATACGATAGATTATAAGTCTAGTAATAAACCTAGACTTTTATTCTCAAATTAACCTACATAATCTCAAGTTAAGTCTCAATACGGGAAGTTAATTTCATACAACAGTAACACACTTTATACAAGATCGTGTCTATGATTTGTTACAATGAGTTGGGATATCCATAATGTGATAATGCCAATATTCACACTTTATTCAAATAAACTTTACTTATTAATTAACTAATCTGTATTTTTTTTCGCCACCCCATTCAAAACCCTTATTTTAGCTGTCAAGAAATGAGCGCAGAAAACTCATCAGCTTTAATAGAATACACAATTTATAAACAAAATGTAAGGAGATAACATTAGAATTTAACGTCATTAATTCAAAATTTAGGCGGAAAAGTAAAAATGTTAGGTAAACCAACAAGCAGTTCAATCTTGAAGAATGTGCAAACAAAATTGAGAAAAAAGTCGATAATGAGTCGGTAAAAATCGTCTTTTACTACAGAGGGCTTCTCCCCCGCCTCTTAACTCTTAAACAATGCTTAAAGGGCTATAAAAGGACTGCTTTTTTCAACTTTTGGAGTGGTTCAATTATGGGGTTCTCCTTACTCGGTTTACTAAATTACTTTAATTAAAAGCAGACTTAATTAATAAATATTGTTCATACTAAATAATAAAACCACAACGAGATGATCTTTTTGCTGTTCTTCAACGACGGATGGTTATATCAAAGCATTCCTTAGTATTTTATTATCAACAAGAATAATGTTTACACTTATGAGAAATAAGAGGGTGCTCACTACAATAAAAAAGTAAAAGTTGAATTTGTTCGCAAACAGCAAGAAGATAATCAAATCACGTACGATCTATAAATGGAACTAAATAATGACAAACGAAACTTAACTATCCCTTTACTTAATCAAATCGGTAACTGCCGCAATTGAATCTGCAATAAAACCGCCAATGCTCATAAAATGGTCATAAACATTGATAATACAAATAGCAGCTAATAATCTACGGGACCAATCAAACCGGCATACATTTCGCATATGTTGGTACCTTTATACGGAGATCGGAGAGCAGTGCAGATGATTGGAGTAATAAAACTGTTTGCAGAATCCTTAGTACTTATTTAATTAATGAAGCTGTGTGCTACAAATGACGGGATATTAACAAACAAAGACTAAAATCCTAAGGTAGGTATCCCCAAAAATACGTAGTTTTTATGGTGACACCGTCAACAATTTCAGTGAACTATGCGATAGTTCATAGCCGACCCCATGTGGTAGCAAGGCTAAGTACTAAGAAAGCCTTTACTACCGTTCGCTGAGTTTCCAGAGCAGTGCAACAGATGGCACACCTGGTAACTTTACCAACAATGTTTCATGCATACCTGCATGATATTGATTTACTGAGAACATTTAGTTAATAGCTTGGTGAACTTTCAATATTATCTAGATTTCGAAAAGTCTTTAATAAGCATTTCTGGCACTTTTATTATAACAATTTTATTTAATCTAGCGCTTATAAGGATTTAAATATAAAATTCATGTTCCATGTGATCATTTGGAATAAAGCTTTTACAATTATCAGTTTCATCTACATAAATCATAATCATTCCATATTTTATTTTTTCTGCGTTAGGTAATTGTTAGGTACTTGTAGTAGTTTTATGCCTACTGTACCTTTATGCTTTGCAAAATCATCTTGGAAAGATCTTTTTTGCATCTGGAGTTCCTCATTTCTATACCTACAAAAGTATTTCTATTAAAGTTTGATATTTTTTCCTATATTTCATTCAGTTCTATAGCTTTATTAGAAATAGTTCTAAAACTTACATGCAAATTAGTGACCGACCGAAGTTTCGATTTCAGTTTCGGTTTCGGCCAGTTTCGGCCAGAAAAACTAGTTTCGGTCACAGTTTCGGTTTTGGCCAAATATTTGTCAAACCTTTCGGCTCGACCGAAACTTGTTTTTCGTGAACTGTTGCGCGTTATTCGGCCAATTTCGGAGTTTGCCAGCCGGTGTGAATCGGCACGATCGTGTTGAGTTGAGATTCCGTGGCTTAATGTGTATAACTTCAGTTATTTGATTGATTTTAATTGTAAAAAAACACCTAAGTATTTATAACTCGTGCATATTTACCACCTAACGTAACTAGTCATATCGAAGCTTTTTATCTTACTGTGCGAGTTGCTAAAGCAATTCGGGCGGGTAGTACGTACGATAAAACACAACAAATTAATGATCATACGACTATTGTTAAACATTAAATAATGTTGAATAATAAAAAAGCTGACTTACAAAAGTAAGTTTACATAATTAGTATTTGATTCTTTTTTGGTTAAAAAATAGTTAATTTAACATAAATAAAGGACTAGTTGTTACATACTTTCATTATTGTTACTTTTTAACACAATGTTAAGTGTCTATAATTCTATTTACAGTGGAAAACAACGCCAATTTAATGATTGAAAAAAGTTTCGGTTTCGGATTAGGCCGAAACTGGAACCAGGGCCGAAAGTTCGGTTTCGGTTTCGGCTGAAATTCCAGTTTCGGTCGGACACTAATGCAAATATTAAGGGGCTATATTTATAAAGCGATATAGCAATGAGAAATAAACGCTTACGGAAGCGAGACCGATTTGGCAGATTAGGCGAAAAAATCACAAAATCAATTCGTAATAAATAACCATTAGCGATTAAAAAAAATGCTTCTACGCAATTCTGAATATTGACAATACAAATTACCTACTTGAAGCAATTTTGATTTCAATACCTAATGTTGTTTCTAAATAATCTCAAACTTAAGATTTTTTAAGAGGTAGGTTATGAAATTTAAATGTATCAAGCCAATATAATTGAATCGCGTTTCTGGTTTAAATGTTAATAGCAGAGGAACAGATAACATTAGTCTGTTAATCTGATTTTGATTTTTACTTATGGTTTTCAATTAATGTGGATAAGAATCAGCTCCTACACAATAATAGTAGAATAAACAAAAACATTCGTTATCATTGAGGATGTTTCAATTAATACAACCTGAATCATCATTTCCAAATGTGTGATAATCGCATCATAAAGTAGTATTAAAATTCAATTACAGGCAAACAGGTGACGTTAATATGGTTATGTCAAGTCCACCTGTTCGCCTTAGGTGTCGAACCTAATCACTTGAGATTTTTGTAAGGAAGGGCAAATTTATTCATACCCTCGCATTTATCACCGCAGGCCTCTCGGGTAGTTTTTCACATGTATGAGGAAATTGCCGACGCAAAATTCTATCACGCTTCCTCGGAGGGCGAGACCGTTAGACCGTGTGCACCTTGCCGAAACCAATAAATCAAACTATTGCGTAATCGCCGCTTTATGCATCGACATCACCCGAACCTCCTGTATTATTTATTACGATTCTAAACAGATTTTCATATTTTATGACCCCGACTCTTTTGGATTTTCGTATTTTTAACTTCAGGTGATTGACCCTGAATCAGTAGACACGCCACCGCTTGTAATGCAATAAATTCTAACATTATCGTCGAATCGTCAATTTGTTTACATGCGGCAAACAATAGAATACGGAATTATGACACTAAAGTATTAATAATTCATTATGAGGTTTGAGTATTATTTATTGCGACATATCGTGTTAGAGACGATGTTATTAACTAAAATAGCCATCAATAAATCTTTATGACTTCGATAAATAGGTTTGGGTGGCGGTTCGCGCCGATTGTGGCTACCAGATGTGTACGGCTACGTATCGGGACATCGATCGCCCCTTGGAGATGAGATCGACCACATTCCAGACTCCCGACTTCGTAGATAACAGAAAACATTACGACTCATAGTTTATCTATAGCAATTCGTCTGCACCAGACAGTCGGGGTGCTGTGTCACCTCTTGTCTTGATTAATGATCATTTAAACTTTTGCCTTTTGAAACATATCATTATCGTAAGTTTAATCACCTAAACAGCTTAAAAGGTAATCCAAACATTAGGAGATGTCGAAAGTAAATATATCTTCATAGGAATTATTATAATCTTCTGTTATAGGTACTTCCTTATTACCGGAAAACTAATAGCTCAAGTATTTCTCCAATTAAACCTCGCTTATTGATTGAATAACTGGTTCGTGCGATTCACGAAGCGATTTCGAGAACAAAGATTTGCCTCATTTATTATTCTAGAGTGAATGAAATACGAGAGTTGGACATACTTCCATGGTCCCGACGCATAATCCAGAGAATCAATGAGACATTCCTACACGACTTGAGGGCTCTGGATTACAAGAGTTTGAACTGCTTAAAATGAGTTTCTACCTCCAGCTGTGATTGCTCTGTCTCGGCTCCAGCTTCAAACCTGCATGATAATGCTATCGTGATTTTGAATTCTTATGCATAATTTAGATAACAAAACGATTACTAAGTACGATCGTTGGAATAGCACGGTAATTCTGCTGCTACCTATTTATTTTGTTGCTTTTTGCCACTTCATTGAACATGTTTACGCTTTTTCCATAGGAGATATGCAGTTTATTCATTTTACAATGTTGAATATTCAAACAGATTTTTTTTATCATGTAATCATAAAAAGGTTTCTAATTGAAGTTGCATTATTAACTACATGTAAGTATGTAATTATTTACTCAATGCATTCCGAGTGCAAAAAAATTTAAACGTTCACCTGAAGGATGAAAAAGAAATGATACAATTTCGTATTACAGTGATATATCTTTAACACTTTAAATCCTCTACAGACAAACTAAAAGAACAAGACCACAAATAAAACAGCGTGATCATAATACCTAATAAATCGAATTAAGCGATACATAGTCGTTTATGATATTATAATTAGGTACGTGGAAAAAGGTCGTATGCGGATACAAAATTAAAAAAGTGTTTTGATTTAACCCTCCCATTAACAAAGCGGACAAGACGATATAAAACAACATAAATCGACCCCGCCGCGTGAATCGTACTTGGCTTCTCATACAAGCGAGCTTGCGAACATGAGCGTGTACTTTATTGCGCGCATCCCGACATGATTCGGAACACGTTGCGCGATCGATGAGTTACGGTGTTACGTAGCTGTCAATTTTGCGGTATGAAATTCCTCCTCGGACATGACAAAGGCAGCTGTCATCGCGTTACTTGAAGGGTCACCTCGTCCCTCGAGGCTAAGCCGGCAGCGGGCGGCGCAGACACGCACGCCCGACCCATACTCGCCTAATCCTCACCTACTCTCCACATAAACCCATCTAATTGATAATAAAAGAGGGAATTCGGAAGCATACGGTTACATCACTACACTAGAGGCTCTAATTGATTTTTACAGTCTTTGTAATTTAATACGACTTTATGGGGTTGATCGGTTCTAAATGTTGTTAAACGCTAATTACTTGCAGCCAGAGACGATAAATTAACGAGACGAGAGAAGGGAAGCTCGTCCGCGCATTGTTTTCACCCTAACATCATCAGTTTTTGAAAGCGCGGATTTAGAATTTGCGCCTATAGAAAACACAAATTGTTTTCAAAGTCACTGCCCAGTACTATTGTGACTGCGATCAATAACCACTATTTAATACCCACGAAAGGTAAACATCGCAAGCATTACTCATATGAAAACACAAAGAACTCCAAGCGATGCTCAACAGCAGGGTGATATTAGAAAAATTTCCAACTTTTATTCTATTTTGTGCTTGGACAATATTTTTGGGAGACGTCTTATTTCTAGTGAATAAGAATTTGTTGGGACTTCTTGAACGTGTACAACATAATGTTATTATAATTTATGTCATACTAAGCAGGTGAAGATATACGGGCGACTCATTCATTTTATTAAACATGTTTGCTAAGTCGATTTTGTTATTTTTTTGTCGCTCGGCAGCGAGCATCTATCACACAGCGTGCGGGCGCTTTCTCGCCCAGCTCTTTATTATATCGAATGATTTCCGGACGGCAAGTGAGACACCGGGTCGATCCCTCAGCGCCACTCGAACACCTCTGATATTCGACCTTAATGCTCATGACCGAAGGATTAGCTAATAAAGTGTCAATGCCTCAAGAATATTGCCTATCTAACAAAGATTCAAACAGTGCAATATTGAACATCATCGTTATTCGCGGTTAACGGTTGGTGATTAGAATAATGACACTACCTAAAATACAAATGATAATTAGAAATTTGTTTAAGATGACAAACTTTATTTAATAATATTGTTTATAGTTGTTACTGAAGCATATTATAGTTAAGAGTATTAGTTGCCAGAAAAATCGCATACTTGGAAAACATTAAACATTTCTGAAATTTTGCTCACTAAATATTTTTTTGACTATTTGGTTCGACAAAATATGTATAAAGAAGCCTTGAGGCAATTAGTAGCACGCAGTAGATCGTAGCTTGAGATAATACTCATTAACAATAAAATGCATTTTTTAATCATTCAAATTGTTAGAAGAAGTGCAAATCTACTTTTGCTTTGTTAATGCCAATTTTGCAAAGGAGAGAGAACTGTCCCTACTTAATTTGATTAACCACTTCTCTAATGAGAGCATTTATTGCTTTCAAATTCAAATTATCAATAACTTACTAAATGCTATTGAGCGCCCAAAACCTATGTAACAATACTAACAATACTAAATTTATATACCAAAACTAACATTTGCACAAATTTAAACGGGACCATTCAAAATGCTGTGTCGCCGACAGGACGACCACCTCTTGAAAGGCACTTTGTATTAAGTCAACAAATCCAAAACCATACAGCGGACATTTGTTTCCATGAATAATAATATGCAAATACATTGTTATAGCTAAATGGATACGAAAGTACCGGGACGATTGTTAGGGTCCGTATCGCTCTTTCTGCAAATGCCGTTTATTAATCTCATTGTAGATTCTCTGTTATTTCTTCATTACTTGATAAGCTGCAGAAGGTTGATTAATTAATTTATTTTATTGAAACAACTTCGTATGAAATCTTTTAACTGATGTTTATTTTATAAATAAATATTACAAAAGTCAATCTTTATGTAGACAGTTTTTGAGAAAGTCTCTTTGAATAAGAAAAAAAAGTCAGTTATTATTGACTTTAGTGGAAAATGATAATCTTTCTCTAAAGTCGTAACACAAAATTTGTATACTTTTTTAAAGCACTTTACTTGCGTCTTGGTTAGTTTTATTTTTAATTTTAAGTGGTTCATTAATAACTTAACAGTAAGTATAGTCCTTGCACTCGTTCGCGATTTTATTTGTCTAATAAAAAGCAATTAATTTACAAGCTTTCAGAAAAAGAAACAATTTAGTGTGAAAAAATTAGTTTCTACACGTAAGAAATAGATATTAACTTAAAATTTTAGCTAAGACGCCTTTGAGTATTCGGCCGTTATTCTTAAAATCATTCTCGATCGATCTACACTGCAATAGTAACGTTTCGTACTCTGGATTTGAGATACTAGCGCCATATGGGGCAATATTGCGTGGTGATTGAGTGAACTAATTGCTATTTGGAACTGTAATCGTCCAATCCGTAAGAAGGCACTCTCGAATTCAAGAGTGAAATAGAACTTGAATTGAGACACAGAATAGATATAAGATTGAGATTTAAATCAAGTTTTATTTGATGGTAAATTTACAAAAAAACTACAAAAAATATTACGGTAAGTAATCATAACGATATTATAAAAACCTTCGAAAGAATAGATTTTTATTTTACTTATATTATCAATGTCGGCATGGACGAAAAAGTCGTTTATAGTTTGCGAACAAGAATTATGTTTCTACTTTAATGTAAATTAAATGATCCATATTATAAAGACTTTGCTATCGCCGATGTACAGCCCTAATACGAGCCATCAGTACGTACAGACAGTCGCAGCAGTTTTACAGATTTTGATTTCTCCTTTTGTCTTTTGTGGATCACGAATGTTTTGTATAGGGTACCCCGGGAGGGCCGCGACCCCCCGCCAGCCTTCCTTCCTACATCGACTCACCACAAAAACCCGAGTTATAAAAATGCTCGAGAACAAAAACGCTTACTCTGGGTGACAAGTGGACTTTGTTTGTAATATTTTCAACCGACTTCAAAAAAGGAGGAGGTTCTCAATTCGTCGAGTTATAGATTTTTTGTTGTTGATTTGTTTCAACTGGCATATGAATGTTGTGGCGCTGTGACTGTGCGTTTTTCACGGGCTTAACATTAGTAAATCAGTGTTTGTTGAACCCTTTGAAATGTATAATAAAACACTTAACACTGTTATGATTAGTATTGTTTGTATTCAGTGGCAAGATCAGTTGGGGGATATGGGACTATATCGATTTACATTATGATTTAGTTAATAGTAGTTAGTTACTCATATGATTTGAGACTATCAAACAAGACAGCTGTTGTGACTGTTATAATATTTATTTCCGAAACATTTAATACCTGAGCAAATTATTGAAAATAATCTTTTAATGATTAAATTAAAGTTTAATCAAATCAATACCTAAAATTTTTAATAATCTTAATAATGAAAATAATTTTATTGATCAAAGCAATTTTGATTTGATTATTCTATCTAATATCGAAATTACAAACCTAGTGCTTAGTACTAAAAATTCCTCTAGAATGACCCGTCAAGGGCAGGAAATGCATACATAAACATTAGTCCCTAAGGTTGTAAGGTTAAACAGTTATTCGTTGTAACTGTCATACTAACCAAATAAAAGACATGTAACCTAAGCTATAAAAAAATATGTTACTCATTCATTCGTACATACAAAGGCGAAGCGTCGTGATGAAATTCGACACGGCGCCGATACGGTTAACTCAAGACTGTATTATCTCACACTTAAACAAAACGGTGTCATTATCGAGATATCATACTAATATAGAATGTTAAATTTATCAAATATAAGGTATTTGGATGAAAACGTACAAGTTGACAACACGTGTATTCTGCTATCTATGCGGCCGCATCGGGCGCCCCGGGGCGACCCTGGCGCGCAGCATTACTCACAGTGACCTAATGCTCGGAGATAAATCATTTGGATATCTAAAAAACACACAAAACCAGAAACGGACCAATGTTGAATAAACAGAATTCATGGAAATGGGGACAAATCTGACAATACCCACCGGTGCCGGTGGTCCACTTATGCGCTTGATCCATTTGCGAATGCCAAATGGTCACGGTTAATCCGTTTGCTCGGATTAATTGATTTTTCTTTCGGAAGGGTCTCCCTAAATTCTTTACTATAAGTAAATGCATGTTCATCAAAGCAATAACAATATAAATACCACAAGTATATTTCACATAGCAGTTTGTGCTTCACCTAACAAAAATAAATATAAAACAATAAATTAGTTATGCAAGTTATTATTAAACAAAAAATTAAGACAAACATCAGCTTCAATAATGAAACATCAATCAATGACTCATATGACGTGATAGAAGACGAACATTCAAAAGTTCTTCGCAAGCAAAAAATCTAAGTCAAAACGTAATCAAATAAAAAGTTATCTCCGTTGGTTATAACAATAATGCCAAATTAAAATGTCACTAAGCTCCTATGCAAACTCGTGATAAGGGTCCTCGCGACACAGCCCAATGAAGATATGTAAGCTAATGCGATTAAACTAAAAGTGCAACAAATTAAACTCTCCCACGCAACGTCCGTCGAATAAAGAGAGACATTACTCCGGTCCCCAAACACAAGTAATTCATAAAACAGGGTCCTTTGATATGAAAATACGACTAATCCAGGGCACGCGCCCCGAGCTCCGGGAGGCGCATTCGTTTGTTTGTTCCTCACTATACTGATATTTATTTATTTTTCATAACTCCAAACTTTCAATACTCCCGTCCAAATTTATTAAACCTGCCTTCGTACACCATTATAATTCATAATTTATCCTGAGATAAATGACTATAAGTGTGTTATAATCATTAAGAGCTATATTCAAATATCTCACGTATTTCTGGTATGCATGTTCGTATTAGCTATATTGGTTATTCGATTACTTATGAAGACACCAGACGCTTTTAGACGTTTTATGAAACATTTGTCATACTTTTTTAATGTGTTGTGATACCACCTATAGATAAGGTAAACGCGTACGATGTTGGAATAAAAGAGTGTTGCTTATTTTATAGAGTTTTATGTTTCATCTAATATAAAAATTCAGATTCGTATTTTAGATTTGCATATGCATGTTTGACAAACTTGATAAAATTTAAGCTTAAAGATGAAGTTCCTTCATTTTGAAACTCGCATTTAAGGTAACTAAATCAAATAGGGTACTGAATCGAATCAAAAAATAAATTCGAATCGATTCGAATCAGCCGTAAGTGGTTCGAATCGTCGATTCGAATTTGACGATGATTCGAATCGATAAGATGATTCGAATCAATGTGATGATTCGAATCAATGTGATGATTTGAATCAATAACAATATCGTAAAATTAATTATTAACCTAAGTAAAATAATTAAATTCACGTGAGCGAAATTACTAAATAATGCTTAAAGAACTTAATAAAACGTATATTAAACT
Organism: Agriphila straminella; assembly: GCA_950108535.1. Taxonomy (NCBI): domain Eukaryota; kingdom Metazoa; phylum Arthropoda; class Insecta; order Lepidoptera; family Crambidae; genus Agriphila; species Agriphila straminella. Next base: position 16,156,508 of record OX467303.1, read on the forward strand.
ACCTTCTCAGCCCCTAAGGTATCTTGTTACCCCCGCAAAGATTCTAATACAAAAACTGATACGAATTCCAACGGTGATTCGAATCAGCCAACCAATTCGAATCAGGTGATGATTCGAATCAGCCAACCAACTCGAATCAGCCAACCGATTCGATGATGAATGATTCGAATCAGCATAAATACCCATTCGAATCGAGCTTGGATTGACTTCATTCGAATTTTTCGAATCAAATGCGAGTCCCATCACTACACTGAAGTACCCAGGGATTGAAATACTTACCGTTAAAAAAAATAACGATACAAAAAAAATAACGTTAAAATACCGTTAAAACATTTTATCGGTAAATTTACCGGTAAAAATACTGTTCAAATTATTGTACCGTTAAAATTACAGTTAAATATAGCAATAGACTTTACCGGTCCAATAGTACCGGTAAAATTATTTCATTAATCATAATTATTTCATTAAAATATTATAATGATTGGTTATAGCTAGATATTCAGCAACAAGCATGCTAAAACATATTTCGTAGCTAGTGCAAATAATACATATCCCATTTGATTGTCCCAAAAACAGTCATATTTACAAGGTTTTAATGAAAGACGTATCATTAATTCGAGTAATGAGAGTTGAAACAACATGGGGCGTTCATGTCGGATCTAGTAAACATGACGTGGGCCCGACTATCGCGCCACGATCATTGATGTATCGAGATGTGTGTTTCATTAAGCACAAGAGAACACGAAAACTGGTGTGTTGTACGCTGGAAGAGACATTCTTGTAAAGAACGTTCACCTAGAGGCGTTTGATGATTTTGACTAGTTGTTGCTAAATACAAGCAGTGAAGTATAACCGATGGAACATTACTAACTTTCTTAAAGGTTTCCGGGGCAAGGGTGTGGTTTATTACGTCAGCATCAACTGCCATATTTTACACCGATTGATTGTTAACAACTGTGAATATAGAACGACGTTGAAAATGTTTGATAGATTTGCGCAAGCTACCAAGTTAAACCAAAGCTACACTGATCGGCAACATTCTAATTACACACTAAAAAGGATCTAAGGATTTATCAAATTCCAATCGTAAAATTCTACTCTATTGAAGGAAAAAAAGAAATGAGTGTGCTTTTAGACTTTCCATGCACGATGTTAACGCCTGGCAATACTGCCATCGAAACGTCACCTGTCAACTTCATAAACGTCAAAGTCATTGTCAAGAAACCAGAGAGGGCGCGCGCGGCACCGCGCGCGCGTCTCTTCCCCTCTCGTCTACTATACCGTTCGAAATACTTTAAATAACGACAGAATCAAACCCAATGTACTAATTTTGTAATATAAAATTTCAACTCAAGAAGTAGTACTTTTAATTGCACGAACCAGCACTCCACCCCAGCTCAAACATACTGGCGACCGTGAAACGTAACTAGACTGGCGACCGTCTAAAGAAGAACCTGAGGAATTGGTCGGCACCTTCGCTTCGGTACATCGCACCACGGAGGCCTAAGCCGTAAGAGCCGTCATAAGCCGAAAGCCGAAAGTCGAAAGCCGTAAGTAATTATTTTAGTCGTTAGAAAAAGGTTAGAGATACTCTTTTAAATGCCTAATATAGTTCATAGCCCAATATAATCTTTTTTACCATCGCAAATAAAATATACCTACTTATTAGGTACTTAATTTATTTAAACGAATACCTAATAAATCGTAATTTTGAAATCACATTTAAGGCGCTAAGGTGGGTCAATCAGTGCGCGTTCCAACGCGGCGGTTGCGTTAAGAACTTGCACCGAATTCTCAATTTTTACATGTTTTTATTACTTTTCTTCGCTTTCAAGTTAGTTAAAAAAAATCTGTTCAATTAAGATTAACGGTATTAACATCGCCGATTTTTATGGGTTGGTTTTAACATAATCGAATGTTCTGTTTCCGAGAAATTTTGCAAAAAAGACCAGAAACAGGGTCCACGGAATATTTTTTTACATCAAAGGTGGTAACATTTTTAACCGACTGCTAAAAAGGAGGAGGTTTTCTGTTCGGCTGTATGTATGTTTATTTTTATGTATGTCCACCGATTACTCGAAGACGGCTGAACCGATTGAAATAATTCAAACATTATTAGATCAGGTTTGTTCCCAAGTTGGTCCCATTTTGTGAAATTTTGAAATCGGTCCAGTATTTTTTAAGAAAACCTGAAAATACTGTCGTTTTTGTTGCCATTTTATGAACTTATATGGATGATCGACCATTATCTTCTTTGTTTATGTACCTATTTAGATGTTTTTTTTTGTTTGAAAGAGGATATTTTAGTGATGATTCCATTTTGATTTCATTGTTATTGGACCTTGGATTTTAAAGATACACAAGGGAACTCCTCAAAATTAAATAGAAACTGTATAGTGATTGAAATATTGCTAGGATTATGACAATCTTAAACAAATTAGGTATCTAAACTATGGTCAAGGACGTTTTGAACTAGACTTGAACTGCTAAGGAGTAACGGAACTCCTTAACAACAAACAGCACGAACAGTGGAAATTGAGTTATTGGTATCATTTACATAATATACATATTAAAATACATAACATCATCGCTTTACATAATATACATATTACATACCTATCCATAAAAGGTAAAACTACCTAATATAGAAGGTACGTTTACACTAAAAAGAAAAAAGGAAAAAAAATGTTTAAAAACAAAAAACGACTTCAAAAAACCTGAAAATAAAAACAAAAAGCTTCAATTCAATTAAATGTATTGTGTATTATTTCAAGTACATTATATATTTTTTTCATGATAGCTTCACGCGCGTAATCTTTCAATAATATAAATTGAATATTGGGATTTGACCCACCTTAGCGCCTTAATGCGTCATGTCACCGCGCCGCGCCGTTTATACATTCTGTATTTAGAAGATACGCGCTTCCTCAAAGCGGGGATGTATTTTCACATCTAGTCGCCTCTTATCTGTGTAGGGTTTCGTGTGGGTGTCCTTGAAATCCAATCATCGATCATCAGTGAGCCGTGCTGCTCAATATTATACTTAGATATACAACTTATTAAAATCAAATATAATGACAAATTACGTGATTTATTTGAAATTTAAAACTAACAGTTTTGACATTAGTTAATATCCTTATCAATTAATTATCTTTATCTGTAACTAGTGTTGTTAACTTTATCTATGATTTTTTTTTTTAAGTTAAGTTTAGTAAAGTTTTTTTTATTATACTTATTATGATTATGAGAAATAATCGAAACTGCATTAAAGGATTTAAAAAAATCGCCTGCCTGAACCAGGAATGGAACCTACCAAAAATGAAAAAAAAAAACTTTTATTTTTACTAATTATAATACCGGTCTAAATATGTACTTGTAGTTACCTACTCATTAGAATTATTTTTTCTTGAGTAACACAGCATCTTAAACAAGTGGAACACTATTTTTGAACTTTAAATGTTAATAGTATCGTATCGTATGCGATATAAAAAAATATATGAATGCAGCCAATTTGTTTTTAAAAACAAAATGAAGTGTTGATTCAGCAAAACTTCCTATCTTTAATATAGGTAGGTACTTTCCCTCCGACTGGCAAAGATTTGGGAAACCCTGTATTGTCAGAACTTGTAAAATCTGCTCCAGGCTATTAGCTAAGTCATAAAAAATACACTTGGTATTGGTATATGCTTAATAAATCATAAAGTAAAGAAATGTATAAGTACTTATCTATTTAAAAATATAAATAAGTAAGTACCTTTTTTTCTTAAAAAGATATAAGAGAAAAAGGTACTTATTTATATTTTCGTATACTTAATTAAATCCTTTGGATTTATAAACTTCGTACCAAACATTGGTTTATAGCAATTGCTAAACAGGTATAAATTCAATAGATGCCTATAATGTAGTGTGTTTAATATCGATGACAAGAAAATAATTTACATATGAAGGTCATTCACCTGAAGACATGTCCATGTCTAGTGTAGAATGATGCTAAAATCTGAATAGAAAAAAAAGAAAAGATAACGCCTTTTAGTTTTCGTATAGCAAGATTATCGCGGCGACTGAGTCACCTTTATACTTAACGGTAGGCGCCAGCGCACAAACTAATAAAATATTATTGTTGGTATTATAACTTTTAGCTGAAGATACCTAGCTATTACCTAACAAATACGCTTGTAATTTAATGAAGATATGTTGATACGAACAAAAGCAGCAATGCGATGAAAAAAACGGTGACTTGATTAATTAAAAAATATATGTAATGTAAAATAATACGTAACTGCAAAAAGTATGAAGCCCAAATACCAGTCAATCCTTAATAGGTATAAAAAAAATACTTAAGTGTTGGTAGGTATCGGCCGTGCTGTTGTTTTGTTACTCAAAGAAAAAGGAGCAAAACACTCTGAGATATTTCAGATGCTGTTAAAGATATCGAAAAACAAAAGCACTTGGAAGAAACACAAAAAACAACTTAGGGCAAAATGATTCAGCACCCGAACGAAAATTATATGCTCCAGTTCCGCGCTGCTTGGAGACTATTATTGTTAAATAAGCCTTTAATTACATTTTTGCAGTTAAGTTGTTGGAAATAATCTGTTTAACAATAGTGACAAAATATTTCATGTTGATATCTCATTTTTAGTACACTCGTTTGGCCATAGAATGGTTGGTAATGACACAAAAGCACATTACATTAAGATGCTAACCCAAATAATGATTCTTTCTCACGCAGTTACGGCGACACCTACCGCGTAGAGATCTCGCAAAACATCTCCAGGCAGTGCGATATATCACTTCGATGCATTGTCCTGCGTACATTTTCACTGGAGATATTTTATATACACGGACCCATTTCACGGAACCCGGCAATATCACGTGGACAACATTCGGACATGTAAGCAAACATCTTAATGTTTACTAATGAAACATTTCGAGGTACATTGATTGATGATGCTCTTCTCGCACGGGTTTTGTGTAGGATCGCATTATTCTATTCATAAGTCGCTCTGCGGGAAGCTCGTGTCAGCGTTGGTGGCTTCGCTATTGTTGATCTTAGACGTTTGGCAAACATTTCGTTTTTTTATAAAGTGGGTCATTTAAATTTCATGCGTATTTTAGCGATGCGACATCGCAGACGCATCTGCGATTCCATTAGGAGTGAATGATTAAGAGGCAGAGAGTTGAGGTGTCACCCCCTGTCTGTGAGACCCCGAGGGACGTGGGCCCCGAGTGCGGTGCACTGCTTGCAATTAACTCCTCTGTAGAGCATTATCTCGGCATTAGGTCCTACTTAAACACACGTATAGAGCTGTGATTCTCTACATTCGTCTTTTCGAGGAAAACTCTACACGTGTTGCTCTCCTGTTGGGAATATAATTTAGGTCACATTTTGATGTCTATATTTACCTAATCAAACGTTAAAAATCGATGCTTGATTTATCCTTAATAGTATGAACCTACAATGACCCATTAAATCATATTGAACGGTAATTAAACGTTAAAAAGATTTTAAATCACCCTATTTCATTTCACCGCCAATGAAAAGTTGAATTTTAATATCATGTTATTAAAAGAACAAAAACTTAGTGCGTCGCGTCGTAGCGATTGTGAATAGTAAAGTTAGTCACGTTAGAGCGGCCGGGGTGGCCGGGTGTCGCTCTCTCATTGTCCCAGGTTCGAACCCCCGCAAGGATTCGTTGCTTATTTAATGCAACGTTGCACACGTAAACATCTAAATAACTTTTGTGTGACATTTCTCCCCCACCCTCTAATTTTACTAAGTAGCCGTATCTTTACAAATGTATTGGGGAAGAAACATTCGAAACAAATGTGTTTTTGTGCAGATTTGTTTTCATTTTAATTGACAGACAAATCAAAATTTAACTGATTGACACATTGTATTTAATTAAAATTTTGATGAAAAGACGTTAAAGGAATATTGTTTCAGGCTTAAATTTACTGCATACTTCTCTAATAAGGAACCCTAACATTTTACAAATTTTATTGAGTCGTGCTATATTTAATTGTAATAACTATTTCGTCATTTGAATTTAAATTTAAATTATATTATTTAAATTTTACTGACATGTGATAGGTAAATTATTGTTCTGATATTAATTTGTAAGTAAGTTTACAAAGATTTTGAATGCCTAGTAATTGGTAAAATAAAACGATAATTTGAAGATAAATAAATAGTATCCTACATTTAAATTCAATGAGCTATTCTCAGTGAGGAATTAGGATTTAACTAATTCTTGAACAGACATATATAATTAATGAAATGGAGACAATTGGGAATGAGAATACCGAAGTAGTGACCGGAGCTGCAATGTCATTGAATAGGTAGCCTACGCGCAGCGCACTAGGGATCGCTATAGTGCAGGCATAAGCTCGCACCCCATAGCTTCTGCCAATCTCCTGTCACAGCTTACGCAATCCGAATGACAGCCTCCCAATAATTCGCAACGAAAATGTGTTAATCGCGCGCCGAACACTTTCACGCTTCACGGCTCCAAATTAGATTAGCGCGATGACAATACGCGCATCTGTACTTGAATGGCGCTCGTCATATTTTGACAGGTATCGTCATGGCAGTACCCTCGTCTGCCCACATACATGTGTTAGAGCGTCCCACGCAAACTCGACTCCGCCGTTCTGACAGTTTTTTTCTCACAAAAGTCCTGATTTCACGCGGTGCAAACATTCATCCGATTGTCGTGGATTTCGTTATCTTGTATTAGCAAAAGTGCGAGATGATATTGAAAAAATAATACATTTGGGATTTGACGGCTCCCCATGTGCGCTCGGCAGCTTCCTTTTCACTGCAACGCTCCTATAAATGAAACGGGATGATAAATTTATTTAATGTATACAAATGTTTGGACATTTTTATTTCGCTGTCGTTTAGACGAAGGTAACATAATTTAGTTCACCATGTGTTTAAGTTACATCGGTTTAAGTAGGAAGTGGAAAAAAATGTTTTACGACGTGTGAGTGAATCTATGACAAACCGGTCCTTTCCTTGTATCGTCCTCATAACTTTAGTAAACAAACATTTCTTATACTTATGCAAAAACTCTGAGATAAATGAGAGCATTAAATCGACAAGGCAGTGAAATTACAATCAGTTTGAAACAACATAAAGAATATTGCTTTGTTTTAAATAACACATGTCTTTTAAACAAAACATTGCGCAGCTTACATTTTTTTAAACATTGATCATGTAATGGATCAGTGTTGCATCTAGAATCTATCTACTAAGTAGTAGATTCTATGTATAAATTTAAAAAACTCAGCGGTAGATTCATTACCAACAATGCTTAAATATTACTTTAATTAACAACAAAAAACTTTACATCCACTAACAATAACGCAAAAATATTTAGTCGCGACTTTTGACATCAATTTTCTCTTCCCACTGTGTTTGTATATAAAAAAACACAATACATTCGGCTCTCACACAGCTGTCATCTTTCCGTTTGAACATTGGGACGCAAATTTGACCAATGGTTGGAACTTAACAGAGTTTCTGGCCGAAATAAAAATTTATCGGATCATTAAGCTGGCTCTTAATTCGAGGTTTCCGTCTAATTGATCTTTGGCCAGGCGACCGGGGTAATTATTCACAGGGGTACATAAAGTAATTATTTTCGGGCAGCCCTTTTTCCTTGTCTCCCCCCTCCCCCCTAATCACCGACGCCCGGTGGCGATGACGGCTCGCGAGTGTCTTGAGCGAGTTGACAGCATTTTAATATATTTTGCTGTCGTATGTAAATTGTGGTGCGACGCGTCTGTGAATACGTGCGAATGTTATGAATCTGTTGTAAAAGCGGTATTTTTGTGACAAAGAAATCCCACTTTACTATTCTTTGTTAATATTTAATTGTTATTAGAAATAGTCAATTGCGAACTGAAAATATTAAGATATTTTTTTTTGTAATGACAGTTTATTTTCTACTTTGGGCTAAAATAAGTAAAATTGTCTAATTTTGACGCACTTAGTTTGATTTAAGAGACACAGACTATTTTGTGATTCAAGTGAGTTAGACAATAATTTGTTATTACATATCTGATTTGGGTTATAAACCTTTTTTCAGTTTAATAATACATATTATCTATTCTGCTTGCGTGTTCTGAGCAAAATACTATAAATGCACTGTAAGTTTTGTTTTAATTTAAATGAAGCAATCTATACATATAAAACTCTAAATTGATTGACTTATTGATTCATTGTTGGGATAGGCGTAGAGCCCTAACGGCTGAAGGTAGAGACACAATTTTTGGAAGGTAACACCTTTCATGATGTAGATGAGCACTAAGAAAGGATTTTAGAAAATTTCCGTTATAACAGGGTGCTACAGGTTGTTCAAGTTTGTATGAGAATTTGTATAGGGTTGAAGTTAGAGACACCATTTTTGGAGGGTGGATCCCTTTCATGGAGTAGGTTAATATGTGGCATATTCAATGATTCTTCCTGGCATATTGGACAATGAGTGTCCTCACTTATTATGTTTACAGATACTGGCTGCATTAAATTTCTATGCTACTAGTAGTTACCAAAGCAGTGTGGGGGAGAATGACTTTCTTCATCTGAGCCAGCAATCAACTTCCGATTGCTTGCGTGATGTAACAGCCGCCCTCAACACTCCTGCCATTTTGAGGAAATATATCTGACAATGCCACTCTTCCATACTAATCTGGCCTAAAAAAATTGCCAGACACTTTTTCTTATTAGATTGTTTAATTTTATAGTTATTTTGAGCAAGATGTGTAAGTTTAATTATTTTCTTATATAAATTATTATACCTTTTAAATTCAACTTTATTAGGACTGGTAGGCTTTAATTTACATCGCCGCAGAAGTAATCTTTTTTTCTTACTACACATTTTTATACCACGAGATAACCATGTCACTTTTTTATTTAATATTATAGTTATATTTATGTTTGGAAAACATAGATCATAAAAGAGTTTTCAACACACTTGCTCGTAAAGTGGCTCACTTTACTAATACACCGCTTTCAGGGCCATAAACCGAGCTATAACAAACGCGTGCAATAATATATAAAACACTAGTTCGTAATAGAATTAACCCTACAAAGATAAATTAGTACCTTACTGCAAGTTCTATGCGAGTAAACAGAGCATTCCCAATTTAGCCGGGTAATACAGTTATTTTTTTTTGACAACAAAGAGTCTTTATGCTGCTGAAAATTCATATACATTTTTGGAATAAAAAAATGTGTAAGTCCTTAATTAAGTCAAATAAATATATAATTATTATCAAATTATTCATAATTCACAATATTTTGTTATAAAATATTAAAATATTTGCATTTTGTCATTTAAAATTATGATTTTGCAGTATTAGTAGTAGGCTGTATGCTCCTCACCCCTTTGTTCGCAAAAAATTCTTGCGTTAGCCTGTGAAAAAAAAACAAAAAAAAACATGCGCGCCTTTTCCCATAATTATCATATTTTGTTTTTGCCATATTTGTTGCTTTGTGATATATTACTTTGTTTTTTCCTCGCAAATGTGTTGAAAAACGTCGTATGAAACTCGTGAGCTCTTGCTTATTGCACACTCGGCTGAGTTACGCCCTCGCCTGCGGCTCGGGCTGCAACCCACAGCCTTGTGTGCAATGAGCAACCTAAGCTAACTTGTCTCATAATGTACTATTAAAATGTTCTATAAAAAGGTCATTATGCTTTATTATGATCATCTTCTTTGTAGATGTCAGAGAAAGAAAGACTACTTAAGCAGTTCCTAAATTTGATCATATTTACAGCGTGTAATGTTCCATTTGTCAATGAGGAAATATTTTTTTTACTGGGCATTTTAGTAGCTGTGCCGTATGGTCAGATAAGCCAAATTCAATAACCTCAGATTTACAACCCTTGTTAAGATTGTGAGCCAAATTGTCTGAGCAAGTCCTACTATACCGAGTAGGTTCTCGTATTTAGATTTCAAATTATGATTCATCAAAAGGCATTCAAAATCTAAAGCAACATTGCTTTTTTTTAGTATATCTACATTGAAATCCTCAGCCATTTTTACATGCTTTTTAACTAATTTATTTATTTTGCAAAGAAGTGCAGACAGGGTAAAAAAACAGATATAAGTGTTTTACACTAGGAACTCTGTATACACATATTATAATTCAATCATAGCCACATAATTACACACCACAACATTCAAAAATACCTTCGACAGAAATTTGCTTAACATCTGGAATAGGTTTACAATCATGTCCATTTTTTATTAAAATACAGGCTCCTCCTTTTTTACTGGACCTTCGACAAAAACTATCTGCTAAATAATAATTTGGTAAAGTTAAATAATTTTCATAGCCAGACTAATTTTCATTTCCCTAGAGTGCTCTGTTAAACAAAACGTTTACACTTTTGTTTCTTTCTGAAACTTCATTTATACACACTTAAATCTCGTCAGATTTTGCTAATATACTAGCAATGTTTTGAAACATTATTAAAAGGTGTCTATTGACGAAAAAAATCAGTAGTTGTTGATGACAATTCTTGATATTTCGTACTTGTCAGAGTAACATTATCTATTTCTGAATTTTCGCACAATTCTCAATTTCAACTTCAATCACTAATTTAAAAATTAAAAAGATCATTAAATAAATTTTGAATACCAAAGTTGTTAATGTCACCATTCTTATTGTTAAACATTTTATAACTATAGTCAAGGTAAAGATTTGAGTCAAGAATATAGCATGTTCATGTGTAGCAATGTCAAGGTACAGTAAATTATTGAAATTTTCAACTCTTTAATTATACCTACATATCTTTATAAGCTGCATACTTATAGGTAGGTAAACAAATTATGATGTTAGTATTATTTATTTTTTTGTAGCGTTTCAGTTATACTAAAAATAAGCTTAAAGTACTCGTGAGTAGTTTTGAAATCTTCATCACCAATCATCAGCACAAAATAGTCCATTCTTGTAAAATTTTTGCCAATGTTTTCTGTGTCATCTAATAAGTTTTGAAGGCCACAATGGGTTTTTAAGTAATGACAGATTCTTTGGAGAGTTTCAAGGACTTTATTATTGCTGTTGGACCTAAGTACATGAAGTCGACGTCTAACTGCATTTTCTATTTTCTTTTATGATGTGTATTTCTTTCCTTCAAATTTTGAGTTGTATTTGTTTCTCTCTTCTCTTCAATAATCACCCTCTTTAATGCTTGTATCGTGTTTATTCGTTTGCGTCTGTTTATCAGTCATTTGTTTAGTGTTCCTTTTTGTTTTTGCTGTTGGAGTCTTCGATATAGGGCTTTGAACAACTTTTTTATATAATTCTGATTTCTTTGTAAAATCTACATTTATACGCTTCAGATTATTGTTTGCAATAGATAATGACTCAATTTCAGCATGTGCGTTCTAATTTTAATTTTTCAATTTCCGTTTGTAGCATCGACTGACACATCAGGCATACTATTAATGGATTCATTTAAAAATCGAGTCCGATTTAGTGAGATTACGTCGAAAAGTTATGTTTTCTAAGAAATTCATGATTCTTATTTTTATCGTAGTTGGTCTAAAGAAATTTTTATAATGATTTAGTGAGATTACGTCGAAAAGTTATGTTTTCTAAGAAATTCATGATTCTTATTTTTTCCGTAGTTGGTCTAAAGAAATTTTTATAATTCAAAAATAGAGCGGTAAAATTTTTTTTCGAGCTAGAAAAAATCGACTTACCCGTAGCACCTCAGACGGGACTCGAACCCGCACCCTTGGAATTCCGCCCCAAGGCACTGACTAATTCTGTTACCGAGTCGCTTATCGTCGTTATTTTGTTATAAATCTTTTTTTTAAACAATCGCAACGTAATATAATTTAAGAAAATGTAATATTCTTTTTTTAGTTGATTTAAAGTTAATCAATGAAGTGCTTTTTGAACCAATAAACTATTTACACATCATTAAAATCTTTTCAAAGCGAAGTAACCTTTAGATTAGTTTAGAGTTAAGCTATTAAATGAGATCATTAAAGTAATCAGATAAGATTTTGTGTTTTTGCTAATTTAATTAATATTTACTTTTATTTTTTATTAGGTACTAGTTGTAGCATATATATGTATTAGCAATTGGTAACTGTTATTTTTCCCAAGACATAATGTAGGATAAGGATAAATTTATTACTAAACTATGTTTATCCTTGTTTATCTCATTACACTGGTGTTTTTATAAAGTACTAATTTGAGTTTAAATTTATTGCCTCGACTCGACATTAATATTTTTACTAACTATTAGTTCTTTGATATAAATTGGAAGGGAAGTATTGGGATTGAAAATACAAAATATAAGCACATTATGCATTTTTTGTAGTTTTGATTACAATAGACTAATCAACAAAATTATGATGTAGACAGACATCATCTTAAGATGCCACATTGTTTAGTTTTAGAAATTTCATAAGAACACCCATACAAAAAGATACCATACCTAAGTACACTACTTAGGTATGGTATCTTTTTTGTATGGGTGTAAAATGGAAGTACCTCGTAAGCTACGGTTCATAAATCCCAAAATTAAATTAAAATTACACTCTTCAAAATAATAAGGCGCTTCTTATCAAGTAATTCATAATTAATTTGGCAGATTAGATACAATGCAGTAGGCGTCATCAAACAACCGAGTTAACGCCTAACAGTTATAAACGATAAATTAGCATTACGCAGCATTAAAAAATCTTCAGTGGATGGAGAAGAGATTTATATTTGTTAAGGCGAAGTTGTTCGTCTTCATAAAGGCTGACATTTCATTTCTGTCTAGGCAAGCCGACAAGTGCTAACCCTCCTCCGACAGACCTCACCCCCTCTTTCTCTCCCCCTTGTTATGCATAAAATTTTGTCTTATTACTTCCAACTTTGCCATTATATTTGACGAGAAGTTGCCAAGTTATTTTGTTATTAAAATTTTTGGCCGCTCCCGCGTAAATCTAGTTCGGATGTAAATGGGAACGCTTAAATTATAAAGCAAGAACTTATTTGATTGAGCAACCTAAAGATCTACGGATTAATGTCGGAAATTCGAAAGCTGTTCTTGGGATTCGCGCTTCGCCACCGAATAAAGACGCCATCGCCAGGGAGACAGTTTTGATCCTCTTTGCATTGTGTTCGACCGTATCTGCCATGGCTTGCCAAAATTATTTTCTCATTTCTAACGCATTTGTTTTGTCGTGTTTACAGAATATCTAATTTTATTATCTTTCTGACTTTTTGCACTTACCTACTTCGTTTTGTTTTGGTAGTTTAAGTTGTTGTTTGGTTGTATTAAAACAATAAAGAATTGAATTGAATTATGTAGTTTACTAAAATTTAAACGTAGGTATAAAATAAAGTATACTCAAATAAATTATAGGCAACTATCTAGGCTTCTTCTTCTTGGTCGTTTGAAACATCTTGAAGCACCTTGGTCATTTTAGCACCTTGGTTAGGACCAAGGTGCTAAAATGACCAAGCGGTAACAATCAAGTTAGTTCTTTTGTGAGTACCTACCTACTCACTACTAATACTACGAATAGGTCATTTATTATGAATTTAATTATAACTAATAATTACGTAACGATAATAATGCAGAAAATATTGAATAAAAAAGCCAAAAAGTACCAGATTTTAAGAGCAATCAAAGTAAAAAATATATAAAAGAAAGCTGTTCGCAAAAACATAATATAATTTCCACAAACTACAGAAACATAATATAATTCGTAAATAGTAATTACAGAAGCTTCTCCAATTAAATACAGCAATCAAAGCAACACTTGGCTATGACGCGTAATTCGCTCGAAGGCGCGCGGCGATACCGGCCCCAAACATTTGTTCCTTCTGTACTACAAATTAACACGGCTCAAGCTAAACTGAGCCACTTGGCACCACCATCCCCGACTCTCATACCTCCCTAAAGCTTCCTTTAAGCGCGACGCCAGCTGTTCCAAACACTAAATTCCACGTTACAATGCTTTGTTTTAAAATTTGTAATCATTCTCACATTTTACGACGGTGAACGGTCCGTTTCGGAAAATTTGATACGACTATTAAACCCTGTAATTGTGTTAGCATTCCACTTAATTAAAAGTTATGAATTTAAAGGCCCACGGTTTTAGTACCCGACGCTTTGACGTCGGCCGTCTCCACGAATTTCGTATAAATGCGATGAATTTCTTTTCACTGTTTATTATTTAAGTTTAGGTAACATTTACTGTTAATGAGCAAATAAAAAGCACATTATGATTTTTTTTGTCTATTTGTTTAAATCATCCACTATTACGATGTACTATTTCACGTATAATGAACGTAATTCTACTGTTAAGTGACCGGCTAGATAGCCGAGTGTCGAATATATAATAAATATTAAGGAGGCTCTACACTGAGCAGTGCAGCATTTGCCGATGTCATAAAACTGTATAGATGATAGATGGAAAAAAGTATTGCTATTTTTTTCCCACAGCGATCAAGCGGCATATAAAGGGCAACTGAAAATATGAAAACAAAATACATATACAACTAATGATGTCGAATGCGAGGGTTATAAGTAACACTGTTAGCAGTCATAGTTTGGGTGTGTGTCAAAAGTTGGGTGCGGAGGTCATAAATACCGCGACGGGGCGCCCCGAGCGTCGCGCTAACCACCGCGTATGCTCGTGTTAACATTAGTCCCGTACTTAATTCCTTGTAGTCTGAAACTCGCTTAAGAGGGTAAGACTTCGTGACACGGTGTTAATTAAATAATTACTTTAAATAATAACTCCTTGGCCGAAGCGTGTGTTGTTGCTTTATAGAATAACAAGTACCCTTGCCGCGTTCACTGCCAGCCGGCGTGATTTTGAAACTGTATTTTGCAAGCTATTACGTTTAATAAATTGATGGTTTGCATTTCTATAAAGCAACTTTTTTTTTCTAAACTTTCATATTTTTTAATAAAAATCTATAAATATATTATTTGAAAGAATCACAGGATTTACTAACGATTTTGCACTATTTTACAGATGTAACTATTACAAAATAAACAACATAAAGAATACTTGCCTTGGGTGTACTCGAAAACAAAAGCTATACTACCAATATGGCCGGAGGAAGATTTGAAGTGACTCTTAAAGTTTTTAGGGTTCCCGCACAGAATACATAAGTTCCGGTATGAAATGTAAAATATTTTTTGCATTCGTCAGTCTCTTATCATTGTGAGATAAATTAGAAAAGCTTTGATTTGTATCTAATTAATAAAAGTTCATATTTTTTTTGTATTTGATTTAATATTGTTGACGAAAATGAATTGATGAAATCAGGATCTGAACAATAAACGCATAAAAAGCACTAGTAAAAGTACAAATATTTATAAGTACTGATATTGATAAAATACTATTAAAAAATCAAATTCAAAAATGTTTGTTTCTTTATAGTAGTACGAAGCTTATCTTTGCGCAACGAAAGACGGTACTTTTTAACTATTTTGATAACTACCTGGATAATTAATTAAATTAATATTTATTACATTTTGATTTTCATCACCTATAGATATATAATATTATATTACAAATAGCGACCCGCCCTAACTTCGTATCGGTGTAGTGTGGAATTTGACACCACGTACCTATATAACGTAAACGTATAAACCTTCCTCTTGAATCACTCTATCTATTAAATATCTATAATGGTTCCGTTTTTTGCCATTTAGGCTACGGAACCCTAAAAACCGGCCAAGTGCGTGTCGGGCCACGCGCCGTAAGGTTCCGTAGTTACATAAGGTAGCTAACCACCTACCACCTACCACTATCATTTTTCGTCTGTAAAAATAACTTTGTTTTTCTCAGTGTTGGTATGATTGACAAAGTTATATTTGCGGTTTTGGAAAGTATGATATATCTCAAAAACTAATTACTATATCTCGTTCAAACTAATTTTCGTTGAAAGTTTTTATTAAGATTTATAGCATATATTTTTTTAGATTTTTCACTCTCTTATTTCAAAAGTTAGAGGGGGGGAGACACACATTTTACCACTTTGGCAGTGTTTATCTTTTAAACGGTTGACTTTGAGAAAAAAATGTCTTAGGAACCTTAATGTCATTTTTAAAAACCTATCTTTAGACACCCCGAACGTATTGGTATGAAGAACATTTTTTTTTCAGATGCAGTTCCATGTAGCCCCCCCTTTATGGTATCTTTATCTATAGGTATCTTTAAATCCTGGAAAGGATATTTTGTATACTTTCTAATAAAATGTGACCGGAACCATCATTGTTGAATACTGCTCGCCCGTTACGTTACGTACCTACCTATTTCAATTGTTTCCACCAATGGCTCGCGGCGCAGTCTCGAGTTCACCAATGATTCTCTCTGTATACATTATGATATTACGCTTCCGATCTCAAAGTCCCAAGTACGAACACGTGACTTGCGCACTCACAGCATTTCATTATGTTTCCTAAAGGACGAAAAGTTTTAATTGGTCCCTTTTATAACTTCGTTATGGCGCCGATTTAAGTAAAAGAACCCACGTTACAGCGCTGAGAAAAATAAGGAAATCACGCGACGTTATACTTTTAATGTTTTGTGTGTCAAATAGATTACGCTTTTGTGGTTTTGATTGAGGACAACCTATTTATAATATGTATAAATATATGGAGCACGCATGATGGTAAAACAAATGTTTTTTTTTTCGATTCAACTAAATAGCTTACTTGGACATTTTTTATGACGGATTTTAATGACAACTGTCTAAGTTAATAATGTATAACATTAAAATTATTATTTTTGATTTGCATACGATAATAACTAATAACTAGTATTTTATCGTTATTTCTGTTAATCTTACTCAATTGTAAAAGATTATTTATTAACTACCCGATATATTTTTTCTTAAGTATAGTAAACAAAAGAGTTTTTTTAATAAAGAAATATTAGTCACATTTCCAAACAAAAGGAAGGTATCATTTACATTTTCGAGTTGAATTTCCCTTACAAGCAAGTAGGTACTATTGTTTGGAACAACGCGTCACAAAACTTGTCTATGTAAAGCCTACCCCCAAGCACCTACTCTATTGACTTTCTTCCGCCACTTTCTTATCAAGTTATGATAAATGGTACACCGCTAAACACAAAAACAGTTTTATATCCACGACAATAAAGTAAGGAATCGCGTGACGCGCCCTCGTGAGCATAATTCGTTTCGCCGCATCGACGATACTTCTTAAATAATAAAAGCTCTTTGTAAAACTTTCCCTTCTTGAGCGTTCTAAAGCTTTTTGGTATCCAGTAATTAATATTCATGGAGGCTTGTGCTGGAGGGGCCGTGTAATTAATAAACTTATATGATACTTTTGTTTACAGTGTCATTCCTGAAACAGGGGTGCCTCCTGAGACTGTTTTCTATGAGTGCTTGCGCTTTCACCCCTGCTTTGAGCTTTTCGCCCTTATTTCACCTGGGCTTAAATATGGTACGAGTACGGTACGCATATAAGAGGCTAGGGCTTCATTGCTAGTGCTAATTATTTCATTATTACAAAAAGGCTATTATTATAATGTATTTTTGGTCACAAATATGTTTTCCATTTTTATTAGTGGAAGATAAAATATGCAGTGTTTGCTGTAGAATTTTAATAATTAAGACCATTATTTAACGACTACTCTAAAAGTATTTTTTAGAGTAAAAAAGATAACATGATAATACATTGAATTTAAATAAAAAGTTATAACATATTTATAATTAGCAATTGAAATAAAATAAGTACCTAATTATATAAAGAAACAAAAGATTTAAAATTATGATAGTTGTTTAAAGAGAATAGGAAACAAAAAGAATGTTATTAATAGTTTTTCAAGACACGAATAATTGAAATATCCGCGAAGAGTGGCTTCATGTTGTAAAAGCATTCGTTACAAAGTTAAATAAACTTAACCACATAATGCTTAATGCTTAGTTAGACTCTAGTTTAATACTGACATCACACGAAATGTCAGCACAAGTTTCTGCTCAATAAAAATTAGCTAACAAGATCAATTTAAGTGGAACGGAACGGAAGTAAATGAATAAAGCTTGTTAAGTGCAAGTTAATGTCTGATAAAAATAAGCTGGTAGTTCAGTCATGCATAGGAAGAAATTATTGTTGCTTAGGTACTTAATTATTTATTTAGAAGTAGTGGCAAACGTAAGTAGACATAGTTAAACGGTTTTTTTTGTTATAACTGTTTACCTTTATCATAAAAAAACCTATTTTGACGCCGAATATGTACGTAATATGAGTAAGTAACGTAACGTAAGTTAAAATTTTCACTAATAATGATAATTTGCCAATTAATATTAGTAATATAATCCTTTGCACTAAAAGTTGTAATCGTAAATGTTTGATTGCACTTTTAGTGCCTTCTTGTTAATAAAGATCATGATAAATACTAAGAGCTGGCCCCGGAAATAGGTGAACAATTTACAGAGCGAAGAAATCCCTCTAGTTAGTTAGCCATACTATCATTAGTAACAGATCCGGGCACCTGCCAGATTTTCAGTGGAGGGGGTGGGAGTGGTTGAGCAACAAAGGGGCTGAAAAGCGTATACAATTTACAGAGCTCTGGATTTGGTGTGAAATAATAGCAAGCCAATCATGTATCTAAATCGAACATAACATTGCCAAGTATTTTGACTGATGGAAAAGTAGTGTCAGGCGGCATCAAAATGCGCGAAAAAGTGGTAAAGTTTGAGCCCGTCTGGCACTACTTTTCCACCAGTGAAAATTCCTGGCAAAGTTATATTCGATTTAGATACACGATTGGCTATTATACCACACCAAATCCAGAGCTCTGTAAATTGTATACCTTCAATCGCTTTTCAGCCCCTTTGTTGCTCAACCAACCCAACCCCCACCACTGAAAATCTGGCAGGTGCCCGGATCTGTTAATAATGATAGTATGGCTAACTAACTAGAGGGATTTCGTCGCTCTGTAAATTATCCACCTGTTTCCGGGGCCAGCTCTTAGTCCATAAGGTATACATTACCAAATAACAATTTATTTGAAGTTTTTAAGCAGTTATAAAATATTTTTATCTACACTCACAACGTAATGTTCCAAATATGAATTAAAAAATGGTAATATAAATACGTACTTTATTTTCGTAAATAGGTAAAATTTTAAAAAAAACTCATTACGATGCAGTTAGCTGCATCATAAAATAACTTTTTTTCTCATTACGATACAGGGCAAATCCAAAAAGACTGTAATGCCGTGATATTAAAAAAACAACAATATTTTCCCACATACTTTCTATGATTAAAATGCACTCTATGGTGATCGACGACTTATTGCGATTAGTTTGCAAGAATGCACTCATCTCAATTTTTTTTCTAATGGAATGCGCGCCATTTTTAGAGCATTACAAAAAAAGTTTTGAATTTTGATTTCAATTTTTACATTTTGTTATACTGAATTTCGTAGGTGTTTTTTATTCTTGCTTAAAAATGTGAAAAAAATTGACTCTGCAAAATTATTTTAGATGCAGCTAAGGAAATGACTTATTACAAGGTAGGTACATAGCTAATACAACCAAAGTCTCTCTCACTTTTCTAACGTTGATCTTTTATTTAGTAGGTTCAATCCCAAATGTATGAGTGTAGATAAAGTAGTGTATTAAACTGCACATAACTAGGTATTAAAACACTCGTGTGATACTATTAAAAACCTCGCCTATGTTTTAATACCCCTCATTATGCATCAGTATCATAAACTACTATTAACACCATGCTTATTATAATAAAATGTATTATTCGACGTTTTTGACAACAGCATCGTAATTCTGCACAATATTGATTCCGCACATCTGCCTCTCATCACTATTATTAGTTTTCTATTCGTTTATTATTTGTGTGAGTAGATGGGCAAACTCTTTTATTTGTATATTGATATGCAAAATCTTTTTAATTAATATGGCGGAAGTAATCACTTTACAATGGCCACTTCACTTAACTTTTGTCTTATCTATGACGTTGCATTAATCAGTTTGATTTTTAGTTGTGTACTTGTATTTATATTGATTTATTATTATATTGTATAGTAACTTATTCAAGTAGCTTATGGTGCATGAACAGAACAAATGTAAAGATCGCGATATCTCTTATAAAAGAAAATATATATGGTCTAGAAATCTGTTATTTTGACTCGCGTTATGAACGTTAAAACGCTAGCGATGAACTTTACGTCGTACTTAATAAAGCACGTGTTTCAATGTGCTTGGCATTTCCTTCAAAACCTTGTGTTGAAAATTATACTCGCTTGATTTAAATGAAACAAAAACAGGTGTATTGCTAGACATTTAGCAACATGGTCATAACATTTCAAGTGATTTAGCAGACCCATTGGCCTTCTCCATTATTTATTCTATAAATAAGTGAAGTGATATAAAACTAAGCAAAGGTGGAGGATAAAATTGAGTTTAAGTTATAAAAGCGAAAAAGGCAAAGATGTTTTACTAAAAAGTGGATACAAATATAATTTTCGAGATGAGCGTGTGAATGATTCAAACTGGAGATGCGTAAATAGGTTCACATCACATGCAGTGCATCTATAACCAACGATAAAAATAGAAGTAATGTCTTGAAGCAAAGTACACATTGTAATATTTACGTGTAAGCCTAATGCTTTTCGAAATAAAGTTGATGTTTGCTTATACAATTGTGGATAAAAAATTACAAAGACTGTGTGACCGATACAAAGGGTAGGTGTTTGAAAAGGAGTTTCTGGATTTAGAGGAGCTTTATTCCGTAAATGAATCAAAATTAATTCCCGACTTTAAAACAGTGCGTCTCGCTATAAAAAAATCGCTATTGAAAAAAGTTATATTAAAAATTATGTACGATCAAACATTACCAGAAATTATTTCCGAAAACTTCTTGGTTAGTGACGATCGCAATATTCATAATATGTTTGCTACACCAGCAATGGAAATGATTAAAAAGTCATCGAGTATATTGGGCGATGTAACTCGTTTACTATTTAACCAACTACGAGTATACAGGGTTATTTGTAAAACACCAATGACCTCGCAGGAGTAGATTACTAACATCATGTATGACAATATTTGTTCTACGACTTTCCCGAAAACAGACAAAAAATATCGAGTTTTCATTCAAAACTCGATCAGAGCAGTTCAGAGGGCCTAGCCAAAGTAACATTGGCAAATCTTCGTTATCGCTTCGCTTTCGAAACATATATGAGATTGACATAAGGTTTCGGTAACAATCGAATTTTAAAACGTCAAATCCTACATGTTTCGAAGCGAAGCGATAACGAAAATTTGCAAATGTTACTTTGGCTACTTTTGATTGGACATTTGTATGGAGAGTCGTATTTTTTGTCGGTTTTCGGAAAAGTCGTAGAACAAATGTTGTTATTTATGATGCAAGTAATCTACTCCTGCGAGGTAGTTGGTGTTTTACAAATAAACCTGTATATGCCGCATATAGATTTGACAAAATATAATGATGAAGCTTCTACAATCATACCAAAGGTTTCCGCTTTGCTTTCTAATAAATTTAAAAGTACATGGTATTATTTTTAATTTTAAAAGAAAAGCTCTCACTCAATGTTTAGCTATTCAAAGGTGATTTAATATTGGAGCGACAAATGAGTTAAAAAAAGTATTTTGGTCATACTTAAATTTTGCTCAAATTTGTTCTAGAATTAAGTAAAGTAACCTATTGTGTGATGAGGAAATAAATGATTTATTTATTTAAAAATAAAATCCTGAAAGGTTGTTAGACAGGTTTTTGGGGCTAGTGGGACATAATCAATCATGATTGATGATGATGTGGGATGCATCCCTCCTGTCCCATCATGGGACTGTCTGTCCCACTAGTCCCATTGACCCAGTCAATGGGACTAGTGGGACAGACAGTGTTTTTTCTGTCACTATCAGCAAGCCGTGAGGAAAAAGGCTGTAAGGTTGGGAATAACTGAACACCTACTAGAAAAACTAAAAAAATATTTTGCCTTATTTTTTTCCCCAGGTCGGGAGGAATGTGGTGTGCGTACTGAATAGACGTTTATTTAAATTCACGTTTAAAAAGTGAAGATTCGATTTTCTGGAGACTCGGTGCGTGGTCATGGGAGCGCAACCTAGTTTTTTTAATATTGTATTGGAAATGAAGTAAAACAATTAAATTAATATCAATATATTTCAATCAAGTAGTTGTGCAGACTTGCGATATTTTTGGCATCAGATATACAACAAGATTCTGACTGAATTGATGCCTGATACTGAAGAATTTGCTCAATTTATGAAATATTATTATAGACAACAATGGATGAATAACGTAAAACCGGAGATGTTTAGTTGTTAAGAACGAATAAAACTACCAAAGCTCTGAAAGTATCAAACCATCGAATTGGTGTAAGGTTTGGTCGCCACGCAAAACTTTTATAATTTTAAGTTAGCTAAAAAGAGAAGAGAAACATCAAAATAATTATTAATATTAATTTTTATATGGTGCCCAAAACGTCAGGGAAAATATTATAAAATTAAAAAGTGTCAATTCTGATTAAGTGTCTTATTATATACGTCTAATGTCGTCACCGAAATTAGAATGTATAACAGATATGTAGTATGTATATGTAAATCACACAATAAATTACTAACATAAAAATAAATACAAATGTTTAGTAAGAAACAGATAAAACCGTTTAATAGTAACCACAGCAGTGTACGTCGTTATCCGAATCCCGAAATAAATTAATTCCACATATCAATGGGAGAGGAGTATCGTTTAATTAAATTTGAAGGCTCAAGTAATTTAACAAAACTTCGGTAATAAAATTATCGAGCAATGACCGCGTTTGATAACGAAGTAGGCGTGTGGATCGAACCACTCTGTGTCAAGACACGTAAAGCTAAGATATATATATAATGCTTGCCTTATACTTAAAAGCGTGGCCACAAAATATATTTGACCTTACCACAAAAGATTTTAAAACACTATTCAACAAGTGTTAAAATACTGTTTTAATGTGATGCTGTCACTTTTTTACAACATTGTTTGAAAGAGACGGCATCGCATTTAAACAGTGTTTTTATTAATCAGTGTTTTAAAATCTTTTGTGGTAAGGCCGATAAAGTCTGTAGGCATTCGGAAGTGACATCAGATGCGTTGTCACCTTCGCTCTATGATCCACGCTTCGACGTTAACTCTGTGACCGTTGTAGCTTATAATATTACTAGCGGCCCGCCCCGGCTTCGCACGAGTCTATGTAGTCTAAAAAGAAATATTATGTAGCTTACTTCCGCAAACAAAATATTATGCACATGTACACCACAAAATATAAGTGCATAATACCTGCATTTAGCAAGACAGCAACACACCTTGCACCTTCACCAATTAGGCTACTCTACACGAGTTTTGCCCCAATCCGGAGCATCCTAGGAGTTAGATCGTGTGTAAACCAACACCGAATGAGCAACTACGCCCTCCGATACCGTATTTATTGTCACTTCCTCCCCACTGCGCATCGAGCGACTGACAACGTTTGAAGAATGTTGCCAGTTTCAAATAAAAAAGAAAGAAAAATAGTTTTTTAGGTTAAATTATGTACAAATAAATTGATATACATTAAATAATGTGTTTATTCATTAGATATAGACAGACATTGGCGGACGAATTTGCATATTTCCATTGTATGTATTTATACATGGGTAGGGGGCAAGGTAGGGTGAGAATTTCGTATTTTTTAATAGTTTTGCAGCTTTCAGAATTAATTATATTATTTAACATTTTTAATAACTTTTTTTGTAAAATAAAAATGGAAGGCGACTCGGTACTATTTTTCCAGAGGATCCCCATACTTTAACCATAAGTAAGCATATGCATAATACATAACTAGTGCAGTTTTAACGTTTGTTGTTTTTTAATTTCCCGGAAAGCATATAAAAATGGCGATTTTTGATCTAATTTTGCCGACGTGCAGGTCAGTCCAAGGAGGTTAAATTCATTGACAATTTCTATTTTATGATCTTTATATTTGAATTCGAAAGTTAGTGTGTTTTTTTGGTGTGGGTAAAATATTAAAAGCTTTGTTTTCTTAAAATATATCTTAAGGCTGTGATCATTCATCCACTCGGTTGTTCTGTCAAATATGTCTTTGAGATGGTTGTTAAGGTTTTCTGGTATTCTCGGCTGTTGTTAGTATAGATACGACATCTGCAAATAGGACGCACTCCTCCCCTATGGCTGAAGGCAAGTCGTTTATGTAAATCAGAAACAGCAAGCATCCCAGAACACTACCCTGTGGGACAGATTTCGGATCTTATATTTTTAATTTCTCGAGTTTCAGCATCGTAATTTTCAACTTCAACAAACTGTTCCCTATTACTGATGTAGGATGTAAACCACCTACGCGATTGGTCGCGAATTCCTACTCCGTGTAGCTTTTCCAGGAGAATACGATGACTGACCGTGTCGTATGCCTTTGTCATGTCCAAAAACAACCCTATCGCATATTTCGAAAGAGGAAATAACAGAGAGAGAGTGAGAGAGGGAGTGGGATCACGTTAGAGAAATAATTAGTAAAATTATATACTTAATAGTAAAGATTGTGTTAGGTATACTAATATAATAAAAAATAGCACAATAGTAATAAATGTTTCGCTACATTTTGAAAACGAATGTGCAATGGATCACTGAATCACTTAGCTCTTTGTTTGCATCTATACTATTATATCTTGTAGTGTGCACTTTCCTTTTTACACGTATAACTTAGATAATGCGAGAAAGGCACGAAAGGAGAGGCCGCATCGTCTCCCCGATGCCCGGTGCATTCGACTGCAGTTTAAGTAAAGTTTATTTATCAGTAACTACTAACACGCAAATATTATACTACGATATAACATAATTTATGATTGATGAAAGAGGCATGAGGAATAGAACCTTTAAAACCGTGTACCTACGAATAAATAATGATTTTAATGAAAAATTGAAAATCTACTCTAAGAAGTAATAAAAAATTAAAGACTTAAAACCCAATAATTAGGATGTGTCATTACAATTGCAGATATTAAAAGCACAACCGTTATTGGCTATATGCGTGGAGCAAGTGTTAATAATTTGCATTGCTTATTCATCAGTCCAACCATCTCCCCTCAAAAGCACTTAAACACTTAGCGCAAACATATCGATTTTCAATACCGAGAGACGCGATCACCCCGGGGACACTGCAACAATGCAAAAACGCCACTCCGCCAAACGCCTCATTCACTTATTCGCTCCCTTATACGCCAGCGAACATTACCGAGTCCGCTTAACTAGGGTTAAATCTCTGTGCAACCCCAACCTTATAATATTATAACGTGTAAAGAGTAAACGAGTCGACGTTATCTCGGCCCGATTCCTGACCACTTTAATGGGAAAAGCATGTTAGAATTAAACTAAACAAAGAAGACGCATCAATTAGGGGCACTCCTTTTTTTCTCTCCTCTAAAAAACTTTAACTTATTAAAGGTTGTACGTTGACGAAGTTGGTTCTTGTGCCTGTTCTTTATTTTTTTTAACTGGCTTATTTGATTAGATCAATCTCAACGATTCTTGTATGAATTTCAATTAAGCCGATAAAAAGATAAGAAGATGCAAACATAAACCTTTTGTCAAAGGCTTTTAACAAAAAAGATAAAATCTCCGTGTTTTAACAATTAATGGCACAGGTTATTTACATTATATGAGGATACATGTCATAAAGGCATGCGTGCTTTAGAATTTTCTGTAATTTAAATAAAAGGTTAATGTACGAGTATACTTCTTTTTTGCTTAATGTTAAGTTGTGTTGTGTTTTTACCACCAGTAAACAGGAATGATCAAACTAAAATGAAGTGCAATAAAAGGGAACGATACGCCAGTGTAATTAAGACGAAGTAAATATATGGAACATATTGACGGATCGTAAAGTTAAAGGATTCAAACAACAAACTGCAAGGTACAGTTTACGACGGCGACGGAACCGTTTTTATTGTCGTTGTAAAATTCACAATCCATTATTAATTATTACAGACATCATTAATCTACTAATCTATTTAAGGACGCACGATAAGAATCTCATTTAAAGTATTGAATGAAGAGTGTCCGCAGTGGACTTGAGATAGGCTTAAATTAGCTTGAGGTTTCAGGTAACAACTGATAATTATGCGCTTATGGGAAATAATCTTTATGTTGTCTGAAATAAGATTGAAATTTCTTTGTGTGAAAATGGAT
This sequence comes from Agriphila straminella, assembly GCA_950108535.1. NCBI lineage: Eukaryota > Metazoa > Arthropoda > Insecta > Lepidoptera > Crambidae > Agriphila > Agriphila straminella. The sequence continues at coordinate 16,182,745 of OX467303.1, forward strand.
TATACGTCATTTATCGTTGTTGAATAAAGTGCCTGATTTATTACAGGTTGGTGTTTAAACGACAAATGCATCGGAACAGATAGGAGCGACATGTCCGACATCGGAGGACCGCTGTTGACCACTATACGCGACGCACACGCTGCATGACCGACCACAGACAGACCTTGGGATATTATGAATATTATGAATGAATTGGACTCTACCTTTTAATAACAAAAAAATTCAACTATTTAGAATAGATAAGCAACTAATAATGCTAGGGTTGGTTATGCTAGTGACACTCTTGGGTATATTATGATTTTCTTCTTTGATTATGAAGCCAAATCAATATCTTAAATAACAATAATAACTTGAAACAACAAGGGACTCCCATTAAACCTTCTACTAAAATTTTTTTGTTCAAAAAACAATTCGTAATCAAAAATAATTTCATCATCAAAATAAGAAGAGAGAATCTGGATGAAGATTAATATAAATCGGTAGCCTTTGTAAAAATTTAAACGATCGTAAGATCATTTAATCTCGTGTGTAGCAGTCACGCCCAAACACCGGATGGGAGTTTCTATAGGACATAATCTTTACAACAAAACTGTGATCGGATCACTAACGAACCATCAGGAGAATAGAGATGGATATAAGTAGCGTACTGATACAGAAAATCTCGGGAGTTATCAATATCCAAAATGAGGGGCTTTGTTACAAATGCGATATTGATGTTGATGTATTTGTCTTAAGAACTATGAGGTTCGAAGATTCATCCGTGTGTCATTAGGTAAAAATAGACAGACATTAAGAAGTGTTAAAAAATTGAGGCATGGTATGTATGATCTCTGTAAACATTGTAATTTTTCAATTATATTAAGTAACTTGTAATGACATTTTTAATGTAGATGGTAATAATAAAAGTGTTTTAAAATTACAAGATGGATAGAAGAGAGGATAGAAGTAATTCGGATGGGCCATCTCTGAGCGAAATGCTTGTCGAGCAAGTTTTATCCGAGCATGGAAATCTAAAACCCTGCTTTTTAAATGTAGAAACTTGTAGAGCATTTGCGTCTGTGGACAAACATTAACATTAGCAAACGTCATGTCACTTAAGAGGGTTTGGTACTTTTTATCGCTTATACAATATTTTATAACCTGTCGTTTAGTTGTCGTTTAGTTTATTGCTAAAAGTGGCCACTATTAGCAATAAAACTCCATTAAACTAAACGACAGACTAGAGAATATTGTTTAAGCGATAAAAAGTTCCACAAAGCTTCTTCGGAGTACACTAGAAGAACACAATTCACAATTTCGTCTTTATTTAACCACTACGATTTTCTGCTATTGGCGGCGCTAGTATGGCGCATAAACTCTCTTAAATCAGAGTTGCGTACACAACTGTGTGCTTTCTTTTCTCATATAATTAAAGGCAGTGCAACCTAGTCGAGGGATCCAAGCTACTAGATAACAGTTCTATAGCAGAAGCGGTACAGATGAGATTGCTCATTGCTTATATACCTGGGGGGTTGAGGTGAGGGGAGTTGCTTGCTCCGCTATTCCCAGCCACCACATAGTTTTGTTCGCAAGCTCTCATCAGGCCCGCAGCGTTGTTAAGGCCTAGATACTATTTGGATGCATTTTTCTTTAAAATAATATCGAAAATTATTTTGTTTTGGTTTTACTTGTTGATATCGCCAGTTACTAGCTAATATATCTTCTATAAAATTTGACAAAGTTAATCAATTGGTCAGTTTCTTGAACAATTTAACCTATACTTACCACATTTATCTATATTTACTTATAAATAAGTTGATTATATTGTTCAATCTAAATAAACGCTACTAGTCGGTAATAGGACCTTTTAAATACCACTTAATCATCCACAATTTTCAAGTTATTTACTAACTAGTATTTAAGGCTTTCTTCTGTTTTAAAAGCCAGGACAAATTTATTTAATTAAATTAGTAGTTTGAACAGTTTGAGTGAAGCGTACTTGAATTTAAATAGTTATGATGAACGTGTGAATGCTTATCACAAAATTAATTAAAATATTCAACCGGAAGTTCAAAAAAGCATGACGTTCTAAGTTCTAAACTTCTAAACCATCTTTATGAGTAGTTGTGAAAACACAAATTATACTATTGTTATTTCCAAGCATTTAACCGGCGAACTGTGATCAATCATATTCAAGCATGAACTGATAATGAGCATGTTGTGGCACAACAAAAAAATAATAGAATTAATTTTGTCTTTCGCCAGTATTAAACATTGATCGAAGTTGGTCGTTGCACCCACGTTTATACAATTAGCAGGATTTGTATTTCTATTTGCTTATTTGTTTTCCAATTTCTATTTTACACATCAACTATCGAATACCCGTTCACATCAATCTTTCCTGATTTTTTTGGCTGAATTATTTAAAATGGTACTTTTGCAATGAGAAAAATTGCTAACATTCACACAGCCATCTCTGAGATTGCATGCCCTATCCCCGCTCAATTTTGAAAACTATCTACTTTTCTATGTTGTTTTTGATATAAAAAGAGCAAGCATCTGACACATATTCTTAACCTGAGAACCTAGCCTTTAGTCTCATGTTCTTCAGGCCTTTAAATAATTCATAGTCTTCTAGAATCATGTTGTGTTATTTTTTTTTCATGATAGCGTAGGCTGTTCTCAATTGTTTTCTCTTTTACCCTAAAATCTCTCATTTAAAATTCATCCGTTTGATCTTTTTCTATTTGTTATTGAATGGCGGCAAAAATCATAAAGTACAGCTTAAAATAAGGCACCAAAGCGTATCACGGACTTGTTCTCAGGAGACCGAAGTTAAATAGGGATGGCGTTTGATATCGAACTGCGGCAGTGTCGGTTTAAATACCATATTCCCAGAGGTGAATCTCGCAGCTTGCCTTATTTATTGTTTATTCAACGACTGGTCAAAATAATTCTGCTACTGCTGCCTGCAGATTTTATGATTTTTTGTAGTTTTTGAAGGTACTAAAGCTGATACACAGATATAGAGAAGAAAAAGTGGGCATGACTAAAAATAGAATAAAAACTTTTATAAGTCTAATTATTCAATTCAATAACTCATTTGAATGATAAAAATAATAATAATCTCTTATTAAATAAAGAACTAAGTCAAGCTGTCGAAAGAAGCTAAGCATATTCTCGATACAAGAGTCCTGATGTTGAACTATGATTGATGTTTATTAAGTGTTAGATTTTTGCACCCACGAGGCTATTTTATATTATGTCAATACCAGAAAAAAACTATATCTTTAACAGCTTTATTCTTGGTCACGTCTTGTTCAATTTCGAGTTGTTCTCTTTTCCTATTTCCGCATATCTTTATAATATGAATATTACGTGGTTAGTACAATCTGCCCCTTAAATCAGAGCCGTGCGGAACTGCATCCGCGCCGGTTCTTGTTAAACGCCGCCGCCCCGCAGCTTAGAGCAATTTGCAAGAGTTCGTAGCATGGAGGTGTTTGTTCCACGATTTTATTAAAAGCACTTCGTTTGCTACGTCGCAAATTGTTCCTGATATTAAAAGCAGGCTCAACTTATTTCGTTGCGGCGACGCTATTGTTTGTCAAACCACTTTTAGGTTATTTTAATTCTGGTCATTTTAGTTGGATAATTACTAAATGCTAAGTTTGTGTTCATACAGTAAATGTTTATGAAGTTATCAGACAGGTGTTGATCAAGCCTGTGAACGTGTCCATTAATAGGTAGAAATAACATTTATAGTGTCATTACTCACAAGCAATGATTACAATATTCTTGTTTACTGTAAACTGAGGATATATTTATTACATATATGACGACTATAGATTATTACAAAGGATGATGAGCATTCTGGCATTGGTCTAGGCCTCCTTTAGCAATGAGTCTTACATCACTGGTGTCTTTAAATTTGTTTTTTTTTTAAATTTACTTAATCTTTATTGAAAGTCAATTCGCATAACATTAATACCGAATAAATGGAATGAAATAGAAGCTAACCTCCTACTCGCTACGCTCGCTCGTCGTCGCCTTTAATAATTTGTTTACCGAAGGTCTTAACATAGCTAGTCCATTGAATGTTTTTATAGTGCTCATGATATTATGACTAAGAAGCTCATAGTAATAAATTATGCCATTTTGTATGTTATGTTAAATTACTAATAAGCGTGTAAAAGTTATGCGTAGGTATAACATTTATGCTTACCAAATTTATGCCAAATGAAATTGGCAAAAGTAATCGTTATGCCAATGAAATCATTCTGCGACTATGACATTATGTAAATATGCCATTATGCGAAAAATAGTATGCCGTTCTTGTTATGCCAAACCATATTCTGATAAAAATTGTATGCCAGCGAAATGGCACCTATAATAGCAGGAGGGTGGCGCAGTGGCTATAGCACATTCGGCCTGCGATTGCGGCGGTTAAGCAACTGTCACTAGGGTCAGTCATGAAATGGGTGACCAACAATAATAGTGGTTGAGATACTTCATTCATTGCAGTCGTATACACACCAATCTGCATTTAGCCGTCGGCGTGGTGGTTCATGGCCCATTTTACTACTATCCACCCTTGAGGATATCAGCAGTGGGGCTGGGACCCACAATTATGAACACCCTTTTTTAAGACAATATTTAATTCGGTTTTGGATTTCAGAAGCAAAAATAAAACATTAAAAACTAAACTGAATACAACTTACAGAATAAGCTGCGATACAAACCCGTATACCCGATACAAACAGTTAAGACTAATCCATAGTTTGCTGGTTCCGTAGAACAAGGTTGGGAAACCAATAGTTTATGGTTAATAGAATTAGTTACGCAACTGTCGACTTAACGCATATGTCTATTAGCGGTATTTTTCTTTAACTTAGCGCGGCATGTAAGGGGAAGAGAGGGTAACTTTTAGAAATTGCAATCATGCCGCGTGAAAGTTTCTAGCCAGGATTAAATTTAACGTGAAGCAAGTTTTGTAGTATTCATATAAATTAATATAGAAAACTTTCCCGCCTTTAATTACTTGGCTGTTTGTTTTTATGACGTGATGACCAATGTGTATATTTTTAGAAGTATTACGAGTAAGTCTCATTTGCTAATCTTGCCTGCCTAGCATGACCGATTTATATCGCGTGATATAGCATTTTATCGACACTGAACTGTCAAATTAATTTGTCTTTTTGACAGTTAAACGTGATATAAATCGGTCATGCTAGGCAGGCTGGGCTAAGTCTGGACTATAAAACCATTTCGGTTCATCTTTGGTTTAGCTTTAGTAGAATATTTTTCTGTAAACATTAACGAATAATAAAAAAATACATTTAAAAAAATCTAGTGTACAAAATAAAATATGTGTTTTATAGCAGCATAATATAATCAACATTAAATATTTTGTAGACGAAATCGGCTTAAGATTTAGTTTTCCGGTTTTATAATATTTTTTTGTGGATCTCGGTGGCGCAGTGGTTTAGCGCCTGGCCCAGCGATTGCGGAAGTTAAGCAGGGTTCGCAAGGGTCGGTCTTGGGATGGGTGACCAAAAATGTACTATCTCAAGCTCCTCCGTGCTTCAGAAGGCACGTTAAGCCGTTGGTCCCGGCTGCATTTGCAGTCGTTAACACCCACCAATCCGCATTGGGACCGCGTGGTGTGTTATGGCCCATCCTCCTTACCACCCATAAGGAAGGTCTGTGCCCCAGCAGTGGGGAAATCAAAAATGGCTAATGGACATAATAATTTTCTGGGGTTGTTGGTATGATATCCTATCTCCCATACTCAGTTTTATTGTTTATCATGAAACATCCTGTATATTAGGGGTTAAAGTATAAAAATGCTGATTTTTTCTCACACACAGAGGCTTTCATATCTTCTATGATGTCAAAGATGCTACGATTACTTGTTATTATTTCGAATTATGATCATAACGGCCCAATATTAGCAATAAAAATATTTCAGATTTTTTTTCCTGAACGTTAAAAAAAGTATCTTAAAAGTGACTCCTGTTTTCGTTAGCAGAAATTACCACTTAATTCGTTGTAACCGTGCCGATACTTATTTCTTTTTACTTTACATTAGTGTGTAGAGTGTTTAACATTTGTGCATAAAAGTTTGAAAACATTAGCGTTCATGGTTGTTAAATAAATAAAAAAAAAATTATATGGAAAATGCAAATCCTTTAAAATTCTCTATACAGAACGGCCATTTCATACTTTAACCCCTAATACTTAGGTACTATATAGCAGTATTAATTTATTTCAGTGCATACATTATACATGACTACTGCGGTACAAGTGAAATGCTAGGCAAACACGGAGTGTGGAGAATCCACAACTTGTAAAGTTAGTAGTTGTCGACTATTTACGATAAATGTTTAACTAAGTAGAAGTACCTACCTTCCCTGCCAACTTACGTGAAACTAACTGATTGCTCAGTTATTTGCTCCACGTAGGATCTACCTAATGTGGAGGCGAATAAGTAGGAAGAGAATACATACTGATACATACCTACCTGTTTTTAAAGAGATTTTCTGTACAAGATTCGCCACTGATATACACCATCACTCTTAGGAAATTATGTCTCCATTAAAAGAAAAACCTGTGCCTGAGCTGTAGGGATAACAATCAAGTAGTTGATATTAATTGTAAAGGAAAGGGACTGTAATCAAAGGTACTTAATTACTAAAAACAAGGCGACTGTTCAGCAAAGATATAATTTCGAAGACAACACACAATTTTCTCTAGACAGACAGAAACAAAGTAAGACATAAAATAGACAAGAAGAATAAAGATATAAAAACTATACAAACTACTTTTACAAAACTACGATCCACCACAATAATAATTATGATAACAAATGTAAAACGAAAAATAAACATACTTAGTGCATTTTTCAAAATAATTTAACACAATAGGAACATTAATAACTAATTAATTTAATTAATTAATTTTTTAATTAATGTTTTTCCAAAGAGTAATAAGTATGTACTAAGTTAGTGCCTTTCTTGTGTTCTAAAAGTGTTACCATTAATTTTGTAATTAAGCATTAATAACACATTATCATTTATACTGTCTGGTCATACAGCTTATCAAAATGTATTCTAGAGCCGGGAAATAGCAGTCGGCACTTTACAGCGGTTTGCAATTAAGTTATTAAGCTACTGCGTATGCAAATTATAAAATCGGCGGTCTTAGTTTCTGGTGTACTAACTAGACGCTCGTAGTACAAGAACTCTGTAGCGCCACAAAGATGCGTCGCCATACGAAATAAACCTATAGTGTAACACTTACTTTCACCCATCGTCGACCCTATGAGTAAAAATCAATATGGGTGTCGTTCTTGAGGTTTTATGGGATGGTGATTGCGAAAATGAGATTTATTTTGAAGTCCAACACGGTGGACATGATTTAACCCCTAAAGGGGTGAAAATGGGGTTCAAATTTTGTATGGAAAAATAATATAAAATAGACATTACAACTTTAAAATTCGTAGGAGCATGTCTAAAAATAAATAGGCAAACACATATTTTGTTATTTTGAAAATCCTCCCTTAAGGTGTAAATGGTAAGTAAATATGAAAATCGATGTGGATGTCGTTCTTGAGGTTTCATGGGATGGTGGTTGCGAAAATGACATTTATTTTGAAGTCCAACAACACAGTGGCTATGATTGGACTTGGACATGCACATCCACAAGTCTACAGCCTTATATAATAAGCTAATGTCTAAATTTGTAAATCGAGGTGAACAATAAACTTTATATTATTATTATTATCCAGGTATTTATTAGGGGACAGGGACGGGGACGGGGACGGAGACGGGGACGGGGACGGGGACGGGGACGGGGACGGGGACGGGGACGAGGACGGGGACGGGGACGGGGACGGGGACGGGGACGGGGACGGGGACGGGGACGGGGACGGGGACGGGGACGGGGACGGGGACGGGGACGGGGACGGGGACGGGGACGGGGACGGGGACGGGGACGGGGACGGGGACGGGGACGGGGACGGGGACGGGGACGGGGACGGGGACGGGGACGGGGACGGGGACGGGGACGGGGACGGGGACGGGGACGGGGACGGGGACGGGGACGGGGACGGGGACGGGGACGGGGACGGGGACGGGGACGGGGACGGGGACGGGGACGGGGACGGGGACGGGGACGGGGACGGGGACGGGGACGGGGACGGGGACGGGGACGGGGACGGGGACGGGGACGGGGACGGTTGTTGTTTATTTTTGACATAAACACACTATTGCCTTTTTATTTACTTACATTTTACATAATATCTATTTTTCCTATTATTTTTATCAAGTTGTTGCTGCTTGCTTGCAGTTTTTAACTACTGCTACGAATTTCGTAGTCATCTCAAAGTGAGTTTTTCAGCCGCTACTTACTCCTGAACTACGCTAGATTTACCCAGATTTTAATGTATGTTCTAAAAGTTTAATCTAAAAGCGAGGCTTTAGAAATTACTAAGATTGTTTTTATAAGTGTACAAAGCTGAAAATAAGAAAAGGAATTGACCTCTTTTTAAATATTGTTTCATCTTTGAAATTACTCTGTTACCGACACCGCAGATAAAAAAAATACGAGATAACATATTTTTTCTAACAAGTATTAGTTGAAGAAAAACTGCCTAATTTCAAGCACTTCGACGCATTTCTGTGGGGCCTTGAAGTAAGTGTATAAAGTCTCCACTAGTACGGACACCCTGTTATTAGCAGTAGTTTAACAACCTAAGTCCGTGCAATCACTATTTAAAAATGCACATTTGAAAGTGCTGATAATTGCACCTCCAATTCCTCGGCTTTATAAATACGTATCTACATATTATGTGAACGTTTGCGTTATCAATTAGTTTATTACAGATACTAAGAAATCTACGTAGACAATTAAGTATTTTGTGCCTATGCTGATATGAAGAAAGTTAGAATAAAACTAAGTATGACTTTGTAAACAGTTGTCAGATTTTGTAAAGAACTAAAATTCCAAGTAATTGAGTGTTGTTCAATAGCATAAAAAATTAAACATCGTACATTTCAAAACAAGCAAACAGCATTCGCAACCAACTGCTGTAGTGTCAATGGTTATGGAACTTTTCATTCCATTCCAAAGCGCAATATAAATCCAATTTTAAAAAATTAAATTTCCATTTGACGGCGAGTGTGTGACGAATGGAAACTGAGCGAAAGGGGTCGTCAACCCTTCTTTTAAAGCCCACACATTAGCGCAACAATCTGTGTTCAAAATTATGGTGACAGACACTTTTTATAGCGGCACTGTAATATTATAGTATGAAAGTAAATTAATTTATCACCGCAATAATAAAGAGTGACATAATTCATAAATTGGATGTATATGGACGCAGGAATGTTATGCCACACTAGTCAGTTTCATCGTTTAATATGTAATTGAATGAACGTCGAATTATGAAACTTCATTTGGACATTGTTTTTTATTATATAAAAAAACAATATCCAAATACCTATAGTGTTCGTTTTCTCTGTCGTCCGTCATTTACTATTTTTAAATGCCAAATATTTTTTTCATAATTATTTATGTAGCAATTATACTTTACATAGCCGGTTCCATCTGAATTTATGCTAATTTCATACGAGTAGTTCCCAAATTAGACTTTATTACCCCGTATAGGAGTACTTTCAAGTCGTAATACTTACCTACCTATTATATCGAATGACAAACATTTTTCTGTAACTTTTCATTCCTATATCGTGATGAATAATTAAAAAGTAACATTTTACTACAGCAAGCAACCGAATAAACGATCACTTCCGATTTGGTGCCAGTTTCATGATTTCCAAATTAATAGGATTTTTATTGAGTGACTTGGTTCCCCAGTCCCCTCCGTTCTTGAGCAATAAACAACCGCATCAGCAAATAAAACTGCTCTCCTAATTCTCACACGAGCGTAAACCAATTGGATGGTAGTAATTTACGAGTTAAATCTAAAAATATGTCTTTCCTATGGCTACGGCCGTCGCAGATGGCTACACAATAATATCAGCGGGACCCCTGCAAAGGGGAACGGAGTACCACTTATATTATAAAGTTTGAATAAGATTTTAAAAAGCCGGGCGCGACTTACAATGATTTTCGGGGGAAACTCCAAAGTTGTGTTGGAAATTTCGGGGCGTTTTCCGACGGTGTCGGGTGGCTTTGTGCTTACTTAAATATCTATCAGTGTCATATCGACACTGTTTTTATATGACGTAGAATAAAAATGTCTAGTGTCTGTATTCGTGAAAATAAAATTGTGTTTTTTTTTATTCATCATTAAATCACTTAAATTATTATTATAATAAATAACAATAATAACAAACATTTGTTTATATTGTCTATAGTTTTCTACACGTGAGTTCTAATATTGAGGTGACGCCAAAACATCATCTATTGAGAAAATTTAATTTATTAAAAAATCTTCAAACATAAAACTTGAAGCAAAATAAAAAATCCTCTCTTTAGCTACAATTCTGAAAAAAGCAACGCAAACCACGAACACAGTAATCATTGCAAGTCATTTCGTGAAGTAATGGAACGAAACTTTTTTTTCTGTGAAATGCCTTTTATTTCGCTAGCCTGGTTTATTTCCCTGGGCACAATAAGGACCAGCTGGCCTAATAAGATAAAAGAATTGCAAAAATCGGACGATGTTCGTATCTTTGTACTTTGGAGCCAGACCTAATAACAACGCCACAAACTAGAACGATGGTCTCGTTCGATTATCGTTGTTAGTGGTAGGCCCTCAGCTTGCGCAAGCGAGTAATTCGGCATCGTCACGTGACCTGACCCCCAATGTTCGCAACGTGTTTTTACTATTGCTGGACCTCCCCTCTTCACTACGCTACTAAGAAGTATCACTACGATTTTATATAACACAGACGTAGAAATATTTAGAAATATCATATAATATGTTAGTAATTAGTTATAAATTTATAAAAACACAGGAAACTTTGAAAGTTAGTTTTACCTACTTGAATAAACTTCATAGGGCAAGTTACAATATTATATACGTCCATATGCATAGTTTGGCGAGCTTAGTACGCCCAAACATTTTTACTTTATTAAAGTACAAACTCATGATAAATATTATAGGTGATGCGAAGACCGGATAGAAAATGATGCTTTTCACATCTGAACAACTAAACCAGTTTTAATGAATTTTAGTATAAAGATAAATTGGAAGACCATGGGGAAGGCAAACGATACCTTTTGGCAAGAGACGGCCTAAGAACGGAAGTGATATAGTGGATGAAAGTTTGTATGGAGACCTGGAACAAACTCCACGCGGACAAATTCGCGGGCATTCCCTATATTCATTCTCTATCCTTTCATGATAAAGAGGGATGAAAACATTTAGATTGCACTCTTCATTGCTCACTTATTTTTAGAGACATTCTATTCTAACAGTTCTTAGGGCAATATGTTAGGCGCATTATTATTCGGCACGCGTGCCTCAGTGGAAGCTCCTCCCGCGCCCTCACAGAAACTCTTTGTCATTATCATCACTTTTTGCGTCACGCAACTGGCCACAGCCTCGACTCGTATTGAGCCCGAACTGTAATGCGCCTCTTTCATGTGCCACAAGTGAAATAAGCTTTTTTCTGGGACAACGAAGGTTTGAGTGTAGTTATCTCATATTTTAGAAATGTCATAGAACAACAGGCTTGCCTGCAAACCAAATGGTTTTAAAGTTCTTGCTGCAAAGCCAAACTTCACAAAATTTTTGACTATCCTTAAATGACATTTTCGACAGATAAACAAACGGCGGCATGTTATTTTTGACATTTCGGTGTGGACAAAACCTTGGTTGCATGCTCTAAGACAAAACCGCTCTCGAGCCCGTCATGCAACATGAGCATGCTGCAGATTGTAGCATATCGTCAAAGTTAAAGTAAACCACTAAATAAATAATAGTAGATACTAAAACAAATATGTATCATTAATTTTTTTCCAAACTGAATCTATCACCGATATTCTATATTAAACTTTAACGTGGTACACTTTTCTGGTAGCCACATGATTCAGTATATTTACTGCGCACTAAAAACAGCGTATCAGACTTACACGTGAAAAGATAATATAATTTTTATATATCCTCTACTTCTACCGTTATGATACTATTTTTAAGGAGACAGGCATTAAATCTCTATGTTGATTTATTATTTATCATCATAACCACTAAAAATTTAATTATCTTCAATTTCAGACACCATTATTTTGTCAATGATATTTTTTACAACTTCTAGAGGAGACAGAATCAAATATTACTTCGGAAAAATTAAATAATTCATTGAATTGATTTACTTTGGTTTGATTGATTTAGTGGTAAAATTATGATCGAAATAAAAGTTTTTCGAAGTTTTCTTTCTACAGACATAAATGAAGTTCATTGTACCCGTATAGTTCTATCGTTTAGTTTTACTAGTAGAACTCTACTAGGAGAGTTACTGTTCTACTAGGAGAAAAAAGTCCTTTTAGTTCTACTAATTTCTGTCAAAAAATTTGTGTGCAACCTGTGGTATGATATGATTTACATGATTAACTTTTAAGCTTTGACTTGAAAATTTGTGCCATTTTCTCGTGATCAACGGAAACAGAGACCCCAAAGAAAGCCTCATTAATTAAAAAAAAACTTTTCCACATTTGATTCCCATTCAGCTATCCTGTGAGGTTGTTAACGCGTCGAAATTCAATTACAGTGTGTTTAAATCGGCTTTAATAAACGAATCGGTCACTGTTTGCAATTAAAATAAACAAGCGCTATATATCACTGTCACGAGGTAGCCACAACCGATAGAGTTTATTCCACAAGACCGCTATTCATGTAAGCTGATTCCCAACGGTGTGACATGTTTATTTTGAACCACTGAAAGGCTCGACTCAACCGTCGAACGGAGTAAAATGAAAAGTAGACGTGGGTCCGATAAATAATTGAAGGCTCTGATAGAGCATCGGGAATTCTAGGTCGAACCTCACAGGATCTTCGGGGAGCCATCCTTCAAGCCACCCTCCGACTCTACTGAATTATTCCGCAATAACACACTTGTTATAGACGTTTCTCGAGGAGTGATACTTTTATGATTTACTCCAACTTTTATTGGCTCTTAAAGGAAATATACGATTTATTTCCCGTTCAATATAAGGTGCGGAGTATATCATTTTTTGAGTTGGTACAAAATCTCTGAGCGTTTGGAGAGGTGGGGTGTCACGAACCACTTATTTTTAGGGAGTGTTTCAAGTTTGAAACAAAGGTTATTTTTTATATCGATTTTTAACATTATAGTTAATCAAAAATTACATAAAACTATTGCAATTGACAATAAAACTGTTTAAATGCATTTTTCTTCAGATTTTTTGAAAACAACAGCAAATTTCTTTAAAAAGTTCCTAGTAATTAAGCATGCAAAATATTTTAAAAACATGTCCATAATCTATTCAGCTTTCAGAAGAGGAATAAAACTCATTAATAACTAAATTAACTAACAGTCGCCTTACAAAGGGTGTCATAATTTAAGTGATAGTAGCGGCTACAGGAACCGAAAAATACGCTATGTCGATTTACATAATGCTTCTAGTGAAGTGTCGCGCGGGGCAGGAGAGAACGCGCAGGGCGTGCTACTGAAACAAAAATCATGTTGATTCAAGTTGAAAGACCACTGGTTAACTTCGCGTCAGTCCTCAATGTGCGGGTGTTATATGTTTCCAGCTGCAGTTGTCGTCGTTCTTAGTAGCGGGTCCTAAACCCAGGGATTCTTAGCACCACCTGCCCCGCTGTTACCATAGGCGCTACCATAGCTAGGAATCGGGCTGTCGGGAACGGGGGCCAATTTCTTTGGTGTCTTATCATTTTGGGGGGGTTGCCCGTCAGTTTGGGGGACCAAGTTTTTTGGAGACGCTTCAGTGCTGTCTTTCTCCTGATGGTTTTCGCCCTTAGTCTTCTATTACGACACCCACGTTACGAGAGGGGGTAGTGCTATTCTAAACCGGCACAAACATGGTCATGAATAGAAATGTTGCATTGAATTTTTTCTGCCATGTATTTAATTTGTGAAACAAGATCATTGCGTGTTGAAATTGGAGAATCATCGTATACTAAAGTTTTCATTTGCCCCCACACATGATAGTCCATTGGTGTAAAGTCTGGCTATCGTGCAGGCCAAGCAATGGTTCCACCTCTGCCTATCCATTGATTTGAAAAAGCATTTCCAGATATTCCCGCACCGAACTTTTAAAATGTGCGGGACAGCCATAATGCTGGAATTTTGTCTTGTTGTTAGGGGTAAAAACCAGAGTTCCAGCATAGTGGATAAGTTGTATCTTAAGAACTTTTGTTTATTACACCAGTTAAATTATCGTTAACCATCTCTGATGCCCATCCAAATATTGACAAAAAATCTTCTTTGAGACCCTTTAACTCTCTTCATTTGTGGGTTTGACTGATCCTTATTCGGACCAGTAGGTACTGATAATTTGTGATATCATTCTTAACAAATTTAGACACATCAGCCCAGATATTTTTCTTAAAAGGTTATATTTTTCTTATAATTTACTGCATCTGCGTATAAAATGAATCTACAGAAATCTAACCTATTTACAGTGTAGCTGGATCGCCTTCATCGCTCACATGTACGGGGGTATAGTGGTAGGGTATAGCCTAGCGCTATGCACACTGCACAGTGAACCACACTTTCCACTGTGATAAGCCTACAATGTGTAGTTTGAAATATTTGTATCATTCCGAAATTGGCGAAGAATCTCTTCCTCAACTTCAGAACGATAAACTCGGACTCGGACCTGCATCGCTACGTCGCCTTTGAACATTTCCAGCTTTACGGATACGATAATTTATCGAAACAGAGTATTGAGAACCGTTACGTGAGGTGTTCGGCGGTTAGGAAAACGCCGTAGATATTCACGGCGGGCAGCTGCAGAGTCACCATAACAATATCCATAACAGAATTACAATGTAGGCGTATTCTTCATTAGCAAACTTTTGGCAGTTGAGAGGTGATGTCGTGGTGGATCTGTGTTTGTCATGTCAACAAAAATAAAAACTCACAAAATTCACTGTTGAAAAAGTGTTACCAGTTAAGGAATTTTGGTTACAGTTATTTCTGATGCAATATTTTAAGCTGCCTAATCTCCCTATATCAAAGAAAACAAAAACATTAGTAACTGCTTAAAACGATTAATACAATGGGGTTGCATAAACGCATTCATAATCATTTATAAATCACTCGGGTAATTTATTTGTTAGTATCAATCTTTTCGGAATCAGCTTTGCCGTGCCGTCTGATTCATATCGCGAACGAGCCCGATCGGAAATTATACGGTTCGAACATTAAACTCCTGTACTGTGGTTTATTGACGTCACTTCCGCCGTAATAAAATCGACTTGTCTCCAAAATGCGTAATTCGTACGACAGTCACGCGCATTACGCTACTAAACGGTGTCTCTGAGAACACATTTCACACTGAACTCTCCTGGGGCTGCCTTAGATTATAGATAAAGCCTTGTTTTATGTGTTTGAATTATCATCGTCAACTACTTGTTTATAGCCCATGGAATATTAATATCTCTCGATACTGAACGCACGCACCACATTCTGCTATAGCAATATTATAGACTAATAAAGCATAACGTCTGTCACATGTGCCCGAACAGCTTTTCCTTTGCCCAAATTATATCAATAAAACGGTTCCGTTCCTAAAACGTTTTTTGGTAAAGCGGTATCCTTTGTGACAAAAATGTGTCTAGCCAAACCATTAATTAGTGAGATATACGACATACCCGCAGCCTTTGGCGCACAATTATAGCCAGCCCTTTGACGCTTGATTAATTCCGACACAAAACTGACCTATTACATCTTATCGATTCCGATCTGATAGAGTCGGTGAGCGCTTTCCATATGCCGGCCACAAATGGGGCTTAAAATTCCAAAAATTCTTGACGAGAAAAACAATGGCCGAGGACTGGGAGACGGAACGGGGGCAGTGTCACGTAATAGGACCTGCTTCCGGTTCGTCTATCAAAAAATTTTATTTGGAGATTGTTGGCGTGCCTCGCTCGCGCTTGCCCGTCGGGATGTGTTGGCATTTAATTTATCTATAACGCTGAAAATACCGGAGACGGCCGCGTATCGTTATTACTGGGGTCCCGCCACGGCCACGCACTTCCGCTATGTCAATGATTTATAACCTCGCGGCATCCGAGGCGTTCGGCTGTGTGTTCTACCCATTGTCCAACCTCCGTCCAATATGGACGAGGAGGATCACTCTTGAATTATGTGCAGGGGTCTTTATAGCTATAACTTTTGATTTGCCATCTTAAATCTGGGGTCAAACGCTTTGTCAATTTTAATCTGTTCAACCTCTGATTTTGTTTGGGTTTTTATTTTTGCATTGAGTTAGTATTAGTGAGCAGCTGAGGCATTGTTGTTTTCAAAAACTGATTTATAACTGAGATTTAAAATTAAACTGTATCCAATTTTTTGGGTTTATTGATATTTTGCAACAAAAATGAGTAGTTTGGGTACTTTTAAGCTACTTAGATACCATGAAATCGAAGCGATGTAGGTAGGTATGTGTTGTTGACTATTTTTTAAAATATTTACATGGTAACATTAAAAACTCTGAACTATAATCTTAGGAAGTAGGTAATAGTTCATAATTCTGCTTTTACAATAATTCAGTGTACCTACAGTCTTGTGCGTTTTATAGCATATTCAGACTGCTGCAGCTCTACCATCGATTAAAATAGTTGAGGGTTCCAGTCATAGTTCCAGCGGTCAAGTAATGCATTCCGTTCGCGGTTTCGTACGATCAGACTTAAGTATTAGACAGGTCCAATATAATTTTCAAGATCTAACCCTCGTATCTATAGACGAATTAGTAATGATTTGAGTAAAACTTGCAATTTCCAAATGCTTCTAATAATAATTTCACATGCAATTTTTTGTAGAAATAATCTTAAATGCACCCAAACTGCACTGACACTGCATTAAAGATTGTTACACTATAAATTACATGTGAATATAATATTAGAAGCATTTGAAAACTGCAAGTTTTACTCAATTAATTTACTCGTTACGAGGGTAAATATTCAGTATCTTATATTCCTTTAAGAGCGCGACGTGTGTTAAACAAATAATTACCACAAATCAGTCAGCTTATATCTATATAATTTACAAAACATTATATACCTACTTACGTAAACTTTCTGTCATTCGAAGTCAGGTATCACACTCGTCAGGATGACAGAGAATTTATCCCGCTGGGTGACGCTGTCGTAGGAAATAACCCAGGAAAATAACCCATGTTATTTTCCATAGATATAGTATATTAAAAGGGGTAGATGCGCTACCGAGCATAGATATAGTATATTAAAAGGGGTAGATGCGCTACCGAGCGACCGGGTGTAAGGGATAGATATATTATGACGTCAAAATATGGGGTTGCCATGATCAGAAAAAGTACCCTTAACGGTGTAGCATCCGTTAATGTGCAGATTACTAGTTAAAGTACGGAAATCGTAATTTCGCACTTTAACTGACTAGACCAGTTAATCTTCAGATTAACGGATTCCGTACTTTAACGGTAAGATACGTATACATAGAGTAAACAGCTGGGGTTGTTTGTAGATTGTGTGGTTAATGGAATAAAAAGATAAACTTAAAACAGGTAAAGTCTTTATTAAACGTTGGAATACAGAACTTTTTTTATTAACGTTAGTTTTTCTGTTTTTCGGAAACAATATTTTTTTTAATGTTTTGAACAAATTCGTGTGTGGCACCCAATTCTTTTTTCCAGTTGCTTCTATACCTTTTTCACGAGTTTTATCTTCCGTCGGAAATCTAAAAAAAATCAAATCGCTTGAAATTCCCTGAAATATGGGGTAATTTTTGGGGAAAATTTTCTATATAGTAGGCATCCGGAAATCGAATTGTAAACCTACTGATTTTAGTGGACGTCAAAGCTAAGCTGACTTCTACTATTACGTAGATGTACGCAATTTTACCGGTTTGCATGTCAAATGTTTACGAGGTTATTTTTAGAAATAATTTTTAGATTTTTCCTATTTATCAGGTTTTTCATGATATAACTAATGATTTAGCTCAGAAACTTGGTTCCTGTGAGATTTGAGAAAAAAATACGTGATCAAAATATAGAAAACAGTGTACTCACGCATAAAATGTAACGCCCGCTTCTTTCCTTTGATTGTTGCTTTTGCAGCCAAATATCGAACATCCCACCATTTTGTATGCTAGACACAAACACTACACATTCGATTTATAATAAATCTTCAATATTAATTAGGGAGTTATCCACAAAAACTTTAATTTCTCTGGCACTTTTGATATAACCCCACTTGTTTGTTTTGCTTATTTGAACTCTGCCTATAACCCGACCATGAAAAAAAGTCCGGTCGGTGATAGAGAAAAAACATGACACTCTTCTCTATTTCCTCCTATAGGAATCTTAATAAGACGATCTCGCTCTATCAAAGCATGTCAGACCCTTGCTACCGAGCGACCGGGTGTAAGGGATAGATATATTATGACGTCAAAATATGGGGTTGCCATGATCAGAAAAAGTACCCTTAACGGTGTAGCATCCGTTAATGTGCAGATTACTAGTTAAAGTACGGAAATCGTAATTTCGCACTTTAACTGACTAGACCAGTTAATCTGCAGATTAACGGATTCCGTACTTTAACGGTAAGATACGTATACAATATACATAGAGTAAACTAGCTGGGGTTCGCTTAGGTAGTTGATATGAGATTGTGTGGTTAATGGAAAAGAAGATAAACTTTAAATTCTTTATTAAACGTTGGAATACAGAACTTTTTGTATTAACGTTGGTTTTTCTGTTTTTCGGAAACAATTTTTTTCAAAATGTTTCGAACAAATTCGTGTGTGACACCCAATTCTTTTTTCCAGTTTATCCAGTCCATTTTTCACGAGTTTTATCTTCTGTCGGAAATCTGGAAAAATCAAATCGCTTGAAATTCCCTGAAATATGGGGTAATTTTTGGGGAAAATTTTCTATATAGTAGGCATCCGGAAATCGAATTATAAACCTACTGATTTTAGTGGACGTCAAAGCTGAGCTGACTTCTACCATTACGTAGATGTACGCAATTTTACCGGTTTGCATGTCAAATGTTTACGAGGTTATTTTTAGAAATAATTTTTAGATTTTTCCTATTTATCAGGTTTTTCATGATATAACTAATGATTGAGCTCAGAAACTGGGTTCGTGTGAGATTTGAGAAAGAAATACGTGATCAAAATATAGAAAACAGTGTACTTACGCATGAAATGTAACACCCGCTTCTTTTCTTTGATTGTAGCTTTTGCAGGCAAATATAGAACACTCCACCATTGTGGATGCTAGACACAAACACAACACATACGATTTATAATAAATCTTGGGTATCAATTAGGTAGTAATCCACAAAATCTTTAATTTCTTTGGCACTCTTGATATAACCCCACTTGTTTATTTGGCCTAGTTGAACTGTACCAATAACCCGACCATGAAATAAAGTCCGGTCGGTGATAGAGAAAAAACATGACACTTTTCTCTATTTCCTCCTATAGGAATCTCAATAAGACGATCTCGCTCTATCAAAGCATGTCAGACCCTTGTTATTTTCCCAGTTATTTTTCAATTATGTCCAAATATGGTTTATAATAATTATTATTATTATGGAGTTTAGACAGTAAACGAATTAAAGATCAAATTGAAAAAGGAAAACTAAAATGTATTGGAAGAAAAATAGATATTTACGAAAATTCGCTTCCAACATTGATAGCAAACAACAAAATTACTTGTCTATATCTACACCAGCGTCAAGTTGACACTAGTGCGTTAACTGGTGGTCGATTTGTGAATCTTTCAAATTATCCTGCCAACCCCATACGAAAAGTCTACTACCTTTAGTTTTATATGTCCATAAACCATGGTCCAATCCATCTCTATACAAAAAATAATCAATTCAATTTTTATTGCTATTCCACAATGGTTGTATCAACATAAGTCCAGAGCTTAAGCGGAGTAGCAGAACATCAAAGTATAATTTCAATCGCCGTGTGTCAGTTAGAATGGAAAGGAATTAGAGTTTCATACAAAATACGCGAAATTTTAACATTTAACAATTTTAACTGACATACGACGATCAGGAGAAATTATAAAGTAAATTCGTCAGGAAAATCAGCAATTTGACTATTGCAGCTTTCAAACAAAATCAAATTCCAATAAAATCTGATTACATTTATCATAAAAATATATTTCAGAGATTAGCTCGTTTGTATGGAAAATCATAGAAGCGGCACCTATTTTCTATTGAGTATTTTTTTAAACATCTAAGGTTAGCGTTAGGTTTCAAACGAATAGAAATATTGCCACTCTTTAGGCGGGCTTATTAAAACTTAATCACCAAAGTAAAACAAACCAATCATAGTGTCCTTAAAATAGCTTTAATTTTGTGTATTAAAGTTTCACGTGGACTCATTTCCATGGATAAGCCATTTATCATTTTCCGAAATTAAAATACTAAGAAGCTTTTACATGTTGTTAATATTCAAGTATGTATACGGCACTTCAAAAGACAACCATTCTCACGCGTAATCGCTTATTTCGTCGTCAAACTCATAGATCCATCAACAGTTTTGTAACTTCACCAGCCAAGATGTCGAGGGCTTTTGGAATTGAAACGTAATATAGATAATTCAAAAGCGCTTAATTTTTAAGTTTATTTGAATAAAGATGTTTAGATTTTGACTAAGAAAGACATTAGGTTTTTACCATTTATTTTTAAGCTAAAGATAAACAGAACAGCAGAAACTTTCGATTTTACTTTACGACTAAGTTTAATATATTGATTTAATTATTATATTTTTTTATATAATTTTGTTTTGTTGTCTGACTAACAATCTAGGATCACTGTTATGTGTATATCACTGTCACTACATTTAAAAAAAACTTAGTATAGTGAGGTAGGCAAAGACTTTCAAGAGAGATTAGGATAGGAGACTCACGTTAAAAGTTATCAGACCTCATGTAGAGCCATAAGCTTCTAACTCTACGCGCCCTAATTCTACAAGGCCTAACTTAAAAAACTCTTCATCTTAGTCAAAATATGTGGCTTGGCCATTTCGCTACATGGAAAAATGTATTCACTGTTCAACAATAATAGTTCTTGTAGTAACGAAACGGCCAAGCCATATACATATTTTGACTATGGTAAAGAGTTTTTGAAGTTAGTGCTTGTAGAGTTAGGGCGCGTAGAGTTAGAAGCTTAGCTCTACATGAGGTCTGATAACTTTTTGACAGTGCAAGCCATAATATGGAGTCTTGGCAACATTACACATAAAAATGTTTTGGTGGGATACTATTATTATGGAAATAAAAAACTTAAATATTATCGTATGAAAAAAAACGGTTTTTAACGTGATTGAGTAACAAACATCTAAGCGTCCAAACTTGACATTTATATTGTGTAGGATTATATAATATAACCATTATGTCACGACAGTCACGTTAAGCCTTTGGTCCCGGCTGCATTTTAACACTAATCGATTTGCACATTCTCCTTATCCAACCTTCGTTACAGCTCGTGCCCCAGCAGTGGAGTGATTAAAACTGGCAGCTTAATAATAATGAAGCTTCTTGTAACTTATTTGCAATGGGCACAAAGGCTGATTTTATCAACCGTACACTCCATCTTACCTTACATCAAACTCTCATAATTGACCTATTTTTTAACTAATAGTACCTACGCAATAAAAATATTTTTATAGCGTTTTGTTTAAAAAAGTCACATTTCATTTTATGCCTTTAAACGCAAGCTGTAAATACTTGTAGAGAAAATTTTATGGTTTATAGAATTAACATGCTCGGCGTGTTTTTCGTAACAGCAGTGAATGTGGTGACTATTTTATTTCATTACGTTAAACTGTAAGTTACGTGTCAGTAAAAAATAAACGTTTTTTTATAGAACCGGAGTTTTTCAACATGAACTTACTGCAGTTATAATTTTTGCCAGAGCTTTTTCCGATATTATTGATAAAGTAATCCTAAAAAATAGAAACCTTCAGAACTAACTCTATATTGTTGAACTATGCCGGCATAGGGTAAAGATTTGGTGTGACCTAGATGGTTGAGTGACTCTTGCACCAATTTTCATGATGTCACCGACAGCTGAGTCAGAAAATGAACTTTTCTATATTGTCGCAGATCTGGGTGTTCGTGGTACCATCGTTAATTTTGACTTCCATAACACAAGTGGTTATATAGCTACTCACTTTAGAATCCGAACACCGTAATTTGTAGTCTAAAATAAAAATAAAATAGAGCCATACATTCATTGGTAAGACACAACTACATTGAGCCCAAAAGTAAATTGTGACAGTTGTTCGATAAAATTTACATTTCATTTAACATTTTAGACACATTTAATTTTAAAACTAGACGACTTTTCTCCTGTTTTCATTTAATAACTGTTAATGTTGTAAATATTTGTAGAGACAAATAAATTATTCAAACACCACTTAAGGGCTTCTTAAAGATTTTTTTCGTTTGTCCCTCGGGCAACTTTTGTGACCCAGATCGCACCAGAAAAAGGTAAGTGCGAAATGTTGGTAACATTTTCGAATGCCAATTAAATGCCAACTAACACCCTGTAACTCGAGATTACAGTATCGGGACAAGCATCAGGGACCTTCGCACTTCTCTCACTGATTAAATTAAATAAAAACCCTGAATAAAATAAATTAAAAACGGTTGCCATGAGTTGCGACATGTATTTTTCGTTCATACTGTTTTATGACTAATTATTAAGTAAATAGAGAGAGATGAGAGAGAGAGAGATATTTTAACATAATAATAAAACAAATAATTATAACTAAAAGAAGATTAAAATGATTTTGATTGTTTTGGAAATTATGATTTTTTTGTTAAAATGATTGATATTGATGTTGTGTAAAGGACATTAAAAGATTATTTGCTTCTCCAAAATTAAATGTGAATTAAACGATTTATTGTTCGGTGAGATTTTTGAACTAGTTTTTTTGTGGTTGTAGTAACCACATAATATTAGAGGTATAAATTTGAAGTAAGTAAATTATTCTGAATAGCTATGAACTTCCTTGAAATAGGTAACCATTCTTTACTCATTGTATGTGTAGATACATACAGGTATTTTTTTCATTCATTTCAAGAGCATAATAATATATTTATTTTCTTATATAATTGAAGAACGAATTTTATACAAGTTTTCAGGTTTTTAAAAACAGATACGGCTTTCTTTGTCTTACAGCCCATTACTTATTAGGAAAATGTTTTGCATACTTTTACCAACATTTCTGAAACAAGAATTATAAAACAATTGAAAACGTTAATTTAAAATCTCCAAGATTACCTTGACAATGAGACTTTAGTCTCTCCTTAAAATAAACATACGCAAAGAATTCGAGGCAGTTTGTGTGTGTTCCCGTTTATTTGGATGGTCCGCGTCCACAGCCCAGACAATGATCGAACAAATAGAGTTTTGTCACGCGACGTGCGCCTAATCAGAGATCGAGCATGTTCCCGAGCGCTACTCGACATCTCTTATTTATGCCTTACAGATATCAACCACGTTTTTTATTGCACACTTCGGTAATCATTATAAATCATACTAAGCCATTTAAATGGATTTCAGAGAAACACAGAAGTGCAGTGTATTTAAATGTAATTTGAAACGAAGTTTAGCACGACAAACCGAGTGCGAATCGAATTCGTATGTGTCACTTTTTTTTTTTTAATTCCTGTACAAACAAACTTCTATACTACTTGGAGACGACAATATGAAAATAAATGAAAACTGGTAACATTTTGTAACTTTCAAATAATTCCTAAGGTCGAAATGAAAAAAAAAATCAAACAGACTAAAAATAGCACGAATACAAAAATTGTAGTGAAAACAGTAGCTGTGACTAAGCTATTGGATATTTTTAATAGTTTATTTATGCAGACTGGGAGTGTTATTAGATATACGACATTTAATTAACTGTCGTCTCCAGGTTGTATGACTCGATAGACTTCGTGCTAAAGGTAAGTACACTATTTTGAAATAAAAAAAAGCAGAAGCATGAAATTGTTCAGAAACCAAGTACACAAAATATGCAAAACATCCTCATAAGTACTCTGCCGCAACACACACAGTTTTTTAACTAGTGTGGAGGGTAGCTGTCATTATCTGGCGCTGTTATTATAATTAGACTCTTCTTCATTGTTAAAGACAATATCTTTGTGAAAGGTCAAATAAAGTTATTATTATAAGTAGATTCGTATGTAATACGTGACGTTATCAAACTTAAGATTATTCTGACCTTAAAGTAAATTCTGATTACCTACTTTAAGGTTCCGTTCTTAAGTGATTTTGACTCACGGCTCTAGGCAGTTTGGTTTTGCTTGGCCGCCCACATGTTAATCACCATTTTAGTCTTACACATATTATTTAGTTACTAACGAAGTTGACTAGACTGAACATTGCTTTATATTTTTGTAATAAAATTGTAAATACAATTATTTTCTAATGAGTGATTTAAATCATATTTTTTCTAGAAAGTTATTTTGATAAAACGCCTAAAATATTACTACGGCGATCTTCATAATTCGTCGGCGATCTTCATAATTCGCCACTAATTTTATCTTTTTAGTATTAAAAAAAATTTTTTTACGTCTCTTTTTTTAATTAGAATTCTTCGGCCTCCTTTGGGGACGGATCCCTAAAAAGGTGGTAAGTAGTTTAAAAAGTATGAACATCTCAATTACTAAAACTGTAATACCTGATGTCGTTCAAAAAAATATAGGAGGTACTTACGAATGTAATAAGTAAACGTTGCAGCGAGAAATATTTTAATTTAAGAGACGGCGCGAGTTGAATCCCGAGACATCGGCGGCGGCAGTTGTCTTAATGCGTGATTACGAGTTCCTCCCATCGGGGCGAGCCGCTCTCATTGGCTCTCTCGAGGCAGACGCCGCCTCCACTCCTGCGCACATTCTACTTCAAAACAACTCCATCCACTCTATAAACAAGTCTTGAAGTCCATTGTCTCCGCATCATTATGCCGTCACATCTACATGTTACTATAACCGTCATAGATCTTCACAAATATCAATAAACAACAAAAATACAGTCGAGTGTTACCACTCATTAGTTCGGCCACTTAAGTCGATAGCGCAATCACGAGCGCAATTATGCTATTCATTCAACAATGATACCGTCACGTTTGACAGACGGTGAGCGCGGTGTATAAACTGGTTATGATTTTAACAGTGACAGACAGCGAAGAGTATGCCCGAAGCATTTGCTTTTGTATTTAATGTGCTCGTTAAACGATTGACAATGCGGGCCGGATCAAGAGTATGCAAGGCAAGTGGAATTGGCCGGCTTCGGAAGCGTGAAATGTGGCGCCGGCAGAGTACGGCGGGAGGAGCGCGGGGGAAGTATAGCGCCTCAGCGGGAATAAAACCACCGTTTGCCGCCGACGCTCGCGCTTCCCTATAGCAAAAAGTCGAAGATGGAACGAGGCGACAACCACAGAGACTCGCCTCCACGCTGCCGCGGATAAAATCGACATAGAATTAAAGAAAAATACAAAAATCACTCATTGTTCTCATAAAATGAATGTGCTGCGAGTTGAATGTGAGGCTTTTTGTGAAAATATTCTCATACTTTTAAATGGGATCTCGTGTGGCGCCTCCTAATGATTATTCTTTTTTGTGCCGACGCGCCGCGGACGTTGGGCAAAACTCTAGGCTTTCAGTGTGTCGGCACATGTCACCAGTTTAACCTTTTTGTTTATCTGTTTTGGATGTAAATTAAACAATTTGAGCGGCGTCCACTTCCAAAGGCAGAAAAATCGAAAGAGAAAATTTTCATTATAGCCTTTGTCTTTTAAATTTATGGCTTTCGTCTTAACTTTTTGATTATTTGAAGGTAAATAAACAGTGCACGTCTATAAAAAGATTTACGTTAGCGAAACCACATTCATGTTACCTACCTGAATTACAGTAAAATGACTTTTAAATGCGATGCCATAATATGTTATGTAATTATTTGATTTGGATATGTTTGCGATCCTCATCTATTTTAGTAGGAAAAAAAATGAAATAAGATAACTAACCTTTAATTAAAGTTATCGAAAACAATGTTGATTTTAACAAACGCTCATATTCTGTTATAAATGTTATATTATAATGCAGTGAAACCATTACTATTCAAGTGACGTCCACGAGTCAAGCTTTTAGTGGTTGCGCCGCAACTGTACTGACCGTGTCACAAAATTCTCGCCTTGCTGTTTATTCATTGTGTTTAAACGTTCATTTGTTTGTGTTCAACTCAATGGCGGTACGGTTTCGAAAGTGGGAATAAATAATAAAAGCCGTGCGAGCCAGAGAGTCGTGACACATACTCTTTCGCTAATGGAGCGTCGACATTAAGTTTGTATTGTGTGTTCTAATCAAGATCGTTCGTTAGTTTTGCTTCTGCCTTTTTACTGGTCATACGTATGTATGTATAGTCGACAGCACGTTAGACTATGCACTATATATACATGTTGACCTTGAGATTGTCTTTATGTCGTATGTTATAAGAGCTGTTTTTGTAGTTCAACTGTTTAACTTAACGTGCTGTCGTGCGTACATATCTTATTTATTAAATACCAAACTCACGTTTACGTTACTGAAGTCTTCTAACATTACATTAGTAAGTGGCTCTGTGAGCTAGAAAACTTGCGTTTGTGATATTTTTAAACTTTTTCGAAATGATTTTTATCGAATAATTTCGAAAAACTGAATCGACAAAAATCTTTAAAATTAAATTATCGAACTTGCTCACAAAACGTCACGAGAATCAAATGATAACGTCACAACCTGTAGAGGAGAACAGCCGGACATCCCGACATACGAAATCATCTTTGTCCAAGCTGAAACGCAGACGCTTCGCGCTCGCTCGGTCAAATATACGTAACTTATAATTATAAATGATTAAGCTATGTTGTTATCTTGTGTCAGAAATGGAAGGATATTGTAAATGAATCGGTAGAAAGGAAGTGGTGACCAAAAACTATCTTCTGATTACCATTTTATTTTGTTCAGTTGACCACACAGGAGAACGGTAGGAGCAGGTTTATCTTAAATTGATGGAGTTAATCTTAAAACGATGCTTTGTCGTATGTTGCTAGATGCATCGACTTTGTTGGGGGTAAGATAATGGAACAACTTAAATAATCAATATGAAAGATAACCGTGCTCTATTTATTTCTTTTGGATCTTTATTGTTACTATAGTTGAAATAAAATGTAAAACTTATCAAACTGTTCGCAGGAAAGTATTAATGATAATAAATTTTCATTTGAGTTCGTAACTACCTTTTCAGTGACATAATGTTCCGATGTCATTCTGTTGCGTGACATAAAAAGTAAGTCAGAGCAAAAGTTTGACTTGTTGCCCTAATTTCATTTCACTGTATTTTTGTGTTTTAGTTTTTTATGTGGATTGCTTTTTTGATTTATTTTATATTGGCACTTTGCCCTCGGAATTCTTACTATAAATTTTATTACTTAACAATTCCTTATTTAATGTAGGCAATGCGACTAAAAAGGTTATACTGTAAGGTTATATTGTAGTAATATTGAAATTAATAAAATAATTTTCCTAGGCGAATTTTCATTGTAACTATTATAATATTATTGATTTACATTCATGGAGAAATCGCACATTATCTGAGATGTTAGAGGCCTTAAATAACCCGAAAGTGGACGTCACATTTCTTACAGTTGCTATTTATTGCACTACCATCTCCTTTTAATCTGAGTCCAAAAACATTGGGCAAAAAATAGGCGCCACTTAAAGAATACTCCGTCGAAGCTGGTCGAAGCATACCAGTAGGATCATTATTATAATGTGTAAAACAGTTTTTACGTGTACCTTTTGGAGCTTCGAGTTTTGTGTTAAAATACACACCTAAATATCATTAGCTATAAACACAATTCTTTGTGTCTACCTTTGAAAGAAATAAGGGCAATAAAGTGGGAAGATTGAGGCACTCAGCGGATATGGGCAAAGTGTGGAGTCGGCTTTTGCTTTTAAAACTTCTACATCGACAAACGAATTTGATTTATCAACACCGTACTTATATTTTCAACCTATCAATTAGCTTTTATTTTTGAATACCTACTCATATGGGTTTTTTTTTTAATTCTAACTTGATCTATTTTTCTTTGCACACAGTTCTCATTTCAAATGCTCGTCCTTTTTTTGTTTCTTGTGTAGCGGAGTCGTCTCCTCACTAAGTTGACTATGAATCCTTTGAGCGACAAAAGAGCTGCGCCTACGCAACTCGCCAGTACCAGAGTCCAGTGACCCCCTCCCGCCTCCCGACCTCCCCCCGCAGGGATCCAGCTTTACTGTGGCGCCTTATTATGTTACCTTTGTTTTCAAATTTAATTGGCTCCTCACAGATAAGTTATCTTGATAATAAACGACGACCAATAAACCGGAGGTAGGGTACAACTGACTGTTCCTCAAGATAAGATTGTCTCTGAATGACGTTTAGTAGTAGCCCGCTTCATTTCGGAATTAATAACATGTGCGAGTGCGATACCCCGGCATAGATACCACTGACTACCCTGAAATACCCAGCTATTTCAAAGGTTTCGAAAAACAAAACACAGTTCGGCATATTCGTCGTCGATCAAACTCAAGTCGTATTTATTAACCCCAGTATCATTCAACAGAACGTTTTTAATTAGTAATTCCAATACCTTTTAATATGCATAAGCTTGTTGTTCTGTTTTGTGAATATATTTCTGATACGTTAAAAGCTAATTAAAACCAGCAGGAGTATTGTTTAACATTGATGTCACCTGAGTGTAAGCATGTTATTAATGTTCTGGTTTGTATGATTATCGCCATTGTTCTAGCTGTTTGTGAAGTAAATAACCAAATCTTATACAGAAAACGGATTTTTTTAAGCAAATGCTAAACATAATTTTATTTTAAAAACAAAATGAAGTCATCTGTCAGTAAAATTTCTTATCTTAAATTTAAGGTAAGTTACTTTCCCTCCGTGTGGCAATGTTTTGGGACATCCTGTATGATTGATTTTACAATTTCTCAGTAAGTACAAGTGAGGTACATATTATTATTATTACTTTACAAAAACTTTTATCTTGTAATGTAAAAAAAATATTAACAACTACGATAAAAATATTAAAAAGATCAATAAAATAAGTGTCAAACAAAATGGGATAGTTACATAACCGACGTGAAGCATAAAATGTTTCTGACTTCCGTTAGGCTAAGCGTTCCAATCGTTTCAAATGACAAATATTAACGACACACAAGTGGAGTTGGAACATTTTTTTGCGATTACGATCATCGGCCTTGGCCTTACTCATAAAAACCCATAAGGCTAGCAGAAAAGTGATAAAACTAAAAAAAACGAGTAAAAAAGCGTCCTAACAATTTATTGCCGCTTTTAGCAAAAGGTTTGGTGTTTACAAGACATCTTTTATTTAAACCTTAATTTACGATTTTTCAACAACATAAAGATAAGCTAGATAGACCCCAATAGCTTGGATCGAAATACAGAGGCATTTGGTAAAAATATAAAATAAGGATTTTTACTAAGAATGTTTATGTCGTTACTGCCAATACCACAAAACCACCATTACTCAGTTTAATGAATATTTTACATATTGGTGTACTTTGTTCGTTATTTAGTTACTACTGTACAGTCAGCAATGAAAGTTCCTAAACGCTTTGGTACTTTGTCATAACAACTTTTTTATCAGGTTTCTCACGGTTTGAAACGTAATTCAAAAAGTTACTATGACTAAAGTATTAAACAACTTTCATTGCTGACCGTACAAGTTCCCTGCATCATTCAACATCAACATATCAGCCGCAGGGCAACCACTGCTGTGTTTACCCCGCATTGGGGAGGCCTTTAGGTCTCCGCCAAAGACCTCCACAAAAGTTGGTCCTGCGCTGTTCTCATCCAGAGGTTTCTACGGCTGTGAGTTGTGCGAAAACATACGCTTGGAGCTGGGATACCTTCGAACATATTGCCGACGAGTTTGTTGGTACCTAGAAGACAGACTCTGGCCGTTCGAAAACTCTTCCGTCGTCATTTGTTGTTGACTTCAGCATGTATACAGGATGAAAAAAATACGGTAGTTGGAGGAAAAGTACCCATAATATGATGATGGCAAATTATTGATCAATAGGTTGCATTGCCTGGGAATCGCACGCGCTAAAATCCAAAATAATAACATCCTGTACTTTTTGATACCAATCGATAGGATCAATGATAATGGTCAATATCTTTTAAACAGCATTTTATTATAAATTAAAAACAGACATAAAAAGATAAAAAAAATTGTTTAGTTCCAAATATTTTACTGCACATACATTTTTTATCTTTCTCGAATCGTCTCTAATTGAAGATACTATGTTATTTGGAAGAAATTGACCCTTATCATTGACCCTATATCGATTAGTAAATAGATATAATAAAAATTCAAGATATTATTTTTTCGGTTTGTGACCGTTCAATTTCCGGTTGAAGCGATTTCATTCGATCAAAAATCTTTGAATGCGGTTTTATTTATTTTTTAAAAATAAAGAAATGTTTATTTTCAATAAAATTTGCCATAATCAATATTTAGGGTACTTTCACTCCAAGTACCGTATTTTTTCCACCCTATATTTTCTTTTCTCGAGTCCTAATGGAGTATGTGAATCATATCTATCATAATCGCATAAAGACAATAGTCGAAGTAGTTATTTTCAAAATCACTCCTTTTTGTATCAAAACCAAGGGCTGCCTCGAACATTCCTTAGTTACAACAATACTTATAACAAAAAAAAAAAAATTAAATCGTTACAAATACTTTAACACAGTGGACATATACGGAAACAGAAAATTTGTTAAAAATTATATATTAAAAGGTTGCACCCGTTTATGCATGCGCCTACACACACACACACACACACACACACACACACACATACACACACACACAAACACACACATGGCACCCGCACAACTACATCATTAAATTTCCATATTTCGTGTTTTAAAAAATCTTAGTATAATTGTTTAAATTCGTCGTCGTCGAAACGTCGGGAAAATCAAAAATCAAACCAAATACCAACTAATTACCAAAGTACTTTCAATAAAACCGCGCTAGTATCCGTTAAAAGTGTTTATCTACACTCACAACGTAAAGTTCCAAATATGAATTCAAAAGAGATTGTATAAACACGTACTTTTTGATCGTGGATAGATAAAATTAAAAAAAAACCCATTACAGTTCAATCAACTGCATCATAAAATAACTTTTTAAATTTTTATAGCACACTTATACTTTTTAATTTTTTGGCGCGTATGGGCTCATTGACAATGTAGAAAAATATTGTGATTGGATGCATTTCAGCAGGCTAATCGCTCGGTCATCGATCGCCTTAGAGATGGATTTTAATTTAACAATGGAGACAAATTTATTTTAATGACTGTATTCTAACACACTAATCGCTAAGTCATAGATCGCCATAGTGTACATTTTAATTTAACCAAGTAAAGTAATAAAATTAAACATTAAAACTAATTTACTTGCCATGGTTAAAATGTTTACTGTGGTGATTGATGACTCAGCGATTTATCTGTTGGAATGCACCCAATGTTTAATTTTATTACTTTCCATGGTCAAAAAGATGTACTCTATGGCGATAGATGACTCAGCGATTAGTCTATTGAAATGCACCCATTGTCTATGGATGCATGCGCTGCGCAGTAATGCGCAATGAGAATCTAAATTTCCCGCCATACCACATATTTTTCCCGTGGCTGTAATTTCGATATAAAAAATATTTTTCTTCAAAAAAAAATGGAAAATAGCAGCAGTGATGACGAAAATTGTACACCGCCCGATGTCCTTGATACGGCTAAAGCAATAACTCACAACCTACTTCCAGAAAAATCTAGAAAATTATATGAAAAAACTTACCAAGAATTCCTGGCATGGAAAACGGATAAGAAGGCAATGTCATTTTCAGAAAACGTTCTGCTTGCATATTTCCAAAACTTAGCGGAAAAGTGTCTTCCTTGTGGTCGAAATACTCGATGATTAAGTCTACGTTAACCATCTATCACAACGTTGATGTGATTAAATATTCAAAACTCATTGCATTCTTGAAACGCAAATCTGATGGCTACAAGGCGAAGAAGTCTAACACATTTTCACCCGCTCAGTTGAGTAACTTCTTAAATGAAGCGCCAGATCAGCTATATCTTTTTACAAAGGTAACTATTGTGTGTAACATACGTAACTATTTAATCATAGAAAAGTAAAAAGTTTGTTAACTTTGCTATAGCACGTTGTATTTTGATTGTGTTGTATAATGTAACAGTACTTAATAACTCATGAATTGTTGCAGGTTGCAGTAATTTTTGGTATAATGGGTGCCTGTAGACGTCAAGAATTATATAATATACAATTGCAAGATGTGGAAGTATTTGAGTCAACTATTTTAGTGAAAATTTGCAACACCAAAACCAAAATCAATCGCTCCTTCACTATTACGGGAACATATTTTGAAATATGTAAGAAATACATGGATATGAAGACATGAACTACGTCCGAATTCTTGTTCAATACCCAGTTTTTTTCTTAATTACGTCGCTGGAAAATGCAATAAACAGAAAATCGGCTTAAATAAATTTGGTAATTTAGGAAAAATTGTTGCTAAATACCTAAATCTTCCTAACCCTGATTCATATACATTCCGAAGAACGTCGGCCACATTATTAGTGGATGGTGGTGGAGACATAACGGCGCTGAAAAGACACGGTGGTTGGAAATCGACGGCAGTGGCGGAGTCGTATTGTATAGATGAGTCCGTAAACAGTAAAATTCAAATCTCCAACACAATAATGAATACAATAGAAAACAACGCTAAGGAAGTGAACATAAATATTCCACAACATACAACTCTGAGTAACAATAATGCCTCTGCCAGCTCCATAAATATTCAATTTCATAATTGCAGTATTAATAATTTTAACAACTATTATAAATAAATACAATTTTTTCACTTTTGTTTTATTTCAACTGTATGAGTGAAGATAAAGTAGTGTATGAAACTGCACATAACTAGGTATTGAAACACTCGTGTGATACTATTAAAAACCTCGCCTACGGCTCGGTTTTTAAACACACACTCACATTTTAATACCCCTCTTTATGTGTCAGTTTCATAAACTACTATTATCTACACTCACAACGTAATGTTCCAAATATGAATTCAAAAAAAGGTAATATAAAGACGTACTTTATTTTCGTGAATAGATAAAATTAAAAAAAAAACTCATTACGATGCAGTCAGCTGCATCATAAAATAACTTTTTTTCTCATTACGATACAGGGCGAATCCAAGAAGAAGGTAGTGCCGTGATATTAAAAAAAAAAGATATTTTCCCACATAATTTCCATGAATTTCCATGATTAAAATGCACTCTATGGTGATCGATGACTTATATATTGCGATTAGTTTGCAAGAATGCACTCATCTCAATTTTTTTTCTAATGGAATGCGCGCCGTTTTTAGAGCATTACAAAAAAAGTTTTAAATTTTGATTTTAATTTTTACATTTTGTTATACTGAATTTCGTAGGTGTTATTATTCTTGCTTAAAAATGTGAAAAAGATTGACTCTGCAAAATTATTTGAGATGCAGCTAAGGAAATGACTTATTACAAGGTAGGTACATAGCTAATTCAACCAAAGTCTCT
Organism: Agriphila straminella; assembly: GCA_950108535.1. Classification (NCBI taxonomy): domain Eukaryota; kingdom Metazoa; phylum Arthropoda; class Insecta; order Lepidoptera; family Crambidae; genus Agriphila; species Agriphila straminella. The sequence goes on from OX467303.1 coordinate 16,216,610, forward strand.
CTCTCTTTTCTAACGTTGATCTTTTATTTAGTAGGTTCAATCCCAAATGTATGAGTGTAGATAAAGTAGTGTATGAAACTGCACATTAGGTATTAAAACACTCGTGTGATACTATTAAAAACCTCGCCTACGGCTCGGTTTTTAAACACACACTCATGTTTTAATACCCTTCATTATGTATCAGTATCATAAACTACTATTTATTTCATGTTTAAATTTGTTTGTCTTTGGCTTCAAATCATACTGTGTAAATCGTATACTTCCCCCATAGGACAGGTTCTTCCCCCTAGTGTGGGGGTTAGTTAAGTTATATAAGCTTTGTATGTAAACTTATTGGAAATAAACATTTTTATTATTTGTTATTATTATTATTTAAAAGATATTTTCAATACAGTTGCTCAAAAATGTAAGTTTACGATGACAGTCGAGCGTGCGGAAAGTTGATTTTACCGCACGCCGTGCGTTTTTGTTTACGGAGTAGTACAGCGTGCGGAAAGTTGATTTTACCGCACGCCGGCGCCGTGCGTTTTTGTTTACGAACGATTTTTTTAATTTCTACTAGCTTCCGCCCGCGACTTCATCCGCGTGGACAGTAGAAAAATATTGCAACCAGTTTAAAATGACCCCTTTAGTGTATGAAAGCTAGTACTACGGAGAGTTCAAGCTGTTTCTCTGGTTCCACCCACCCGAATTTGATGAAACATAGCTTAGATTTTAAGTTGGACCACAATCTACTAAATTGTGAAAAATCCATCAAAATTCGTTTAGCGGATTTTGCGTAATTCGCGCACAAATATTTAGAATTTACTGTTTTATTATATGTATAGATTACAATTTCAGCAGTACCTGTAATGTTTTCTCGCAAATGTATTGAAAAACGTAGTATGGCACACGGTTGTTAAGGTTTTTTAAAACTCGTGACGATTATAAACCCTCGCCTACGGCTCGGGCTTATAAAACGTCAACTCGTTTTAAAAACCTCCTTACCAACCTTGTATCATAAACTACTATTTCCGATCAAACATAAACATATCGGAACATACAACTATTACGTTAAAAACTATTTTTGTGGAAAACCTAATGTATAACATCTATTTCTAAATGTAAGTAAGCACTTTTTGACTGCAGCTTACTTTAATTTATTTTATTAATTTAATTTACAAATCTTCGGATAACCTACAGTTAGGTTAAAATAAAATAGTTGATTTATAGTACATTATGAGACAAGTTAGCTTGCAGCCCGAGCCGCAGGCGAGGGCGTAACTCAGCCGAGTGTGCAATAAGCAAGAGCTCACGAGTTTCATACGACGTTTTTCAACACATTTGCGAGGAAAAAACAAAGTAATTTATCACACAGCAACAAATATGGCAAAAACAAAATATGATAATTATGGGAAAAGGCTCGCATGTTTTTTTTTTCACACGCCCAACGCAAGAATATTTTGCGAACAAAGGGGTGAAAAGCATACAGCCTACTACTAATACTTCAAAATTATAATTTTAAGTGACAAAATGCAAATATTTTAATATTTTTTAACAAAATATTGTAAATTATGAATAATTTGATAATAATTTTATATTTATTTGACTTAATTAAGGACTTACACATTTATTTATTCCAAAAATGTATATGAATTTTCAGCAGCATAAAACCTCTTTGTTGTCAAAAAAAATAACTGTATTACCCGGCTAAATTGGGAATGCTCTGTTTACTCGCATAGAACTTGCGGTAAGGTACTAATTTAACTTTGTAGGGTTAATTCTATTACGAACTAGTGTTTTATATATTATTGCACGCGTTTGTTATAGCTCAATTTATGGCCCTAAAAGCGATGTATTAGGGCTCACTTTACGAGCAAGTGTGTTGAAAAATTAATTACCTTATCTAGTAGCTTCGGTACTTAATTAGTAAATTATGATTGACTCTTCAACGCCCGGAAAATGAGACACAATAGATTTTCTATTGTGTCTCGGTCGCCAGCGACCGCTCCGGCGTTAATTAATTAATGTAATAATTTACTGAGTAAGTCTAATTTTATGGAAAACCTGTTGGTCTTCTTTATATTATGTTCTCTATGGAAAACATCTAAGTGGTTAGAATTAAAAGTAAAAACAAAATTGTATCGCTGTTGTTTATCAAATAAATATAAAATATTAGAATTAAATTGTTCTGTTATTACGAATTACAATAATATAAATACTTTTAACAGTTGACATATAATATCAAAGTATTAGGCCTATATTTAATACACAAAGTCTGTCTTAGTGACTTTCTGATATAATCGCACCAAGCGGTTAATGCTTAATGCCAAGTACGTAAATTGCGTATGCGTAGTGCCTGGTGCTCACTTAAGGGAACGTAAAACGTCAAATGCACATAATTGAGCAACGGTTTCATAAACTATATATTACTTGACTAGCGACCCGCCCTCGCTTCGCTTCAGTTCCTTCCTTTTTTGCCAATTTTGACCTTCGAACAACACCCCAAAAGAAAACAAATACTTTCAAGTCGTCACTCACATTCACTCCAGAGATCTCCTGCAATTGGTCGAGTCTCGTCATCGGTGTGAGAAACGCGCTGATGGTTAAAATTTACTCTGTGATGATCGATTATATTTTAGCGATTGGTCTGCTGGAATGCACTGTTGTACTCTTTAACCTTCTGTCACGCGGCATGACAATACCGCCATTATGCGGAAATATTTAGTGCCAAATTTATTTCATTTTTAATTATTTTAAGAAGTAATTAACTACAACAATATTTAAAAGAATCTGATAAATTAATAATAATAAATATTGATATTTTAAAAATAATTATTCCGACAAATATCTTTATATTTCTACCAATTTACATAAAACCTCAACTTATTATACATCTATAACCTTCCTCAGGAATCACTCTATCATTTAGTGAAAACCGCATGAAAATCTGTTTTGTAGATTTTGAGTTTATCGCAAACGGACAGACAGACGCGGCGAGGGAATTTGTTTTATAATGTAGTGATTTATCAATCCCAAAAAAATATATACTTACATACCTAGTGATTTATGATTGATAGTTTTCCAAAATAAGAAATATTTTATAAGTTATCAATTAAAAACGATAATGTTTTCAATAATTTCGAATATTTACTTCCAGCGATGTTCCACCCCTTAATTGTTCGGATAATATGATCTGTGTTCTCTGTGAGTTAAGTAGGCCTACCATGAGTTGATGCAAACTGTTAACGTTACCGTAAACTATCGGACACACTGCTCACAGTCAATGCAAGTAAAAGTATGAAAACGATAGTTTACGGTAACGTAAACAGTTTGCATCAACTCATGGTAGGGCCAAAGATAAATTTAAAAAAAAAAATCGCTAGTTTCAGTTAAGGCGCTGTAGGTAGAGAAACTAGCGCCGCCACTATAATTATTTTTATTACTCGTAAGCTAAGTCAATATTTTAAATAAGCTCATGTAATAATTTCTTAAATTGTCTATGATAATTTTTGAATAACTCTTCAACAACAGTTTTCATTCTTTCTGTAAGTTTTGAAATTCATTTTAGTTCAAAGTGGCCACTTTTGGCAATTATGGATTTTAAAACTTACAGAATGAATAATAACTGTTGAGAAGAGTTATTCAAAAAATATAAGAGACAATTTAAGAGATTATTACATGAGCTTTTTTTAAATATTGACTTGGTTTACGAGTAATAAAAATAAATGTAGTGGCGGCGCTAGTTTCACTACCACCGCGCCTTAACGATGCTTTGTGTTGGTTCATTATTGGGTGCTTGAAGCTTGTTTTTGAAGCATTAAAATTAAATGTTGCCATTAGACAACGACACTGAATTGACTGTTTAGTAGTAATTATAAGGGTTAAGCTACATAGACTAGCCCGGTATTCGAATAATTTGCCATCTCTTTTCGTCACATAGAGCGGGAAATGCACTCGGCCACTTTTGCGCTCAACGGCGGCATCGGCCAGCCGGTAGCGGTATGTACTCTCGATCTGTCGAAACTTCGAGATTTGATAGTGCTTGTATTATGAAGACTAAGATGAATCCTAGTTATCATCATCATTTAAAAAAATCTCAACAAACACGGAAAAGGTTGTAAAAGAAGGAAATTGCCTATAAAATACACATTTAAACTATACCTACCTTCAAAAGATAAATAATTTTACTTTTATTAACTTAAACGTGAATAAAGTTTACTTATAGTCAAATAGAACATAGACAAAGTTTACATCATAGTCATAAGCATCGTTAAGTAACGTTATAATATACCTAACCATAGCTAAATTAACAAATTATTTAAATATTTGAGGTGTATCGAATAATGTCGCAGAACAATTTGATTACCGTCCCTGTATTAAATAAAGGTTGTTTCGTCCGCAGCGGGTGAACCGCGTGACCCAAAACTAACAAAATGCTCATTTGACTTGCCAACTACCAAATTATGAATATTTGCATTGTTATTAACCCGACAGTAGCCGTTTAAATTTCGCTGAATAATTTTAACATTTTGTAAACCACTGACCCGCGTAAGTATTTAAAAGCAAAGTTTTTCGTTGGTATCCGCCTCAAAGATTATAAATGCGAAAATTTGTATGTGTGTGTATGTATTTGTGAGTGTGTGTTTGTTACCTCTTCATCGATTTCTAAACGATCTATTCTATTCTAATACCAAAACTGAATTTAAATAAATAAATGGTATTTGTTTAACAGCTGGAAATATTTAGATGCAATTTGGTTGGTGCAAATTCATTACAAATTACAATACAATATTTTTTATTTAAAACGACATTTCTTATCCTCTGATTTATATCAACCACAACGGTTGGTTAACTTTCAGGAGTATCTCAATTATCCATCAATGTAAGATGAAACAAGTTATTTTAAAAAAATGGGCCGACTATTTAAGGCCCCTATATACCTACCTCAAAGTGGCGCCTTCATCTTGTACAAGTACTTAGTACTTGTACAACCTGTATTTTTTGATATCCCAATAACTCTGAGGATAACTTCTATTGGTCAAAATAATAAAAAAAGCGTTCTTAGAGAATAAAAACTTATTTATGGAAATACGAAACCTTGTAAATTTTTTATTCTGTTCTGAAAAGCAATAATTCGAATATGATGTTCGTGTTATTATACCTGTTTTTTTTACTTTTGCACGTCAGTCCTTTGAAAACATTTTGAAGCTTCAAAACTAAATAATAATAATATTAAATTAAATTGTGTAAATGAACCGCTGCCTATTTGAGACTTTAATTGAAAAGACCTGTGAGGTACGGGTAACTTTAATCTTATAAACTGACTGTAGTAGGACTGTTTTATACTAACTTATTGTTTTTCTCTTTTTAGGTCCTTTCCCTTCACTAGGTACTGTTTTATTATTAAATTATACGATCGCTGTGGCTTTGCAGACTTTTATTTTCCAACACAACGACAATACTACTACAACGAACTATATTTATCTGAGGTTATTATTTGTAAATAAACTACAGAACTCTAGCTACCATCTGTAGATGTGAATTTTCGATACATTATGTACTTAGCAAGCAATAAATTTAATAAAGATGAGGGCGCTTTTGGGGGATATAGTCGCCTTAAGAACTGCAGTGCTGTGTTTTCATATCTGTACCTACGTATACTTTATAAGTGTTCGCATTATTATTTATAGGTCATATCTTTTTCTCTCTCTTGTTATAGTTGTTATGTTATTTTTTTGTCACCCTATACATAAGTACTATAAATCTAAGTACAACTTTTTAAATTTATTCTTTGATTGCACGAAAACCATACAGGATTAATATTTAAATGTTTTCCAAGGAAAATTGTAAATTTTGATAGAAACAACATTTAGTTTTAGAATACATACACAAACATCAACGTTGTGTATGTAAATCAATTGATTTAATTACAATACGTTTCACTATTGTGTTTCGTTAACAAACAAAATAATTAAAAGCCGAGTCGCTAATTAAAAGAATTACTCGATTACACGAGAACCGCGTGTGAAGTATAAAAAAATTAAGTTAAAAATAGCCGGAAACGTACAAAACAAACCGTTCATGTAACTAACTCATTCGTTGCTAACTAACTTAGTTGTGAACTCGAACGTTGTATGAAATTTCGAATTACACCAAGTAACTCGAGTGAGAAAAATATTGTTAAAATTATGCAAAATTTTGTGGCTTGCCAGTGTTTAGACACGAACAAGTCATACTTTATATTTTTTATGCCCCAAAATTATTAGGCATATCATCATTAGCATAGGTAAATATGTGAAAAGAGAGTGTAGAAGTATGTGCCTAATTTTAATTAAATACTATTAAGTAAATTAACAGTAAAATTAAAATTAAGTTTCACTACAGCTGAAGGTTCGGATTGACTGATTATTTAGGTTAAGTATGAACATTTTATTATGGAACTTGAATTCACATGTGTTTATGAATTTAAACTTTGTGACGTTAAACCATGCTTGATAATAACTGTCCTTTTGACTAACAACATAAAATAATAGATTAAGCTCGCAAATAGACTGCAACTATAAACCAATAAGTGTTGCAAAGTATTGAAAGAAAAATTTATCGTGTTTGATAAATTTTTCAAATCACACACAACTCTTTACTACGTAGGTCTAGGGTAGTAAAGATTAAGGATTTACTAACTTTATTAGGTATAATATTAAATATAATTTACCGCGGCGCCACTTTCGCTCAGGGTACCACCTTAAACCACCAAGCTTAATATTTATTATTTTCAATCAACTGTCAGAGTGTTTTTCATACAATTATTCGTATTGCATTACCTACACGGTAAAATCGAAGTCATTGGCAATCTTTTAATCTAACCTTGATATTGATATTACTTACTAAATCTTTTTTTTAAACACGATTTTAAAACGGACTAAATTATTACAACAAAAATCGGACTAAAAACATTAAAACGGACTAGTAAAAACAGACTAAATATTTATAACCTACTATACTAATATTTATAACCCTATGCCGCATGCGGCATGCTAAGGACAATATCGCCCCACGTTTTTAGGTTTAAAACTTCTGTAGGTTCTGTAGGTAGGTAGGGTTATAAATATTAGTATAGCAGGTTATAGTTTTTAGTCTGTTTTTACTAGTCCGTTTTAATGTTTTAGTCCGTTTTTTTTGTAATAATTTAGTTCGTTTTAAAAACGTGTTTTTTAAAATAATTTTTCAGTAAAATCTTATTATCTGCTTTTTAGTTAACGAGCTAAGACAAAAAAGATACCATCTCCTACGGGAGCACTCATCAAGACGATTCGAACGAGCTCAAACTGGGTCAGGTTACAAGGTTTTATTACAAAGTTAAAGTGGCCTTCTTCCAGCTCCATCATCAGACCCTGGGAACGCATTCCCAATAAAGTACTCTTCAAGAAGATTCAAACGAGCCCAAACTTGATGGGGTTGCATGGTTTTATTATAGAGTTGCTATGGCCTCCTTTCGGCTCCATCATCAGATCCATGGAAACTATTTCCCAACATAGTACTCGTCAAGACGATTAAAACGAGCCCAAAATTGATGGGGTAGCGTGGTTTTATTAAAGAGTTCCTGCGTCCTTCGTCCAGCTCCATTATCAGACCCTGGAAACTATTTCCCAACAAAGTACTCGTCAAGACGATTCAGACGAGCCCAAACTCGATGGGATAGCGTGGTTTTATAAAAGAGTTTCTGTGGCCTTCTTCCGGCTCCATCGTCAGACCCTAAAAACTATTTCCTAACAAAGTACTCGTCAAGACGATTCAAACGAGCCCAAACTCGATGGGATAGCGTGGTTTTATTAAAGAGTTCCTGTGTCCTTCTTCCGGCTCCATCATTAGACCTTGGAAACAATTTTCCAACAAAGCACTCGTCAAGACGATTCAAACGAGCCCAAACTTGATGGGGTTGCACGGTTTCAATATTGAGTTCCTATAGCATGGCCTTCTATCTTCATCATCAGACCCTGGACCTCATTTCCTATTAGAGTACTCGTCAAGACGATTCTTACGAGCCTAAACACGATGGGGAAAGCAATGATTTCATCGCATAGTTCCTGTGGCCCTCTTCAGGCTCCATCATCAGATCAGCTCAATGACAGCATAATATTGCATTGCCTTCCAGTTCCTACCAGTTTCGGACAGGTACTTGGTCGAAACGCTAGGGGTTTGGAGATCGAATTGGTACCGAGTAAATCTCAAAACAGTACAATGGAAACCATGGCTACCGTTTTCAATGTACGTTTATTCGATAGCGATGCGATCTCAGAACCTCGTTCGTGTTTTAAAAGTAACCCCCTAGCTTTTCTAGTATTTTTTTTTATATATTAAGTTACTTAATATAATTAAAAAAATAATACTACAAAAGCCAGAGCGTTTCGTCCCCCTGGCCGAAATCAACAGGCTTTTGTAATCTCGCAGTTCTGACCTATATTTAAAGTTTCAAGTCTTGTGGAGAAGCAAACAAACAAACGAACGAACAAACGAGAAAGCAACCTAATAAAAAAGAATCAACGATTATGGATTAATTATTTTTCTAGTAGGTATACACGTTACTATTTGTCGTTACAAAGAGGACTGCAAAATATGTAAAAGGCAACGGGAATGGCTAAACCGGAAATCAGGATATAGCAGGATGTGACACAAGGCTTATTAACGCAGGCGGAAATATTGACTTTGAAGCTTTATGCTTTAGGTTGTTAAAATATTATTTAGCTTTTGTTCATTTTAACATCAGCCAGATAAATTGACAGCTTTTACAAACAACGGATTAAGAGGACTTCGATTTGATCGAAAGCCATATAATACGAGTATACTAGAAGATTATCAAGTCACTTTCATGTACATTAAAAACAAAATATTTGGAATCCTTCATCGGCTTAGAAAAAAACTAAATTCTCTCTAGGAATCTGAATTCCTAACTTGTCTTATAGTGTACTATTAAAAATCTGGATTTTTACAAGTTAGCTAAGGTTGCTCATTACACACGAGGCTGTGGGTTGCAGCCCGAGCCGCAGGCGAGGGCGTAACTCAGCCAAGTGAGCTCACGAGTTTCATACGACGTTTTTCAACACATTTGCGAGGAAAAAACAAAGTAACTAATTTACCAAACAGCAACAAATACGACAAAAACGAAATATGAAAATTATGGAAATGATTTTTTTTCACACGCCCAATGCAAGAATATTTTGCGAACAAAGGGGTGAGTGAGCATACAGCGTACTTCAAAATTATAATTTTAAGTAATAAAATGCAAATATTTTCGAATATTTTTTGTGCAAAATATTGTGAATTATGAATAATATGTTAATCAATATTTGTTTTCCAAAAATGTTTATGAATTTTCAGCAGCATAAAACCTCGTTGTTGTTACTAAAAAAAATAATTGCATTACCCGGTCAAATTGGGAATGCTCTGTTTACTCACATAGAACTTGCAGTAAGGTACTAATTTAACTCTGTAGGGATAATTCTATAACAAGTGTTTTATTATATTATTGCACGGTGTTTGTTATAGGTCGGTTTATGGCAACATTCCTGTAACTTTGCTTCAATCGTTCCAATAAAATCTTAATTTTACCGACCTCTTAACTTTATGGAAGTAAAAAATTTAAGGTCATATCACAAACAAACTGAGCAAATAGCTATGCAATTAATTTGGAATCAACCTGTACTTTTAACTGAGGTATTCTACAGGGTGACTTTTAAAGTCACGTTACAAACTTTCAGGATGACTCAGTCTATGAAACAAAACAACTTTATTTAAGAATCATAGGTCGAAATACGTCAACAATTTTAAGACACCCTATACTAAACCGACGACGTTATCACTACATAATACTTATAAAACAAAGTCCCTTGCCGCGTCTGTCTGTCTGTCTGTTCGCGGTTTTCACTTATAGATAGAGTGATTCCTAAAGAAGGTTTAAGTGTGTAAATTGATAGAAATATGTCGATAATTGTTAAAGAAAAAAAAAATTAAGCCGTCTGGGACTTGCATTGAAAACCCTGCATAAACCTTTTGAGCTATAACAAAATGATGTATGATGGAATTCTTTCTCTTTTATAGATCTACAAAAAGTCCAAGATGGCATATATCTATCTTATAAGAATAACTACTATACCCAATTTTAACATCTAAAAAATTGGTCACGTACAATGTGGTAATTTGGAAAGCTATTTAGAAGGATACAGTATTAATTAATCCTTATCAACTTAAATACGTTAGTTACCTTCAGCATTTTATGCACATTATTTTAACCCTATACCCAAAACAATTTAATTGAATATCTTAGAGTTGTCGCACAAAAATGAGCGATTCTTACACCCATGACGGGACGGGACTTGAACGGGATGGAAACAGACTTTTGGAGATTGGAGGGGTCGACAGTAAGGTATTTGTTTTCTTTTAGGGTGTTGTTGAAAGGTCACATTTGGCAAAAAAGGAAGGAACCTAAGCGAAGCGAGGGCGGGTCGCTAGTTGCCTAATATAATATTTTTTCGTATTTCGACCTATGTTTTTCATAGAAATTTGTCCAGTTTCATGGACAGAACATATCCTGAAAGTTTGTCACGTGACTTTAAAATCACCCTGTATTGACGAGCGGGGGAAAACGAACAACTTGAGAGGCAGACAGCGGATCGTTTAATCAGTCTGTGCTGCAGACATAGCTGGGGAGGGATACCTTCCACTAAATGACCATCCCTCTCCTCTGTTAACCCGTGCCACCGTATCCACAAACAGTATACTCGGTAAGTGTGGCAAACATTGGGCCATTAGAATCTACTAGACACGATTATAATTTTAGTAACGAAGGTAATCAACTAATCAGTATACATATTTTATTTTTTTGGGCTATACCAAACAGTGAGCGTTATGATGTTGATGATTTTAGCCAAATCAAACCATTAATAATTTTAGCTGACCTTTAAATGTGTAGTGCTATCTTAAAAATTGCATTCAGATAGAGGGAAATACACTGCGTTATTACGTAACTCATGTCTATTCGACTATCTTTCTACTTAAAGTTACACTTACTCACTTACAGTTAATGTTACATACATAATTAATTCTTTTATCTGCCGCCGTACCGCCTAACTCTATCGCTTTGACTTACCTACAGGTTTATGACGTCAGTGCACTGTCCGTCCTGGTCATCTTGTTATGATATGACAAGGACGGATAGAGCATAGCTATCGCTTTGGCTATCGCTTTGAGTTAGGCGGTAGGGCCCCTGGACAAAGAAATCGCGAAACCTATCAGAAAACTATTACTATTACAGTTATCGAATTAAAAAATATAAATCATTGTGAGAACTAGCACTATTGGCATTTTGTTTCTTTTCGAATAGTGTTCTTTTAAATTAAGCTATTTACCATCCGGCCATTAATTCTAAAACTTAAAAGTTCAGAGGTCACTACAGTAATTATACTAGTTAATAATTCAAATCAGTAAGTAGTATGTACGAAGTATCAAAAGTGATTATCTTTTTAGTGCACCGTCCTGTCTAGTTGAATATTAGTCTGTGGCGCAACCCTGCCGTGTTCCCGCGCCCTCGCCTCGCCGGGCGGAAACACTCCGCCCGCCCGGATTCATTTCTGGTTTTCGCTACTCTTTTGTCTTAAACTGTTTTTGTAAGTTGTCGTCTCTCTCTCCCAAGAAAATGTTTACTTATATCACTGATTCGAAGTGCGTCCGTAAGCTAACTTCGGTCGGTTAGGGTTGCATCGAAATTGTATTGTTTTCTTCCGTTGGGTTGGTTGCAATTTTATTGTATGCACATAATGTAATAAAGTACCATGTTAAATATACATCGACTGCATAATATGGTATCATATGTTTAGGATGCGAAATTATAATTACATATTTCTAAAAAATCATAACACTTTTATAAATTAAGTACCAAAGAACAAATATATTTTTTATTATTACCTTATTACCTTTATTTGTCTGAAATATCTAAATTCTAATACCTATACTTTGAGAAATACAACATGTAGAGCTCAAAAGGGAAATACCATTCATATAATTTTCAGTCTTAATAAACAGTTTGAACCTCGTTAACGATCAATATTTTGCAATAAGCCTTTTATTGAAGTCGTGTTCTACCAATGAAACATACCATTTTTGCCAAAGAACGAAAGAACCCATGATGGGTTGAAAAAGGACAAAAAATGTTGGTCCTCCCATACTAACCAGATAGATAAAACATTGTATTCGTAAACAGGCTTTGTGAACGCACTTTTAATTTCTATTTCTAATTGAAATTTAATTGCTAAGGACCTTAAAATTGCACCTAGCTCTAGCGCCAACTATGCTAAAACGGCAACACGTCTTACGAAAATCTAAATTCTATTGAAAAGAAAACGAAATTTACTAAATTACTTTTCGGTTTTGTGTCATTTGATGACTAAAATCCAAAAATATTTCAAAGAAAGAAAAATTAAATATAACCCTAAATTAATCAATATAGTAAATAAAATAAATATAGATATTTTCCTACTACTGGAAATGTAGAAAATCACACTGATGGACCGAACGTGTGTGGCGGTCTTAACTTGTTTTCCGAACTGTTTATCCGAACGCGCGAGCTTTCATTTGAAACGTAAAATTATGTACGTCCGGAATGTTTTCCGTACGGAAAAAATTAACTTGTGCGGAAGTCAATGTATTTTATATCGATTTGATGCATTTGGGTCTCCGAATGCGGAAAACAAATACAGAAACCGAATACGAAAAACGTATGTGTGTGCCCAGCCTAATGCATAGACTGTATTTCCGTTCGATCGCAGCATCAAAGCGCAAAGTCAAAAAATAGTTTGCTTAGACAAAGAGATCAAAAGCGTGAATGAAGTTTAACGTATCCACTGATATCAGGATATCTATAGAACCCAAGTATTTACCAGCAATAAGACCGCCCCTCCCCCTCCCCGCGCAAACAACGTACACCCGCGGACTCGGTCTACTCATTTCGTATGCAATTTTATTCATTATTTGTAATCTCCTTCAATCGAATAGGGTCTCAGTATAAATCACTTTTAGGATTTGCTTGGTAGGATGTATGTAGATTGACGCTTTTAGTGTGATATTTAAATGCTCTGTGTCTTTGAGTCTCGCTAATAAACGTCTCCTTCCAAGAATTCTATATGTATGAGGACCGACCTAAGAAACTCATTTGACTAAAACAAATAACGTTTACTTTCTTTTTATTTTCTTACGCGTTCGCCTTTTAAGATGCCGATGCGTCTTTTGATTTTTTTCAATATGTCGTTAGAAGTACATATACGAGTGCGCGTGCTAAAGAGGGCTTTATGACTTTTAAAACTGAAAATGCGTGGGAGTAACTGAAGACCATGCGGGAAAAACAAGGAATGTAATTACATTTTGTAGGAAAAGTGATTTTTACGCTCAGACAAGACATTTCTTGTTATTAGCCAGTCTTTTAAAACATAAAATGCAGCCTCTCATTGACGCAGAACACCATGCTACGAATGAAAAACGTGTGGCATTATTAGTTCAATTTCATAAAAAATTTTACATTAATTTCTTCGCGAGGTCTTCAATTAAAATTACGAAAAATATGAACTACCTACCTACCACTTACATCAACATTTTAAACTTATCTCACAAGTTCAAACAAATATCGACAATAACGATAAAAAATAATGTTATTGTTTATTAGATACACTTTCTTCAGGTCTTCTCAAAATTTTGATTTTCTTTTCATTAAAGGTAAAAAAAAGCAGTAAAATCGTCGTTGAGACGGATTATATTTAATGTTTCTCTATTTTAATCAGCCGAGTCAAATTAGTTATTCTTAGTAGTTATCGTTTCACCGTCATTATTAAGTCTGCTATTCTTGTTATCTTGCCTATGCAAGTACTGGTTTCCATAGTCTGGCCTGTAGTCGGACTATCAGCTAATTTTAGGTTCCAGATGGTTCCGGAAAAGGTGAATCAGCAGACGATGAACTAAAACTTTTGAAAAAGATTACAAAATATTTTCTGTGAAACAAAATCTAAATTAAACTCCTAAACAGAAACCGAAACTTTTGTTCACACATTAAATAGACGTTGTTTTACACTAAATATAGCATTATACAGCGTGAAATTTTAATCATTTAGTTCCCGCCGTGGGGTGGTTCCACTCATGATTACAAGCAAGTTTTACTATGGGGCCAACTCTCCTCCTCACTAAAAAAACAGCTGTTCCATACATTAAGGTCAAGTAGGTACTGCACTTTTGTATGGAACAGCAGATTTTTTTTGGGAGGAGGAGAGTTGGCCCCATAGAAAAAGTTGCTTGTAATCATGAGTAGAACCACCCTACGGCGGGAACCAAATGATTAAAATTTCAGCGTGTATAGACACTTACCCCCTTACTAATAAAGATTGTATAGCTTGTATAGTTACCTATTTGAGTTTGAAATTGAAAAGAAAGTGACAAAACACTGTGTACTACATCAGCTATACAATCTATATTAGTAAGGGGGTTAACATGTGTCTAATAAAATAAATAAGTAAAAATAATGAAAGTATGTAACAAAAATAGTTCATTATTTGTGTTAAATTAACAATTTAAACCAAAAAAGAATCAAATATTTATTATGTTAAACTTACTTTTATAAGTCAACTTTTTAATAATCAACATTATTTATTTTTTAACAATAGTTTTATAATCATTTATTTGCTGTGTTTTACCGTAAGTACTACTCGTCCGAATTTCCAAAGCACCTAGCTCAGTAAGAGAAAAAGGTTCGAGATGACTAATTTAGTGAAAGTCAGGTGGTAAATATGCACGAGTTATAATATAAATAGGTGTTTTTTCACAATTAAAATCAATTAAGTAACTGAATATTAAGCCATGTAACCTCAACTCAACACGAATGCGCCGATTCACGCTGGCTGGCGAACTCCGAAGTTAGCCGATTGATGCTCGACAATTCACGAAAACTGAATTTCGGCCTAGCCGAAAGGTTCGGCCAAGCCGAAAGGTTCGGCCGGTATTTGGCCGTAACCGAAACCTAAACTTCGGTCGGTCACTATTAATTTACTAACATTTTTTAAATTTATACAAACACTCTTAGTAATAAGTAACATTAAATGAGTAATAATAATAATATTCAAAAAAGGAAAAATAGCAACAAAATGTAAAAAATACTTAAGTTTTGCTTATTAGAAAACATTCTTCGACAACGCTTTAATAGTTAATTACAGCCGAAATCGGGAATTTAGCATTTACATTGTCGAGGATGGTTTATTAATCATTCGAGGCAATGCCTCCCGTACAAGGCTTGTATAGTTCTTTTTTCAAGAAATGCAAGGAAATAAGTTTTTTTATTGTTTTTTTTTAATTGTCTTGTGACCATGTTAAACGACCACTCATGCAATAAAAATAATTGATGACTGATGAGTTCTACCATTTCAATTTGGGATACTACAATCCCGCACTACCTAGAGCGGGAAGTAAGAATGGAAATTCATTTCCGCACTAAACATCAAATTTAGAACGCGATGAACCTAGACTATCACGTAAATATGGAACTTCGCTCATTCTTTTTTTAAATGTAATGATTATATTTCAGAGTAATCATTCGAGGCAATGCAAATAGCTTCTAGTACAAGGCTTACTTCGCTCATTCTTTTTTAAATGTAATGATTATATTTCAGAGTAATCATTCGAGGCAATGCAAATAGCTTCTAGTACAAGGCTTGAATGGAGGAGATTAAAATGGGTCAGTTGTTCTCAGTTTCAGGATTTCAATACATTTTCACGCTATTTTCGCGGATTTTTAAAACATGTCCTCTAATCTTTTTGAATGCTGGTCAGATCAGTTGGGTGAGTATTGCGATCTGAATCTCCTCCATTCAGTCCCTGGATAGCCATCATCAGATCACAGCACAGTACATCCCTGGCAGGAAACCAAGGCTTCAAAGTTACCTCGTTTGTATGAAAATAACACCTGTATCCCTAGACAAAGTTAATATGTGTTTTTGGGATCTAGGTTTCACCTTAACATCTCAATAAATGGAGCTTGGTGCTCCTTCTTAGAGGAGAGCAGTGGTTTAGCGCCTGACCCTGTGATTGCGAAGATTAAGCAACTTTCGCAAGGGTCGGTCATGGGATGGGTGACCAAAACATTTATTATCTCGAGTTCTTCCGTGGTTCGGAAGGCGCATTAAGCCATTGGTCCCGGCTGTATTTGCAGTTGTTAACACCCACCAGTCCCATTAGGACTGCGTGGTAGATTATTATGGCCCATCGTCCTAATCCACCATAAGGAAGGCCTGTGTCTCAACAGTGGGGATATTAAACATGGCTGTTGTCAAATCATTCAAACTATGTGATACGACGACTCGAAGAAATATTTTTTAGCTATTATTTTTTTTTTCGTTTCATTACAGTATTAATATTCATGACTTAAAACTTACAACGAATGAAAATTAGGAATTCACATGATTTTGACTCTCAAAAGTGCAGAAAAAAATTGACGTATCTCCAAGATGGGTGGTAATGAAAAAAAAACACTAGGTATATAAAAGATTTAACTAAAATAAAACTCTTTCTGAGAGAAGTAAAGTTGAAAATCAGTTGAGAAAATTTTGCATAGAAGCATAATAATCTATGCAAAATTTTCTCGTGTCTGTCTGACTCGATGAGACTTTTTTTTTGTAAAAAATGCCTCTTTCACGACTAGATTTGATAATTTCCATTAATGCCATGTATAGTTACGTTTTATGAGCATACGTGCGTATGTTCGTGTTTTTGTTATGAGCATAATGAATCCGAACCAATTATAAAGCTAAAAGTATCGTATGCTTCGTGAAAAACTTGATTATAATATTGTAATTGTGAATTGCCAATGTTTTAAAAGTTTCTCACAAAATACAAGCGTAGAACATAAAAAACATCGCTTCACCTTTTTTTTTAATTAAAAAACTAACTGTGGTAAAGCTTCCTAGCAAATCCTGTTAGTTTTTGGAGTTATCTATGAAACGGAATCGAACCAACGGATGAGCTTTGACTCAATAAAGCGATACAATAAAAGAAAATTTGTTCAGAGTTACTAAGAAAATTGAACTACCCGTCCAATCAACGCTTTTGTTTTATTGTATACGTTACGTTAACGTTGATACTTCAAATATCAACTATATTTTCCAAAGAACAGAGATTTTTTTGTGATGTTTTCAACTATTAGTTTTAAATAATGCCGTTACATATTTTAGTTTGTAAAAAACCCAGTGACTTTAATGTAATTTAGAAACATGCAGTCTAACTAAATACCTATTTAAGAACTTGTTTCAAAAAATAGATCAAAAGTCTTTTCTTAAATTTCATTTATGATCAGTATATGAAATAAATATGATTATTATATTATTAATTAATCATATATGACTTAATCTGATTTTTGTCTGACTTGAATCTGGACCGTTACTTGTTGTGAAAATATGCAACACAGCAAATGTTTAATAAAATGCTTGCTTAAAACAAAAATAAGTTACAACATTTCGGTTAAGTTGCAACATCATTTTTTTAATATATTAATAGTACCTACATAAACAATCGTAATTACGGAACATATTTATGTACATACTAATGTAACAAAAATACTAACATGTGACAAGAAACTCAGAAAAACCTCGTCAAATATTGCAGCTCAGTATGACGACCGCTAGGGGCGCTGCTACTGTTCAAATTTCGTTCTAATATTTACGTTAGGTAGTCACTTGCGAGCGAGCAGTGTAAGCGAAGTGTCAACTTATGAATTATGAAGAAGGTTATTCTAAACGCAGTCTGCTCAAACTCTACATTAGAAACTCTTCGGAAAATTAAGGTGACACTTTTTTTACCTAAATATTATAAAACAACTACATTTTTAGTTGAGATTGAATTAATAATTTAATAAATTTTATTAATTAATTTAATTATTGGGATGTAGAGCTGTTTGTAGGAAGAAAATTTATGGGAAATTATTGTAAAAGCTGAACATAGACGAACTCACACTCACTTCTCAAGCTTACGCGCTCACTAGACATGAAATAAAACACTTTTAACGGATACTAGCGCGGTTTTATTGAAAGTACTTTGGTAATTAGTTGGTATTTGGTTTGATTTTTGATTTTCCCGACGTTTCGGCACCTTTGCAGCTGCAGTCCCCCGTGACCACGGCAGCTGCAAAGGTGCCGAAACGTCGGGAAAATCAAAAATCAAACCAAATACCAACTAATTACCAAAGTACTTTCAATAAAACCGCGCTAGTATCCGTTAAAAGTGTTTTATTTCACGAACTCACACTGTCTGCTAGGGGATATTAATTATAATTTTGATGCTCGAGAGATACATTCACTTTTCACTTTATTGAGCATAAATACGTACCAAAGAATGATAATTGGGTAGCCCCAAATATATTTTTTGGTTAATTTGAAAGAATCCTCCAGCGGCGAATGAATGGACTGTTTGTAATGATGGACATGATTTTGTTACTTTTAATTGTAAAACCTATCAGTAAAACAGTGAAATTTGTGTCTTTATCGTATACCTAAATCTTATCTGATTTTTTAAAATTAGAGGCAAACAAAAGAAAAAAAAAATATTGAAAATCATTTTCTGAAAATACTTCTGCAAGTATTATGATTATTTCTGTATCACAGCTCTACAAGTACCTAACTGGAGTAAAAAAATAAAATTTAAAAAAATCAAAATTAGCTATAACATTTTCGAGACATGAACATTTAGTGTAGCTATTGCCTGTTGCTGTGAAATCACATCTACGGCGCATACTCAAAGGTCATGAGGTGGTATAGGTAATATAATTAATTGTGTTTTGTTGCAGTATATTAATATAAATGAGCGTAATGAGGTAAAGGATTAAGGTCATGGCTTGGTGAAGGCGTGCGCGCAAGATGAGCGTGCGACAGCGGCAAACGCGCCGCGTCAAGTGACTTTGGATCAGCGTCGCGCGCCGGCGTACCCAATTGGTTCTGATCCGACGACCCGCCCAGAGGAGGGGGCAACGCACACACTTACAAACTCACCTAAGATAATTTATTTTATGTTATACCGTTTGAATATTTTATATCTGTGTGAGTTTTTTCGGTCGGTATGCGTTCAGTGTGAAATATTCGCGCGATAAGAAAGAAGAGGGGAATAGATCGATCGGGGACGTTGCGTTTTTTATTTCGATACTTTGGTGATGTTAGTCATAGCTTAATTGTGAGTTCGTTAATGTTTGTGCGGTTCTATTATTCGTTTTTCACTAATATTCTGAAAACTGAACATCGAAGTTTCATCGAAGTCATTTGCCTTTACTAGGTATATTTAATAATGGACGAATATTTATATTATAAGTAATTTTGATGATACCGCTTGAATAATGTTTAATAAATTGAATGTCATACTTATAAATAATACCGTAACAGAATTATAATAAAATTATGCTGAAAACTATTTCTCAAAATTATGATTTATTTATTAAACTCATTGATCCACATAATTTCACAATATTTATTTTTTATTTTTGATGCCGTTAAAGGTCTAAAGTAAGGTTTCTTACCTTACTAAACTAATAATAACGATACCTAACTGTTGATAAACTTGAAGCAGAAAAATTGAGCAGAACAACTAGAAATTAACAAACCGTGACATTCTCCTAACTAAACTGTAACTAAAGTTAAAGAAACACATTCTAAAGATCTTTTAATTGTCACAGCTAACATTGTTTCCACCGCTTACCTAAGTGTCTAAAGTAATACAAGCTATCGAGTACACAACAGGCCATAACCATCGACTTCACAGTCTGGCTTCTTATAGGTATCTGGGTTTCATATTGCAGGAAAATAAAAACTACAAATGTTGTGGTTACCTTTAATCAAATGCAAAGCTATCATTAAGTCGGCGCTTCGGCAAACTTGCTCGTCGTGCCCATCGTCATTGTTAATTATCATAATATATATGTATAAAATAAAATAAGAGACCGCTACGTACCGATACTAACATAAAAAATACGAGAAAAGAAAGAGAAGCTTTAAAAAAGAAAGGAGTGCATCTACCCCCACCTCCGGTACCCCCACCGCGTCGGGCCGCCCCTAGCGGGCGCCACCCACCGCACCGCAAAAATCGAGAGCGTCGACGGCAGCGCGGGGTCAAACGGCGACGCGAGCGTGAAAAGAAGGAGCGGTGTGAGCGAACGCACACTGAGAACTGCGTGCGTGTGCGCGCCGAGAGGGACGGCAGCACGAGAGCAGGACGGCGGCGCCAATTACTATCACCTGGCGGGCAGCTACCGCATTACCCACTGCCGCCGCGCGCGGAAACACGCGCCCGCTGCACCACGCGGCCCGCTCCGCTCCTGTGACGCTTCACTTGCACTTCAATCGATATTCGCACCGCCGCGCCGCGGCCGGCTACCGTCGCCTGCACCCTCGCTCCCGCTGCCTCGGGAATGCACCACAATCTCTACATAGTGCGAACAGTGCCCCGCTACAACATGCGACTGTGAAGTGTGGACAGTGACAGAGACATTAAACTAGACGTGCTTATTTACAAGTTTAACAACATTCAAAGTGAAAAATGACATCGCAATTCGCTTTCCGAGGATCTCCGCCGAATCAGGTAAGCTTGTAACTTTTAAAAACTTACGTTAAAGTTGGTAATATATTTTTGAACAACTTTGCTAAGCGATTTACGTTTCTCGTACTTGTCAAACTTGTATGAATGTTGTTGTTGTTATAATATTTGTATCGTCGTACATTTTCGTGGTCGCTGTTAATTCAGAGTTATAAAAACTTTTGGAGAACTTTTAAAACTCAACACGTGCGTCTATTAAAGTTTCAAAAAGTTTAAAACGTTTGTCTAAGTTTGAAAATATTTACCTGTAGCAGTGTAAAAAGTGGTTGTGTTTCAAAAAAGGTAGAGCTAGATTTTTGCGTCGTTTTAATTGTGGATCATAAAATTATTCATTTAATACATTAAACTTATCGATAGGGGCTCGTGGAAATGAAGCATATCGAATCTGTAACTAAATTGATTAACCATACAAGAATATAATCAACAATACATAGACTTTGACGATTGTTTGCTAGCTACTATTGTATTACTTAATGCCCGTATAACAGTAAATACCTTTTTTATAAATATAATTTGCTATTCCTTTCTTAATGTTTCTGTTTCTTTGTAGTGAATTGTGTACGAATAGGTTAATTCAATAATTTATTTATTGTAAGTATTTACATGCACAATAGAAATGCGATATACGATAGAAACGCGGTATAATTATTTAAATATATAGATAAATTATGTTAATATCAAAATGGTTACCATTAATTAAAAGCATCTAAAGCATTTAAATTAAGTATTCCATTTTTATATTTACCTTACCATTAGTTATTGAGATTATTAAAAAATCGTTTTACCTGAATTTGTATACCTAAAGAAATTGTAGATAATAGATAATTTTACAACTTGTTAAATTTTCATATTTTACTTCAATAGGACTACCTAAGCATTTTTTTTTCAAGTGAATTTGCTAACTTAATGGAATAAGAAAAATATTTTAAATTAAATAACCTGTTGGGTTTATAAATCATATACTTACATTAACTTATTATGTTTTTTATGTAGAAAATATTTTTTACTGCAATATAATATAGGTAATAGGTATGCTCATTTGCAGCAAGGTCGACATTTTTCAAAAAGTATAATTTAACAGGAGAGAATTTTAAAGTTTCAAGTACGGGAACGAAAGAGACAGTGCTATTATAGCACAACTACGAATAGTTGCTCTCTCTCTCTCTTACTATAGAGTTAAGAGAAATGGCGTTTTTACAGTAAACAGAACTCCATTTTTTCTACATAACTATATTATTAACTAAAAACTCGCCAATTTTGAGATATGCCAGCCTTGCAGCAAATGAACGATTATAATTATCTACATACAATAGAAAGAATAGGTAGTAAGAAGATAAAGTAGCTTTACTTGATTAACCTTACTTTTTAATCTAGTTAGTTAGTAAATAGTCAAAATTATTGCAACGTTCAATTGTAGAATTTCTGTGATCTAAAAATAATGTTACTTTGAAAACAAAAAGAATTCACTATGATATTTACAATTGAATCACCTAAAAATATAGGGTACCTACCTAAAGCCCATATAAAAATAAAAATATATTGTCTAACCAAAATCATAGAGTCTAATTTGCAATATAAATCTGACAAAATGTAGAGTCATTAATCATTATGCAACAAACTTCAATAATAGGTAATTTATGGGCAACGGATATAATTAGGGCATTTTTACAATTTCTTTTTAATTTATGTAGCTTGTGGAATAAAACTGAACTTATTACCGCCTAGAAGAATGTCAGTTTCAAATTGTAGAGCCATGTTTGGTTAAACATTTTAAATGTTAATGATATATATTGCTATAACCAGATGACGGATGGTAAAAACCAATAATAACACGGATGTTGTAAAAAAAATTAAAATCTTAGTGCTTGTTTTTAATTAACTAGTATTACATTAACCTCAATACTAATAATCTTTGTCTTGTAAGGGCTTATGGGATATTTCCATGGGTGACTAAAGTCGCACAACTTTCGCAAAAATGTTATTACATATTGTTACCAAGGTTACGCCATCAACTACATAGATGACAGCGACGCCATCACCTGCGATTCAATTTTGGAAGCGAATTGCTAGGTGACTAAAGTCGACCGTCACAGACGACTAAAATCGACTTATGTAAATAGCCCATTAGCTGATAGTGTTGCAGTTATATCTTCCTTATTCTTAATGATAAACTTCAGTAGTTTGCCTAATAGACTGGTGGTTAACTTGTTATACATTCGCTAGTTATAATAATGCCTAAAGCTAAGTTACTCGTACAGAAATAACTTGCATTAAGTATAGACCTATGCCCAGCGTTGGGCGTCGAACGCCACTAAGATGATAAAGTACAGGATATAGGTAATATAATATAATATAATATTATCTAATTCTTTTCTCTATCTATATTTATACTCCAGCATTGATTCATTCTATATTTAACCTCTATCATGCACCCATTCCCGTTTCTCCTATTTTTTCTCTTTCACATGGTTGCCTGGAAGAGATTGCTTAGCAATAAGGCCACCTATTGTATGTTTTCTTTTTGTCTTTTGTTTCTCACTGTATTATGTTTTTGTCGTGTGTAAATTACTTCTTTATTATTATTATTTATATACCTGTTACAAGTAAAACTAAAAACTTTCACCATTAGTAATTGTGGTCAGTCAGGCCGTAAATTTAGGTTTTAGTTCGAGACTAAGTAATTATCAAAAAAATATTTTACAATAATAATCGGAAAATTATTACTTATAAATTTTGAAAACCACCACATGGCTGAGAAGTTTTTGTTTGTATGGAAACCTGCAAAGTGACAACCCTAAACGCATAATTATTTTCGATAATCAATCTCATTAAACAAAGGCAGAACACAATTTCGTTTCAGGATTGCCACGATGCAGTTTATAAAAAGAAAAAAAATATCTATAAAGTTGGTTTGGTTTTCA
Organism: Agriphila straminella; assembly: GCA_950108535.1. Classification (NCBI taxonomy): domain Eukaryota; kingdom Metazoa; phylum Arthropoda; class Insecta; order Lepidoptera; family Crambidae; genus Agriphila; species Agriphila straminella. The sequence continues at coordinate 16,240,165 of OX467303.1, forward strand.
TGGTTTACAATAATTTTACGGGGTTGTATGCATGGTACCCTATCTATCATATTCGACTTTACACCAAACATTCTGTAAAGGTTATTATTATAATAATTATAATCCTCCACGATTCGTAACCAACATTGCTCATGCTCATCACAAACATAAAAATATGCCTGTACCAGTACCTACTCGAATCCCGTTGCTTTGGTGCAATATGTAAAATGACACTAAACGACCGTCACGTATCAAAACCTATACCTATTTAATTAATATTTTTTATATTACTACCTAATTGTAAAAATTTGGATATTTTTACTCAATCATGCACGCAAAAACGGCTGAATGGATTTGAATGAAATCTGGCACACAGATAGTTCCAAATTTAGAGAAAAGTTAAATTAATCCTAAGTTTAAGCATCCTATGTTTCAACATACGATGCTTTTTCTCCTGATCAAAGGTTCAAAAGGGTTTTTTTTAATGTCCACGCGGACGAAGTCGCGGGCGGAAGCTAGTAAGTAATATTATAAATGCAAAAGTGAGTATTATAAATGCAAAAACTCATTACCGGTCAGAACCACTTTCGACTGCAAAAATCAGGCAAAAGTGGTTTTAACTAAGGACGTTGGTCAAAACCATTTTGACCGGCAATGTGTAAAATAAATACATTTTGGTATTAGTTGGATAGGAGCAGAAAAAGTCTTAAAGAGTTCATTAGGTTAGGTTAGGTTAGAACTGCGACCAAAAACGCGCGGGCGAGCGGAGCAAGAGCGGAGCGAGCGTACCGCGGCAACTGCCGGCGAAGCGCCAGAAACGAAGGTTTTGTAAAATTTACTATCATATATTGATAATATATCAATAATGGTCGTCTGATAATATAATACCGCACCGCTTTATAGAAAAAATGTATTGAAATTAAAATTGAAAAATTATATATTCAAATAAGCTCACATAATAAGCATTTTTAAACCGCCATAGGCATACGCCGATAAATAGACCCTTTAACTACAGTAAAATCACAAAAAAATAAAATTACCATGCAGCTTCCTTGCTCTCGTCTTTAACACATAATATTAGCGACTGCGCATTCGGTATTGTATAGAATACCTAGGTAAAGTAGAAAATAAATCATAATTCATACATTAATGTCCGATAGGTAATTTGAAATCAGGTAAAACCACTTTTGACTAAGAACGTTGGTCAAAACAACTTTTGACTGCGAAAATCAGTCAAAACTGTTTTTAACTAAGCGTCTCAGTCAAAACCACATTTACCTGATTTTTACAGTCAAAAGTGGTTTTAATTTAAATTTACCTACGTTTAATAAAATTTTGGTCAGCAATCAGTGACCCACGTTTGTAAACTTTGTAAGCAATTCAGTGACAATTCAGGGGGTGTATAAGACAGAAAAAATTCGACTGATTTTGTTTTGCGTATGCGCATTTTCGGATTTTCTTCAATATCGTGTATAAAAAAATGCGTTTGTGTTAAAAAAAAGTATACAAAAACATAGAGCTGTGAAAACAAAAATAAAATAAAAAAAAATTGTCGTAAAACTTCGAAAGTTTTTTAGATTTCTCAATCTAGATTTTATCAAACTCATACTGTAAAATTATATGAAAGAAAATATAGGAAAACTGCACGAGTTTATTAAATTATGATCAATCACCGAATATTTATTTGCTAATTAAGTTTGTCTTGGCGATAAAAAAATTCAACAAGTTACCACAATATAAGCATAACAATCAAAAATTAACTTCTTTTAACAAAAAAAAATTAAAACGTTTCTCATACAAAATAGTTTTTATTCTGTGAAAGAATACCTTGTAACGAAACATATATAATATATAAGTAATGGTAGGTAATCTAAAATATTACTACAATTTTGGTGAATGATAAAATAAAGTAAAAGCAAGCTAAATTAATTTAAAAATTGCTTATTATGTCAACTATGCAATAAATTTTCCCACATTTTTTTATTTTATGTCATACCCATCAAATTAACGTAGGTAACGGTACTTGTTGTACGTTACTCTACGAGTATTAACATCAACAAGAGCTAATGCTCTAACTAAGTTAATACTCATCCACAGCAAAAAGAAAATGAAGAACATTTTAAATGCAATCTTAATTACAGTTGTTTTGTTACACATTATTAGCAATTGAAAATAAAAAAATATTTATTAAACTTATTGCTAAAGCTTCAACACAAATTAGTATTAACTTTTGATCAACCATTTAAAAAATCGACATAAATCATTCAGAGAAAATAAATCTAATGTGACATTAACAAAAAAAAAATATAAAAATATCTATTTGCGTCATTATTTTATTTTTTCGTTTTTTATATTTAAGTAAATAAAATATGACATAATAAAAAAACTGTTTGCACTTTATTTTATGGTTGTGTAGTAAACATATTTTTTTTATTGAATTATGTTCAGTCTTACTTAATTCTATTTTTTAATCTTCTAAGCTTTATATTTTTTTCAGGGATATTTCTATTTTAAAATAACATATAATTTTTTTAGTTGATAACTAGCCTGTAAAGTATAGTAAGTACCTTACTAACTTAATAATTATTTTAGACTTTTACTACAGAAATTACAATTTCATAAAAAAATCTACTTCTAATAACACTTCTGTACTCTGCTATTTAGAGATAAGCGATCAAGAAAACTAATATCGGTACATTTTTTCGATTTAAGTGTATAATCAAATATTTCATGGAAAAAAAACGATATTAAAACTGCGGACTTTTAAAGCGATTGAATTGAGATTTATTTGTTCAAAGAATTTATAAATTTTATTCGTGTTAGAAATATAGATTAATTCGTTATCAGCGTTTTGCAAACAATATTTTAATTCGTTAATAAAGTCATGCCTATATTAACTTATGCTCTCATATTATCAGATATCAGTTTATTAAATTTCAGCGGTGTTGTATTAATATTGTTTAACTTATCTTTCAATTTGGTTACTTTAGTAAGCTCTAATTAAAATAGTGAATCGTAAGTAGATCAATGTTAATAAAGATAATATTGTGGAGTGATTCGGTCACTGGCCGAGTGCGTGCCGCGTACGATCTACTTTCGCTATCTAGTAGATAAAGAGGGACGCAGCCCTCAAATAGAAGAGATTATCCTCATTATTTCTCACTTTTCGGAAAGCCTTGTCGAAAGGCCCTACCACCATCTGCTCACTGGTCAATAGCCTCTTAATTAACTTTCTATATCTACTTCACCTTACGTTTCGTCAGACCAGCCAATCTAGTTATTTTTACTTCTCAAAAAAATAAAAACAAAACTAGTTTTAACACGCTTAGTTAGAAAGAATGCAAAACATTTTTTCTCGCAAACCAACAGGGTCCTATTGCTTTCATGGTGTGTTTTATTTAAATAGCAATTAAATGCAAGAATGGGCAGTAAACGTTTATGCTGCGTTGTAACCTACGTTTTAAGAGCTCAGCGTCACTAAAACTCGAGTGGCATCATTTTACTTTTACAAACAAAACGATTAAACAAATGCTTTATTTAAAAATAATAACTTCTGAAAAAATTGTTTTAAGCCTATAAATTGTGTTTATGTTATGAAATAACAAATGATATTTCTATATTGAACTTTCAAAAGCCGAGTAAACAGCTAATCCTCACACATTTCTGAATCACAATATTATTAAATTTATGTACCTACGAATTTAGAGCAGAGGGGGGTCGAAATTGAATCGCGTTGAGAAGTCGTTTTTATATCTAATACGACTATGCATGATGGCGTTATACATAATGCAGACAGAAGGGTAACTTCGACTTTGTAAACACCGGTTTACCGTTCGTTCACGATCGCAACTTTTTACAAATCCATTTTCGACTGAGCTATTTACGATCAACCGTTTCAATAAACACAATACGCGTTGCTATGATAACCACCCTTTATAAAATGTAACATTTGCTGGTTAAATTACTTACATTACCTACACAATAACAAACAAGCTGGAACCGAAGTTCGTATTTAGGTCGAACCTCTTTCGTCAGGCTACATTCGAAGTGTCAAATTCCAGATTAATATTTTGCGAGTGTTGCGGACGGAGCCGGCCACCTCCAACGCAATTGCGGTTTCGTTTCGATCAGAAACACCCATATGCTTTTAAAACGAACTGGATGCAAGCTCCAATGCAAAACGAACACCATTCATTTAACTTCATAATAGGGCATGAACAATCATCGTCATTTTTGCAGTACGCGACCGCGGGACTGATTTTCTGACCTGTTTTCTTCGCGCGCGCAATTTAACGTTTTGGAACTTCTCTTTTTAGTGTTTAATAATGCATAATAAAGTGCTGTGATTAAGTTAACGTCGTCTGGTGAGCTATTGTTCTTGATAATGAGTCAAATGTTAACTTCACTCTTAAGTTGTACGTAACGTGATATTCGTTGAAACTTGAACTTGTATTAACTAGTTCGTACGACCATTGTTGAATGTATAATTATATTTGCTTTTTGAATTCCTGAGACGGATTCTTCCCAGTTTAAAGATAAAAAAGAGAGTCTCGTGTAAATATTCAATAAGATTAATTTATCTAATAAGAACAGTTTCACTTACTATGAAAACAATAGTTTTTAAGTTACGCTTTCGTGCCAGTTAAAACGGTTATAAGTAAATCTTATAACGTTTGGAGCTTACGTTCAATTTTGTCAACGGGAAAACAGTGTCGAAAATTTGGATTTTGTTCAGTTTTACAGTTTATCGATCAATGACTGAAAATGGAATAACGTTATTAGGGTTCCGTAGCCAAAATGGCAAAAAACGGAACCCTAATAGATTCGTCATGTCTGTCTGTCTGTCCGTCCGTATGTCACAGCCATTTTATTCAGGAAGTATTAGGATTACACAGTTAAAACGTAGTTGGTAGATGTATTCTGTTAACCGCTTAACGATTTTAAGACAAAAATAAAAATAAAAAAAGATTAAATGGGGGCTCCCCATACATGAAACTGAAACTGAAAAAAAATTTTTTCATCATACCAATACGTGCTATAAATAGGTCTTTAAAAATGACATTGAGGTTTCTAAGACAATTTTTTCACAATGTCAACCATTTGAAAGATAATAAGATATGAAAAGACGATAAAATCGACTTTTCACAAAACTCGATCAGCTGTTTAGACATTTGTTTGGAAAGTCGGTTTTTTTGTTTTTTTGAAAAAGTCGTAGAAGAGACTTCGATGTTTATGATGTTAGTAACTAATCTAAATTGAATGTAAGTACTTACGATTACTTATAATGATGAGATGACTAATGAAAACTATAGTAGTAGGTATGACTAAGTAGGTACTACTTCATCGTCACAACCAATATGTGGTCAATTTAATTATTATTATTATGCCACTGTTCCGTGTGTGCCAATCTTAAAATTCATTTGTAGATAAGTTCATACATGCAGTGACTAGTTGATAAGATTCATTATTATGCACTTTCGGTAAACTACAAGAGTCTTATAAAATAATATAAAGATAAAATTAAAAAGGCAGCACTTCATTTGTAACATAACCATAATATGATATTTTTTCCTCGTAATTATATTATCAGTATTTTTGGTTGAGAACCGTGTAGGTGAACTGACATTTAAAAAATTGCTGAATATGTATGTATAGTTTTATTATTTCGTTCGTGAACGGGTTTTATCAGTGTGAACCGTATAGCGAAGTGCGTTCAATAAACCTGACACCGCATCGGTACTCGGGGCCTCTAAATGAAAAGTGAGCCCCGAAAGAGATAGGCGAATGAAACGCTTCTCGGAAACTAAAATTATTTTCCCCGAATTCATGGTTGAGTCCTGGGATTTTTAGTCACTGCGGAGGAGGTGATAGTGTAACAGCCGGACACAACCGGATTATGTGAGTGTGTGTGTGAGCGCAAGCGACCGCTGGTCTGTAGTCGGGTTGAAGCATTTTTTATAGGGAATTCAACACACTTTTACTTTTGTAATGAAATACACTAAATATATAATTATATAACTTATTTTACAAAAAAAAAAACTATTAAAATCTTCTTTTATATTGATATTATCATATAAATTAATTCTTAGTCCCGAGGTCAGATAATTTTTCAAAATATCCCGGCAACAAAATCAACAAAGCTGTAAATACACTAATAAACACCAATTCTTTGTATAGCCCGTACCACAGATCTTTCATTAATGCTCCTAATCAGACGCGGCGAAGTCGTGAAAGTTTATTACATTGTGAACTCGAAAATCTCGAAATACACATGTATGACAATTACGGGCAGTGTAACGCCCACGGTGAGAAACGAGGTGTTCGAATATCATTAGTTGTCACCTCGCTCCGAGGCGTCTCGTCCGTCGAAATTTCGGCGACGAGGTGCGAGTAACGGCAATTTGCCTCTTGTTGAGATATTGAGTCAGGCTAGTGTGAAGTTTAGAGTTTAGAGTAAACACACAGAGTATCAAAGGTCAAATGGGGCACCCGGTGATTTGTATTTAACCACGAATTATTTATTTTATTTATTTATTTAGGTAACAAACAGTCTTTAACAATTAAAGTAACAAATATTAAACACAAATAGACCTACAGTACCATTATGTTATAAACAAGATTTTATATAAATGAGTACGTAAGAAACAAAGAAATGTTCAGTAACTTACAATGACTTACAATAAGGAAATTAATTTGGACATAACAACTTGATGTTTGATAATAAATTAAATTTAAATTACAGTTACATTAATTATTAATGTTAACTTAACAATTTTGACTTTCTTAGTAGATTTGGAAATTAGTAGAAAGAATAATGGTATCAGAACAGAAAAAAGGAACTAGTTTTTTTATAATAATATGTTAATTCATCATCATCATCATATCAGCCGCACGACACCCACTGCTGGGTATAGGCCTCCCCTAAGGATCTCCACGACGATCGGTCCTGCGCTGCCCGCATCCAGCGGCTTCCCGCGACCTTCACCAGATCGTCGGTCCACCTTGTCGGGGGCCTACCCACGGAGCGCCGTCCGGTGCGTGGTCGCCATTCCAGAACCTTTCCGCCCCAACGGCCATCGGTTCTTCTCGCTATGTGTCCCGCCCATTGCCACTTCAGCTGAGCAATCCTTCGAGCGATGTCGGTCACTTTAGTTCTCTTGCGGATCTCTTCGTTTCTGATTCGATCACGCAGGGAAACGCCGAGCATGGCTCTCTCCATTGCACGCTGGGTGACCTTGAGCCTCCTTATGAGACCCATAGTTAGCGACCACGTTTCACTGCCGTAAGTCATCACTGGCAACACACACTGTTCATAGACTTTCGTCTTGAGACACTGAGGTAAGTCGGACGCGAAGATTTTTCGTAGCTTGCCGAATGCTGCCCACCCGAGTTGGATTCGACGAGAGATCTCTTTCTCGAAGTTGGACTTACCTAACTGGATTGCCTATCTATGTTAATTAATTATCAATATTTATCCAACCTTCCGATTGCATTGACAAAGTAAAATTAAAAGATTTTATTTAAATTACACATTTCAATATGTTTAAAAAACATATTCAAACAAAATTAATCACACAAATCCTCTTAGGCACAGCACAATGACCGCGAATAATCGAATCCGATCAGAGTCCACACCGCAGTTCCAGTGGCGAATCGTACTATAATGCAGAGTTATTTTGGTGATACCGTCGATTAGTGGGTAACATAGAGTAGGCAATAAAGGTCCGGACGGGTGCAACACGGGATGTTTTGAATCGGCACCGCTTTACGACTCCTATATTAACCGATAATTCATACGCTGATACCGCACGCTTCCAAGCGATATGTATACGTAACTTTAAATCAATGACGTTACCAATTGATGGAACAACGGGTAACAATGTTGCGGGTTTTAGCTTTAATGAAAGAGGAGAGCTGCAGTGATTAAAATGTATGAAGCTGATTTTGGAGGAGACACTGGTGAAGGTTTAAAATTGTATAGTGTAAAAAATACTCTTAACAGAAACTTATTGGAAGCATCTTCCTAGTTGACTTATAAGAAGAATTTAATAAGTCATCTAAAGCCCTTTTTATAAAAGGAAGTAACAATCTAATTTCAGTGGATGTTGGAATGTTTGCAACCGCGTCACAAGGGTATTAAAGAGAATAATAGTTCGGTTATTATTAGGCAACTACTCAAGTGCCAGCACATGTTTATTCCGTAATGTTAGCCTATAAATCTCGTTGAACAATTTACAGGGACTTCATTTGGGAGTAATGTTGCATTAATTACTACTGTTTCATAATTCAATGGTCATCAAAATTATTTCTGTTTTAGACCGAAAACGTGTACAAATTATGTGACGATTTGAAAAAGGGAACAACAAAAGTTCTTTCTGGCATTTGTGAGTGCGATGGAGTGAATCGGCAGGTTCTCCAGTTGCTCGGAAAAGAGTTGCAATTTTATGAATGAGTTGTTTGAATGAAACACAATAATAATATGGCATCGAATGCGAACCGACGCGGAAAGCTTTCTGCTTAAACGTGTACGTGTCTGGATCGGTCTTTAAAACTGTTCGTCGTTCCGACATTAAAGATTTCACTTGGTCGTAAAACACTTAATAATATTGCAGATCGATTTACACTTGAGTTCTCTTGTTCAAATTTGGCTTTTTAAACGGGTTTGGCTTCTCTTTGTTACCTTATTATGATTAAAAGCTTGATAGGGACATTACATTCATAATAGGTACCTACTTTCCAATTTAAAACAGATTTTTTTGCAATTTGTTGAGTACCGCAGTCTTATAAGTCGGTTTTTTAATCTTGTTGCATTATTTTGACTAACCAGACAGTGTTCACTTTTAAGCGTAAGTCAGTACCTACGAGTAGTTTTATTTTAACTGAAGCATTTAATATTTTCATGTTTGAAAATATCGTTGGTCAATTTACAGCTCTCGTTCAAATAAGAATAAATAAAAATACATTCCTTTTGAATTACAATGATAAGAAATCACCCAAAACCATTAAATTTTAAATGCAAAATTATAGGTAAAACAGTCATTACTTAAGCGTTGTAAATAAACGTTGTTAATATTATTTCACCGCTGTTATCATTAATATCATCATTACGTATTTATCTAAACATTACGGCATTAGAATAATACCGGTACGTCGGATCCTTTTCAATATTTATTCTTCCCTAATTCTACCCTAATTAGGGGAAGGTGTGAATTTCTTTAAGGGGTATTATAGATTTTGAGGGTGGCCTCTTATCAGAACAGATATCTTGACACAGGAAGTGGTCGAAATAGACACCTACCTCAAGTTATGATCCACCATGTAATTGTCCAATTAAAGACACAATTTTATGTAAATATGTGTAAACGCTCTTTCGAACTTTGAATTAATAGTCTGTGGAATCGTTTATAATTCACAAACGTTCGTTGAAAAGTGGATTCATAACATAATCGATGCACAAGTTTTTTGTTTTATTGTTCTCTCAATAAAACTCAGAAATAAAATGCTAATCTTTTGTTATTTAACTCAAAGCAATTGATTTCTTATTCTTTATTGCATCAGAGAAACTGATCATTAGCTGATTCTATCATATTTTTTACAACTAATAAATGCAAACGCGTTCAATTTTTTTTACGTTATTGATTTTTTTTTTAAATATTTTGCTTCTTCTTAATTTCAATATAGTTATTACTTTTTAAGGTTAAATTGCTTATCAGTATTACGAGTATCTTCACTTTTCTGAGTTACACTTTTTATTCAGTACATCTTTTTGTAAAATCTTGTTACAAATTGATTTTTCGTATGTTTGTTTTTCCTTGTTTCGTTATAGGGACATACTGAGTTTAAGTGACGTAACTGTTACTTAAAATGTTACTTTGCATGCAAGCCGTTTTTGTTAATGTTTTATAGCTAAAAGAAACAACGGTGATGTCTGGGAAACTCACGTGTTTTCTAGCTACTGAAATCGGTTAGATAGTCGAAGTAGGAGTTCTATTAGTCGCATTCAATAAAAAATGCCACTAGAATGCTCGCCTTTATAGCAATATCTAAGATCGATGAAATGGCGATAGAAAAAACGACGAACGGGTAGTTAATTAATTAGTTTTCCTATTCACGCGAACCAAGCACGCTGGTAATTAAGACTGGATCACACGATATGTTAGCAATTCATTCTTTAATATAGATCAATGATAATCATTCGTTCTACTAAAGGTAAAAAATAAGTCATTTTACCATTGAAAATAGTTATCAGATGCAAATCGCCTGAGACGTATTTTTGGCCATAGCTCTGAGGATTTTGGAAGAATCGAGATGGGAATAGCACCAAAAGTTGAAGAGTTTATCGAGACACGTGTGAACGTTTGAATTTTGAAAATCGGCTTGTATTTTTTTTTAAATTTTAAAAATTTTCAAAAAATTCGGGGGTGTGTTTGTTTACTAAATTGCAAGTTTTACTAAAGTCATTACTTACTCGTCAATAGATACTAGGGCAAGTGTTTTTTGACACTGACATTAAAAATACTAAACGTGGTTCTACTAAACTAGAACCACGTTTTGAACTAAAAAGAATGAAAAAACCGACAAAAAAAAACTAAAAAGTAATAAATATTTTTTCACATAAAGATTTGTAATAACCCTATACAAAAGTTTTGAAACGAAAAACGTGGGGCGCATTTTACAAGATTTATCATCAATAAAATTGTCTTTTGCATGCGAATCGCTCAAAATTGAAAAATATTTTATACTTTTTAGTCCGTTTTTTTATCAGATTTTTAGTCCGTTTTAGTATTTCATCAGACCTACGTTTTCCATCAGAGTACTTGTCAAGACAAATCAAACGAACCCAAACTCGATGAGGTTATGGTTTTATTACAGAGTTCCTGTGGCCTTCTTCCAGCTCCATCACTAGACCCTGGACACCGTTTTCTATCAGAGTACTCGTCAAGACGAATTAAACGAGCCCAAATTCGTTGGAGTTGTATACTTTTATTATAGAGTTCCTGTGGCCATTTTCCGGCTTCATCATCCGACCTTGGACACCGTCTTCCATCAGAGTAAGTACTTGTAAAGACGGATCAAGTGAGCCATAAATCGATGGGGTTGTATGGTTTTATTATCAGCTCAATCCCATCATGATAATTCATTGTCTTTCAGTTCTGACCTACGTTTAAACTTTAATGTCTCTAGATCATGTGGAAACCATGGGGTATAAAATTGTTTGCAAAATTTGTGGACAAACTAAAAGATCTTCATTCTCGATTAAAAAATGTTTTTTCCTGATCAATCATAGATCGGCATATATCTATGTGCCTACTGATTATTATTATTATAATATGATTTATTGATGCCTATCTGTTGATATTAGGCATGGCCAATGATTGGCGCAGTACAGGCCAATAATTGGTCAAATGGGGCCAATAAATGGACTATGGGTCTATATTTTAGTAAAAACGAGTTTAATGGCTTAAAACGACTGAAAATATAAGAAAAAATCATATCGTATGTAATAATTATTACAAAATAGTTATTTATTTTAACGGATAAATCAATAATACATGTAGGAAATCTTTTATATTTGATGAGCTTTTTTGTAACATATTGCTTAAAGGGCAAATAATTTGCTAGTTTACCCGTACATAAAGTTAACAGTCTGTGTTAAGTTTGACTGGCATATGGATAAAATAAAAATGTAAAGTCGTAGAAAAGATAGATAGAAGTTATTACACTAATTAACAACCAAACTTAATTATGTATGTGATCGATATGGGAGAACAGCGCAATTCGTGACTGTAAAACAAATGATTTTATATGAGATATCAATCTAGAGTAATTACCCTCGTTCGCGTTATAAAAAATTACCACTTTGAATTCGCACGCGCTTTTCTCAAGATGCTCAGGCGCGTTCAATGCCGTGACGGCTTATCCAGTGATCAATCAAATCACGCTGATTTTTCCGATTGGAAAGATCAAGCGAAAATTGCATTTCTACAGATACGCAACTTACTGATATTGGTTTTTTATGAATTTTCAATGACTTGGCTTGTTTGATTTTGCTAATCTAGTTAGTACTAGACAATACTTCAACTTAAATATTTCCAGACAAAGCGTACGCTCTGTGTGATGTCTTATGATTAAAGTAATTCCGTCTTTTGCTATGTATAAGAATCTGACTTTATCTGTGATATCTCACTAGGACACTAGTGGCGACGCAACTAGTCGCGCTCCCGACAAAATGATCATGTACAAATGTATGGAGAGTACCTCACCTGGTATCCACTTGGTTACACAACCAATTTGGAGGCGGCAAGCTTAGTTACCAGCTAGTAGCACAACCCTGGTGTCTTAGTGAGATAGGGCCCTTACGCTAATAGTTTGCTCCACAAGCATTTGGCCCAAAGTAGGTTTAGCAATAAGATCAACGAAAATCGGATCTTACATGTTTTGAAATAATGCACTTATCAGCCGGAGCGTTCTGTAATTTTATATGCGGCTCGTTTTATCGTAAATTTAATACTTTAATGATGTCTCCAAAGGTCCGACTTTGATAAAAACCTCATGTACCTGGGCAGAGCATCGCTCCGCGTCACCCACGGTTAGCTAGCGGGTTTCGTGTCATCGATATTTTTTGCCGAACTGATGTCTTTAACGAAATACATGTCATTGGGTCCGATTTCTCTAAGATTAACTTTTTTACATTATTTAACAAATAGATCGGACCCTTGTACGCTCGAATATTCAGTTACATGGTTTAACACTTAAAAGGGCTTAACGACTCTAACACATCCTGCGGGTTACGATAAAAAAGACGACAAAAAGAGAATACTTCTCGTGTTTGTTTTTTAAAAGATGTCTGCTGTAGATAAGGTGCAGCGGCACTTTAATCCTCCGACCGTCCGATATTTGAAAAGGATATGATGACAACTTTTTTGTGCTCTTTATCTAATAAGCACATAAACCAATACTTAAGACGCGCATGTACCTACTTATTAACAAAGTTTGTTCATGATGATAAAATAAGTGTAACACATTTATTTTCGGGGTTTATCGATAGTTCTTAATCTGCTGCCAAATCTTAACGAGTAGTCGAGTTCTGGTCTAGTTGGAAAATTTTGTGTAGTGTCAGACACTACAAGGTCCATTCTTTGAAACATGTTTTGTCGAATTTGCTAAGTTTGGTTTCCTTTTATATTTAAACAAACAAATGAGAATCCTTATTATAAAGATTGATAAAACTCCGTCCCTCTTTTGTCGAATAAAGTGTAAACCAAATATTAGGTAACCTATGTGTGAAATTGGTATTCGTAATAATGTATGTATGTAAAAACGGTCGTCCGCAATGGCCGCCAGAATAAAGAGGGTACGTTGTTCTACAGAAATAATCGTCGTTTCATCACTCGTATCGTTTGAACGAAGTGAATCCCTTTTAAGCACCGGCGTCGATTTCAGCCGCATCCCCCTCACGTTGATCGATATAATCCCTATTACCATAGTCATTAGGTCCAATGAGCGACGATTTCTGAGCTAAATGACTACAGCTCGAAGCGACATATATACAACGTTACCGAGCAAGGATTAAATAACTATGCAGGGTATGTAATGTAGGTAATACAGGGATTCGTCGTTTAACGGCTTCAGGATTACCTTAATAATACCCTCAACACAACAAATGTTTTTAGCCTCGCGTATGTGTGAGAGAGCGAAATGTTGCCGATGAGTGTGCTACAAGCCGATGAGCGTCGTGCGGTGTGTAGGAAGCCATAGTTCGCCAGTCGGGTCATAGTCACAGCTACTGCTTAGGCCACAGTCAACCGACGTGACTTTACTTGGCTTACGACGCCCCAACACCACTTCTTTGCATAATTAAAGGTTAAGTCACACATACAAAGGTTATACCTACCGGAATTTAGGTGTTCGAATTCTAAAGCTGCTCTCATCACCAGAATGTTCTATAATTTAACATTGTAATACATCGCACCTTTGCAATCGCATTTATGAAATCGCATTAGAATAAAATGATCAGATAAATATTTTTTTTTTCCGGAAACGTCCTATAATAACACGCAAAGAGTACAATAGGAGTATTAATTATTATTTTCTTTCACAAAGTTGTATCATAAGCATTCGGGTGGCATTTCTCGGTTTCTAATCCCATAGAGAACACAATGAACGTTGGACGGCTGGGGACCATTTTTCATTCCAATGACAAATATTTAGAAAGTTATTTATCCGCGTACCACTGCAGTCCTCAATTAAAAAAGGTCGTAAGACCACGCTCGCATCTTTTGCTTTATGTTCGGACAACTAGCGGATATTTATTCTGCGACCGCTGATCGATTCAGGTAGTCCGTTGAATAAATCTATTATAACGACAATATGCTTCACCCCATAGCCCTTTGTCATCTGATTTAAAATTTCTCAACCGTATCGTATTAGTGCACTGATTTTTTGCTATTCAAATATTAAAGGAAGTGTAAAGCGAATCCAATTCGCGTACTCCGACGGCGGCGTAGACACGCCCAAGGTTCCTCATTAGAAGCGCAACCCTTTTTACACATTCATCAAATGCTCGTTTATTATCCATCAAGTTTCACTATGCTAATGCTAATACTCGTATATTTTTTCGTTTAGTTAACGCTCCGTCGAAAAGTCTGATTGATAGCGACCTCGTAAATGTACTGTGAGTTTGCTTTGCGATCGTACGCTGCGCGCACGGAGGCCTCCTAAAAGTAATGTGTGTATAAATCTGCACAGGCGAATGTTAAAACGCGCCATAAAGGCATTTCAAAATTTACAACTTACAGAGCACCATATCGACAGCCTCCAACAGTCCGCCGCCGGCGCAGGCGGGGATGAGCGGGGGCGGTGGCGCGAGCGGCGCGGCGCGACCGAGCTCGCCCGCGGCGGCCCCGCGCTGCTGCGACACCGGCCGCCCTATATTTCAAGACCCTATTACTGGCCAGACGGTCTGCTCGTGCCAGTACGAGTTCCTCAACTACCAGAGGCTCGCGTCTGGCGTGCCGCTGTCTATGTACAGCGCGCCGTACTCGGACGCAGCCGCTGCAACCGCGGCTGGCATGGCCGCTTACTTTCCTGCACTTGCCGCTGATCAACCGCCCTTCTATCCAAACGCTGTTAGTATGATCGAATATATCTTACAAACTTATTATTAGTAAATTACAATAACACATCATTATCTGATTATGCTAAAATAAGACAAAAAAATCAAATGGACAAGAGTGCAGAAGACCCTGTCACTGGCTAAAGGCTCGTCCCAGTACGAGTTCGGTGAGTTCCTCGACTACCAGATGCTCGCATCTGGCGTGCCGCTGTCTATGTACAGCGCGCCTTAATCGGACACAGCCGCTGCAACCGCGGTTAGCGTTGCCGCTTAATTTCCTGCGCTTGCCGCTGATCAACCGCCTTTATGTCCGAATGCTGTAAGTATGATCGAATAAATAACAAAAATACTTCATTATCTGATTATGCTAAAATGAGACAAAAAATTTAAATGGACAAGAGTGCAAAAGACCTCTAAGCTAAACGCTCGCGCCAGTAGGAGTTCCGCAACTACCAGAGGCTCGCGTCTGGATTTCCGGACGCTGTTAGTACAAACTAATTTAATAAATAACAATAATACATCATTATCCGACGAACTAAAACTAAAAAAAATACACCATCTTCCATCGGAGTACTCGTCACGACGAATCAGGCGAGCTCAAACTCGATGGTGTTGCATGGTTTTATTACAGAGTTCTTGTGACCCTCTTCCGGCTCTATCATATGACCCTGGACACTATTTCCCAACAAAGTACTCGTCAAGACGATTCAAACGAGCCCAAACTCCATGGGGTTGCATGGTTTTATTACAGAGTTCCTGTAGCCTTCTTCCTGGTCCATCATCAGACTCTTGGACACTATTTCCCAACACAGTACTCGTCAAGACTATTCAAACGAGCGCAAACTTGGTGGGTTTGCATGGTTGCAATACTGAGTTCCTGTTGCCTTCTTCTGACTTCATCATCAGACCATGGAAACTATTTCCCAACAGAGTACTCGTCTAGACAATTCGAACGAGTCCAAACTCGATGGGGTTGCAATGTGGCATGGTTTTAATATAAAGTTCCTGTGGCCTTCCGGCTCCTTCATCAGACCTTTGGACACTATTTCCTAACAGAGTACTCGTCAAAATGATTCAAACGAGTCCAAACTCGATGGGATTACATATTTGCAATACTGAGTTCCTGTAGCCTTCTTCCGGTTTCATCATCAGACCCTGGACTTCAACTCCCGTCAGAGTACTTGTCAAGATGATTCTAACGAGCCCAATCTCGATGGGGTTGTATAGTTTTATCACAGAGTTCCTGTGTTCCTTAATCAGATTTCTTACACCATAATATTGCATTGCCTTCCAGTTCTGACCTAGTATGTTCAAAGTTTCAAGTCTCTAGCTTATCGGGAAGCTGATAAATATAAAATCGTTTGCAAACTTTACGGACACACAAACAAACAAGAAAGCAACCTAATAAAAACGTGTTTAAATGGACAAGAGTGCGTCCCACTATTCCATTGCAATGGTAATACGGTAATACACACTCTGTCACTGGCTAAACGGACTGCTCGTGCCAGTACGAGTTCTTCAACTACCAGAGACTAGTGCCTGGCGTGCCGCAGTCTATCAGCGCCGTACTCAGAAGCCACCAGCTTTCCGCTGACCAACCGCCCTTAAGAGGCCGGCGAACAGTGAGCTTCCCATACAAACGTAATACCAAAATGGTTTGTAATTTGAGCTTATTTAACTCTTTTCGCGATGTTATTCGGATTTTCGAATCAAGACAGTATTTGTCTAGGGTTCTATTAAATAAAAAATCCAAAATACTAACACAATTCAAAATAAATAAATACATTTTTTTTTTCATAGAAAACTGTAAATCGCATTAATATTTTTTGTTTGGTTTGGTATTTTGGATTTTTTAGCTAATAAAACCATAGACAAATAATAGGTACTGTCTTAATCCGAATAACATCACAAGACCAGTTAATTATTTTCAAATTGCAAATCATTTTAGTTTTACGTTTGTATGGGAAGCTCACTGTTCGCCGGACTCTTAATGCGAACGTATGATCGATTATGACTAAACAACTGGATAATAATATCAGGAATACATCTTATCTGATTACGCTATAAAATTGCAATTGAAAAATGACAAAAGTGTAAAATATTAAAATGTACCTTGTACCTTACTTGTATTATTTTTTAAGGGAAAATATTTAATTATTTTATGTACTTATTATCTTATAATATTATCTGTTAAATATAGTAACCGAGTTATTAATAATAGTTAATAAAACACGAATGTGATAATAGTATCACATGAGTGTTTTAATACCTAATTATGTACAGTTGCATACAAGACTTTATCTACACCCATTTTTTATTTTTTATTATTTTTATTTGGGAAACAAACAATATATTAATACATATGGATTAAAAACACCCATGATATTTATCTACACCTATGATATGTATCCTCTATAATGGTTTTGACTTTGACTTTGTCTTTGACTTTGACTTTCCTCCCCCTCCTCGTCATTATGTCATCCGCAAGAGTGTTATAATGTTATACTGAAATTCATAAAACAACGCTTCGCGCGTAGGTGCGCGGCGCTACAGAACCAGCTCTCACTCGGGATATTGTAATGATGGCAGTAAGCTAACCGTTTCAGAACCCTTTATAGAGGATTTAAAGCATGGGTGTAGATAATAGTAGTTTATGATACTGATGCATAATGAGGGGTATTAAAACATGAGTGTGTGTTTAAAAACTGAGCCGTAGGCGAGGTTTCTAATAGTATCACACGAGTGTTTTAATACCTAGTTATGTAGGTACAGTTTCATACACTACTTTATCTACTCTCATACAATTTGTGATTGGACCTACAAAATAAAATATCGATGATAAAAAAGGAGTTTCTCGGTAGGTAGGCAGTACTTACCTAGGTTAAGTAAGACGTTGTTCCGTCGCCGCGTCTAAAATATCGGGTGGAGTAAAATTTTCACGCACTACACTCACTACTATGACATTTTTAAGCAAAAGTAAAAATTACAATCTAAAAATGGCGCGTATTCAAATAGAAAAATAAATAATGAGATAATCGCTACGCTCGTCAACGATCACCATAGAGTACATTTTCTTCTTCTTATTTTTGTTATGGCAATCTACTCCTCTTCAGGGAGTAGTTTTTGCCAGTGTCAAGTGTTAAAATCGTGGAAAGTATGTGAGAATATCGTTGTTTTTTTTAATATCACGGCACTGCCTTCTTCTTAGATTTGCCCTGTGTCGTAATGAGAAAAAAAGTTATTTTATAACATTGCTTAGTATAGCGAAGGTATGTTATAAAATAACTTTTGATTTTTTTTTCGGTATTGCGTGTATAAAGTATGCCAATATAAATTCGTTTTGAAATTCATAATTCGAATTTTACGATATGATAGTAGATAATAGTTATTTGTTATTCAAGTGACCAAAATCAATTTGTGCTGCGAGTTCCGACTTTAAATCACGAACTAGCGAAGTAGTCTTTCTAGACTACTATTACGAGTACTAGACGAGTAGTCTATATTAGAATCACTCGCTACACTCGTGATTATATTCTTATAATCACGAGTGTAGCGAGTGATTCTAATATAGACTACTGAGCACAGTGAGTGATTTAAAGGCACGAGGCAGAACAAAATTTTGGTCTCGTGTAAAACATACAACTTTTCACCTCTACCAGCAAGAAAATTTTCACGTTACTTTCTTAGTATTTGTTTAAAAAAAACAAAAAACCGACTTCATAAACCTACCTCTAAAAAGCAAGAAATAATATTCGTAATAATAAAATACGTCTATTGTAGTCGGGTGGGGCTGGAGTACAGATTCTTTTTTTTATTCTAAAAGTTAACGTAAGGTCTTTAATTTTAGTCAAGGAGCTCGGTGGCGCAGTGGTACAGCGCCTGGCCTAGCGATTGCGGAGGTTAAGCAAATTTCGCAAGGGTCGATCATGGGATGGGTGACCAAAAAATTGTTATCTCGAACTCCTCGGTGCTTCGGAAGGCACGTTAAGCCGTTGGTCCCGACTGCATTTGCAGTCCTGAACACCCACCAATCCGCATTGGGCCCGCGTGGTGGGTTATGGCCCTTTATTTATGGACATTTATTTTAATTTTAAATTTTTAAGAGTGGAGAAAGGTGGCTTTTAACACTTCAAATAATAAATAAAATTCAACGATATCCTGTAAAGTAAGAAACACATAATAATTCACATCAGAAAAACTAAAAATATCAAGTTACTCGTACAAGTAAGTACCAAAAAAAGATCGCTGGATATACATGAACACGATCAAGTATCTATAACAAAAAGAACTCTACTGTTTTAATAGCATAAAACAACTGCTAAAATTAATTAAGTTCACAAGAGCTTAAAGGCATCACCGCTCGGAACGAGATATTAAATAAATTGAAAGGATTAGGGACGTCTACAGCGAAGCAGATTATTTTTATCGTTCACTTTTTGACAGAAGCAACAAAGGAATTACTTTAAAATAATTAGGATATGTTGTCAAAATAGAACCATAGAGGAATAGGATATGTGAGTGTTAAGTAGGCACAACAATAACTTTATATTTAAAAAAATGCGTATAAATTAAATTCATAATCCGATGATGTATATCCTTTTGTCCATCTCCACAAAAAAGATGTTGTGTGCCTCGTTAGAATCTTAATACGTTTAACAATTTCTTTCTGGGAGATTAAAATATTCAACCGGGAAGCTGTGCCGAGTCGAATTATGTTTTTGACACGATTGTTAATTTTATTTTGTCATAAACATCTAATATGGGCTTCTCCTACTCCGTATACAAATGTTCAAAATATTGTGACAAAAAGAGGCAATATAACTCGTATTCATTATTAGCTCTAAAATTTTAGATAGAACAAAGTTTTTATTATTTAACAAAAAAAATGAATCCTATTCACTCCGCCGAAAAAAGTCAACTTAGACCGAGCTTCACCGAAAGCCGTGTGTGTGGGTAGTGACTTTGAATGATAATGATCATAATAACATAAAAGTAGCCACGGTACGTAATATATGACGTGTAGTAAAACTTTTTGAGGAAGGTGTGAAAAGGTGGGGCCGTGGACGTGTCTCGGCAGATGATTCAATCATTCATGAGGATATGATCATATATCATCAGTGGCGAAAGTGTTAACTCGAAACGCCGCCGTGCCGGTTGCCTCACTATCAATGGGACGCCCTCAGTTTTTTTAACACCTTTTTGTTTGAACTTATATGTCAAGCTCCCTGGGGTAGATCGTGACTATCAATTATTAGTATAAAATGTAATAAATAACAAAGAAAATAAGACAAAGGCTATATTACAATTTTTACTTGAAGTGTAAATAGTTCCTAATAACATTTCTGACTTTCAATCTAACCCTTTTTTATTTTGGTGAAAGAAATAAATCTCAAAATTTGGTTTGAAAGTTTTATTGAGCAGATTTAAATAATTTACTTAACAAACACGCATTATGAAAAACATATCTGAATAAAGATACCTATTTTGAGCCATTCACACACTTAACATGTTTTGTACTCGCTGTCATCTCATGATAGAGTTAACAATTTTACCTGCGCCTGCGTGTCTAAGAAGCTTTCTAAGGGATTAAAGAATTATTGGGGAAAAAATATGTGAACAGAATAATCGTATAATGCATTGGCATAATACGTATCTATACAACGAGTTACAAAATAACCCCTAAATAATGCCGAATATGGTAGATAGGGACCATCAAACTGAACAACTTCTACTATGCGACTAAGTCTGATATCGCGAAAAAAAATCAGCTAAAATTTCCATCCCAAAGCAAAAGTTGTTAAGTTTGATGGTCCCTTTATCTACCATATTCGGCATTGTAACACGTTGTATATTGCGGTGTTTTTCAGATGGTATTGAGTGATCGATAGCTAATCTACTTTAAATTAAAACAAAAAAATAGATACACAAAAACGCACAGTATCAAGTCTTTATGATTTTGTCTACTTCATTGTTATTAAAGACCTAGGCTCTTTAGTTTGTCTCATATATAAACGAAACAGAACTTATAATCCATATTTATTAAGTAACATGAATTTTTACTAAGTGGCAGGGAATAAAGTTGTACAATTTTGCGCATAATTTTATGACACTGCACGATTCTGGTACGCTACGTCAATGTAATAAATCCAACCGCATATTTGCGTTATGGGTTTGTGAGATTATTTGAGGTAACAGAATACTGGAATTATACCTATCAGAAAGGTCGAAGCAACAAAGAGCGACAGAGAGGCTGGATTACGCTGTCGTACTTGAGTAAAATTTATTATCGGATTTTCGATTCGGCCACCAATGAAGTTGTTGGACAACAAAATCTTTTGATAGATTTATCCTGGTTGACCGCATTAAGAGTTGCCACCGAGTTATTTTTAATGCGTTGCTATAAATTTTTTAATCCTCAGCTGGTTAGTAATTGTCGGTTTCCATTACATTTTTTTCTCATGCGAATGTGCAATCTTTGTTAGCAATTTCCGACAAATCTTTTACCTAATCCAACTGTAGGTATCGGGTAGTATGATATACATTATACATTCATCATAATAATTTTTGTCACAGTTACGACTTAACAAATTGTAGTAATAAATTAGTTTGTTTATCTCGACAACATAAAGAAAGCAAAGTTCAACAATCCTTACGAGAGACAAGAAAGATACATTTGTCGACCGAAAGATGATTGATGTAGTCGCCTTGTATCTCTGCCCATTAAATAATAATAGTTAAGACGAAACTCTGAGACGATCGATCAAAAAATCAATCCGTCGAGGATCGTTTTTGTAATAGATTAAGTTAAAGCTACCGGAAACTATGGGGTATAAAGATGGTCTGATTTAACGAGATTATGGTGCGAATTATTTACTTTAGTAATATCTTGGGATGAAAGTTTTTAATCTAGTGAAATAATGTGATATTAAGAGGTGATAATATGTTTCTTTATTATGCGCAGGCGGCAGGGATCGAGCTGAAGGAGAACCTGGCGGCAAGCGCAGCGAGCTGGCCTTATCCTACAGTTTATCACCCTTACGATGCAGCATTTGCTGGATATCCTTTTAATGGGTAAGTCATAATTTTTACAGCACAACAATTTATTACTTAACTTTAAAGTGATGCGACATAGTTCTTCTTTGGCAATAAGTTAGCCTAGGCTTTTACGCTCACAACAACATCATCAACGTCTTCAATTCTTCATTGAATCTAGTTAAGATACTAATTTTATATTAATTTTATATAATCTATGGGTATTTCCAAGATGTTTGTGTTTAAATGTTGACGTTAACTGTAATTCTCAAGAGAATAGGATTAATAACGCCCTCATGGAGTCTATTCATATTGCGCAAATGGAAAGGGGAGTAAAGAAAGGGCATATAATGACTTCATACTATCGACAATATTGTTTAAAAAAATGACTTATATCCGTAACAAAGTGGGCGGTTTGGGCAGACATAATAAAGTTACTTTAAGTCGCCCCGATAGGTGGCTAGCCGGCCTAACTGTCTGTATTGAGCTCTCGCCAGTTGACAAATAGTCCCTGGCTGCAGTCAGGCATATCAGCAGGATAGACGCGCAAATCTCTAAAAAGGGAACAAATCACTGTACGCTAACGGCTAGACAGGAATTCCCTATGCACTGTCATTCTAATTTTCCACCACCGCCGCACAGCTCTCTTTGTGTTGCTAAAACGTCCCAACGCGATTTTGGAATTGAGAACGCCGCTCAGTTTTTCAAAATTCTCAGAAAAGGGACACAATGTTTACAGCACTGGGGGGTGACTTTTGAACACGAACGAGGTTCTGAGATCGAATTGGTATCGAATAAACGTCAAAATTCTGTTATTTTAGTACATTGAAAGGGTTGCCATGGTTTCCATTGTACTGTTTTGGTATTTACTCGATACCAATAATTCGATCTCAGAACCTCGTTTGTGTTCGAAAGTAACCCCTCTGGTTCTCCAAATCGTTTGAAACAATTGAAAACTTTCAAATACAATTTCTAGAAAGATTGCTAGCCTATGTTATCTTCAACATTTTTATAAACTCATAGGTAACTACTTCATGGTCATTTACAGGCACATCTACAACGAACTGTTTATCGTTATCCGTATGTACGATTACATTTCGGCACAGATGTAGGTATTGATCGATAGCGGCAAATCGTAAGGCGGCAAAATGTAAAGGTTACAAAACATGGGTTTATTAGATAATTACGCCTGTAATATCAGGTTATCGAAACTGTATTTGTATTTGTCGGCTTGCATGTCACAAAACAAGATCACCGACGTAATAACGCAATCGAAACAATATTAACGTTAATCATAATTAATGTTTATCATTAAAATAGGTAAGTATGTTGCGTAAAGTATATTAATCGTTTTGATGTCGAATACTAAATATCAAAAGCTCAAACCTTCCTTCTTGCCATAAGAATACAAACTTTAAAAAATAAAGACCGAACGCGTACGCTCTTGTTTTCAAAGCAATATCAAAATGAACATGGAATTAGCCATTGAGTAGGTATTTTCTACAAATCTCAAGATATCTTAAAAATCCGCTCAAAAAGCAATAAAATAAATGGCATCATCACAAACAGACGTTAATTTAAAAGCTCTTCAGTGAACGTACACACGAGCAGGCTATTTTTTTTTGTTTATCTACGACACAAAGCGGTTGCTTGGGCTTCATCTCACCTGATATTAAGTGACGATAAGGCCGAAGGTAGAAGAGCACTGTACTTTACATGTATACCTCACCCTCAACTCCTGAGGAACTTACTATCTTACCTCTCACAACAATGTTAAATTGTTGTTGTGGCGTCGCGTCGCGATGCCGATGGTCTAGCCTTTGGGCTTAAGCTCTACCACCAACGAATTGATAACAGTTACCTTCTTCTTAAAAACAACCAACACTATAGGTATTATTTTCTTATTCTTGTTGTCTATACAGAGAGTGCAACTTTGAAATGTTTAGCAGTTGCCTTCGATTTTCTTCCCCAGCTTGTAGGTAATTTTCATGCTTTCTATTCTTAATCAAACCTAGAGCTGCCGATATCGTTACAGAGTTTGTAAAATATGAAGTAGTATGTAAAAAAGTGTAATAGTTTTATAGAGAAAACTGAATTTCCTTAATATTAGAGATTTTAGATATATAAATTCAGTAATAAATAAATGTAATTTATACAGGAAAGAACTGTTGAAGTATGTTCTATTAATATATCATACGGTTAACAAGACTAATAGATCACTGGTTCTTCGGTTAGACAATGTGGGACCGTCTTGATTTATACGTTTTTAATTGCACCAGTGCACGCCCGCCGCTAACTTTGAATGAATATAGATTAAATGATCCGAATAAACTTTGTAATGTCGTATCGAAATTGAAGCGAGATAAAATATGACCAAGAAGGTCGAGATAATACTTAGCAAAAGGTGTGAATTGAGCAATATGTTTAAAATTAAAATTGAGTTAACAAAGTGAGAATTTAATTTGGTTTGTAGATTGTATGAACGTTTTGAAAAAATACACCGTGCAAGATTATACCTACTACTTAACAATGGAAAACTTTAGCAGTGTTGAGAAGGAATAAGGAATACTAAATTATTGAAATTTGAGAGTTGACTTACAATGTAGCGATATTCGTTCGAAAATGAATACCTGACAAACGTCTACTTTAAAAATACCAATAGAATATATAAATAAATAATATTTGAATAACGTTTTTTATTTTACAAAAATACACTTTACAATAAAGTTTGTGAGACGTCTCCAGAATCATAATAATAAAAACAGACTTGAGTAAAATTAATAATGAAACGGATCTCAAACCTCAATTTATCAAAAAAACAATTGCCAAATTATACAAAATTCTGACGTGAAACGTTTACAAAAAGTAACGCAAATAAATCTTCGTCATTTCAAAAATAACAGGCGTTAAATAACACAATTTATGTTGCTAAGGCGAAGGGGCGGCGCGGCACTAATAACCTAATAGAAGGCTTTCAGTACGTAGCCGGTGTAGACGGGTCGGCAGGTGTGGACGATCCCTTCGATGCGTATCTCGAGCCTTAATCATTCACCTCACCAACAATCCGTAATGATATTTACTTAATAAACACGAGAACGGACCGTAATTAAGTGCAATTAACTATGTTACAGAGTGTGTTAGGAAATTAAATATGCTTATTTGGATCGCGTTTTGTTTAGTGAGAGATCACGCTCTGTGAGTTATCTACACGATCTACATAATTTCGCCAAACGTCTTGAGGTGGAAATTGTATTTCAATGCTGCTGAGATTTTTTTACCCTTATAACTTTTTTATTATTGCCGTTTTTTATTTTACAAGGCGTTACCTCATTCTAAAAAAATATTACAATATAACATTTTACCCACAGATCGGTACCTACGTATTAAATAACCGAAACATCAAAATACTTGAAAAAATGGCTCTTTTCTGGTGTTTTGATTAGAAAGAAACTCAAACTTAGCAGTTAGTAATATGAAGGGTTATTTAAGTTTTTGAGATAAATTGAGATAAACTGCATATTGTATCGTTTTTGTTTGGCTGCAAGGTACAAGAAACACAAAAAATATTAATAGGTAGTAAAAAAAGTGCAAACTAAACGTAATATTATCAAAATTTAGCGTTTTTCCAAGAAATGTAAAAAATAAGTTTAGTAAACTTCAGTTTTAGCAAGATAAAATCTTGTATTCGTCATTTATAGAGAAAATTAATAAAAAAAATATCAGTTTATTTAAAGCAATTAATCTGTTTTTACTGGTCAGAGGCATTTTAGAATAAAAATCAACTAATAAATAATAAAATAAAAAATAAAAGACATTTATTTCATCACACACAAATAACAACAAAACAGCTTATTACATCATAGAGTGCTTCGAGTGTGTGATCTAGAGCCCAAACTAGGGCGACCCTGTATTTCAGGTCTCCAGGTCCTCACCCACGGATCACCTAAGTATATTTATTAAATTAATAATAGTATAGGTAGTCTTAATAATAATCGCTCATATATGTGTGTGTGTGTGCGTGTGTGTGCGTGTGCGCGCGCGCGCGCTTGTGTGTGTGTGAGCGAGTAATTGTGTTAGTGTTTTATTGTTCTAGTATTTTATTTAAATAAGTAAATTGTAGTATGAAAGTAATTTTAACAAGTTGCATGAAGCAGAAGTAGATTATTGCAGGATTTCTAGTGAAGACTCTGTTTCAATGTAGTTATTTTTTAGCAGCCAATTTCGAATAACAGATTTACACTCATATCTTGTTTTGCTGTATATATTTAAATGTAATAAGTTTATTGTACAAATAAGGTGCTAGGAATTCGTAGTGCCTACGGAAGAAAGCTGTATGGTGTGTTACTGTTTCGCATACTTTGTCTGATCTACGTTTAGAAAGGATGAATGACGGATCATAACTAAGACTTGAATGTTTGTGAAGTGTGACATTGAGTATGAATAATGGCCTAATAGTAAGAACTTTACAGTCCTGGTACAATTTTTCAGTTGGGTATAGGAACGGTTTCTTCGACATAACTTTCAGAACCGATCTTTGTGCACGTTCGATTTTAATCATGTTTGTTTTGCATGCACCGCCCCATGCAGAAATGCAGTAGCTGACTATTGATTGTGCCAGTGCTAGCTAAACAGACTTAATTAGTTTTGGTTCAAGGACATTACGAAGCATTTTAAAGATCCATATTAACTTTCGTGTGCGAGATGACAATGAGGCAATTTGCTCATTCCACGAAAGGGTTTCGTCAATATGAACACCTAGGTATTTTGTATGACTCACTTTATCCAAGCACAGGCAGTTACAAGTGTACAAATCCGTACAACAATTAGAGGTGTGAAGTTTTAAAGTAAAATCGGAAGTTGGTAAGTATTTCTTCTTTATACTGAAGGCTTTGTATTTTGACTTTTGAACATTAAGAGTTAAAAGGTTTGTATGTAACCATGAGGATACGTGAGCCAAGCCTGTTTCTGCATATTTTTTCGCTTCACCCCAAGTTTTTCCTTTAAATATAAGAGCGTTGTCGTCTGCGTAGGAGAAGATACTACCATTGGGAGGTTTGTAATTACACAGGTCGGTAATGTATATAAGAAAAAGGCTTGGCCCTAGGACACTGCCTTGTGGAACTCCACAAGTAATGGGAAGCTCCGAGCTGAAAAGGTCGCCAATTTGTACTGTCTGACTTCTGTTAGTCAGGAAGCTGTGGAGTAGTTTTAACGGTACACCTCTGATTCCAAAAGATTCCAGTTATTGAGGTAAGATGGACGTGGAGACAGTGTCGAAGGCCTTCGCCAAATCTAGGAAAACACCAATACATTTTTCTTTAATGTGCAATGTTTTAGCTACAGTATTAATTGTCTAATACGACTGTCTGTCAATACGACTCATATTTTTTTACTTGTAGCTACTTATTGTCAAGTTTGTCAAGAGGAATTTACAAAATGTTTTTGGTATTCGAATATTCTAAAGCCATTTTTTATATGAACAATATTTGTCTCACGTATTGCGTGTTTTATGTTAAAGATAGCTATTGATATATGGATATCTTTTATGAATTTATTAGGAATTTTCAAAATTCACCTTCGCACAGAGTTGTTTCGATTATAATTATTATGTAATATAAGTGTTGAAGTTCAAAAATGGAACATGATTGGAATATAAGAAAACAACGTGTGAGTGTGTTTCAGTAGCATTATGATATGACAGTTATTTAGAAATCCACGCTAACCATTCTAACACTTTAAATTACAGTTAAATTTGAA
The DNA here is from genome assembly GCA_950108535.1 of Agriphila straminella. NCBI lineage: Eukaryota > Metazoa > Arthropoda > Insecta > Lepidoptera > Crambidae > Agriphila > Agriphila straminella. Next base: position 16,268,048 of record OX467303.1, read on the forward strand.
TAACACAGAGAATTCTGGGGCCCTACCGGCTAACTTTTCGAACTTAGGCGGGTCTTAGCTTCAACTTAAAACGGAGAAATCAAAGTAAGTAAGGAATTTCGTATTGTACTATTTGTCGAAGTTATTTGGAAGATATCGTTGTTCGTGTGACATCATGAATTAGTTCACCATTTTGGCCCAATTGGAGCTTGATATATCTGTTTTAATTTGAAACCCGGCAGACTTTTCGAAGTTCGATGCGATAGTCGGTACGGCCCCTGATCAAAAATTAAATTAACAATGATAATACCATGATCGTGAGATCGAGTAGTCGACATATAAACAGATTTTAATGCGATAAATGTGTCAGGCAAATCTTCAGTTAAAACAATAAAGCGTTTTGTCGGGAAATTTCGCCAACAATTTAGCCTGAGGGCAGGTTTCGCCGGAATCAAGAGTGACATCGAGCGTGTCCCTAAAATGACTGGAACAAATTAAGCTCTCTTTACCCATTTACCCCCCCCCCCCCCAGGTCACTTAGCTGGCTTGGACTACTGAATATCCATAGTTAATTCATCTTAAGCCTGTCATCGTTGCGGTCGGTGACCACTTAATCCATAACAGACATTGCGAGCTACTATCCAACTGTAATTATCGTTGAAAACTATTTCCTTAATCAGAGATAAAATAAAATAAAAAGGCACTTTCTAACCAACATTTAAGTTTTTTTTATAATTTAACTACCTAGCGTCCGTCAGTCTTTTTCTTTATTCCTCGAAAAAAAGTGTTTTTTTATGGTTTTGGGTATCAAAAGATCAAGAGCTTGTGCGGGGCATCGTACCTATTGTACCGTATTTTTTAAAATCTGTCAGCATTTGCATACACCTTGACAGATGTACAGAAAATGACATAGGCTACCTTCATCCAGAAACAAGTACCTACTGTTCCCGAGGGATAGACAAATAACTGTCCACGCAGACAAAGTCGCGGGCGATCGCTAGTCCATGATTAAACCAAAACGAAATCTTTCTTATTTCGGGCCTCTCAGATAAATAAATGAATAAATGATTGGACAATTTCACGTTAGAGTATATATTCTGTGGTAACACCTAGATCCGTCATAGAAATTAAAATTCATCATTTCAATTTCTGCCTGGCCGGGAATCGAACCCGGGACCTCTTGCGTGGTAGACCGGCATGTTGACCATTGTAACACTCGGGTCGTCTATAAAGTCACTTTTATATTTTACGAAACTTCGCTTGCAAATGAGGTATGGGATTAACATAGTTTTCGCTAATTAATGGTTTTTACAACGCAACATCCATACATTTTTCGACAGCGAAGCTGTGCAAATGTAATAGTCAGGCAGCCAGGAGGCACTTTTGTTAAAATTGCTTAAATTGTTGATAGTTAGCCTAGGGAGCCTAGAGTGCCAAATTTGAACAATTTACATGAGAATACAAAATTTTATGGTTCAGAATCAGGGAGGGAATTTAAACTATTTCGTATTATTCCAATATTTTAGTATTGAATGATTAACGATTGAGATTGTGTTGAATGATGAAATAATGTGAAAGATGAAAAGAAAAATTAGGTATGTGTTTTGATCTCAGTAAAACTAACAGGATATGGGGGATATCAGATAGTATCATTTGAAAATTTTCCGTTACTGAAACTGCATACCTACAGAAAAATAGTAATTACTTCATTTACGAATTTTAAAAGTATAATATAGTTCAATACGTGACCATGAAAACTAGTTATAAAACAAAATCAATCAGGCCGGGATTAATTCATTTATTTCTATAGTTGTATTCCAATGTTTTGGTATCACAATGTTACAGAAAAAACAAAGTTTATTTTCCAAAATTCTCAGAAAAAAAAACTTAACCCTGTTTTCCTAATTAAAACTACCAGATTGTAATATAAATCCAGGAAACACTTTGTACAACAAACGTTCATGCTTAAATGACATATTGGACTATCGTACAATTACTATGTATAATGTAACACAGAGTTGTCTACGAACGAAAGTGTCAAAGTAAGTAATTTAGTTATATCCTTTTTGGAATCGATCACCATTATTAATGAGTCACTCGAATCGAATTATTAGTGTCCCTTATGAGATGGTCGCGTCGCACTCCTTAGGCGGGTGTGGCCCGTTACTTGGCCAACGGTGGCCGACTGCGCCGTGACCGGTGTTATAACCACAAGCGACATTTCCGCTGTTTACAGCATAATTACCACGGAAAAATCAACGCCATATAAGCCAGACGAATTTCGATGTTTCGAGGGGCAACGAAAGATGCCACTCACGTACCAATCTATTTGGCTTCGCCGGTATTGTGTAGACAAAGTAACGATTACTCATTCCCGAAGTTTATTTACGACGGGAAGAAATTGCAATTGTATTCTCTTAATGGTGATAACTTCCCAATATGCGGCGCCTGTCGGCACTTGTTTGCACGAAAAATTATTTTGTATCAAACGAAACACATCCGCTCCTCCACTGTTCCGTATTGTAAACTTGTATGCGTGTCGTTGGGGTTATTAATAAATTGTATACAGATAAATTGAGTCTCACGACGGTCTGCCTGAGGAGGTATAATCCGAAAAAATCTTCTCTTCCCGGTAAATCCTCTGGGGACGAGAAAACGTGCAGAGGGCTGAGGGTCGGTAAAGAGCGAGGGAAGACGGTTTCACATCCACAATTTGTCAGTCATACTCTCAGGGGAAATGGTTAAACACACTTTTTTTACCGATTTCGTACCTGATATATGTGTTGGCATTGTTGGTCTTATCACCGACGATATTCTAGATTTTTGGTTTCATTAAACTGTCAATAGCATCAAAGCTTTGAACTTGAACAACTTTCGAACATCGAGTAATTAGATTGAAATTTATTGACTTACAATGGCGTGTAGCGAGTTTGATCGAAGAGAAAAACAAAACATGAATTTATATTTTATTTATCATTTCATCAATATTAAAACTTAAATTGATATTGTAATCTGTCCATGCCCTTGATCTTTTTAATATTAAACTTGATCGATGGCACAATTCATGATATCTGGTTCAATATCACGGTGCGATGAACAGTCGGTAAATCTGATTGAAGAGCGATGCGTCATCTGCGGAACTTTGTAAAACGTGCACTCTTAAGAGTCGGTTGGACACGTACCTTCACGTCGTTTTGTGTGGCCAGCCGATCCGGACATGATGTCATCGTCACACTTGCGCAGGCGGCTTGTACTGACACGGTGCCCACTCCGCCTATGGTTACAGCACACAGTTAATCGAGGATACGTGTATAGCTGACGATTTACAGCACAAAGTGGCAGTCCTCCCGTGTATTACCAATCTATGGAACAATAAAGAGAACGCGCGAAGGCATATCAATGAGCGGTGCCGTATGCAGGCAGCGGCGCGCGTGCCATTAGTAAGCCGCACTCGGGTCGGAGTAATTGACCGACGAGCTAATTTCATTCTAAGCACATTGGTAGCTTCCTCTTTCCTTTTTCCTATCGGTCAGCGTCGGGCACGGGGCGACTTGTGCTCGACACGAATACACTTATTTTGTGACACACACCCAATCATTATAGGTATATTATAATAATACGATCAAACTAAACGGAATATAACGCTATTAATTAACATTATAAAAAACAAAACATCAACAACGTTTCGAAACAATTATATGCCACCCTCCGTCTAATTCAATGTTCTCTCTGATATGAATAATAATATGTCAATAATAAAATGAGACGTGACCCCAGATAAGAGTTCCGTACCAGCGACACTTAATTTTCACGAGTTTATACGTTCTACATACGCCTTGTGAGGTCCGATGCCATTATCGGCCTGTTTCTGGCGCCAGTCCTAGCTCTGGTCACCAACATTAGGTCTCGTCAAAACGTCGAAACAATTAATTATTCTTGTAAAAATAACATCATCTCTTTTGCTGTCATGCACGGAATGGCCATAACAGATTTTAAATTGTTAAAAAAAGTTGATCTAACCAGAAAGACATCACACTACTTTCGTCATACTCATTTGACAAAAAATAGACCCCTACGGCCTTACCACAAAAGATCTTAAAACACTGTTTAGCTAAAACACTGTTTAAGTGTGATGCTGTCTCTTTCAAACAAAATTGTCAAAATAGTGACAGCATCACATTTAAACAGTGTTTAGTTAAACACGTGTTAAACAGTGTTTTGTGGTAAGGCCGTTTCTGTTTTACCTAGTACTTGATTCTTGTTTAGGTTTTAGTTATTTAAGTTTCAAAACTTTTAAGTCTGAAAATAGAATTAAGCTTGATTGATACGTTTTAGACTTCAAATAGCTTGAAAATCTGTCTATGTCGAATAAGCAAGTCGAAATTGGACTGTCACTTAATATAAATTGTAGGTTTGCAATATTCTAAAAGGATAAAATATGTGATAGGCTTTTTATGAACGTCTTAAATTCTGTTGAAAATAATATTATTGGATCAAGTCGCTTCGCCGATAAGTCTGCACCGACCCTAATGCTGTATAACGCAGCCGTTGACAAATGTTTGATAAATATTACAAGTTGACATGATAGCTATAAAATTGAACTTTATCTTATAACCGTTTAATAAATAAGGACTAATAAACATATGACTTTTTACATTCATACTCTCATTCATTCTCAATAATACTAATGAAATAAATACAATGATAACAATATCGCTCATTAGCCACATTACGAAAAAAAAAATTGAATCAGATAAATGAAAAGTTTCTTAGGGACTGAAAATGTATCAAGGCGGAGAGCAACTGCACAACTGTCAATAAAAACTAAGATAATGATATATTTTTTATTGATGTATCATAACATAAGTCAGAATTATCATCAATTTGAATGGATACTTCCTTATCTCTACTATGTCAAATTTCATATTGTGTCGCAATTTTATTATTAACCAACTTCAAAAAAGGAGGAGGTTCTTAATTCGATTGTATTTTTTATTGTTGTTCGCGCATATCTTCGACATTTATGGACGATTTTGATGTTTTTTTTTTGTTTGATTGAGTTTTCTCCCGAGATGGTGCCATTGCCTTGCCATTTTTTTTAAATCGGTTCAGAAGATTTCAAGTAATCCTGAAAATACTAATATTTTGCGTTAATTACCTTGACGACTTTGTTAATTTATGAACCAAAATAAGATATTTTTTTGGAAAGGGATACCTTCAGTGTAGTCCTTTTAATTTCATTGACATTGGACCTTGAACTTCGAAGATATCCAAGGGAACTCTTCAAACTCAAATAGGATATGTATAGTGATTGAGATATTGGTAGGTTTATGACAATCCAAAACAAACCGAGCTATGGTCTGCGAGGTTCTGGAATAGTCTTGGATTACGAACGAAGGCACTACAACTCGTGAATTTAGAAATTGAGTTATGGGCATTTTGAAATACATTAAGTTCAACAATATTACACGCTGTTATACTTACCACAAAAAAGTTGAAAATAAAAAAGCTTTTTTATAAAAAGAAAAAAAAACCTTCATAAATTATTATTTTTAGGTTTTGAAGGAGGTTCTTCTTTTTTTAACCATAGGACAAATTATACCACCGTCATCAAATCAAAGCAGTCAATATGTCATATTATTTAATATAATAAAACAAGCGAAGTATCCTTTTTTGTCTTAGAACGTCTATTAGTCCGTAAACCCGCGACAATTATTGCCTACGTCATATGACATCTCGATGATATGCATGGCACACGGTCGAAAATGTTGTGCAGAGCGAGGATTAGAAGATTATCGCAAATGAAATTGGCCGGAAACTTGAGAAAATTCTTCACTTCCGGTCAACATTTTAGGGTTATATTTACGTCAAGTGACATCAGTACAAGACCCGTGGCATCATTTAGCCCTTCAATAGTAGAGAGTTAACATAAGTCTGTCACCACTGAAATAGCCTGAAAGTACTCGACAGACTTCCGGCCATTTCAAAACTGACAGACTTATGTAAACTCTCTCTACTTAACTATTGAAGGGCTAAATGATACCACGCCACGGGACTCGTGCTGATGTCACATGACGTAAATATAACCTTTAAATTTGACCGAAAGTGGAGGATTTTCTTAAGCTTCCGGCCAATATTTTTTGAGATAATCTTCTGATCCTCGCTCTGCACAACATTTCCGACCATGTGCCATGCATTTCATCGTGATGTCATATGACGTAGGCAATATTGTCGCGGGCTTACGGACTATATTATAGTTGTCGTCTATCTGAACATTTCAGCAGTTCTAATATTTATTACTTTCATTATCGTATCAGCAGCTATAGACACCACATACTTACCGCCTTTTTTATAGTAGGGGGAATGCTTTTACGCATCTCGAAGGTATGTGGGACTCGCCTGGGCCCTACCCACTAAACCCCCTACTAATTCCTACATTAACACACAGCACCTACGGGACTGTGATGTCACGCACCGCGGTCTTGGTGTTTGTGCCGTAACGGGCCCAACACAGAAGGTCTCGAGGGACATCCCCCTTGCGAAGACAAGGGGAGAATAAGATGCGCAAAACGCATTCTTCTTGCCCCAAACCGCAGCCGTCTGCGGAGTCGGCCCGCTTGCTTGTCCGCCTCCCGGACTCGCTCTGACACCTCCTTTTGCGAGATGAAGTCCTCGCAAAAGGAGACCCCCGCCTGCCACGACCTGTCACTTTCCACCATGGCGTTTGCGCCGCGCTGACCACTGCCATCATCTCCTGTCGTTGCACTGACCATGCAGGGCACTCCATGAGAGTGTGCTGTGCAATACCACATAGGTACCGCCTGGGTATATAGGTAGATAGACCTCCCCTGAGAATCTTGACGGTGATCGGTACTGCCCTGAGCGCAGCCAGCGTCTTCCCATGACCTTCGCCAGATCCTCGGTCCATGTTGTCTGGGGCCTTTCCACGGACCGTCATCTGGTGCGCAGTCGCCATTTCGCAACTTTTCCACTCCAGTGCAGGTGTCTCCAGATTGGTGTTTTTTCCCACATTGGGGTAAAATAAACATTTTTAAGAACTCTTGGGGAAATGAAAACTGTGGGGAAAATTTTGGGGAACACATTTTAGTAGCACAAAGTAAATAATGTAGATGAATGTGTATAATTTTAAATAAAGTAAATATATGAAAACTGTGTTTTATTTCTACTGGATGTCAAATTAGTAATAAAATACAAGGAAAAATTAATTTCCATAATTTATTTATTCCATATTAGATAAAAAAATAATTTGGGGAAAATTGTAGAAAAAGGTATCTTTATAGTGAAAATTTAAACCTGATCTGGGAAAATTTAAACCTGATCTGGAGAAATTTCACTTACATAATCTGGAGACACTGCTCCAAACGGGCGTCAGTTTTTTTCGCTACTTCGAGCGAAGACGGTGCTTTTAGTTTTCCGAAGGATCTTCTCATTTCTCATTTGATCACGCAAGGAAAGATCAAGCATTTCTGATTGTACTATAAATTATCTCCAAATTTTTGACGTTTATGTCCCAAATTGTAATAAATTATCATACATTAGTTGTTTTTTTTTAACAAGCTGATCATAAATGCCAGTTTTTTTACCCGACTTCAAGAGGGTTATGTTTTTCGCGTGTATCTTTTATGTTTGTATGTAATATTCTTTATTACACCTCATATCTTTCAAACGGCTGAACGGATTTCTATAATTATAATATTATCGTTAGATTTGTCTTGACTGCCCAAGTGTTCTTAAGCGGCGTTAAAAAAACCAACATGGCGGCTGTACGGTGCTATTATTATGAAGTGGAAAATTTTTTTTTAGAATACTGCAATATGGGTGTTATATTAAAGGGATTTCAAAAAGGTATATCATGAACATAATATATATTAACTAAAAAGATATAAATAAAAAATAAATAAAAAAACCCGCCTACATTAAAAGACAAGTCAACTAAAAAGATAGAAACAAGATTAAATATTAAAGGCAACATAATAACCCCCCAATAAGTGGGAAAAGTAGGACAATAGAGACGTGGACCTTTGGGAATAACCCATATATACATTATTATTATGTAAAGAGCCGAACCACTGACTTTTGTAACACAGGTTTATCCTAGCATGAAAGTCAGGGGAATTACCAATTAATGGGACACTTATTTCAGCCATGTATAGCCGCAGTTTGTTTGTTAACTTCATGTTATTAGTTTTAAGGCTTTTTGGAAATAAATTAAATTATTATTATTATTATTATTATAACATGCAGTCGGAGGCATAGAATTCAAATCATTCATAATGTCACTTTCTTTATCCATGCCAATATTGTTTCTATCTTTTCAGTAGACTTGTCTTTTTTACTTAAACTTATTTGTAAGGACATTACTTAACTTAGAAAAATGTTAAAATTACCCGTGATACTGAAAGCTAAGAAGATAGAAATAATATTTTTTTTGGCAAATTATTACGTCTGCATTTGCATCTTATCAAATATGACCATGAATCTTAGGATATGGACATTGATATCTATCTATTTATTTCCATGCAGAGCCAAGAGTCTAACTTTACAAGCCCTAACTCTACAAAGCCTAATTTCAAAAACTCTTACACCTTAGTCAAAATATGTGGATTGGCCATTTCGCTACATGTAAAACCTTATTCACTGTTCATTACTATTCTGATAAACAATAGTTCATGTAGTAACGAAACGCAAAGTAACGAAACTTCAAAAATAAATAATTGAAATAAAATAAAATAAGGGGGATTCCCATACAACATTGTTGTATGAACTCTTAGTGCGCGAGTCCGACTAGCAATTGGCCGGTTTTTTTCATTTGTAAGCAGTTGTTGTTTGATTAGTATATTTTCGTTTGTCCCTTTTCCTATTGACTCTTGAAACAAAAAGCCATTTCTTTAATTTACCGTAACGTAGGTATGCCAAAAATGTGTACCACAGAATAAAATAATGGTGTTATTTACCGCCTTGACCATAATGAATAAGTATAGTTAAGATTGTAGAACAATAATATTTAAAATCAAACAAAAGTATAATCTATGCATATAAAACTCTAAATTGATTGGTTCACTAACTGACTGACTGATTCATTGTTAGGATAGGCGTAGAGCCCTAACGGCTGAAGAAAGAGACCTTTCATGATGTAGATGAGCACTAAGAAAGGATTTTATAAAATTCCCGTTATACAGGGTGCTACAGTAATTTGTATAGGGTTGAAGGTAGAGATACCATTTTTGGAGGGTAGACTAGATACCTGTCATGGTGTAGGTGAGCACTAAGAAAGGGTTTTGGAAAATTCCCGTTATACAGGGTGCTACAGGTTGTTCAAGTTCGTATGAGAATTTGTATAGGGTTGAAGGTAGAGATACCATTTTTGGAGGGTAGATACCTTTCATGGTGTAGGTGAGCACTAAGAAAGGGTTTTGGAAAATTCCCGTTATACAGGATGCTACAGAGTGTTCCAGTTTGTATTGTTTGTAAAATTTAAATGTGTGAAATGAGGTCTACTGATAAATACCTAGGTATATTGGTAATCCGTGACTTTCAAAATAAATGCACAACTATCTTAATCACGAGAACAAAGTCGCAGGCAAAAGCTAGTTATTACATATAAATAAACATACTATAATAAATATAATATCCCAAGGTTTTTATTAATATTATCGTCATGTAATTTGATTTTATAGATTATTTACATTGTTTATTGGCAAAGAGCAAAATGATATTTAAATGTTATTTTACATTAAAACTTTATCTTATCGACTGCATGAATATTATATTTGCGTTATTTTAATAGTAAAAATCTTATCGAAAATTTTGTTGATAATATTTTTTTTTTCAATAGCTTAGCACAATAGTTGATATAGCAACACAAGAAGTCCCAAGAGAAAATCTACTTTAAACTTAAAAACTTATGATGATTTGATGTTTTTTGTTATCCTAATAATTCTCACATTTTTCTGCTCTTCAAAAACTGCGTTCAAAAATAAAGGTAAAACATCCATACGTTTAGAAACATCAAAATTGAACCATAACATCATTAAAACAAAGTTTTCTAACTTTAGATAAAGCCTGAACGTTCGAATAAAGGTTGTTCCGATATTTTTATAGATGTTTCTACTTCCAAGGCGTATTGGCAACCTCCAAGTTTACCTGTACAGTGCTAGGTGTACGCAAAAGAACCGCAAATTGATGTACAGCATAGCTGTTTGGTACACGTATATTTGACATCAAAACAATATTTTGGACCTGCACTCTGCAGTTCCAGTTCTTAAAAATTCTTCTCTTAGGAAAGGAGTTGGGAACATCTTGATTGTATGGGGTGGGGAAAATTTTTTTTGTTCTAAAACCTATCGTGTATGTATCGAATGAAAGGACTTTCTGAGCCGGTTCTAAAAATATATCACATCATTAGATTTCAGCCACTTGTTTTAAATTAAACCAAAAAACACTTTTGTATCTGGAGGAGCCCAAACTTGGTATGTTTTGAAAATGTTTGTTTTGGTTTAATTTAAAACAAGTAGCTGAAATGTATCTAATGATGTGATATATTTCTAGAACCGGCTTAGAAAGCCCTATAAATTGGATACCACACATGATACGTTGTAGAAAAAAAAATATTTTTCCATACAAAAAAAAATAAAAATTGTTACCATAGCTCCTCTCCTAAGGGAAGAATTTAAATATATTGTTTTGACCTCAAGTATACGGGTACTTAACTGCTATACTGTACATCGATTTGCGGTTTTCCATTGATTTTGAGTTCGTACTCCCCGACCACTAGTACTCTAGTTAGTGGGTAGCTACCTTTTCCACTGAAAGCGGTGTCCAACAGAGCGATCTTAACCCGTCTGCCATGCGGAGATTGAGGCAACATCCTCTCACAAAGTGGCCTAGTTACATCCTGCAGTAGACTATAAAGGACAGATGAGATGAATATGTAATACCAACGTCATAATATCATATCTTATCTTATCCCACCATCATCACCTACCAGCCTTATCAATGTTCCCAAGTGCAAAGGCCTTCTATAAGGGTGAATAAGCCAACCTACCACGCGAACATAATGCCGATTAGTCTCAGTTTAAAGTATCTCAATAGCTGACTTCATTAAAAACATGATTCATGTTTCTTTAAAAAGGGCTTTGCGATTGGTGAAAATGTAAAAATTATAAAATCAACAGTATCAATTTAATAAGCAAAATATTGTAGAATTCTCGCATGAGATACAAAATCATAATTATTTGATATTGATACAATTAAACAGTAATCCAAACAATTTTGAAAAATTACAAAAGCATGTGAACCTTTAGAACAAAGTGTTATTTTTTTTATAACGTTTATTTGGCTTGATCGATCAACGCAATCAAATAATTGACATAACAATAGGGGTATCAGCTTTAGTGAGTAACTTTCTCATTCTAACAGAACATTTAGCCGATAGATAATATTGAAATTATGGTTTTTTGTTACGCTTGTGAATGTGAAACAGAGATTTGATTCATAAGATATCAGTGCAGTTAATTCATTGTCTTAAGAGTACCTTTTATGAATTGATAATTTTGAAATTGTCTGTCTTAGTGAACTTTATTCATATTATGTGTGAGTTCGTGTATTTTTTTTCTATATTTAGAAAAAAGGCTAATACTTTTGATTAGAATAATTTTATTATTTTTCTTCACTTTAATGTTTTTTCTGTAACCTCTATCAACACTTATAATGATTAAAACAATCACTAAATTTTAAATCTGAGCATGGTATGTTTGTTAACATTTAAGTACTTGAGTTTCTTCGTGTTTGATAAGAAAAATCAAGTAAGTAGTTAAATGAATTAAGAGGTCTCTCTACGTCTCTGCGACATAATTGCTTAAATTAATTAAAACTGCTCCATGTACTCTCCTTATCTACCACGCTGAGACTGGGTCAAGCCACAAGTTAACAGAAAAATAATTTGCCACAGATAACGGGTACAATTTATGTATTGTTTTCGTTATGTTTCAAAACAGATACAAGCAAAAAGATTAACTCTTACCGATTCAAAACAACACTGACATTGATTTATGTGAGCATATCTGTATTGCATTAAGCGAATATAGCTACAGCGGTAAGTGTAAAGGTGACACGTAATTCTATACGTATTAAAAACTTTAGAAGCAACCCCTTGAAACAAAAACAAAGATGGCGAGGCAGAACCACCGGTGGTGTGTTAACGGTTCGTTTGTCACGTGACATGCGCCGCCCAAACTTCTAGGCAACACGCCCTTCATGCCACCTTACCCACCTAACGATTGGCCCTTCATTCAAAGCGCGTCCAACGAAAACTTTCGTACTTCGCCGGACGACGATCGTCGAATATTTACGTTTTAAGCTGCGAAGCGGGCTTCCCATGCCACAGTTGTTTCTATTAGGGTTTTTTATGCATGGAGCTGACCAATTAGTCGTCGGATAGCATGTTAGGGTGGCAGCTATCGGCGAACACCGACGCGTGCGGTTGGCCGTAATAGCGAGTCGGCCGGTGGTAATGTGTTTTTGGCGTGCCGCGCCCTCGGCCGCCCTATCTGCCCACCAATATTTAGGACCTGTATCCCTATATCGTACCTTTTAAAACTCCGACTATAACCAGAGATTGGTCGTTGCGTGAGCCCGTTGCATATTACGACGACGAATAATTAGCTTTATCTGAGATCACTTTTACGAACATGGTAATTTACTTGTATCATGGAAGGCGAGTTCGTGTTGAAAACCGACTTTTCCATAGTACAAATTCCGAGTAGTTGTTGGAATTTTAATCAATATACTTACAATGTTGGTCAAACATAGCGCAAACTGAACCGTCTGGTGGAACACTTAGTAGGCGTCGGCCTCAACATTGTTGTCGTCGTTCTTTATAATGTTAGCGTAGTGTGAAATGCGATTAAGATGACACATGGAACCCGATACTTACGCTACAAGAGCCTCCTTAAAGCATTTTTACACAAAACTGTCACTGAGTATTAACCTCTTGAAGATTTCATAGTGCATGGATTGTCGTGTAGATGACTCGTTGGAGCGTGAGGAAAAATGTACATCTATTACCTTACAAAATATCGCACCGTGTAATTTTATATGGGTGCCGGCGATGTCATTGGTATATTCAGTGTAGTGGAAACTCTATAGCTCTTCTTTTAACTCGAGTCACAGCGGCGCGATCACTCACACAAAAATGGGTATATAATTACATTACAGCCACTCGGTCAGTTCTTTTTGAGCAACCTAGCTTGACGTTAGTAGTATGTATGCTGTCATTTAACATCGACCCGTTTTAGATGGTTGCCTTTGGTACATTAACAAATGTTATTTAGACTGTTTTCTATAGCAATAGCAAGACAGTTTTTTCTTTCATGTCCTGTTGTCTTTTGAACGGATCATATTTTTTATGACAGGTCCTCGCTTGGCCGTTATCACGCCTAGCGTTAAGCGATGATGCGATTTAGGATGGAACGCGCTTACCTATAAGAATGCTTACCCAGATTGTATCTATCACGAAACAGAGACTATGACAAAGAGTTCCACTCATTAGCGGTACGGATGATAAATGATAAAATTTTAAGCAAAACCACGCAAAACTCTTAGTGCGAGTCTTTGGAATATCTACCAAAAAACAGATTCGTACGAATCTGTGCCACTGTTTCCTACGGTTGTCCGATGGAAAAAGGGAGATGGCGTAATTAGGTTGTGCAATTCCACTGCACACTCACCGAAATCTGTTCGATAAAAATCCGATAAGCTTGCAACCTTGCGTCTATGCTCGAACACTTATAACCTAGAAAAGATGGTCGTTGTCTATGGGTTTCTTGGCCCTCCGCTTGATGGACACAAACGTCTGGAGCTGGTATTTGACGTACGTTTGGTATAGTTTGAGCAGCTGTTGCAGCGTTAAGTACATTAATTTACTTGCAATCTAAATAAAAAAGCCAAAAAAAATATATAAAGGCTGTCGATAGTGTCAATAGCATTATATATTAGGTAGTCTGAAAAGTTTGCGGCCTTTTTGTACTAAAAATAATAAAGATTCTTCAGTGAGGAATATTTTTTTCATCAAAACTATCGACCGCCCGTGACCTCGTCTGCGTGGATACTATTTGTTTTCCCTCGGGAACAGTTCCTTCGGGATGAATGGTAACCTATGTCCTTTTCTGTACCCCTGACAATATGAATGCAAAATTTCACGATGACCGGTTGAGTAGTAAGGACGTGAAGATGTAACAAACAAGCAAACAAACTGACCATCGCATTTATAATAATAATGAGAAAAGGATAGTAAGGATTGGTACCACCAGGGTTATGTTTAATAAAAATTATTAAAAAATGAAAAAGCAAGACAATTTATAAAGTTTTAATTTTACCGCTATTACCGGAAAGTCAGCTTTAAAACAAAACACGCAAAATTTATGCTTCAAAAAGGCCGCGAACTTTCCCGACTTCCTTTTATAAAAACAATAACAGAATTATTAAAATTAAAACAAACTGAATAGACAACTTTCAGCAACTATCTTCTTCTCAACTTTAGAGCCGCGCTCTTGTCTGTGTAGCTTCCTCCACTCGTTTCTGTCCAAAGCCAGTTCCTTGGTTTCTTGATAAGACACGAAGTTCACCTTCTCTATGATCTGTTCCATATAGGCTCTTTTTGGTCTTCCTCTTCCTCTCTTTCCCTCTATTTTTCCTTCTATAATGTTTGTAATAAATTTGTCGTGTCTTATCAATTGGCCGATCATTTTACCTCTTCTGTATTCTATGATTTTCAATATCTGACGTTTTTAATTTACTCTTTTCAGTACTTCCTCATTTGTCACCATCTCAGTCCAGCTTATCTTCTCCATCCTTCTCCAACACCACATCTCGAATGCTTCCAATCTTTCTCTATCTTTAACTTAATTCAGCAACTTTAACCTAATTAAAAGATCGTTAACTGCCAATTAAGCTATAGGTACCTACGTTAAAAACCTGAAGAAAAAGTTTTTTCTTTCGTTATGAATTATCTATTAACCCACGTGTAAGGCATACATACAGATCTATTGAATTCAAAAATCCTGTGTTTAGGAGATACATAAAATTCCATGTATGGAATCTTTTAAGTTTTCTGTTACTAAATAAAGAGCACGAAACATAGTTTTGAACGCCTATAATACCAAAGATGGATAGATTTAACTCTAAAGATAAATTCTTTTTAGTTTCTTGATAATATAATAGGTTTTAACTACTTATTAATAATATTAGTTTCATATTTCGATAAAAATGCTATCAGATTACTATTAGACGTAAACAAATTGTTATTATTGCTGTATATCATAAGGAGAAATGTTTTGTCAACCCAGGTGTGTCGCCGAGATATATTCGACAAGCTCTCTTATCCGAAACCGTTCATTCTTTTACCTTTATGTCATTATTATGACTCTCGTTTTCCCCGCCCGGTACCGCCTGCTTTTATTGCCTGCCCTTACGGAACAGACACACCTCTATATCAACCATCAGATAAATAAATTCATTAATTGAAACCCAAAAAGAAACATAATTCAAACAAATTACTGTTTCAACCACATAATGAATAAATAGCAATACCGACTGTCTTTTAGAAAAGAACGATAGTGAGTACGAGCAATATTTTTGTGTTTATCTCGTTTTTATGACTTTAAGTAGGAAGCATGAGGTGGCGCGAGAAATAGAGATTTAATTGAAGGCGAGGTGGTAGAATGAGGAGGGGCGGCCGCAGCCCGGGGCGCGGCCACACTGGGGGAAGTGAAATAATAAAAAAAATGATGCCGCAGCTATCCCCGCGAGCGCGGATACTGTGAAAGTGGCACGCCGTGGATAAATGAAGCTTTTTTGTTTGTGGAATACGCCTAAGCTCGGCTTCGCGTCGCTCCACTTTCGTATTGTTACTCGAATTCTATGGATGTTAGTTCATTCATAGAGCCCGTTGCCAGGCGAACGTCATTAAATTATGTTGCCTTTAAACAACGTTTTATCCACAAATTGTCGTTCAGCTGAACCCTGAGCAGTGGAGTAAGTCAAAGAAGAATTTTTTATTAGCAAACGAATGATAATCGCGTATTGTTATTTATAAGTCTTCTGATAGGGTGCAAACAAAATTAAGTCAACATTTCACTTAACAATGGTGAATTCGTTGTGGAAATATGGAATGAATTGTAACCGTAATGGCTAGTCGTAAGACTCAGAATAGATTACGTTGTTTCCTTTTAGGGGCGCTGCCCGTCACTTCTGCGATTTAAGTGACAGTTTTATTAATTTCCTATACTACCCATCCCTGTTTTCCACCCTAGTTGGTTTTCGAGATAACTGCATTTGGCAGCATATGGAACCAACTGAGCCATTTCCTGTGCGAAAAAATCTTAGGTAAGTTCGAAGCCGTTGCCATTATTTAAAATGCACACATTTGAGATACATCAAACTTGTGTTTTCAATATGTTAAATTATGTGTTTTAAAATATTTTACAAGTCTTCACGCTTTTCAACCTCAAAGTTTTATCTTCGAGGTTGAAAAGCGTATTATATTTTTTGTAAGCTGTGTGACGGTAGTGAAGGAAACTTATATTTCTAAGGTTTCCTCGCACACAATAGTGCGACCGACACCTTTATAGTCCTCGAGACTTCGAAACTAGCGAACATTTTGTAACTATGTGTTAAGTAGGTATATAATACTACCTTCATCCAAATGAATATAATAAATAATGCATTGAGGCAATCCCAGGTTTTACAAAAAGACATAGATATTTTTAAATGTTTCACACTGAAAACGTCATTGTAACTAATTAACTTTTATTGACAAAGCAGGAGCAAACATTCGCAGCATTCACAATCGGAAACAGGAACCCCAAACAAAACAAAATCATTCCGTAATATCGCGCCCAAACTAAGTGAACCATTCACAAAGCTTAATAGAAATGCGATACGGGGACTGCATCCTAATAAAGATAGGACAATTCAAATAGCGGCGCGTGGTCCGGCACCGAATGCGTATGTAGGTACCTACGTCTGAGATAAGCTGAGCTTAGCGCTGAGAGAGCACTTGATGGCTTATCTCGATTTCAATTATTATGCTGCCGCTTTCATTGGCTCGCCGAGGTGATCGCGAGAGGACGAGCTGCGGATTGGGGCGGTCTCGATTCGCGTTATCACAAATCTCGCCCAAATCGCACTCCGCAGTATATGAGTTTTTCACTTTGCGTTGCCTGAAAATTTTGAACATATCGTTTCAGTACCTAATTAATAGCGAACGAAGTTTTGTAGGATATCTCTAATGTGTACTGGTAGGAATAATAATGTTATTCCTCATAATAATTTTGTGATGTTTTGTACACAGATATGGGATGGATCTCAACGGTGCGCGGAGAAAAAACGCCACCCGTGAGACAACGAGCACACTCAAGGCTTGGCTCAATGAGCACAAGAAAAACCCTTACCCGACGAAAGGGGAAAAGATAATGCTAGCAATCATCACGAAGATGACACTAACGCAAGTCTCCACGTGGTTCGCCAACGCACGTCGTCGCCTCAAGAAGGAAAACAAAATGACCTGGGAGCCCAGAAACAGGGTTGACGACGACGACAATAATAACGATGATGACGACCACAAAAGCAACGACGGGAAGGATGCTCTAGGTAAGTAATTAGCACTAGTTTTAAACTGATTACTCGTAATGTAGCTCGCGAGGGTATTGTTTGTGCGATTGTTTATTTATGATAATTTTATTTATTTTTAGATGGAAAAGATTCGGGAACCGGTTCCAGCGAAGACGGTGATAGACCTCAACAAAGGTTAGATTTGTTGGGACAAAGAACTGAGTCAGAATGGTCCGAGTCTCGAGCTGACAGTGGACCGGAGTCACCAGAGCCATACGAAAGGCCGTTACATCCCGCTTACCAGCATCTCCCATCTCGAGCTCCCCCGGGGAGTACACCTGCGTCCGCTAAACCAAGAATATGGTCACTGGCGGATATGGCAAGTAAGGAGGGTGAGGCTCCAACGCCTCCCTCCTCGGCTTCTGCATTTTACCAGACAGCTGCCGCAGCCGCAGCGGCCCGGCTCGCCCACCCATACGGGCGACCGGAGTTGTATCGTGGCCTTTACCCGCCGACGCACCCAGCCGACGTCGCCCTCCTAGAGTACTCGCGGTCGCTAGCGCTGTCTGCGCCGGCCCCCGCGCCGCCTGCCCCGTCGCCGTCCTCCTCCTCCACCTCGTCGCTGGCCGAGCCGCCGCTGCCGCCGCGCGCCTGACCGCCAGCTCCTCGCCCGCCGCTGGCGCATCGACAATAACCGCGATCACGCCCGACGAGTGCCGCGAGGGCCTTTCACTTGTAAATAGTGATTTATAAAGCATATAAATATGTATACAAACGTATATATACGTGATAATGATTATGCACCGGTAGAGAAGCTTAGATTTGTGATAGTGGACACATGAGCGCGGTGCACGCTTGAAGGCGCGCCGCCTGCCGTGAGGTTGACATCTCGCAAACGACGTTGGCGCTGCGCTCGCGCCGACCGACCGACAATACTAGGTGCTAATACAAGTTGGACCTTGCGACATATTGCTGTAGTTCTTATTGAAAGTGGTTAAATGAAGTGATTTAACTCAAAAAATAGGTATTAATACGTGTTATGTTTCTATAGAAAAACAACACTGTCTTAAGATTTATTATTTGTATGTAGATTGTAAATTATTATTTGAGAATATCATTTTTATATTTAGTGCCTAACTACGTCCATGGTTTTCTATTGTTTAATAGTTTCTTCAATATAAAATGGTGTAAAAAGACCCTTAACGAAGCCGAGACCTGGGAAATCAATAATTACCAAATTATTAAAGGAAAAGACAAAGTCAAAAATATATTTTCGAGTTTTTTTTTATGAAAACAAATAAATAAAAGTATTTCGCAACAAATATGGCTTCTAAACGTCAGCAGTGCTGACTCAGCACTCAATGTACCTTATGCGCACGCATACAAACACTGCCTTTCAACTCGGCCGCACGTCGGTCGTGTCTAGGGTTGCAAACCCTACTAATATCTAATATAGTATCCTACTATTTCGGGGGCTTGACTACTATATTTTTGGAAAATATAGTAGGCAAAACTACCACATATATTTTTTTTGTGAAAAAAAAATATAAACATAATTATGGCATACCAAAACAAGAAAAATATATTATTTAAAGGGTTTAAGTATGAAATTTCGTTTTTTTCCCTTATATTTCTGTGGTGTTAAAGATGATTCAGTTGTTTGTTATTAACTCGAATAATTTTCATATCATTTATTTGTCGAATCACAAGTAATAATGGTGTTACAAAATAAAATGTAATTGTACAACTGTATTTACCTATGGGGCTTATAAATTTTAGATTATACAGGGTGTATTTTCGAGACGGTACTTAATATACCGTCTCAAAAATCCATCCAAAAATGGTCCTATAGAGTCTTTTGATCCCCACATGAAATAGGATCGATTGGCATAAAAAAATTGTTTTAGTATTTTAGCATTTTTTTTTTGCGAACGATAACTTTTTTCCAAAATCTGTGAATGCAGTTCAGAATATTTTAAAAAGTTATGGAAGGTCTCCCAGGAACGTTTTCCTGTAACTATAACGGTTAAGGTACCTGCCCTTAATGTACCGTCTCAAAAATCCACCCTGTATATACAAAGAAATAAATTAAAATTTTTATGGATAACAGACGTCGTACCTAAAGTACCGATTCATTATCAAAAAATGTTTCTTTACGTTTGTCGGTTTTGTAGACTTCGGCTTTCTTAAGGGTCTTTTTTAAACCCTGTATCTGTCAATCGAATTGTAATATTTATTCATACGAGGTCAGTAGTTTTAACAAGCTTCTACATAAGTTAAGTCTACAATTTTATCAATACCAGATTTGTAGATGATGATGAAAAATCTGTATATTTTCTAGTCAAAAGACTACTTTTGTCTGTGTTAAACATTACAATGCCTTATTATTTTTCAGTGTCATTAAAGTCATTAAATATACCGACATCATACCTAATTAACTGTATCTAGATATGGCGAATGAATATAACTATATCCAGCAGGGCTGGCAACAAATAAAAAAAACTAATTTTTAAAAACAAAACCCTAAGATACACTGTTGGAATTATATTAAATACACTATAAAACATTTGGGCTACAATCTTAAAACTTTTCGACTACTGAGATCTTGGGACCAACATGCAGTCATTGCTATTCAATAATTAATTTTAACGATATTGAAATAAATTAACCAGTCGAAATTCGTAAAAACTCCGTTTAACTACTAGGGCTGTTTATTTGCATAAAAGTTCTTCAGGTAAGTACCTACTTACCTACAAATCATTCTGTGAAAACAGAATGTGCCAGCCCTGTAAATGTAGGCTATCCTTGTCACTCAGAAGCAAAATCAAACGACATCAAGTCTAAAATGGCCTTGTATAATTATAAAAGTTAATGTAAAGTTTATTATCATCATAATTCGTTTTCTCAACATTGTATATTTTTTTCAATATTGTAGAGACTGAAAGTCCAAAATTGAGTCTATAGTTTGTACATATGTCACTGTTGTAACTATATAATGTAATAATAACGTGAATATTTAAGAGAGGTAAATGCAATAAATTTTCTGTATTTAGCAGTCCATTGATGTAAATAATATACGGATGAGAGACGTCTTAATATTATGAAAACAACGAAATATTCATATTTTTTCTTTTACGGTACCTAACTAGGAACCTGTCTTAGACAAATAGAGTCATTATTATCT
This sequence comes from Agriphila straminella, assembly GCA_950108535.1. Lineage (NCBI taxonomy): Eukaryota > Metazoa > Arthropoda > Insecta > Lepidoptera > Crambidae > Agriphila > Agriphila straminella. Next base: position 16,288,842 of record OX467303.1, read on the forward strand.
ATTAAAAATCATCATGTAGACTGTTGAAGTACCTAATGTACATTTAATTTCATTAATTGTAACAAATTGTCGTTCCTGTTTCATTAATTTGTATTTATTTCTTAGAAACTTGTATTGTTATTGATACCACAAACGTCTTTTGACCGTTTCCGGAAAGGTGTGTGAATAGATGCAATAAAATTTAATACAGAAATAATAGGTCGCAGTTTTATTTTACTAATTATATAAAAACATCTGCTCTATGATCATGGTTTCAAGTAATGAGGCAGCCAATAAAAGATTCCTACTTAGATGGAAAAAATTAAAAGGCAGATATCAATTTGAGAATAACAGAATTAAATCCAAGTCACAGTAAAAAAAAATATTTTTAACGTACCTACCATATTGATTTAAATACCATATTGATTTAAATTGGTACTTAAGTAAGAATAAATAACAATAATTATGAATCTCGTATAGATAATCCAAGAGAGTTTTTTGTTTGTTTCATTGGAACAACATTCGTTTCAGCTTTGGACCATTAAAAATTAGGTACCTATCTAAGTTAGTTACAAACCATAACTAGAACGCGGAAAATATTTGTCAAACTATACATACGAGCATACGAGTATACATAATAAATTCACAAATAAGGTTCGTTTTTAAAAGGTTTAAATATAATTTAAGCTCTTTTACTAAGACTAAAGAGGGTAGATTAAAATTACCTACATACAAAGCAATTAGAACAGGGCTAAAGACAAACCTTTCCATATCACCGTACGAACATCATTAATGTGACATTTTCTAAATAAATATATCTCACACGTCATCGTAAATCAATCAACAATTACAGGTTCGTGTTTAAATCTAGCTTATTTCACCGTCGCCTAATTATACATCAAAGTACTTCGGAGGTAAACGCTTTATTACGGGGGTACACAAAATTTTCTCGATCGTAATTAGGCCGAAGTCTAACAAAATACGATAAATCATGAAGGTGGAGTGCTTTGATGTGACCGTGTCCGGAGTGACGTCAGCGCCTCGTGATATGTCATACATTCATTATTTGCTCACGTATAGTAGATGAAAGGCGTCCACAGTATAAATAAACAAATCGTGTGAAGCACAGCCTATGACAACGTTGAAAGGACGCATGACGGAATTATATTGGAATTCATGAGAACTACTCAATTGCTTTCATCCATCCTGTGATAACAGACCCATTTTTATGAATCTGAGCCAATGAATGATTTATAAGTCTTTTGAAGTAGTATTCGGCATATAAAAGAAATTATTATTGTACCTAATCGTGGCCTAAGTAATAGCGCTACTGGCGCTAATTGATACATAATGTACCTAATTACCTACTTCTTTAGTAAGAAAAGATAATAATTAATTTAAACAGTTGCCTAGGGTCACTGTTTTGGCGCTACCTGAGAAAGAGTAACTTCCGGTATTAGTAATGTCTTATATTCCCTATTTTATTTATCTCGAAATTTGAAAATAAATAAGGTTGTGACTGTGTGACAGAATATTTGCACAGTATAGACATATTATTTGCACAGTATAGATAAATACTTATTAGTTGAAATACTAATATCTATTCTGTGTTATTTGTTTTAGAAAAAATACAATATGAGCTACTTTTTAACGCGAGGTCTGCAGCTCATGGAGCCACTAGTCTTACTGGATGTATGTATATCGCTAAACTTTTCCCAATATGGGCCAATGTTATACTTTAGGTTCAAATTAGCCGCAATTACCCGCTTTAAAGTTCGTAAACGTTAAAGTATAATCATAAAAGTTGTATATTTAAAAGTTTGAAAACCTATCCGCCGCAAAACGACAATCAAGTTTAAAAATAAGACAAAGAACTTCTGCGAAACAATACGACTGCATTCTTTTCACAAAATATCTTTAAATCAAGTCGGTTATCTACTATAAAATTATTTATAGTGGTTAATCGGATCCCGTGCGTATTCTTATCATTCATAATAATTTGAATCGCTCTGTAAATCCTGTAATTGTCTTTTATTCCAAAAAAGTATTATCAGTAAATAAAATTTTAATCAGTTATAAAATGCCGCAACCAATTTACGCAACACTTTAGAAAAGCTTAAAGTAATAAATAAGCATAAGCTTAATACCAAAGTTTTATCTGATTTTTTTCTTCTATCCACTTGGACCCCCCATTTGAATACCTTGGGGTGTCCTTGATGTTCCTCTTGGAACCCTAAGCATAAAATCTTATTTGCGAAAATCTGAAGGCTTCCTACACTAAATATATAAAAAAACTTAAATTAAAGTAGTACCAAAGCTGCTTTATGGAACACTTTTGTAAAAAAAAGCTTTGCATAGTACTCATTCAACTTAACGTTTCCTTACAGTCAATCATTGAAAGTCATAGCGGCGACATTCTCAAAGCCAATTAAGATTTTTATCGGTGAGTCAGGTTAAACTATTTAGCTTCACAATTCAATTATGTACAAACTCTCACACGGCAATCACGAGTCATTGTCACCTAAAGATGCTTACATTGTTGGTAAAGGTACCAATCTATATCGCTGTCATTCAGTTTGTACCTCAAATAAAGCTATCCAAGTGATTCATAATATTGAAAGCAAATTCTAACGTCGCGCTAAGTGACTTGAAGATTTTATTCAAAATCGTGAGAGCGATATGCGCTGACCAACAAGAACGTCCGTAAAAAAGTCTCGAGATATTTTCACAAAGGCGCTCAGAGAGCAACGTGTTGTGTAAATAGTCCAACATGTTTCTATAACAAAGAAATCTTAATAGCCGATGACGGGCCAAAGTCAACATAACAATCTGCTGCTTGATTGCTCTTAATACCATGTGTACACTTAGACGTGTGTAATAAACCCAGAGTAAGTTTACTGAGGCTCTCGAAAATTTGTAAGTTATGTTTCCGTTTAAAGGATTAGCATAAAACATGGTTATCTATTGCATGCCTGGTTGCTAAAACGATGTTCAAACGTTCGACACAGTTTCATTGTGCAATCTAAGTACAATCAATTAGAGACTTTAGCGATACTGGTTTACAGACCTTTTTTCGTGCCGTGTTTAGGGGGAATCCTTGAAGCAAGAATTCCGATTTCGTTGCGCCGACTGCTATGCCATCTAAAATATTGGACATCTCCATCTCGGTTGGAGTTTTGCTCTTTCTTTGGTCGGAAACAATGAGTCGGGATCGTCAAGGGAATGTATGCATACTTAAAATACGTAGAACGTCCACGTGGCTATCATTTCACCTAGCCGGCTATGTGTAAGCGCAATTCAACAAATTCATTTTAACAAATACTAACTTAGAGGCGTAATTTTCTCAGGCAGTTTAAAAGCATTTTTTGTAATATTATTATCCTGTTTTGTTGGAAGTTAAATTTCAACTTTCTGTAAAATTCCTATACAATAGATAAATAAATTAGGGACAAGCTTTAGTATTAACATTTAACATAAAAATTGTCTTTTGCTCGTATTTGAATCGTGGCTTTGCTAAGGTTGGCAAAAAGTGCGCGCAGTGAAATTATTTTTTTGCAAAATGCTTACTTGAAAAAGCAATCGAAAAAAAGACAGCAGAACTCAAACATTCACTTACTATCAAACAAAAACCTTTGTGCAATCGTTTAGGAGAGGGGAAAATACTTACCGGATTAGAAGCAAATTGCATAACTGCTTCAGTTTGACAGGTAAGAAAAAATTACCTTATTGAAAAGTCATTCAGAGATAAACACTTTAAACACCCTAATACATTTTGAAACACATAAAATATATATTTCTGACTGTTAGTAAACACGGCAGTTGTACCACAGGTCGGGAAGCTTAAAATTACATAGCTGTAAAAAGCAAAAAATAATTTTCAAATTATTATTAATAAGAGACACATATAAAACGTCTATTGAAGTCTTGTGGGGTTGGGGGACATTTTTGTTTTATTTAAACTTTTATAGTTATTTGGAAAGGCCCACTCAACTTCAATAGATGTTTTATAAAATTGATGTGCGTATCTTATTAATATTATTGATTCGAATATTATTTCTTGCTGTTTAGAGCTATTCAATTTTGAGGCTGTTTTTTGTTAAGTAGGTAGGTACTCTTTTTGGTTTTTGAAGGAGGATTTGCTTTTTTTTAAAAGCCTTTTATTTTTTATTTTTTTGAAGTATTTAAGCGTGTATATATTTTCTATATTTATATTTTCAATGGGTCCAATGCCCATTAATCAATTTCCTCATTCTCACTGTTTGTGTTTGAAGAGTTCCCGTATGTATCAACGAAGTCCAAGGTCCAATGCAAATGAAATAGACACGTGACCATTTTTGAGGTATACCCTTTCCATCAAAAAAAGAATCATCGAAATCGGTTCATAAATAAAGATGTCATGCTCGAAATCCGTAAAAACTCCTGCAATTCTAACCTGAAAATTGATAGTATATTTCTTGAAAACTACTGAACCGATTTCAAAAACATGGAACCATCTCGAAAAGAAACTTATTCTAACAAAAAAGAATAATCAAAACCCGTCTATAATGAGGAAGTTATGCGCCAACCACGATAATAAAATATATACAATCGAATAGAAAGCCTCCTCCTTTTTTTTAATCGGTTAAAAATAAGCTTTTTCAAACAGTTACACCTAAGCAAAGCCAATCAAAGTAGGTTCGAGTGCCAGTATTGACCAAAAGGCATCTTCCTCTAAGTATTTGATTGAATCAGGCGTCACTTGGCGGAAGTCCCAAACCATTTCGAATAAAGAAATATATGTAGCTTACTTCCGCAAACAAAATATGCAAGATGCACCGCCCGCCCGCCTGCAAAAATATGCACATGCACAACCCAAATTACAAGTGCACAATACCTACATTTAGCAAGACAGCAACACACCTTGCACCTTCACCAATTAGGCTACTCTACACGTGTTTCGCCCCAACCCGGAGCATCCTCAGGAGTTAGAGTTAGATCGTGCGTAAACCAAGACCGAATGCAACTAATTGGTGAATGTGCAAGGTGTGTTGCTGTCTTGCTAAATGCAGGTATTGTGCACTTATATTTTGTGGTGTGCATGTGCATATTTTTGCGGGCGGGCGGGCGGTGCATCTTGCATATTTTGTTTGCGGAAGTAAGCTGCATATTTTTCTTTTTTCAAAATGCATCTTCCTTTATAACGCCAAAAAGTGCAGTACCAAACGCGGAACCTCGCAAAATATATTATTAAGTTTCGAAATTATACAACGTGTTACAAAAAACCCCTAAAGCTGAATATGGTAGATAGGGACCATCAAACTAAACAACTTTCAACAATCAGCCGGTTCATACAAAAGTTAATAAAAAATATCTTAATGTATGAAACAGATGATTTTTTTTCGCGATTTCAGAGTTGGTCCCATTATTTCATAGTAAAAGTTGTTTGATACCATATTCAGCATTAGGGGTATTTTTGTAACACGTTGTAGATAGAAAAAGTAATATTTACCAAAGCTATGAAAGATTTTAGGATTTACGCTGACGTTTCTAGCTTCAGCCTGTCTCTCTCGATGCTGACTTCCGATAAGCTTATTCTCCCAAAAAGTTGTGAAAATCACAATTTCAATATTATTTTACCACACACGTATATTTCAAAAACTTAAAAAATTTCAACCCTATCGCGATCTAAGCTCCCACCCAATTCTACGGGGCATCTGAATGATGGTTTGTATTATTTTTTGTAAGCATGCCATGTCATCGGAACGATTGTGGTCGGTTCCCTATGATTTATCGATGTCCATATTACAAATACGACACAACATTATGCGATTCTTTATTTCTTCTTTAAGCCATATTAGTATTCCGCCAACAATCCTGTCCAGCGTTGTTGGTTTTGTAATACCGGCTAAATGTTATTTTGTTTGGAATTTCAAATATACAATTGTAGAATTTTTTCCATAAGTTTTATTCATAATATTAATTTAATTCGTATCTTCAATCAGTGCTGACGAGGTCTCCTATTGAAATATTAAGAAAGCTCATGAATTAAAACTGGCGAATCATTTCTTTGTTCGATACAAGTTAATTTGTACGCAATAATTTAAACAATTAAGGTGATTTAATTCTTTGTATGTTTATTGGTATTTTGTTTGATGAATCGTGAGTGAAGCAGGGGGTCGAGTGAGGAGAGCCGATCAATGGTTTTATGTGGCGAATCCATACAAGTGGCTTGCGATAAATCTTTTTCAGCACGCATGGGATTTAATTGCGCAATGAATGGCGACACTACGCAGGACTGCGAGTCTTTATGCGGTCAGCCGGCAATTTGCTACAGCCGCGTTGCTGACCGGTTGCTTACACTCCAAATGTGTAGGTACTTATATCAACTGTAGTACCTCCATATGTTGTGTTTGCCTCTGATCGGAATTTTTCGGCTCACTTTGAATGGCTTTCTTAAAATACTTTAGGTATCTACATTTTGTTACAAATTGATTCAAAGCAGATAGTATTTTTATTGATATCTGTACAACAAAATTTGCTGCAGTCGCGTTGCTGACCGGTGGTCACGGACTGAAAATATTTACTTAAGGCGGTTGTATGACCGAAAGTGGCGCCCTCAGAGGTTTTTATTTAATAAGTTATTATTAGAAAAATAGTAATAATAAAATAATAGATTTTAATAATGTTTATCGTGGAGATTTTAGAACCCATGGTCTAGTATTTTTAGAAGGTATCACTACATGCCCTCGTAGTCATTCGTAGAAGTAGATAGCAAATGTGTCAAAGACGGTCACTTTTAGCAGTTTTGCTATCTACTTCTAGCAGTGACTACGAGGGAATGTAACGATACCGTCTAAAAATACTAGACTGTAGGCCCTAAAATCTCCACGACAAACATTTTTAAAATTGTGTATTAGAATTATAATGTTAAATATAATTCACCGCGGCCCCACTTTCGCTCAGGGTACCACCTTAAACCAAATAAATGAATTTTATATAAATTTGATCGGAATCAGTAGCTTTTACTTTGTTAATTTGAAAATGTCAGGTCTATTCTAGGAGACACTCGAGATGTGGGATATTATATTTAACACTCTATTGGTCTGTATTGATGCTTCTAATTCAATTAGTAAAAATATAATAAATATAAGACGACATCACAATTGCTCTGACTTCAAAGTAAGCTAAAGCACTGACTTCTGTTATGGAAATCAGAGACAATGGTGGAAAATGACAAACACCCAGACCTGAGCCAATAGAGCCAAAAGAGCCCTGTCGGGATCGAACCCGGAACCTCAGAGATGGCGACACCATGAATACCGGTATACAAATCACTCGACAACGGAGATTGTCGAAATTGAATGTAAGTATGATAGTAACGATATGGTATCAAAGTTGTGTTTACGTCATGGTCTTTGGTCAAAGTTGACTAAAGTTGTAATGTGGAAGTGAAGTGTATAATGCTCGGCTCGGAGTGTTAATTGCATAAATTAATCTTTACTTAATTAGTGATTTAAATTCTGTTTGAATTAATCCTGTAAATGGTTATTAGCTATTTCATATTGGATTTAATCGGTTCTTTCTACAAAAAGTTTTCGTCCTTGGACGTCTTTTTTCCGGTTCAACTAGTGAGTATTAATAATATTAATTGTATTAATAAAATAAAAAATCGTAATTTTATGCAATATGAAAATGTACTTATCGTGTATATTTTTTTTGCTAGCCTATGTATTTCTCGAGTTTAAGCCTAATCGCGGAAAACCGAAAAAACCGCGCCTGACAGTCAAGATCAGTCAACCAAGAAGTTCAGTCAAGAAGAAGAAGATTACCTGCAATTGATATCAAATTGAATATTTTTTATTAATTTTACTTCAGTAGGTACATGATAATAGCCTTACGAATTCATAACTCTATTAATGTAAATATATGTACACCATGATAAACACACATACAACAAAAGTATTATAATAACGTAATTATGCTAAATCTCTAAACGGGCACAGAATCAGGGCGTGAAGTTCATTTAGCAGAGCGCATTTTGAAAGTGACCCTAAATCCTCGTACTGCGGAGATAACTCTTAATTTACATATTAACGAGAAACTTTGCATCGAAATTTTTCCCGAGGTTGAGTGTGAACGAACAGGTGGTGAAGCTAATGCCGGAATATTTTCCGAATCGGCAGATTAGGGTGCATGCTTATTGGTACGGTGACGGGCTTTGTCACCGAGATAGCTTCCGAGTTTTGAAATGTTTGGTCTTAGAGAAGTTAAAAGTTTCATCTTACACAGGTCAGTTAGGACCACTGAGGTGTACTACGTACTAAAGCAGACACCACGAAGAAAATTTTGCTCACCCAATGGACCGCAAACGCCTCAGTCAGTGTTAATAAGTAAAGTAGTAGGCGCGTCATAGGTGGTTAGGATGCGTTAAAATTACGAAGATTTGATTTTCATACGTAGCCTAGAAAGAAAGAGGTGTTTTTGTTTGTTGTAATGAAGAACTTATTGTGTTTTTAAGATTTTTCTTGAAATCAATTTTTACCTTAATATAATATAATCATAATCTTGGTCGAAACTTTGCTTGGCTTAAGTATATTTTAGTCATCTTTAGCTGTACCAATACCAAATTACATTCAATAACCTTAATAATTTGTGTGCTTATGAAAAAAAATCACAGATCAATATTAGTATAAAATGAGGTACATATAAAAACCAAATTGTTTTGTTAAAAAAATCCCAATAAGTAAAATATTATTAGCGCTAAATTCGTCTTCCACCTCGATTAAGAATATTTAGTTCGAGGAGCTCAGAAGCGTGTGCATTGTAATTACCTGAACAAACAGGGAAACTAAATGAGAACCACCACACGATATTAGAAACGGCTCATTAGGTCTTTAAGCTGAGATGACAGCTCTATAAATAGTGGACGAGAGCGCTTTAAGTGTATATTTTTTTGTTTATTTAGAGTTGTGTTGAGCCGAAAAGAGAGCGTATCCGCGGGAAGATGATGCGCTGACAAAACATCTGTTCTGTATGTGTGGGAGTCTTCAGCCGATATTCCAACTAAATCGTTTACCGCGTCCACAACACCCCGTAAATGAGCTTAATGCGCCCGTCGATGACAAATATAATCTTTACTCTAAGACGAGTTGACTTGACACTGTTGTTATTCTGAGAAATGGAAAGATTTATTTTTACTCAAAGAGCTAAATATTCAGGTGAAAGATTTCTGTGAGGGCGTTGTTTGGCCGACTCGTTAAATCTGTCGACAGTCCCCGTCTTCTGTTAAATCGCGCCAATGATACCGAAAAATCTGCCCGGATCTCATTGCTTTGATATTCGCTTTCAAAGAAGGAATAACAATTTTATTAATAACCTTATTTTATCGCACACAAATTACATTAATAGCGGACGTCAACAGGTTTAATAAGCGGCTTCATGAGTCTAAATTAAAAACAGTCAAAGTACCTACTTAACAAATAATGTTTCATTGTAAATTGGTCTGTGAAACTCGAAGCATTTTTGGCGTGGTTGCGATTAAGTGTATTTTTCAAAATACTACAAGATAATATTTAAGTGTTGTTTTAATATTTTAAAATATTTTGATATTTACTAGAAAAACTAATAACTTTATTACCCTCACGCATCTTCAACTTTCAATAACTTGCTGAAAGCCATTTTGTTTAAATGAGAATAACAAAGATAATTTCAATATAAGTCTCCACGAAATTTCTTAATTAGGCATTCTTTTTTTGATGATAGATAGGCAAGCGCTTGACCACTATTACGCCTGATGGTAAGCGATGATGCTATCTACGATGAAATGCGCATACCTAGAGATCATAATATTTTTCCTGTATACATATTATACAGGGTGTCCCAAAACTTTGCCACACAGAGGGAAAGTACCTACCTTAAATATTGAAGATAGAAAATTTTACTGAAAAAACTTCGTTTAATTTTTAAAGATAATTGGAAAAAAATATTTTTTCTTGAAAACAATTATACCTACGTAAAAATTAAAATTTGAATGTTAAATTTTATGGTACCTATTCCTTTTGATTAAGATGCTGCGTTATCAAGAAAAAATAATCCTTATGAGTGACCCTACACTCGGTATCGTAAAAATTAAAAGATTGTTTAGTTTTCATATTTCGATTTCTGGTTAAGGTAGGCGATTTTTCAAAGATGTTTGAATGCAGTCCTAATTATTTTTAAAATGAAAATGAAGTCTTATATTATCGTAAAATTTTCTACCTTCAATATTTGAGGCACTTTCCCTTTGTGGCAAAGGTTTGGAACACCCTGCATATTTGTGAGTATAGAATTATTATCGTCGTCTGATCATTCTCACTCGATATTGAAGAATAATTTTTGCAAGCGTAGTTTTAAGGCAAAAAATTAAAAAAACGTTTTAAACTATAGAATTGAAACAAAACACGCAATTAAATTTTAGATTATATAATTAACGTTTTGATTGAGTTACGTTTAATGAATTTTTTTTTTTAAATAAATTTTATATTATGTGCCTATCATTATAATTTAATATATTTTTTTATTATTCATTAAGAGTTACAAAACTCAAAACTATGGCAGTAATAAAATGTGATTTCATAAAGTTTTCTAATACAATGAATATCACGCTGATCATGCGCGCGCATTTCCGAAAATACCCTCAAAACTTAAAAATATACAAATGAAGATTGTTCAAATTGTATATTAAACTCGCCTGTTTTTTTTTTCAAGTACTAACTTATATTTAGCTTACAAAAATAGCATTGTGAATGCTAAGATCCAAAATTAAAAAGAACTCTGTTTTCTCCGTACAAAATAAAATAACAACATGCCCCCTGGTGTGATTCTAGCTGTATTTCATGCACGTTAACAGCCGCTGTAAAGCAATTAATAAGCCGCTCACTCACTTAGTTGTACACATAAAGAAATCTCTATTTTTATTATAACGATCTTGCTTACATTACTTCCTTATTATCACGTTTTAGACATTATATTTAATATACAGCGCTAATTATGAGCGAGTTCTTTATTACAATGAGAGAAGACCCCGTTCAGTTGGGAAGAGGTTAATCGCCATTGTTAGTTTTTTACCTATTTTTAGGGATCTTTGACATTTAATCAGTAGGCTGACAGAGAAAAAATAAAAGGCAATGATGATTTGAAAACGGAGGTAGTGATTTTAGTGTACGAAAGAAAGGAAGTGGACCCCCACAGTAAATCCTCAGTAGACGAAACTTTATAGTATGATAAAGTATCATAAATGAAACATATTTTTTAAATTATCTAAACCGTTTTCTTTTGTTTTAAGATATTATTATCTGAACATTGCTTTTGGTTCATACATTATTACATCCCTGCAAAGTTTCATCGACTAAGGATTAAATGTTGGGGTCTCCATACAAAATATCGCTTCATTTCCTACACTATAGGTATTTATTGAAAGCGCGATACCGAGCTAAAAAATTTTTACCTTACATATTACTTCCGTATTTTTATTTGAGTAAACTGTTGTTATAAAAATATTTCAGGAACCCTAGACTTTCACATTTATAATATTATAGTTGGCATCATCGTTTAATCATCACCATCCACATCATCATCACCATCATTCCATCATTAGGAAGTAACTAAAAAAAAAGTTCACTTCTATCTAAAAGCAATCCCAATTATACCCAATATACCTATATCCTACAGGAACCCAGTCACTTTTCCAGGATCAAAAATAGCTTAAAATAATATGTTAATCTAGTTACTAATCTGTCTATCAACTAAAAATTCAAATCCGTCCAGCCGTTGAGGCATAAAGAGGTAACAAACAAACACAAACATAATACCTATCCTTCAGGAACCAGTCACTTTTCCGGGATTAAAAAGTAGTTTAATGTTAATCCAGGCTTTTATAAATATTAATATGAGTACCAAATTTCATCCAAATTCGTTTAGCCGTTTTTGCGTGATTGAGTAACAAACATCCAATCTTTCACATTTATAATATTACAGTAAGGTAGTTGAGATCATCATTGCCATCATCATAATATACAAACTCTCTGATGATCATCTTCATTATCATCACCACCGTCATCACCATCGTTATCACCATCACAATCATTCCATCATTAGGAAAAAACTCGCTTAGTTCTTTTATCTAATAGCAATCCCACTAATTATACCTATCCTACACCAGTCATTTTTCCGGGTTAAAAAGTAGTCTAAATGTTAATCCAGGCTATAAACTATCTGTATGCCAAATTTTATCCAAATCAGTTCGGCCGTTTTTGTGTGATTGAGTAATAAGCACCAAAACATCCAAACATTCAAACTTTCACATTTTATAATTAGTAGGAAACCTAATACCAACCAAAACAAAATTCTACATTATTCTTTAAAAAATCAGCCTACTACGGAACCTTTGAATGATAACATAATTCTTTGCTGTGTTTTTTAACGGATTAATTAGCATAACTTATGATGCTAAGTAAGTGTACATATTTAGTGTAATTTTTTTATTCTAGGTTAAATGACGTGTGTACAGTGTCTTGTTAATTATTATTTGCTATAACACCAGAAGACAATGCAACAGTTATGTTTTCTAGTTTTTTTTCCGTTTCCCGTAATAAGATTGGCCGCGAAGTTACCTCGGCTCATAAATTTTATTTACCCACTTGCAAAAAATGGACAAAACTTTTTTAATGAGAATAAAATGGTCAAATTCTGAAAATATTTAAGAAACGACAACTGCTTTTATGATATTAAATTGGACACCTTCTGTATTACGTAGATGTTATTGGTCTCTACTAATACATTTGTTTGGTGCACAAGTCTGCCTGGCTAGCTACCACCATCTTACCTAAGTCTGACGCCATTACAACAATTTAAAAATTGTAGCATTCCGGCCGTTAGGGGTAAGATAGCCAGTTCCTCAGTGATAAGGATTCCAGGTGTAGTGCGCTTCCACCTTCAGCCTTATGTGAAGGCTAAGCACTATTCCGTTGTGCATAAAAAATACCTATTCATACAGCAGGTATGAGAAAAATTTACTTATTTCAATCAATGCAATTTACGAGTATTCTCCGTTTTCAGGAAAATTCCTGCAAAACACCAAGTAAGTAACTACGATTTTTCTATTCCAATGGTTAAGGATTAGAATCAGTATAAATTATTATTATTCGTCTAAATATCATCTCTATTCGCCGTATTAAAATTATTTTAAAAATAAACAATTTGATATAAAATCTTCGACGAATTATTAAAAAAAAATGTTCATTATAGTAATGATGTTGCAACATAATAATGAATAAAATTGATAATTATGAAAGTTTCGCTTTAGTAATGATCAAAGACAGTTGAAATTGAGACGATGCGGTTTTGGGAGCATCACTAAGAACTGCGTCTGGGTCTCAATTTGTGTTACCTTAATTTCAATCATAAAAGCTAAGCAATTTTCCTGACGTTTCGGCACCTTTGCAGCTGCCGTGCCGCTTCAGTCCCCCGTGACCACGGCACTGCAAAGGTGCCGAAACGTCGGGAAAATAAAAAAATCAAACCAAATACCAACTAATTACCAAAGTACTTAAGAAAATTGTTAAAAATTCATGTTTTATAAAATAGTAATGTAAACTAGATAAGAAAAACTCATAAATGATAAATGCAATGTAACGCAGAAAGTAAATACTAAAAAGTATTTAACTCATAAGAGAATTGTATCAAATAGACAAAACTTGTGTAACTTTATTTACCCCGCTGAAATTAAATAAAGTATATATATAGATTATAAGACCAGAGATAGGCTGCCATCCCACCGGCAAAACAGAATGTATGAGAGATGGAATGATAGAAAGAAAAGTATGAAGCATGAAAGTACGAGAGGAATTAAAGCGAGAACTGTTATGAATGAGAAATTAGATTCAAAAAGGCCTGGACCTCGAGTCTAGGGAGCAGTGGAAAAAAAAAATTACCAAAGTACTTTCAATAAAACTATGCTAGTAACCGTTAAAAATGTTTTATTTCATTAATAAACATACTTTTAATAATAAACAAAATCACAAACATTGCTCAGATTCCAAAGTAAGTAGCTAAAGCACTTGTGACATGGAAATCAGAGACAACGGTGCGGAACTACAAACAACCAGACTTATTCCAATTTAAAAAAAATCGTATGCTAACCTTGAACCAGCCGGGGATCGAACCCGGGACCTCAGAGTAAACCAGTAAAACCAGTGTACGAACCACTCGACCAGGGAGGTCACGTCATTATGTACTTAATTCCCGCAATCGGAATCGTTCTTTCTTACAGTGATTTGCTCCATAATGAAGGCCTACAACTTAAGTTGCCATCATAATTATGATGATTCACACACCCTTATAGGTGAATAAAAGCTCTACAAATTTGTTGATTGGATCAATAGGGACCAAAATGTAAAAGCACTAATAAGCGTAGGTATGTCATGATTAAAATGTACAAAGATTTTCGGTAAATTACATTTAACCTAAATCGACCATCCATTCATGCTAAGATTATTTTCAAAGAACCCTAGTTATTTTTCGCTTTAGCCTTTTTGTTCTAATTTAAGTATGGAGAGTAATATGTGCTGCTGTGATACAACGGTAAGGGCAATTAAGTTTAAATATTTCGTGGACAATGGTTCCAATATAAAGTATTAATAATGACGAACGACGCAATTGTCACAGAAGAACAATGTGATGAGGCTTCTCATGGCAGACAGAAACAATTGTAACGCTGTAGCGGCTGCATGTTTAATTACTATTAAAATTCCGGATGTTTCGAGCGGTTCGCTCGTAACGACATAACTTAATGTATTCCAACATAGTCTAAACAATACGAGCTTTATTAAAATGCGTATTAAAACATATCTTGGAATGAAACTGAGGTCGTTCACTCTGCTTCGGTTCATACAAAACGCGGTGTGCGACCGTGACCGCGCTCCCTCAACCATTTTTAACATTTTTTCGGTGTTAAGTATTTAAACAACGAAAGTCGCAACATCTCTCGACCGTTCGACGCCCCGCTGCTTATAGTCGTTAAATACTTTTTAATGTTTATTTAGCTTTCGCGCATGCAAATGGCTGCGCTGTCCGTAAGCGCGAGCCTTTTCATAGACGTCCGAAATGCCGCTTCCCGACGCCGACGACATTAGCTAACGGCTCGTCAGTAAAAAATGTCTCCGTAAGTAGGTAGTTAAGAATCCGCTGTACCATTTATTTACAAGAGTGAATCCGTCTTAGAAAAACTAGCGTTCAAAATTATTAATGGTTTGTTTGAATGGTACGTCACGCGCTTCATTGTTGGCGCGCACTGCGTCCGGATGCGCGCGCTGACACTAATTATTCCCATAGTGCTTGAATGATAGATTGCTCTGGACAAATCACTTCTAGCCTCACTCCCCGACACCAATAAAAAACTGGTGTGATTAGTTTTTTAAGACGGCCCACCGATTGTCAAAGGACGTGGGCCGACTGCGTTTGTCTAAAAAGGCAATATGTTACTTTTAAAGAGACAAGTTTCCAAAGATTCTATCTCGAGTAGACTTCTGTCAGATTAGTAAAATCCCATTCAAAATTACACACACCAAAACTGAGCGTAGTTTTGAATGTTGATTTTTTTCGGTGAATAATCACATGTTTGTTATTTATCCACCATGAATAAGTATCAGATGGCTATCGTAATGTGCCGCTAAGCTAGCGAACTGTTTAGTAAGTAGTAGTCGCTCTTCTAATTACGAACTTGCTAACTGGAGTGTTGGTTAATTTATTAACGCGCGCTGCCCGCTTGTTTTAACATTTTGTTGATTATGTATGAATATGGCTCTTTAGAAAAAATATGCTTTATAATTTTAGTTCGGTTTTCTGCAATACTTACACTTATTATGTCATGTTTCATTAAAAAACTAGAAATTGAGTTTTTTCTTGATTTAAAAATAAATAATAAGTACTTATCAATATTGAAATATTGACTTTAAACATTGTATTGCTTTTTGTCTATCGTAATTTTGGGAAAAATCTAAAAGCTAGTAGATGAAACATTTTAATTCTTATATCAGAAACACTTCTTACTTTAAAAATAATAGGGGTTTCAGTGTAAAATTGCCGATTTGTATGGAGAATTTTAAAGAATTTCATTTTCCATACTAATATTGCCTTAATTTTTTTAACAACTAATGCCAATAACATGAATGCCAATGTTTTAAAGCTTTTATGCACAAATGTTTAAACACTCAGCTTAGCTAAATAATGCCACATGTGTTAAGTTAAAAAATAAGTATCGGCTAAGTTACAACGATATAAGTGTTCATTTCTGCTAACGAAAAAAGGAGTTACTTTTGAGATACTTTTTTAACGTTCATGAAAGAAAATCAGAAATATTTATTGCTAATAGTGGGCCGTCATGATCATAATTCGAAATAATTAAAGTAAATGAATCTTTAACATCATTTAAGATTTATGAGAGCCTCTGTGTATGAAAAAAAATCGGCAATTTCGTACTTCAACCCCTCTAATATATCAATTTTACTTAGCGAATTCGAATCGTGCACATTGCACTTGACTTTTACACACACATTTTATGTTGGTAGAGAACGTAACATAGCTTTTATAAATCAATTACAGACCAAAACTCTACTCGAAAAGAGATTTTCAGAATGGTTTTTTGAATTAAAAAAACATTAATTCACGCTTACTAATTCTTCTAACATTGTGCAACGTTTTAAGTGAACTAATAACGGGAAATTTACCTTAAAGTTGACCTATCCACCTCAAACAAAGTAACTATGATAAAATAACAGATCGCCTCGGTACGCGATACCAACAGCATGATAGCGTCGAACGATCCCGTGCCGGTGGCCGGCCTCACCCACTGAAATATTATCTGCTTTGTGACTTACGAGTACCCGCCTCTCAACTAAGCATAATGATATTTTAGTATTACAACATTTTATCTACACGAGACGAAAAGTTCTAAGATAAGTTAAACGCCAACTGGTATATTGTTTCAGAAAGTTGACAGCCGATGTAATTTGTTAATGTCAAACTGCGTTTGCCGCGGCTGCGACACACCGACATATCTCCAACCTAACGACCAATCTGACTTAACCTAAAAATACACCACGGCTCCTCGATTATCTGTTGTACTGATTTAAATAATGAGATTTATCATCAGTAGTCACACAAACGCATAAAAATATTATCTCGAATCGTTCTATTATTTTACGTTTCTAATACAGCTACCGGCTAAAGTAGCGATAAATAATATTTTACTTCCTCCGCCATTTAATTGTATATATTTGTAAGTATTGCCATCAAGTTTCCTCAAAATCTCGGACGGTAGGTACATTAATAATGGATGATCATGACGAATGTCAACTTAAGTAATTTGACGCCCACGTGATTTTAGGAACTGTTTATCTTGTGATTGAAAGCAAAGATTTAGATTCTATTCGGTTGGCTTAAACAATAAGTTATTCTAAAAGGAATGATGCTAAAACACTCGAAACTAACTCGATATTTAAGAAACTGAACTGAAATAAAACACTATCAAAATGATGAACACTCTTAAACTTAACTTTATAGTAGGTAACTAATAAAAATGAAAACAGTTAAAAAATATTAGAACCAAATCAAGTAAAAACTTTAACATTGTAAGTAATTAGTAAAATGGAGTAAGCTTAACAAACGAATTCATAAAAAACACATTATAATAAAAACACAATACAGATAATCTCTAAGCCTACATTCCCATGGGCTCGCCCTGATAACTGTATCACTGCTCATTTTCAAATAAGTAAATTAACGTGAATTGAATTTGGTTTCGTCCCGAATGAAGATTATAGCGATTTAGTGAGATTATCTGAATGTGTTAAACGTCACTGTTGGGTTGTAATGGAAGGGTGTGGGTCAGACCCATTGTTTAATTATAGATAGTGCTGGAGTAAAGCCACGACGAGGCTATGCCGTAAAATTTACGTTTATACTTTGAGAGGATTTAACGGTATTAATAGTTTCAGTTAAACATAATCATGGCAAATAAAAGTACTCCAGTACGGTACTAAGTTATATTAGGTAGTTATTGTTTGAACACCATTTAGACACGATATTTAATTCATAAGTATAATTTCGTATGCGAATTTACTAATGAATGAACAATTCAACGTATAAATGAAACTGGCGATTTGACTTAGCCCAGGTGATTGATTTATTTATAAATTATTTACAATGAAACAGTATTATTAATTAGGTAAACCAGTTTACCACGTGTCTCCTCCGATTTAAAGGTAGCTTTTAAAGCGAAGGTTCTTTAGCGTCACTGGTAATAGCGCGATTATGAACTCTAAAGCTCGATTGAATATTCTAATTTAAATATTATGCAAAGCTTAAAATGTTATAGTTGATTCGTAGGTAAGTATTCGTTTAATCTCATTCATCTTATCTAACTTTCCCATTTATTTGCGTGAAAAAGGGACCATCACGTTTTAATTTATTTCAACAAAAGTTTCGTCCGGAATTGGACTCATTGACTGGCCGATGTTCGAGAGGAAAACGAACCGTAAGTTTTAGGGTATTTTTTTCTCTCTTTTAACGGGGACCGAGTCTTGGCGTGTTGAGGCGCGGTAGCTATCGTAAGCCCGCGTAGAGATCGACGCCGATAATTGAAAAAACGTTACGACTGCTGAATCTTAACACCGATTTAAAACTGCGACGGATAAATTAAAAGAATTCAGGGGACGATTGTTTTTCTTTCCGATTCTTAGTCCCCGATTAAACCCGATAAGCTTGTTCTGAGCGCACTTTATGTTGTGATTGTACGTGCTGTAGTTTGTGTAGGTGGCACTGTGCTGTACATTTTATCGACTACTTTAATTAAAAAATACAAGATGTTCGTTTAAATCTTTCACGTTAAGCGTCTGGAATAAAAGGAATATTGATCAAGATCAGATAACGTTCGTTGATACAGTCAGTGGTGAATAGTTAGCGGTTGTACAAGTGTGTATTTATGAATAATTGTATAATTTATTCGGTGACATGCAATATTAAAATTAAAATTGTAAGTACCTACCTATGAATAAATAAAAATACATAAAATTGAAATGAAAATGTTTGGACATACAAGTAATCAATAGCATCGTTACAACTAAAATGGTCTAATTGACAAGGTGTTAAAACTTTATTACCTTGACATCTATAAAACACTTTAACTTTTGAAATACTTTTAACCACTTTACATCGTTCTAACTAAACCTAGATATAGATAGACTTGTGGTCTTCAATGATTTAAGGCAAAGACTATAAATATTTAAGACATCTGCTTTCTTCCCTTTTAATTGAAAAATGTTCTGTAAACATACACGTTTAACTACTAGTTAGCTTCATATGTAAATTTAATCAACATCTAACTCTCATATATATAAAATATGTTGTAAAGTGTTTATAAATATAAAAAAACTTGTACCTTATTAAAGGAGACATAATAATAACTATTTAATACATTGTTAAACTTTATAATATTACCCAACTGTCCCTCATCTATTTATGCCAATGCCTTAATTTAAAGCCTTTAAGTATTCAAGTAAATAAACAGATACGCAAGAATTAATCTTATATCAAGCTAAGTAGCCGAAAATTGGAATAAGCTTGTAATAAAAGCCGAGGGAGTGTGGTCGGAACAATAATTCACAAAAATTGTGGGCCGTTAATGCCTTCCAAAAGCCTGAGCGCGACGTATAATCATCCGCAAAACTAAATTTAATGCTAATAGCACTTTTTAAAATAAAACCTCGGCAGGGTTGGCCGCTTAGTGGCATTATTTAAAGTGATTTTAATTATGTTGAAAGCAGATGACACCGAGTTCCCTCCTCTTCAGTGTCCCTCGTCCGCCGGACCTCCACCTTCAATGCTTGTTGACATTTTTTGATATTAGCCTTTACCATGGTTATGTTATGATATTACTTTGATGAAGGTTCGAATTGCTCTGTGAAAGATTTAGAAGGAGTTTCAGTATCCCTTCATTTCAAGTACAACACTTTATATAATTAATGGGCATTAAACGTTTGTACTGCTCTCGAAACGGAAGTTAATACAACGATATTTTAAATAAACAGTTTTATGTTTCATACCTTTTAAGAAATAACCCTATAACTCAATTTCCACACATTTTTGTTAACGAATTTCGTTGTACTTTGGTAGTTCAATTCTAATCCAGAAAGTGCTTGAATGATCATCAGATCATGATGCCTAACTATGAAGTTAGGCACATATTATTTTAAATTGTCATAAACCTACCATTATCTCAATTACTATACACATCCTATTTGGTTTTGAGGAGCTCCCTTGTGTATCTTCGAAGTCCAAGGTTCAATGTCAAGGAAATTAAAATAAGACCCACATAAAAGAATCATTTAAATCGGTTCACAAACAAAGAAGTTATATCCGAATCCGATCAGCCTTAGAAAACATCAACGTAATAGTAACCGCAATAATAGTAATTATTTTCAAAATTACTTGAAAACTACTGAACCGATAATAAAATTTAAATAACTTGTACCAATTTGGGAATTAACCTTATAAATATAATAACGTTTGAATCATTTCAATCGGTCCAGCCATCTGAGTAATCGGCCAACACACATTTACAAAAAAATCATACAGACGAATCTCTATTCATTCTCTAACCTCCTCCTTTTTCGATGTCGGTTATAAAATTTCCTATATACTTACATTATTCAAACATTGCGTATAATATTATACATTTTTCAATTTCTTTGTAATTCTTTGTTATTTTCAATATTAAATTTTTGCCAAAGTAACATAAAAGCCATTAAAAGCCATGAGCATGTTTATTAAGGTTTGATTATCAGGTTTTAGACGGCACTGATCCAATATTGCATAGGGTGGGGTTGGTCCTAATAGCCGTTCGTAACGCAACACCATCGGTCCCTGCGTGCCTCAAAATCCAGCGAAGCCAATAAATCACACGAAGGCAAACACTGCGAGGGCTTTCTATGTATACTGTTACGCACTGCCCTGCGTTTGCTCGGTGACTGTTTGTATTCGGTTAGTCGTTACAAAAGCAGAGTGATTCTCAAACACGCGAGAGCACACCCCGTGTAGCAATCTAGTCTGCGGTGCGCCTGGAAACCTCGGAAAAATAGGCGCACTAGCAATTTGACAGACTCTGCTCCTGTTTTAGCTCCCTTTGCATAGTCTAGAAATCTGGAAGTTTGTGTACTGCCACATTTTGTGCTTTTATATACTTACTTGCAGTCAACTTTTTCAGTTTTAGTTTACCTATGGAAGTGTAGCAAACAAATATTGCTTAAAAAAATTGTGTAAAAAAAAAAAACAAAAAACCGACTTCAAAAAACCTACCTCTAAAAAGCAAGAAATAATATTCGTAATAATAAAAATACGTCTATTGAAGTCGGGTTGGGCTGGAGTACAAATTCCTTTTTTTTATTCTAAAAGCCCCACCCTTTTATTTTTTTATTTTTAGTGTAGGTACCTTGTAGGTAAGGTATATTATATATGTAGAAAAATCGGCTCAGCCAAACGTAAGATAATCGCGGAGAAACATACTTAAATACGGGTCAAACTGAGAACCTCCTTTTTTAAGTCGGTTAAAGAACTACACTTAAGATATCCCTCTTCCAACAAAACAATAATTATCTTATTCAGTTCATAAACAAAGAAGTAATACGACCATTATCATCGAGGTAATTCACACAAAATCATACTATTTTCGTGCTTTTTTCAAGATTACTCGAAAAGTACTGAACCGATTTCCAAATTTAAAAAAAATGGGATTAACTTGGGAGTTTAACTAATGTAATAACGTTTGAATCATTTCAATCGGTCCAGCCGTCTTTGAGTAATCGGTGGACATACACAAAAAAAACAAATATACAGAAGAACATAGAACCTCCTCCTTTTTTGGAAATCGGTTAAAAATGGCACCACGGGGTTAAAAAATAGGTCAAGGGCGAGTCGGACTCGCGCACTAAGGGTTCCGTACCATCATAGTATAAATACACTGTAAATAATTATTATAATTATCATCGCAGTTTCTGGTCAGCGCTATCTCTTGACAGATAGTGGAACTAATTTTTTTTTCTGCGATGTATTGCAGTTTTAGTTCAGCGCAATCTTTTGACCGATAGTAGAACCAATGTAAATTTGGTTGATAATTTGTATGGGAGCCCCACTTAAATATTAATTTTATTCTGTTTTTAATATTTGATGTTATAGCGGCAACAGAAATACATCATCTTTGAAAATTTCAACTGTCTAGCTATCACGGACATCACGGTTCATGAAATACAGCCTGGTGACAGACAGACAGATAGACGGACAACGGAATCTTAGTAATAGGGTTCGTTAGTAATAGAGTCGTTTTTACCCTTTGGGTACGGAACCCTAAAAATGACAACTCGCACAGCATTAAGTTGGGCCAAACAACAAGGATATACTTACATAAAAGCTCACGTGAAAAAGGGACTCACAAACCGCACCGCAGAACACCACAAAATGCGAAATAATACATTAAGGTGGTTGTACGACCGAAAGTGGCGCCCTAAGGGGTTTTTATTTAATAAGTTATTAATAGAAAAAGTTTTTAATAATGTTTATCGTAGAGATTTTAGGGCCCATGGTCTAGTATTTTTAGAAGGTATCACTACGTGCCCTCGTAGTCATTCGTAGATGTAGATAGCAAATGTGTCAAAAACGGCCACTTTTAGCAGTTTTACTATCTACTTCTAGCAGTGACTACGAGGGAATGTAACGATACCGTCTAAAAATACTAGACTGTGGGCCCTAAAATCTCCACGATAAACTTTTTTAAAATTGTGTATTAGAATTATAATGTTAAATATAATTCATCGCGGCGCCACTTTCGCTCAGGGTACCACCTTAACTCGTAATGTAAACTAGAATAACTTTGTTTTTAATTCTACTCGGTAATGTTATCTAAATATTGAAAATAAATCGATTTTAGTCTAAAATTGGCCAAAAAATCTTTGTGATTTTTTTCATCGAACAAAAATCATGCTTTCGCTCGACCTTTTTGATGTAAGTAATGTTTATATGTATTTTTAATGCCTACATTTTATATTACTACTGTAAAAATGAAATCTAAGTTTGGCGATTTGCTTTATACCCCTTCCTAAGCTGTTGGTCACGGCTACAGTAGGTATTATCACCCACTAATCCACATTGGGCCACCTCGGCTGTCATTAAGTCCTTGATTTCATGCGTCTGTCATGGTCTAGTGAGCTACTTGATTAAAGACGGGTGATAAGTATTAAACATGTTTTAAGAAGAAAATTAACAATTTTGATATAGACATTATTAATGTTGAAAAATAAGTTTATTGCGCCCTTCCTGGATAAATAAATACTAGGTACCTAATTAAACTTTCAAGTTCATTTTCGAGTAAGTTCTGATAATTTGATTTCATGGAAGAACAATAATGTTTAATGCAGGTTTACAGTGTAACTTAATTTTGATGAAGTTAGAAAGCAATAATTATTATTTTAATCTGCCACGACTAGAATACCTTTTTATAATCGTTCTTGGTAATCCAAATGGAAAAGTTTGATATTCAGTTGTTTTGATGTTTGTAACTCAATCAATAATCAGTAAGCACCTAAATGTCCTAATCAAAGGTAATGTTATGTCCGGAACCTAATAGGTTTGAGTTCAATGGAAAATTAAACTAAGTATGATGGCATTTTTAAATAATAAAGTATTAATTCGATTTTGTATTTCATAGTTTCTGTAGCGGCGCAATCATACGGCTACATTAATCAATCGACGAATGACGAAGAGATGCAGGATCAGCGAAAAGTACAATAAGTAAACATTACGCAGACGTGACGTCGCTTTACGTCAAGCTAATGCAGACCATACACCATACAGCAGAGTGCCGATCGTCCAATCAACATGACGCTGCCGATTGATCAAGACCTGGGATTGGCATGACAGTTATACTTGACAAAACAACCAAAATTCAATTCTTTTGGCTGGATCAAACCAATTGGTTCATGCCAATTGGACCGTGTATGGCGGTCTCGCGAAAATAGTTGCAATAATCTGTTGGCGTAATCCTCAACTCTTGTATTAAATTTGTAGTAGAAAACTGATTCCTTTTCATTAACCACTGTTTGCACCACTCCGCACGATCTTTTATATTTTCTTGTTTCTTTATTACGAGTAATATTCATCGTGTAAAGTAGATCCCATCGTCCGTCGTCGCCGTCATTGGTGGCTATATCTATGGCTTCAACTGAACGTCGCTGCCGATTGGACAGTTAAAATTGATTGGACGAACTGCAGATTGGATCAAACCTGCAGCGACATGCCGATTGGACGATCGGCAGTATGGTGTATGGCCTGCATAACATCGAGGCAAAAATGTATACGAGGTACAAGGAAATCTGACTCACGATATCCAAGTTTTGCAGCATCGAACATTTGCACCGCAGTCCTCAAGCACAGACACCTAGCTCAGTGGAAGTACTTCCCTTTTCGCTGAATATTATGGCGAAGAGTTCCTGCCTCAACCGTTTCCTAACAAAAATCAGGTTTTTGATCACTCGAACGATAGCAGTTATTTTTTTATATGTGCGTATATTTTTTATATTATTCAGTAAGGTATACTTAGAGACAATTTACCTACCTACATAAAAAAATAGTTTGAATTTCAAGTTAGTACCTAGTTGTTAGCTTTTGACGTCACTGTTGCATCTTAGGGAGAAATACGTAACGTATCCAAAAAATCTGTGGAATTAAATACTTATACAATACAGAAGAATGCAATTTAGTAAGTATACAATAAATCAAGATGGTTTTTTCCATGAAGACAGATTACTTCAGTTTCTTTCATAAATATGGAAGATTCTAGTTAAAGATGTCAATCGACTGATATACAATGTTTGTTCAGCTCTTCTATATTGGTGATGGGATGACCTCAAACCTTTTGCCGATGATCCGACAACTTCGATAGATCACACGACTGCAAACAACGAGGGTCGGTCGACTGCGTACACGCCGGAATGGACCCCCAATACAAATCTTAAAACGTGCTTACCTTTGAGTGAGTTTTGTTTTTACTTTAAACGTATCTTATACACCGTTAATTTTTAAGTACCTAATGTACCTATATCTAAAAATGAAATGGGGATTTCAGACCACGTGAATGAACAACTTTTACTATGGGGCCAACCACGGAATCTAGAAAAAAAATCAGCTGTTCCATAGAAAAGTACAACATCGCCTCGACCATAATGTATGGAACAGCTGATTTTTTTACGCGATTCCGTGGTTAGCCCTATATTAAAAGTTGTTCATTCACGTGGTCTGAAATCCCCTTTTAATTTTTAGATAGGTACTTATACTTAAAAATTTACGGTGTATTACTTGGTTTGTTAAGACACAATATTATAGTACATACTCACTAAATATTTCTTTTTTATTGTTACTAATATTTCACTTCATGATTTCTCGGTTATTTATGTGGTTAAGATAGGTTTAAATGTTACATAATAAAAAGTTGGAGTTTTTCCATGAATAATAATCTTAAATTCCGTTTATTATGGAACTCGAAAATGTTATGTTGTAATAACTGGCTGTTTTGAGTTTTTGGTAATCAAAAATATGTAAGACGTGTTTCAATATTTTTGAGTTATGGCGTCAGTCGTCAGTCTTTCAAATATATAATAATATGGATAATATGAACAAGTAAACAATACAGTCTTCCCTTTAATAAATTTATAATAGTTTAACCTGCCGCTAACTAAGCAATAAGTACCTAACCTACCTATTCTGTAAAATTACATCTCGTAAGTTTGTCAATTCTTTCAAGTTTTAAAGTTAGCGTAGCATTGTAACGATTTTTAGAAAGCTTGTACACATAGGTATGAAGGTATCAGTTAAGTAACTTACCATTATCAAACACAAAAAATATTGAATACTTTGATGCTGGACCAACGCTCATTAAGAACAGAAAATCTATGTTCTAAATCAGCAAATTTCTTTTAAATCAATTGTGTTTTTATTGGCAAAACTACAGACAGCCGAACTTAAAAGAATGCCACCAATAAATAGACAGACAGTCGAACTTAAAAGAATGCCACCATTAAAACTGAATCTTACCATTGAATAGTGAAGTCATCTGGTTGCTCATTACCAACAGTATAATGGGAGGCAGTTAGGCATTAGAAAGGCCCGGGTTCACTAATGACATCCCAGCAGCGGTGTCTGCCAACATATAGGTACGTACCACATTTTTACAGAATAACTCTTTGTTCGAGGCGACTTTCAATTTACCCTCTTCGCGCATTAAAATCCGCACAAAAGCTCCATCGACACGACACTCAAATGAGAGTTTCGTTGGACGAGAGTTTGTAACAATAGCAAGTATGTTTTTTTTTCATTTGTATTGAAGACTAAGGATTAGCTATTTTTATCGACATCACATCAGTTGTTTTTATTGTCCCTGTAGGTATGCGCTGGGATGGAGTGCAGGTTTGTTGAAATAAAGTACGACTTCTTGAGATAAAAATGGTATATACCTAAAACTTTTAAAGTATCTACCTACATTGGGTTTTGGATTTATAGACTGTCGTTATAGTATTTAAAACATATGGAAGGCGGGAGGGGAAGAGACTTTTAAGACTCTCTGGTTTCTTGACGTTGACGTTGGTTGACAGGTGACGTTCCCATGGCAGTATTGCCAGGCGTCAACAGACCCCACTGCTGAAGCACAGGCCTTCCTTATGGATGGATAAGGAGGATGGGCCATCATAATCTACCACGAGGGCCCAAATTGGTGAGTGCTCACCACTGCAAATCATCCCATGACCGACCCTTGCGAAAGTTACTTAACCTCCGCAATCGCAAGGCCTCTAAAGTTTTGTTGAATGAAACCATTCCCTTTTAGTTTTTACGAAAAATCTTATATTATTATAAAAACTTTATCTATTTACTTAATACTAGAAACAACAATTCTGCCCCCCTAGCCAAAGTAACATTTGCAAATTTTCGTTATCGCTTCGCTTCGAAACATGGGATTTGACGTTTTAAAATTCGATTGTTAACGAAACCTTATGTCAATCCCGTACATGTTTCGAAAGCGAAGCGATAACGAAGATTTGCCAATGTTACTTTGGCTGGCCCTCCTGGTCTTTGTGTCACCTGCTCTTAAATATCTTAATCACGAACCGGGGGGCTAATCGTCTAATTTCAAAATCTATCGCAATCGCTTTCAGAGTGTGATACATTGAGGCTTCTTTTTGGTACAAATAAAAACTTACCAAAGAAGTGCAGCAATGTGTCACATCCATCTGTCAAATGAAAGCGATTGCGATAGATTTTTAAAATTAGACAATAAGCAGGCTGGGTGGCTGGAAGAGATCTCTTTTAGAGATAAGTCAACCTTTGCTCGCAATTCTCATAATTTGTCTCTGTCGTTAGTGCAATAAATGAAATAATCTAATAAAAATGAAATAAAAATATAAAGCAGAAGAGTGTAATAAAATATTTTTGTTACGTTTACTGAAGACAATTTATCGAATTAAACACATCGAACTTATAAAAGGACAGCAGCTGTCTTCATGATAGCCCCAATCCCCATATAAAAGTCTCTCGATTATTGTTACACGACACACAGACAAGTACTACGTTGTTACATTACACCAAATGTAAAGCGGGCACCATAACGACATCTATTGCCACAGTTTGTACTAAAAGGTGAACTGAACTGTGTAATCTGCGTACGTCTACTCATTGAAGAAAGGAATTTATCTTGGGCTTGCTGGCGAATCAGCACCGCGTAGCGACATCTATTGACAACGAAATGCAACTTACATTTTATTTACCGGCTGGTGGGATGTGTTAAATGCAACGACCGACAAACCCGCTGAGCGTCAATATTGACACAAAATCCCATAATTTTGACCGCACTGCACACAATAGATTTATAAGATAAACACAGAGTAAAATGTCTGTAAATAGGATTGACAACATTTTAATATATGGTCTTGTGTTTGCTTTGGGTTTTCTCGGCTCTCTGTTATGCCTACATGCGTTAATGCTGTACCGTGAAATCATTGTTTTTTGTAGACGCTTCGGAGATTAAATATGAATAAAAGGACAAAGCAATGTGAGCATATTGTATTTTTTTCAGTGGAGTTGACTTTTACTAAGCCTATGGGATTTTGCCGTTGCGGCGTTCCATGCATCGCGTCGTTAAGTATTTTAATGGGCAAGCATTCTAATAAACGTTTTTAAAGGTACCTACAATATTTAACTGGTCGCATACGTATGTTTATTTCAATAAAAATGCTCATTAATTTATAAGGTTTTTTTAAAGCTTTAAAATTTGCTACACTAAAATTCCATCGCGATAAATTCATGAATACTTAGGTACAATTACCTATGTCATAAACGTTTAGTTGTCATCATATTCAACAAAAAAATAGATGTAGGTAAGAGAAATAAATTTGAAGAGGTTTAAAAAGGAGATCGTATTGTGGAAGGGGTGCACCTGAACAAACTCGCCTTCAATCACCGTCAAAGAGCGGATTTTAACAGTTTGTGTTTACAGATTGCCCTATTGACAAACAGAGTTCAAAGCAGGTAATTTGGTACACGACATTAATGCTGTTTGAATAATACCCACCGGATGTTCGGCGGAATGATCAGTTCCTAAATATATTTTACGTGACCACTCCAGAAATCATAATCTGAAAATCTTTCTTTAAAATTATCCAGACGTGAACTCTTTCGTCAGTTGTCACTACTTGTCACTATACTTATGACGAATGAGATTTATTTAAATATTTTGGTATTTCATCTACACTGTCCTCGTTCGTTATCGCAAATAGGTAAGTGGAAAGTTATAATGATCACGAAAGAACATGGAATTTTCTTTACCTGTCGATTTCTTAAATTGCCGATTTGTATGCAGAATTTTCAAGAAGTTGTATTTTTATACTAGCATTTCCTTTGTCCATTTAACAACCATGAACACGCATGTAACAAAACTTTTATGTACTAATGAACACTTTGCTAACTTATTCCATTTACGATAAGCAAAAAAAAAATTTTTGGCTACGTTACCTACATACAATACAACCCACTCCCTTTTTTGCTCACAAAAAAGAGTCAATTCAAAGATCTTTTTTTAATGTTAGGAACGCTAAAATAAGGACTTAGTTGACTATGATGGTCATAATTCGATATAATATCAAGATATTGTTAAGTATTTTAAATCATATACTTAAGTTATTATTTTATCTGTAAAATATCGGCAATTTTATAGGTAAGTAAAGACCTAATACTTATTATAATTTACATACAGATAATAATGGAAGTAGATTAGAGCTTGGGATGTGAGAAGCTGCGATGATGCTTTTAATTCCATAGGATTTTTTTCAAAAATAGCCGATTTTAATCTCACACACTGACACACGCTTATCTTCTATGATGTCAAAGATGCTTCAGTTGCTTGTTATTATTTCGAATTATGATCATAACGGCCAACAAGGTTCTGATCGTTAAAAAAGTACTTTAAAATTGGCTCCTTTTTTGTTAGCAGAAATAATTAAGTTGTAACATAGCCATAGCCAATACTTATTTTTTTCACTTAACACATGTGACATTAGTTAATTGAGTGTTTAAACATTTTTGCATAATTTTTTACAACATAAAGACTGTATCGATAATTATAAATACAACTAAACAAAGGTTTATTTCGGTTAAAAAATAAAATTCTTAATTTAAATACAAATCTGAAAGTCACATTCGATATAAGTAGATTCGTTTAAATTACCTCAATAAACAAATTTTCAAAAATAAGGAAATCTATAGTGGACAAATGGTGCACTATAAGAGGTATCACCTACAGAACTCGCTAAGCTAGAAAATGTAGTGTTGGTGCAGTTCAAACTGATATTACAAAGTATGGCCAGGTATACTTTTAGCGACAAGAGGAAATCAGGCCGAAAACCGGGTCCTTCAAACCCTGATCTGGACCAAAAGATACTAAAAGCATTCAAGACTAATAAAGAAGCACCTATTAGGGATATTGCCAAAAAATTGGGTACCTCTGTTGGAATGGTCCAACGTGCCACAAGCAAAGATTTAACTTCAAGACTTATAGAAAGCAGAGGCAGCCGAAAAGGAGTGATAAACAACAATATTCGGTCAAAACTAGAGTACGAAAGCTATATGACTCTATTTTATTATCGATAAAAAAGTTTGTTTAATTATGGACGGTTTCATCGTCCATGATTACACAAACTTCGTTTACGCAAAATACGTTAAATTGGATTATAAATCGCTGCCAGGGCCTCAGTATTATACTGTAGTCAAAAGCTCAGAAATATGTAAATCTGAATAGTCCATTTATACTGAAAAGTTTGGTAAAAAAATTATGGTATTGCAGGCGATATGTGAATGTGGCATGAAATCAAGTTAATTTTTTACTACCTCTACGATGACGGCGAATATCTATGTAAAGGAATGCCTAAACAAACGAATTCTGCCCATGATAAAAAAACACAGTGTCAAGTCAAAATTGTGTATTTTGGCCTGATCTGGCATCTTACCACTATGGGTCGCAGGCTTTGCAATGGTATGAGAATTTCGTTCGTTCATGTTGTTAAAACTAAGAAAGTGTTAGTAAGTACCTATGGAAAATGTAAATTATTTAAAATTCTCCATACAAAACGGCATTTCGTTCTTTCGACCAAAAAAAAATAAAAGTGCACGATATTTTTTTATGTTGACTACATTCAACATTATTATATAATCGAAATAACACTACTGTAACGACTATTAAAATCTCCTGTAGCTGATTAATGATAATCACAGAACGAGATAAAAGAACCGGTAACAATAATTCATGTCACTATGTTTGTACACGTCCAATGTAAGTACAACAATGCACAAGGCAAAGGGGTGATATTTAACTCAAAATCAATGCCAACTCCATTGTATGCACACCACGTTTGCCTGAGAAGGGGGAACTTTATGTCTTTTGCTTATACTAATAACACCACCCTAAAGGGTGGTTCCTTTCGCATCTAAACTTTGTATGTTAATATAAACACTCATGTAGGCTTCGTGGCAAACATCGAAATATTCAATGTACTAAAAGCATTGTTGTTATATAAACCGGAATGATTTGCTTGGGGGTCGCGCACAACGCACAGGAGCTTTAGGACCAGGGTTTATGGGTATGCATTCTGTTGCCAAGCGATGTTATTGAGGTAACACGTTTATTGTCGAATGTAAGTAAACAAAACTGTTGATGAATGATGATGGACTTCAGAATGTTGTTGCTATTGAAGTTCTAAAATTACTCAAATACGTACAACGTTAATATTGGAATGTAGCTATGACATTTTGGAAAAGTGCACTCTGTGTGATATAGATGAAAAATCTCAACTTTGGTTGGTTTTGTCTGGACTGGTTTACAACTTGGGTTCTTGCAAATGAGGAAGTAATAATTATTAAGTTACTTAATATAACTGAAAAAATATTAGAACAAATCGACTGAACAAACCGTAGCTGCTACGTAAAAATAGCATTGTGAATGCTAAAATCTAAAAATTCAATGAGGAAGTAAGTAAATAGGTGCACTTATTTGTTATTATAATTTGTTATTATACTGTGACACGCTCAGCATTTATACTGCATGGGGTTTTTACAAATACCTATGAAGATCACCACTAAAGTCAATCCTGTTGTTGAGCAGTAAAATCAAATTTTATTTTGAACTAAGTACGAGTAAGACAGCAAATAGTAGATTGTTATACAAGACGCTAAAAGGACCCATTGCATACGAGGTAGCGAGGGAATAAATAGAAACCGAGTTACAATGGGTTTTAGCGTCGTGTGTTACACTATACTTTTCACTACGATTGCGAGAAAATAAAATACAATATTAAAAAGTATACCTACCTACTTCCGTAAACGAATCCACTCGTTTTTCTATCCTCCACTTCATAAACTTTTTGTACAATATTTAAATAAATGATTTTTGGCGGCAAAAGATTAAAATTATTTCTTTCCTATTACAGTCACTTCAATCAGTATGTAATTATAGAAAAATTCTAAAGATTTCGCGCCATGGTACCTTTTTTTAATTTCTGCTGTAGCAGCTAAGCAACCCAAACACACATTTAACGATTCACTCTGTGCACAGAGTATAAATAAGTCTATGATTTCACCGAAGATATGCTTTTAGTTCCATTTTCAAAAATAAGAATGAGAAACAGGGGGCCTATTACGAAAATAACGTACGCAATCACTTGGTCACGATAATCGTCTGCAGTTCGTCGGTTGTGGCCTTAGAGTAAGACGCGTTTCTGTTCCAGAAAGAGAAGCCATACGAAGCGTTCCCCTCTGCCGAAGTACAAGCCCAAATGGGCATACGCGTTAGTAAAACCAGTTGCGCCCGGATTTCTTTCTAGACCGAGTCCAGTCGCGCATGTGAACGCTGCTGCGTTTAAAATGTCGAATTGATGAGTTTTTTGCTGTTAAAAGAGGTCTGGAACATCAAGTAAATAAAAAGACGGTGTTACATGAAAGTATTTTTTTATCGTATTATTGCTATTTGTTTACATTTAAACATTAAATTAGTATATTTTATTCTTGATTAGTTGTCAGATTTGTTCAGTGACATCGGGTCTGCTAGTCCATGGCTCGTCCGTACAAATTTCAGATCTGTTGCTAGATAAATCCGAGTTGATCACGGTAACATCACTAAGTTGCCCATCGGCGGATGGGCAACTTAGTGATGTTACCGTTATATAATGTTTATCGATAAAGTTTTGGTCAATTTTGGTCTTTGCACTGATTCTGCGTCAAATTCATTTGCGATATTTTTGGATGACATGATGATGTGAGCGCGACAGACATCGTGAGATAAATGTCGAGAAATAGTCACGGCGCTACTTGACTTTAGAACTTGCAAGATTAATCATGGAAAAATACTTCACAAGAATTTCTTTTCTAATGAAAAAATCGAACCCAACGTCAGTATTGGTCAGCTGACCGACTTACTATGGAAAGGCGTGAAAAAATCGTTTTTCGACCTATGTTCTTTGGAGATTTTTTTGTGCACAACGGGTTGTGCTTGGCCTTTACCTCACCTGATGTTAAGTGATGATGAGGCCGAAGGTAGAAGCGCACTACACCCGGAATCCTCATCACTGAGGAACTGGCTATCTTACCTCCAACTGCCGGAACACAATATTTTTTTAAATTGTAGTTATCGCGTCAGACTGATTATTCTGATTATTCGTTATTCTGATTGTCTTTTCATATTAAAATTAATGATATGTTTGTACACCTACTTTACAAGATATAGTAATTAATAATAATAAAGATTAATACAAATAGTAGTAAAATGTTTGAGTTTGTTCTTGTTTGACCTTTATTCCTTTTTCGAAATTTATCGATATTGCTGCATCAACAGTTGAGCCCAGCCCTTTATGTCAAAAACGTGTCATATTTTGATGTGTGACTCATCCGTACACAAATTTTTGCTGTTTTGTTTTATTTTTTATGTGTGAGTGTCGTCATTACAGTGTTGTTTTTGTATGTGAGTGTGCGGAACTGCACTTGTGTGCACTTTCCCCCCCCCGCAAAAAATGCCAGAATAATTTGGATAGAGTTAATCGCTAAGGCGCCTCCCTTCGTAGAAGCCGCGATGCTCGAAGGTTGTGGCTATTAAACACATTTTCAATTTGGCTATCGTAGCCCAAAGACTTGAATGAATGATGTCGAATACGCTAGAGAAAAAACTTACGCAATCACTTTGCGATATCGCATAGGTACGCAAGTGCTTTGTAATAGGAAACAATCATAACGAAGCACGGACGCAGTTGCTTGTATCGCATGAAACTTTTCGTAATAGACCCCCAGTATTAAGTCGAGCGAGTTTTTATTCGTGATTATGAATAAATACTTTTTCGTTTTAGTAGGCTCATTGGTAATAGACAAACATTAAAAAAGAAAAAACTTTAACCCCTAGGGGTTATTATGCTATTTTATCTCGGCTCTTGTACGTTACAATGACGGACTTTTTGAGCAAGAGGAGTGAAAACAATATTATATCTGATTTTGATTTTTCGAGCAATAGCAGATTTAAAAGTTATAAGTATTAAGTATTTATAAATCGAGCTATTGTCTTAAGATATTCTGTGCTACTGTTAGAGGTTTTCGTTAACATTTACATCTTTGATTTAAGTATTTTGGATTAAATATATACTTAGTCTGTATAACCCAAGTATTTGGAGGATTTTGAAAGAAAAAATCTCATTTAATGTTGTGATGTAATTCATTGTAGTGTTCGTCAAATAGCGATTGCGATATTATTAATTAAATGTTTAATTAGCAGAATATTTTGGCTCATTAAGTACGTCTACTTAACCTCATCAATTAATAAGCAAAGTGAAATCTCACTTACGAAGCCTTTTATAATGGAGTGACGGTTCGTACGCGAATTTCCCTGTAACAGCCTAGCGGAAACAGGGGTGCCTTCGTCAAATACAAAATCTCTCTCATCTCATGTAAATATGGAGCGGAACAAACTAAGCGGAGTTTCTGATGCTGGTAGGAGAGCAAGCGTCAGCGTCACACTATATAGCTCGAGCAGCATCTCAACTAAGCCCTTTTCCAAGTTACGTTCTTGCGCCGCCCGCCGTCGCACAGTGGGCTGAGCTTACAAAACTTGGACTTAAGGATTTGTATGAATGTTTATGAATTCTACGTATTCTTAGAATTTACAAATTATTTGTACACCCATTACAGATATTACAGTAAAAAGAATAATTATAATCGATGAAGAGCTTATAAAAATTACGCTGATTAGTAAATTGGGATTTTGATGGGACTTCAAATCAATCCAACCTACAAGCAAATGCCTACTGGGGATACCACAGAAAAAATGCTCCTAGTTCTCTAACTCTGAGGTGGTGTGGAATAGAGAATAAAAAAATCGCAGAATATCACAGTAGGTAGGTATACCTACTAGCTCAGTGGTAAAGTGCGTGCGAAAGAGTGTTGGCATGATTAAAACAAGTTTTGTTTTAAAAAATTTGAAATAAATCGATGTTTTTTAGTAACTGAAATAATGTTAGGAAATATTAGGAAAAAACAAATTTTGTTAAGAATGAATGGAAATTTTCGTAAAAGTGCACTTTTCCTAAAAATACTTTTGTTATGTTTATGAAAACAGTTTGTCAGTTTTATGTAAAACTTCAGCCAGATCTCACTGAAAATACATAAGGTGTAATTGACCGAGCGAGCGCAAGGCGCGAGCGAAGCGTCTCCGTACGTGTGTGCGTCCGGCTGTCCGTTTGTCAGCTCGCATTTCTCAACCGATTCTCGTGAAATTTTGTGAGCAGGTTTCTATAATTATATAATATATGTTACAGTCAAAACTCATATCAG
This sequence comes from Agriphila straminella, assembly GCA_950108535.1. Taxonomy (NCBI): domain Eukaryota; kingdom Metazoa; phylum Arthropoda; class Insecta; order Lepidoptera; family Crambidae; genus Agriphila; species Agriphila straminella. Next base: position 16,324,284 of record OX467303.1, read on the forward strand.
GTCAAAACCACTTTTGACTATAAAAATCAGGCAAAAATGGTTTTGACTGAGGCTCTTAGTCAAAAACAGTTTTGACTGATTTTCGAAGTCAGAGGTGGTTTTGACCAACGTTCTTAGTCAAAAGTGGTTTTACCTGAATTCAAGTTCAGACTATCGGAAATTAATGTATGAATTATTATATATTTCATACTTTACCTAGGTATTCTATACAATACCGAATGCGCAGCCGGTAATATACGTGTAAAAGGCGAGAGCAGGGAAGTTTCATGTTAATTTTATTGTGATTTTACTGTAGTAATAGAAAGGAAGTATCTAAGTATTTGTCGGTGCACCCTGACGGATACCCTGACGGATATTAAGTGGTCGCACCGCTTGCTCGGCTCGCGCGTTTTTTGTCGCAGTTCTAACCTAACCTAATAAAATCTTCAACACTTTTTCCATAGCGCTCTGCCCGCTTCCCAGTCCCACCTGCCAACTAATACCAAAATCTATTTATTTTACACATTGCTTGCACACGTTGATCAAAATAGTTTTGACCAAAGTCCTTAGTTAAAACTAATTTTGACTGATAAATCAGTTAAAAGTAGTTTTGACCAACGTACTTACTCAAAAACCACTTTTGCCTGTTTTTTGCAGTCAAAAGTAGTTTTAACCGATTATGAGTTTTGACTGTAACATACACTGTTAAGGTGTATCTTTTTGTCGATTCAGTTCAAAAATATCACAAACGCAAGGTCTTCAGCTCCTCAGAGCCACTAGTTTTATCGAATAGGTTATGACAAATTATAGCTAAGTATTTTATCTATCTTTTTTTATCACCGATACCGAAAAAAGTGTCGAAGACTGCGATTTTTGAAAATATTTACCAAGGATTCTAAGAATAATTTGAAAACAGTCTAGAAAATAACCTTTATGATCAGAAAGCCTAACTTGCAGAACGTCTCTAAAGCAAAATGTCTAAGTCAAAAAAAACATAAAAAACACTTGATTAAAACATTTTTAGCCGTTTGTTTTATAGAATATAAAAAAAACTGTTTTTTTTCCAACCCTGATGCGGAGTGTACCTAACACAGTACCATTCGTCCATGCACAGTACTAACTGACACGACACGCGGCACTAGCAACTGGCTGGCTTGGCTGCACTGCACTGCGATCGAATATTGCAGAGCTCTCGTAGCGACGTGTGTCTGTGTGAGTGCGCTGATTTGGACGTTGGTATGTAGCTGCGTTACTGCTTTAGCTTTTATTCTGTGTCAGCGTTCAGTTACATGTGTCCGGGGAGGGGAACTGGGCGGACACGTGTCGCTTCTAACCTCCTTCTTCATAATATGACTTTGTACGCCAGCTTTTGTTCGAATGACTTCTTGAAGAAAACGGACCCTGTAGATAAAGTCACATCTACTTACCTATAACAACGCATACTTAGCATAGTTGCCTGTCGCTTTCTCAAAGTTCAATCAATTGCGCGTTATACTTAGTACCTAGTTTATGATACAAGGTTAGTAAGAAGATTTTTAAAACGAGTTGACGTTTTATTTTTAATCGATTTTAGTATTACTTACTTATATAATATTAACAAACAACTCCATCTAACCTGCCTCACAAGGCAAAGTCACATTATATTGAAGCGATAACGAATTTTCCAATATATTTTCGAGCAACTGTATTGGAAAATTAGTTATCGCATCAATAAAATGTGAGTTTGTCTTGGACTGAAAAGATTAGCTGTATTAGGAGCCATTTATCTCAAAAAGTAGAAATGACTATAAGTTCTTACTACATCTTTCAAAAAATATATGTTATTGATACCTCTTACGAAGAAAATTTAGTAGGTAGTAGGTATTCAATTTTAAATGACGTAATTAATAATGTACAAAAAAAAACGTTTTCGATGAAAAAAATACAGATTTCGCGCTTCTCGCAACTATCGGAGGACATTGAAAATGAACGTCAGAAATAAAAAAAAAACCATTGTTATGCTACGGCTCCACCTGCGTCTTAACGCATAGCTTAAAGCGTTAATCTAGGCGTTACGCAGATGTGGCCAAGACTTAACGGTGTTAATTTACAAACGACAATTTATTTTTAAATTTGAGATTTTTGCATTCACAATGCTATTTTTACACAATACTAAATAATATACTAGAAAAAATACGACTCGCACCAGATCAATACTCAGACGGGAATCGAACCCGCGACCTTTGGATATCCGGTCCAATGCTCTGACCGCTGAGCTACCGAGTCACTAGTGACATCGCCGAATTTCTTCTAGTATATCCTACTCTTACGCTGCAAGCCAGCGTTATTTCACCAATGTGAGGAATTACCTCGACATTCAATTAAAATATCTTTCCAGATATTTGGCAATCGATTAAGATGAAATAGCTATATAATTTTTAAATTTGAGATTTTTGCATTCACAATGATTCACAATTTTTTCTAGTATATTATTTAGTATTGTGTAAAAATAGCATTGTGAATGCAAAAATCTCAAATTTAAAAATTATATAGCTATTTCATCTTAATCGATTGCCAAATATCTGGAAAGATATTTTAATTGAATGTCGAGGTAATTCCTCACATTGGTGAAATAACGCTGGCTTGCAGCGTAAGAGTAGGATATACTAGAAGAAATTCGGCGATGTCACTAGTGACTCGGTAGCTCAGCGGTCAGAGCATTGGACCGGATATCCAAAGGTCGCGGGTTCGATTCCCGTCTGAGTATTGATCTGGTGCGAGTCGTATTTTTTCTAGTATATTATTTAGTAACGACAATTTACTTAACGCCTTAGCTAAAGCATAGTTGGACATTACCACTAACGTTAACGTTAACGCAGGTGGAGCCGTAGCATTATAAAAATCAATGTCCATCAGCCATTTTTGATGTCCCCACTGCTGGGGCACAGGCCTTCCTTATGGGTGGTAAGGAGGATGGGCCATAACCCACCACGCGGGCCCAATGCGGATTGGTGGGTGTTAACGACTGCAAATGCAGCCGGGACCAACGGCTTAACGTGCCTTCCGAAGCACGGAGGAGCTCGAGATAATATTTTTTGGTCACCCATCCCATGACCGACCCTTGCGAACGTTGCTTAACTTCCGCAATCGCTGGGCCAGGCGCTAAACCACTGCGCCATCAATATTTTATTGAATTAGTAAGTACCTTCAATACTTTGAAATCACAGCAAACCCATGAACATAATTATTTTGTAGAAAGAAAAGTATCTAGATATAAAATAATTTGCTGAATAGGAGATTCAGCAAATTTTTTTATATCTACTTTTCTGTATCTATTCGTGTGTACCTAAGTATGAATTTCATATAAAGAAACTGGTTCATTGTTATAAAGAACTATTTTATTGAAAGGTAGTAGCTACTATAACCTAAAACTTCTAAAAATTCTAAAATTTGTTTTGAAGCCCTCCTCCTCTTCAACTTTCGTCCGGTTTGTTTATTCGTATTGACCTTCACCAAATGCTATTGCACACCTTTTCTAAAATTTATTTATTTGTTATATTTAATAGGGATTTAATTATTTACTAAATTCAATGTTAAAATATAATTCCCATAATGTAGACATACTTAGCGTAGCCTATATTTTAACATAACACGACCAACCTCAAAATAAAACTCCAACACAAACTGAAAAATTCCCCAAACGCGACAGGTATTTTGGTCCTCCCTCAAAATGATACGTTTTGAATAAAGAGAAGATTTGCTTTTCCCCTCACTAATTAAAATTTTCCCCAAAATGGGGCAAAAAACCCTAATCAGGCAGCCTTGGCTATACAAAGGATAAGTTACAGCCTAGACTGTAAAAGATAGAGACTAAGAGAGGTCCTGTTTTTTTCACTGTGGCCATGATTCAACCCCTAAAGGGAGTGAAATGGGGCTTATTTTTTGACAGAAAATAATATGATCATTCATAAAATTACCTACCTATTAAAAATATTTTTAAATTTTTTCTCTCCCATATGTACTTATATTTTAACATTCTTCATAAAGTTTCATTATGTAGAATTCCTTCGCAGCACACGTTGCATATCGCACTTACATGTGCTATTCAAGTCGTCAGTGGCGTGTCTGCGACCTCCCGGCTCCCACTCAAATTTGTATGCACATTATACATGAGGCAACATGTCGACCGATCATCTTTATATGGCTGCCACTCCAGCCGAGACACTCTGTAAACAGCGTTCGCTCATAGGCCCGCTTTGTTATTTGAAGTTTTGAGAGATCGCCTAAATGTAGGTACTGACATGGTACTACGTTAATTCACGTCGCTTTCAGACCTAAGTATTTTCGAGTAAAGGTTTACACTTAACTTGTTTTGGATAAGTATGTACTCCATATGTGCATGCTAAAGCAAAGGCAGCAACATCCAGTTTTTGCAAAATGGCATGCAGAAAACAATGTTTTTGGTTTCGAAGCAGTGCAGTTACTATGGGATAAATGTTGCTGTTTTTGCTGCAAATCTATGATTTTAACGGTGATATTATATGAGTTTTTGCTGCAAAATTATTAAGTCAAACGATGAAATTGATTTCACATTAGCAGACTGCATTCAAAGTTGCTATAGCGAAAAAGTGGATGTTGCTGCCTTTGCTTCTATATGACTTTTAGGAACTACTCGTTTAACTTATTTTAGACCCCAATATGAAAATTGTTTCTGAAGAAAAATGTATTTTGAGCATTATTTTTACGTGCTAAAAAACGTTGCGCTACCTTGCGTGTGAATTTTATTTGTTCCAAAAGGACAAAAAAACTACCTGCAATCTGTATCTGCGTGCAAAATCGATAGTATTTTGGAAAATTCAGAAGGAAGCGTTTAAAAGCTTATTATTTTTGGGGTCCATTCCATGCAGGACTTATTATTGGAAAAATTGTTAGTTGAAGCTGTTAAGAGGAATAAAAGGCTATACCTACCTAATTATTTCTTTTTTTTTACAATTTTTGAATAGTACCTAATATACCTAGGTACCTAAATTGAAATGTAGGATACAGTACAATGATAAATTTACATTCGCACATGCACAAAACTCATTAAAACACCGTGAACTCAGAATTGCATCAGGTACTAAACCCATAGAGGAAGTAATCACTACAGTACTAACTATAAATAGACTCTATCTGTCATCATGATCTCATAATTGGACGTGTGTGAGACGTCCAGTCTCCTTCATAACTATTAACAAGTAGCAAGTTGGCCCCTAACCATACACATGTGTAGATTGGTGAAGTTAAGTGCAGAGCCGTGTAGCGACGCTCCGCGACAGGCTGACGGATAGCGAGGGGCTACCACCACGTCTTACGGCCCGTGTGAGTCCGCAACACCCACCTACGAAATTTTCGTAATGGGATTCCAGTCGCATACCGCTGAGGTATTAAAGTTGACTAAAAGGGGATTTTCCAACAGTAGGTATATCGATATTGTTCGGCAAATGTCTGACCGAACTAAATTAAGCTTAACAAAGTGAAGTATGGACCTATTACCGAAACTCCCAATGTGTTTGTGATTTGCCTGCCTGGGAAAGATTTAATAAGTTTTCTTTAATAAGCACTTAGCATACTTTCTTCTTCATCTTCAGGCGTTCTAAAAGGTACTTAAACTTACTTCAACAAAATTACACTCTTATTTATTAATACTTATTTTCACTTTTCAATAGAACAGCAACAGACGAACCTTCAGTTTTACTTAAGCACGTACCAGATTTTAAATAATATATTTTTAAGTTCTCCTAACAATCGAATTATCGAAAGGAAAGTATTTTTGCGCCCAAAATTTTTATGCGTTGTCTGCCCCACACAATAAGGAAGAATCAATAATTTGTCACATCCGAAGCAGTTCGTTCATGGATCGTTGGGTATCCGTAATATCCAGCTTGGTTCACGCTCCCCCGCGCCCAAAGTGGCACAATGTGTGACATAGCTTGATGCGATGCCCACAGTGCATAATCCAACGTTTGCTCGGCTGACCCTAAAATTATTTAAGCTTTGGCCAACTTCGAGATATAGATTGTTTGGCCAAAAGCTTTAAGAAATTTTTATTTTGGACATTTGCGCCGGGGACTACTCGGGGCGGTCTATTAGACTAAGAATAGACCTAGTAATATTTTAAATATTGCTGTAAGTGATTTGTTTGTAAATTGACTTTGTAATATTGGAAATAAAAATATTGTATCACAGATAATAATAATAAACTAAATTTTGGATACTTAAGTAAGTATCTTAATTAATGTTCGTCAGCGCCGACAAGAGAACGATATTGAAATACTTACCTACAATGTTGAAAGTTATGTAGCTAGCTAGACCCTTATTACACATGTACTTAGTTATCTACATTCTACACTGCCTGAAGTCAACCTTTAATTCAGGGACTCTATAAAAGACAAAGAGACCCATTCTTTTGCTGAATTTGTAGGCAGTTCTGCACAGGACAGGGGACAGCTCCAATCCGTCGTTTTCGGTACGGTTCTCCGAGTGTGTACGTAGCCCGACCTTTATAAGAGTTTTTCATCAACCTAAACTGAATTTAGGTTAGAAATAAGTATAAGCAAAATTGATATTTGACTTTTCGTTATTATTGGCACCAACTACAGTTTAATTTCAGAACATTTTCACACGCATTTCATCTTATGTAACGTTCACATCGCTAACCCATAATGTGTGATCAGAATTAATATGAGAATGATCAAAAAATGTATCATCGTGTGTGTTTGTCGAGCAATCACTCAAAGTTGTCGCAAGCTCGACGTATTGACGGCTCTATCTGAGAGCGGCCGTTGCATGCGCGGTCTGCAAACACCTATCGCCCCAGCTCCGAGCAAACGCGTGCCAAAATTTGATAAAGTCCTCAGTTCATGTTTAATCATACGACATTAAAGGCGAATGTACACAGCGAGTGCGTCGAGTGTTCATGATCAGAGCATTATCATTTTCCATTAGCCACGTTCCCTGGAACGTAGTCTGCTTAAATGTTTGTATACCGTGCCCGTGCGTTGCGGTAAAGTTGCAATGTTTGTCTTTGTACAGACAGCAACCTCAAATAGATGCAGTCAAAGTTAAATTATTAATAACAACCACAAGAAAAAAAACTTATAGACTTTATAACTGTAATGTAGCTTTACAGTTGATAGTCTATAAGTTTGTCAGTAGCTCCACCTGCGTACGATACGTTTGTGGTAATGTCCAACTACGCTTTAGCTGAGGCGTTATATAAATTTAGTACTGTCGTTTGTAAATTAACACGTTAAAGCCTTGGCCACATCTGCGTAACGCCTAGATTAACGCTTTAAGCTATGCGTTAAGACGCAGGTGGAGCTGTAGCATAAGAGATTATCACGCCCAACAGAGTCATGTTCAAAAATTAAAAAGATTATGAACATTCTCTTGGTGTTAAAATAAGGGTAGCTCTTCATTAAATAGTTTAATTAAAATATAAAACACCAAAATTTGTCATTGATGGTCCAATTGCAACGCCAAATGTGACCCTGCATAAATTGGCATCACCCTAAGTCACTATCACCCTTTTGCTGTCAAAATTAAAACTAAACTACGTGATACTGCTTTTTAAAATGAACCGAAGAGCGTTGTCGAGGCAATTAGAAACAGACTACAAAATATTAAAAGTTCCCCCTGCAATGAAAATCTGTCGTGAACAACACTGGGCCATTCGTCACGCGCTGTGTTCTGACAATCATGCGCACACTACTCGACGCACTCAAAGTTAAGTTTAATGTGTTGTCATTCACAACAACCATTCTAGTTAAAAAAAATATGGACCAAAAACATATTATGCATTTGTTATATCATAATATTAACGTTTCTTTCAGATTTGCCAACAGAACGCTAGTGAAATTATCTTTCAAAGTAGGTATGTAAATAAATATGACATCTAAGTACCTAAGTATATCACAAGAATACGGTTCACTCATTGTTTGCAAATAGGTAAGCAATCGTCCAAGCTTAATTGAATTTTTAATGCCTCAGCTTTACACTCATTGATTGTCCTTTAATTACGGCAATTCTTAGTATTTATCGTCCATTCCAACACTCAGCGCTTTTACGAATCCAAAATTGCCGCGTAAATTGCAATCGATTTTAATGAATTTCGTTACCTACTACTTACCTACTTTTATGATTATTCTCTTATAATGTTTTTTCAGATTATGATTACTTTATTTGATTTTGAATTTCTTGAGGGATACCCAAGTTGGTAGGTAGGTACTTTGGTTTATGATTATTTCAAATTGTGTGTAAATAACAGTTTATCAGACACAGCACGAATGCATCCCATCTACAAAGACCTAGGCCTCCTCCATATCCTCTCCCGCGCCAATGTAAATGGATTAAAACTCTTTTCGTCATCACACTACTTGACCCGCCATCGTCATGTCAATTGTACGGCGCCCACTGCTGGGTATAGGCATACATAGGTCTCCATCAAATATCTCCACGACCTGACCCTAAAAATGTAAACCTACATATAAGTACCTATGCGAATAATATCAATCAAGAAATTAAACTAACCTAAAGCTACAACCAAATTAAAAAGAAAATCATTGCCGGTTGGAAGTAATGAACAAACATGCGTACACTTTATATAAATGGGTATAGTTACATCTAAGCCCTCTTGGAGCGTTTAGCATTACCGATTCGCGGCTCATTGAGTCCAAATTGGGCTTGGCTTTGTGGAATCCCTCTTCTCCCTTTTTCATTTTTACGAGTGTTGCTCTGGCGCCTGGCTACTAATGAAGTTCTTTTACCCTCCCTTTTCATTATGGTTTGTTAATAAAGTAATCATTAAACAGTTTGTAGTTACAGCCTACGATTTTGGATCGATTATTTTAAACGAATTGGTCTTTATAAGTTAAAAGTATTTACGATACCACTGACTAAAATATTTTTATAGAAAAACAGGTTTTGTTTAAATTTGAATTGTAAAGTTTTTTTGGAGTTAGGTATTTCACTTGAATTTGGTGATACAGAATCGTAATCAATCCTGAAGGGCCTAACGAATCATACGAGCTGGTAGCACTGGGGGTCAATTCTGCTAATGTTAACGTTAAAATCGTAGTTCAATGGTGTTTGAATGTTAATGCTTTTTGACACAGTTCTTGTTTCTGAAACCCAAAACCGAAACACATTGTGTTTCTTACCCAAAACGAAAACACATTGTGTCTCGATTTTGGGTTGAAAAAACAAGAACTGTGCCAAAAAGCATTACCATTCAAACACCATTGAACCACGGTTTTGACGTTAACATTAGCAGACTTGACCCCCTGGACGACGAACTCACGAACTCGCAATTCGAGGAGGCGTAAAGAGTACAAAAACAACGACACTATAATAATGGAAATTAAGCGATCCAGTGAATTCAGTATCTGGAAAAACGTCGAAGCCTGCGTAAGGACTCACCGATTTTTGTAGGCCGTCAATTTCAGTGGGTGGCAAATAAGTAAGTCCTTGAAATACGTGCAACTTAGAACTTAGGTAAGTATTCATAAAAAAGGAGGAGGTTTTCAATTCGTCGCGTATAATATATTTTTTATATCTACTTATGTACGCCGATTACTAGAATACGGCTGAACCGATTGAAATAATCAAAACGTCGTTTCAATTCATCAACGCCCGAGCAGTCTCCGGCGACCGAACAACAATGGAAAATCTATTGTGTCTCGTTTTCCGGGCGTCACTCGTCAAGAGTGTTTGTTCCCAAGTTGCTTCAACTTTTTGAAATTTTGAAATAGGTTCAGTAGTTTTCAGGAAATCTTGAAAATACTGTCGTTTTCTTTCCCATTAATGACATTCGAAAATAGTTTTATGAACCGATTTAGACTAAGTATTCTGTTTTTGTTTAATAGAAGATACTTTATTTATTTATTTTAATAATGATTTGTATTTTATGTATTTTATTTTTAAAGTTATGTATTTAAAATATTGTTTTATTTTGCGTGAAATTCATTATAATTCAGGCATAAACCACTTTGGCATTATAGATAGTGATGGCCCTCAGGTATTTTTGGTATTCGAGTATTTTAGTATTTGTTAAAAAAATCCAATCAGTATTCGAGTCCAGATACTAGGGATGCCAACTTTTTTTGCATCAAATATAGTATTTTCAAGATTATTAGTGTAAAAATATAGTAGATGGCGAAAAAGTCCAAAATAGTACATTATGAGACAATTTAGCTTAGGTTGCTCATTGCACACAAGGCTGTGGGTTGCAGCCCGAGCCGCAGGCGAGGGCGTAACTCAGCCGAGTGTGCAATAAGCAAGAGCTCACGAGTTTCATACGACGTTTTTCAACACATTTGCGAGGAAAAAACAAAGTAATTTACCACACAGCTACAAATACGACAAAAACAAAAAAATATAATAGGAAAAGGCGCGAAGGTTTTTTTGTTTTTTTACACGCCCAACGCCATAATATTTGAGAACAAAGGGGTGAGTGAGCATACAGCCTATAAGTACTTCGAGATTATAATGCAAACATTTTAATATTTTATAACAAAATATTGTGAATTTTAAATGATATAATGCAAATATTTTAATATTTTATAACAAAATACTGTGAATGACTTAATTAAGGACTTGCACATTTATTTATTCCAAAAATGTAGGTATAGGAAATTTCAGCAGCATAAAATCTCTTTGTTGTTACTAAAAAAATAACTGTATAACTTGGTTAAATTGGGAATGCTCTGTTTACTGGCATAGAACTTGCAGTAAGGTACTAATTTAACTTTGTGGGGTTAATTCTATAACGTACTAGTGTTTTATATATTATTGCACGCGTTTGTTATAGCTCGGTTTATGGCCCTAAAAGCGATGTATTAGGGTTCACTTTACGAGCAAGTGTGTTGAAAAATATATTATTAATCTTACCACTTTTGTAGGTAATTTATCGATAATGATTTGGTCCTTGGAGAGTAAACTCCTTGGTTCCTTGGTCCTTGGTTTTTGTAGAAAATGAAGAAAACCAGAACGAAGGAGACAAAAGGGGGAGGGGAGAGGGAGGAGACTCCGATTATGAGTGGAACTAGAGGTTTATTCCTTTCTTTTCTTGGAATGCTAACATGATTAGATACTTATCTCTATGAGTGTAACAAACAAATGCTTTTTATTAACTATGTTGGTTTTTTTTCCGGTTTTCAAAAAGTATCCAGTATTTGGTACGTCTCCCTTATAGACTGCATAAAATCGCTTTTCATGCTCTCATAAAGTAAAATCTTCGTCGTAAACAGCCACACACGCAATAAAACTTCGTTAAATAAACTTGTTATTTCATTCTGTTTCTTCATTTTTATACCTCCATAATCCATGTTATGCCTACCTAGTACTAAATTTATAAAACTAACTAGGCAATATGAATGAATTTTCTAGAAATAAGTAGGTAGGTAGATACTTATTTCAAGAGCATTATGGACTACGACCTATATGCTAAGTGCCACTGCCACGTTTAAAAAAAGAAATAGAAATAGAAAATATTTATTTGCCACAAACAAAAGCATGGCGGGAAGCACGTATTTATTTGCTCAATATGTGCAATAATACTTACATGGAATAATAAGACTGTTATTGACTTCATTAATGAAGTTCATTTACGGCCGGAGTTGTGAGATGTGAAAACCAGTATTTATAAAGACAGAAACGAAAAAAAAATGGATGGGCAGTGATCGCGGAAAAGTTTAATGTAAAAAGCGACGAAGCGTACTTTTGACTTAAATTATCTAAAGTTTCACGCTTATTTAAGTAAGGTCGAATCCACAATCTTTCCTTTTTTTTTGTATAAGTACTTAATATAGCCGCTGCGACAAGCGCAGGTAGGTACTTACTTACCTCGGAGGCGGAGATGGAGGGGGTGATAGAGAGACTTCAATCCCGCTAAAACACCTTGGGGAATCTCTCCGGGAGCTTTTTAGTGACTGTATAGAAGCGGGAGAGTTCCCCAAGGCCTGGAAGCGAGGGCGCCTTTGTCTCCTCCCAAAGGAGGGCCGACCGCTAGACTCACCGTCAGCCTACCGCCCTATAGTGTTGCTGGATGAGGTAGCCAAAATGCTGGAGAGGATTCTCGCTGATAGGGTGGTGCAACACTTAGAGACGGTGGGCCCAAACCTGGCAGAAAATCAGTTTGGTTTTCGAAAACAGCGGTCGACCATCGACGCAGTCCAGGCGCTTAGGGTTCTGACGGAGAGGGCCATAGACCGAGGGGAAGTGGTTATCGCGGTGTCCTTGGACATAAGGGACGCGTTTAATTCACTTCCCTTCGGGATCATAAAGGATGGGTTGAGGTACCACGGTCTGCCTCCTTACCTCATCAAAATGTTGGAAAGCTACCTACAGGACAGGGAAGTTGTTTACCCATCAGGAGACGGAAGGATGGTTGCCAGAGGTATGGTATGCGGTGTTCCACAGGGCTCAGTCTTGGGGCCTTTGCTGTGGAACATCGGGTACGATTGAATTTTGCGAGGAAATCTCTTGCCCCGGATGAGCGTACTATGTTACGCGGACGATACGTTGATTGCTGTCCGGGGCAAGACATTCGCAGAAGCGAAGAGGTTGGCTGAAGTGGGCTCTTCCCTGGTCATCGAAAGAATCAGAAACTTGGGGCTTAATGTAGCTATAGAGAAGACGGAAGCGACCTGCTTTCACGCACCAAGGAGGAGTCCCCCTGTTGGGACGCATCTAACTATTGACGACGCCACGGTTCCGCTGTGTCCATCAAAAAACTTGTAAAGACGGCAAACTCACTGGGACGCATCCTACCGAATGTTGGCGGTCCCAGTGATAAATGTCGTAGGCTATTTGCTGGCGTATTGAAAAGCATGGCGCTATATGGTGCTCCAATCTGGGCAGACCGCTTAAATGATTGTAACAGGAGGATGCTCAATCGGGCGCAAAGAGCGATGGCGATAAGGATCATTCGCGGGTACAGAACGGTCTCGTGCGCAGAGGCTTGTGCACTGGCGGGGACGCCTCCCTGGGAGTTGGAAGCCCGGGTGCTCAGGGAGGTGTATAGAGATCGTAGGGCTGCGCTAGAGAGAGGTGAGCGTCCTACTTTGGAAGAGGTGGCCGCTGTCCGGCGAATGGCGGAAGAGGTAGAGATTGAAGTGTGGAAGGACCAGATGGGGATGGAACCCTTTGGGGTGAGGTCTCTAGAAGCGGTCCGGCCGCTCATTGAGGAGTGGTGCTCCCGTATCTGTGTCGGATTGGAAGCGAGGCGCCCCACAGTGCCACGAGTGCGGCGATGCGGAGGACAGTGCCCAACACACCCTCGAGGTGTGTCCGGCCTGGGCTCCGCAGCGCTGCGCTCTGGTAGCTGTGGTTGGTGCGGATCTCTCGCTGCCCAGCATGGTACGGGCCATGCTGGCCACCGAGAGATCCTGGGAGGCGGCAGTCTCCTTCTGCGAGGAGGTTATCCTGCAGAAGGAGGCATCGGAGCGGGTTCGCGAAGAGGAGGCTCATGCGAACCGGCTCCGACGCAGGCGGGTAGGCGTAAGGAGGAGGCGCTTTGCGCACCTCATTCCGCTTTAACGGGGACCACGCGGGCGGTGGGTGGTGACCCATCGCCTGCTTTGTACGGTCCTCGACCGCATGGGGAGATGGCCAAACTTGCTCGGCCATCTCCCAGCCGCGAGGAGGCCCGGGTTGCCGGGCGAGCCACCGGGTCAGTTGGGGTGACTACCACCCATGGACCCTCGTATGACCAACCGGTGGCGAGTGGGCAAGTGCCGTAGTTTTTTAGTGGGTATTCCCTCCTCCCGAGATCCCACCGAACCACTCTGGTTGGGTGGGATCACGGGAGGCAGTCGTGGAGGGAGCTGCAACGCTGGATGTTGCGGTCCCCTGGCGAGTCCCACATACCCCCTTTCCGATCACCAGCGGGAAGGGAAGCGCGTAAATGCGTTTTCTACGGCATACAAAAAAAAAGATACTTACTTACCTACTTTCGTCAGCCATTGTTGCCCGAATGTGTATCCCGTTTAGGAGTCTGAATCACTATAGGTTGCAGATACATTGGAACCAATAGCTGACCCATTAGCTTCCCAGCCATTGATTGCCCAAAATCATTTTTGTAATGGCCGAGAAATTAATTGCAGCCACTTTCCGAAAAATATGGCCCATTTAGAAGCACCTTAACAGAAAAAAAATTAAAAATTGTGACACCTGTCGTCAAATAAATAAAAATGTCATTTGAGTGTAAAGGTACAAACTCCAACAAAGATATTAGAATTTTAAAAAATATCATTGAACTACAAGCTTAGTCCAACCAAACTAAGGAAAAGCACTAGTTTGTATGTAATGAGACTTTTAATAAACTACTTCAATTTTAGCGACAAAAATATGTTTATAGCCCGCCTTGTCTTACTCTTAAGGGTACAAAGATATTATAATGTTTTATTTGTGCTGCCAGGCGGTTGGGACGTGTAGGTAGGTAGGTACTAAAGCGGTTCTTTTACTTATAGTTGAGTAATTTGAGTAAGTATAGTTTAATTTCCTCATTGACTAAAATTCTACATCGTTATTTTCCTTTGATTGTACCAGCTCGATCTAGCCAAAGATTTAAATGATCTAGCCGAAAAGATAGGAAGCGTCCTCAACAAGGGGAGTGCTAGGTACATAAACTAATCTTGAACACAGCGAACGCTCAGTCTCCGTTTCACCGGGCAGTGACATGATCAAGGAAGAGCGCAAAGATGACTACAATATGGTCAAGCACCGTTAGCACGAAGACTCCCCCAATGAATAAGAATATAAATGAAAGCTGCCGTCAAAAGCGCAAACAGACCGTCAGCAAACGAGACGCGTAGAATTTTCCGAAAAGAAGCCGAGACAGCAGCGTAGGTACACCGGATGACGATATGCCGCCGCGTCATCGCGAACAACCCTCTATTCCTGTGACATCGGTGATGCCTTCCCATTTGGACAAACAGCCTGGTCCGAGCTCCGAAAGTAAGTTTCGGTCTTACGAAGAGTCTGACAACGAAGAAGAAGACGAGCACGACAACGCAAACAATCTCGAAGATTTGTCTAAATCTGCGTACGTTGTTTCGCAGACAGTAGAGGCGGATTCCCCGAAATTATTTTTCCCTATTATTTTAATTTCCATTCCCTTTATTCCCAAACTTTTTTTGACCAATTAAAACGATCGATAGAAGATCCCTTCCAAAAATAAATCGCTCATCGAAAAATATTTCTAGACGAGTATGTAGAGTCTGCGTACATAGAGAAGCGACAACCCAGACGTTATACGCTCATTGCAGAATGTTCTTGCTTCGAAAGTGAAGATGCGATGCAGAAAATACCAGTGGAGAAACAAATGTTTACGCAGTTCTTTTTCCGAAAAGACAAGAAGCCGGTGCGTCTGGTAATGGTTACGAATCTGTATGGCGCGTTTGTGAATTATCAGGAAGCGTTCAACGATCGTCCCAAATTATTTGTATAAACGTCGTTTTCTAACGGCAAAACACAAAGTAACGATGTTGTCTGCCTCGGTAGATCACTGGTAGCACGATTTCAGTAAGTAGACGATTTTCTCCAAACTTTTAAACGATATCAAGACACAGGCTAGTGGTTCGCACTTCGCAGAGACGGTTGCCAAGTTTTAAATAACCGATGTGAGGCAGGCGCTCATCATCATGAAAGAGAAACTAGTTTCGGCGACTAAATTAACCCAGGAGGGGCTCATGCTGGGCCTGTTTAATCTGAAGGTACACAATACCAACAGCCTGCCCAGCAAGATCGTCGTGCCTTTGTTAAAGTTCGAAGGCGTCTGATGTCGTCCAGTGTCGTGGAATAAGTTGCTGCTCAAATCGACCTTTGTCCATGCGGTTGCTGTAATCTCCGTGGCTGGCTTCAAGATGACTCGCAGTGGAATATCCATCGCCATGGAATTGGATAGTATGGCTTATACGCCCTAGGCACTAATGCTAGGCATTAGTGCCTAGAGCCTCGACATGTAACCAAGTAAAACGAACGTTCGCGAATGTTCGCAACCGGCCGCACTACGCGCTAGTTGCCTCGATACATCCAGGCGGCTATCTAGAATGTATCGTAGGTAGGCTTACAACCAAAGACTATGAGATCAAGGCGACTATTAGCGACTCACTACCAGTGCGGTCACCAAGTAACCTGAATATATTTAGGCACCATTCTAGGTAGGTAATCGTTCGCAACCTTAGATCAATCGTTTCTTTTAAAAAACAAATTTATCAAATTATGTGTGAGATCTGTAGATTTTTTATGTAATAATAGGTCCTCTGATTCTCTAGAATGAGCAATCTCATGTCTTTTTCACAATTCAAAGTGTGTTTAATTAATTTACTTACGCAGAGAATTGACTAATTAATCCGTTCAATTTCTACATGCCTGGCCTGCTCAAATTGAGTTGTTGTTCGTATTTTGTATCCGCCGCTCGTGTAAAAACATGTTGGCTTTTTCTTTACAGAGTCATAGCTAGACTAGACTACTTACATAGGTGAAAATTTTAGAATGACACTAACTGGTAGTGCCACGCAGTAGTGTCACGGGCAAAAAATTTATGATTGTCGCCTTTTACGACACTCCGAAGCCATTGGCGTAGGAAGGGGGGAGGGGGCGGGCAGGCCGTGCCCACTCCAGAAAAAGCCATTTTTCTATTGCCCTTCAAAACTCCAACGCGGCTCTAGCACCACTCCCCCCCATAGCTTTGATTCGGAACTGGAGGCCAGACCCCTGGAAAATATCTCGAAGATACGCCCATGCCTGGAGCGTGAAGGATGGCAAAGGGCTGGACTGGTAATGCCCAAGACAATCATTAATTACCACTCCTCGAAACCGACAACCGACAAGGAAGAAAACAAAGAAAATATCGAAAAGGTCATAGAGAATAAACTTCATAAAATAGAAAAATTAAGATATTCGTTGATTGGTCGGAATCTTTTGAAGTTTGAATAAAAATGATAAACTGAAGCTGAAACTCGGTAAAAATATCCGAAAATTTGTAAAATTTCTTTTGTTACCTATTAATAGGTACTGTATGTTGTTGATTATCGATATAGGTATGTCGCTTTAAAGTTAATACCTTAAAGCGACATGGCGGATGGTGTTCTGTCTGACGCAGTCGCTGAATCTTACATAGAAGACTATTCATAACAAGGCGAAAATCTGTGAAAAGTAACTCAAGCCATTAATTTAGAACCAAAGGCAAACAAGTTTTGCCTCGAACCACAACCATGCACATCTAAAATTATTCATTTGGTGCCTATTGCTTCCAGTAATTTTGCGTTTATCGCCTACATTTACACAAGAAGAAAACAAAAGTACTAGAGAAGTGGCAAATTGGCAACCAACAATGTAACACAAACTGTGAAATTGCCATCCAAATCAATCCAATATTGCTTTGAAAATTGTCGGTGAAATAGGCCTTACCACAAAAAAATTTAAAACACTGTTTAAATGTGATGCCGTCTCTTTCAAACAATATTGTCAAAAAAAAACAAAAAACCGACTTCAAAAAACCTACCTCTAAAAAGCAAGAAATAATATTCGTCATAATAAAAATACGTCTATTGAAGTCGGGTGGGGCTAGAGTACAGATTGCTTTTTTTTATTCTAAAAGCCCCACCCGACTTCAATAGACGTATTTTTATTATGACGAATATTATTTCTTGCTTTTTAGAGGTAGGTTTTTAGAAGTCGGTTTTTTGTTTTTTTTTTTAAACAAATTTTTATTTTTAGTGTAGGTACCTTGCAGGTAAGGTATATTATAATATGTAGAAAAATCGGCTCAGCCATACGTAAGATAATCGCGGAGAAACATACATACGGGTCAAACTCAGAACCTCCTTTTTTAAGTCGGTTAAAGAACCTACACTTAAGATATCCCTCTTCCTACAAAAAAATAATTATCTTATGCAGTTCATAAACAAAGAAGTAATACGACCATTATCATCGAGGTAACTTCACACAAAATCATACTATTTTCGTGCTTTTTTCAAGATTACATGAAAAGTACTGAACCGATTTCCAAATTTTAAAAAATGGGACCAACTTGGGAGTTAACCTAATGTAATAACGTTTGAATCATTTCAATCGGTCCAGCCGTCTTTGAGTAATCGGTGGACATACACAAAAAAAAACAAATATACAGGCGAACATAGAACCTCCTCCTTTTTTGGAAGTCGGTTAAAAAGTGACAGCATCACATTAAAAAAGTGTTTTAGTTAAACACTTGTTGAAGTAAGTAATTAAACGATACTAATGGTCCAATCAAATTAGACATTGCATCAAATCATGTTAGTAAGTATTTTTGCTTTTTGGATATATTGTTTGTAATGTGAAGGCAATGTTAAATCTAAGTTTTCGACCTCGGTAGATGACTGGGTCACAAAAACAACTCAAAAATGTTGCCCTTTTTTCAGTTTTTCTCCATTTTGACCCGAAGGGACTGGTTTTTCATCAAGATTCTGTAAAAAGAGTTGAGGCCGTAATCCAAGGGTGGATCCAGCTTTGGCGCCAGGAGGGGGTCACATAGTCGTGGTCAAGTCAAGAACTTATAATTTAATTTTGATAACAATAGATACAAGTAAAAAGTAGGTATTTTAATGTACGTAAGTACTGTACTTAAATTTTTTTTAACACATAATAACTTGTACATATACACGTACATATTGCCATCTTCTTTTGAAGACATCCAGAGAAACACTATCACGCACGCAATGAGGCAGCCTATTTATATTCCATAACCGTGGTGAATGATTTGTCATAACAGCTAGCACGAACGAAGACGACGAAAGCAACACGGACAGGCAGAATCAGACAGGAAAATTTATAAATTCATATAAAGATGATTCATTGTTTAAAATATGTTTATTAGTTTACTTGTAAGTCAAGGTAAACATACTATTGCTTGTTACCATCAATATTACCTTCGCATAATGTTTTTTTTATAATCATTATTTATTATTTCATAAAACAACATTCTTTAGCCTGCGTGGCGCTAAAACAATCTCTTACTAGAAATAGTGACAGAAAAGTAGTAATTTACAAATAAATAATTCTGACGTTTTAACAATAAATGGCCAAAAAAATGGTGACATTGGACATGTTGCTGCTGATGAGTGAACGCACTGTAACCTGACTTGAGTGGTGTCACCTTACAACATCGGCCTTATTAAACGACGAATAAGGGCTCTTTCAATTTAGACGTTTTGTGTCGGACGTGAACCGCACTGCCTCTGCACGACTACTTTTGTGTGAAAAATAAAAAACGTCCGGGCACAGTGCGTCAAACGAACCGCTTTGGTGCCTGCCCCAGCAGTAGAGACGCACTGCTGCAGCAGTCAACTAGTCTATATCGAAAGAGCCCTAAGTTTACACGCTCGTTAAACCAAGAAGTTTGCTTAAGATGGTACCCTGAGCGAAAGTGGCGCTGCGGTGAATTATATTTAATATAATAATTCTAATACACAATTTTAAAAATGTTTATCGTGGAGATTTTAGGGCCCACAGTCTAGTATTTTTCGACGGTATCGTTACATTCCCTCATAGTCACTGCTAGAAGTAGATAGCAAAACTGCTAAAAGTGGCCGTTTTTGACACATTTGCTATCTACTTCTACGAATGGACTACGAGGGCATGTAGTGATATCTTCTAAAAATACTAGACCATGGGCCCTAAAATCTCCACGATTAACATTATTAAAATCTTTTTCTATTAATAACTTATTAAATAAAAACGTCTGAGGGCGCCACTTTCGGTCATACAACCGCCTACGACGCCTTAAGACGTCAAACGTAAAGACTAATATGCATAGAAAAAATACTAAAATTCGACTGTCCCGTGCACCTCCGACGGGAATGGAACCCGCACCATTAAGGTGCTACGGGCGAGTAGATTTTTTCTAATTCTTTTTCTATTTTTCTCTAATATAGTATAATTTATCTAAAACACCAACAACCTCGCAGGAGTAGATCACTAGCATCATAAACAACAATATTTGTTCTACGACTTTTCCAAAAACAGACAAAAAAAATCGACTTTCCATACAAATGTCCGAACAGGTTGATCGACTTTTGTATGAAAAGTCGATTTTCTGGCTGATTTCGGAAAAGTCGACGAACAAATTTTTTTTTTTTTTTTTTGTTGTTTATGACGTTAGTAATCTACTCCTGCGAGATTGTTGGTGTTTTACAAATAACCCTGTATAAAAATAGCATTGTGTATGCGAAATATTCACAATTTTATAATTTAATGCCGATGTTTAAACAGTTTTGTGACGGCGACAACTACCATACGCCGCACATACCAACACACGTTACAACAAGACTCAACACCGTGAGACTAGATGGTGCGGATATCAACTGATATCAACAAAATATGTGAACTGACAAAATAGTATGGAAACCTACATCTCGCTACCGGAAATTTCTCTAGTAAATATATACAACTTCCAACCACCATCGATTGGACCGCGGTCTAGTGGTTACAAGTTAACAACAAACAGCCCTGAAAAAGAACTTTATTTTGGCCTTTCTATCAGTGGCTTTCCTGCAGTTTTTATGGAATGAATAACTAATGGAATGAAGTGTAGCAAAACGATGATAAACCGCTCGTTATGTCTTTTCGTTGTCTTTTCGGTAGAAAAATTAACTAAAAAAAATTACATTCATAACACGTAACATTTCTATGATTGTAAATAATATAATGTATAAACACCGTTGTAAATAGGAAAATAGTATTATAATATATTCTACATAAACAATGTAAAGGCCTGCACCCACCGACGGCAAGGCACGACGGGGCGTGACAAACGATTTTTTCGTGGACTGATGATTTTTGACTCTATTTCAATGAATTTAGCACTGAAATTCTTTTATTTTAGGTAAAAAATAGCTTTAATTTTCTACTATTAACTACCCCTGTTTTGAATTTTTTTACCTACGAAATCTAAGAGATACACTGGTGGTGCTGGAAATAATGCTCCCTAACACGACCACGTAGACTTCCGTGTCATTCTTACATTTCAAAACGGCATAAAATAGCTTAGTATATTTAGGTACTATTTTCTAACACCTATTTAGAAATTTTCTTCTATAAGGATCATAGAGATACGAAGGTCGTGCTGAAAAGGATCACTTTGTAGCACGACCAAGCTTAACTATTTTTAATTATGAGATTTTAAAATGGTATAAAATAGCTTAGAACATTTACTATTTTTACACCAATTTTGAAATTTTCTACAATTTGGATAGTAAAGTTATGTCTATCGTAGTGATACTTTCCAGCACGACCTTCGTATCTCTATGATCTCGATAGCACGAAATTCCAAAATGGGTGTAAAAAAATAGGAAATATTCTAAGCTATTTTATACCGTTTCGAAATCCCTGAATAATTATATATGTAGAAAAATCGGCTCAGCCAAACGTAAGATAATCGCGGAGAAACATACATACAGGTCAAACTCAGAACCACCTTTTTTAAGTCGGTTAAAGAACTACACTAGATATCCCTCTTCCAACAGTTCATAAACAAAGTAATACGACCATTATCATCGAGGAAATTTACACAAAATCATACTATTTCGTGTTTTTTTCAAGATTACTTGAAAAGTACTGAACCGATTTCCAAATTTCAAAAATTGGGACCAACTTGGGAGTTTACCTAATGTAATAACGTTTGAATCATTTCAATCAATCCAGCCGTCTTTGAGTAATCGGTGGACATACACAAAAAAATATATACAGACGAACAGAGAACCTCCTCTCTTTTTGAAAGTCGGTTAAAAAATAGTTTAAGCTTGGTCGTGCTACAAAGTGTTTCTTTCCAGCACGACCTTCGTATCTCTATAATCCATATACAGTAGAAAATTTCAACACATCGGGCGGCAATTTCAGCGGCGCCAGATTACGCTTGCTTTTGTTACTACGTACCGGGCCCGTTACTTGCTCGTGGTTCCCTCAGTCTATGTTCCCCTTGAGGTACCACGAGCAAATATTTTTGCCCATGGAACCCCTGAATAACAATCTCCTTATTAAATATATTTTTATTGTCCGTGGTACCCCATCTCGAACATTTCAATATGACATAAAAAAGACTAGGGGTACCAAGAGTAAAATTATTGTCCCATGGTACCCCTTTGTCCCCATTGGGTGTTCTCTGGGCTAAAATATTTGCTCGTGGTACCCTGAGAGGAACTTAGACTAGGGGACCACGGGCAAGTAATGGCCGTGCCACGCAATCCCGCCAGTGGGCGCTGGCTATTACGTTTATATTTAACACCGTTACCTTAAAACAAGACCAACAACTACGAACTATATAATATATCCTATTGTAAACACGAAGTCCCTTTTGACAGCTTATCTACTTGTACAAAGCAATAATTTATTGCTTATGTTAAAGAAATAGAGTCTTAAATTTAATTAATAATCTTATATTTCTTGAGCTTTATTGCTTTCTGGTGGTTGGATAAGCTCAGTAGCGCTACCAATGGAAATACATAAATCAAATACTTTTTATTCAGGGCTTAGATTAAAAGTTTTGCTAATTTTGCGCAAATAAAAGAGTAAAATGCATTTAAAAATATAATTTCAAGAACTCAAACTTATGCAATAGGCATGACGAATATTTTTTTTTTATTTTATGTTACATAAATTACCTCTCAAAAAAAGAAACATTGGTAAAAGAATTAATTCGCTAGCATGAAAACTGCCCGAGATATCACAGTGTGAAATGCACACAAATGGACTAGCCCAAAAACGCTCCATACTAATGGCTTCCTAGTTATGACGTCACGAATAAGTAGTTTGTATGCAACGCGTTGGAAATTTGTTTGGCAGCTATATTAAATATTGTTGTTGGCGATCATGCCAACCTCTTTTGTACACTTTTATAATACCTTTTTATATTTCATTGTAAGTACCTACCATAAATAAACAGTTGCCGTCAAATCCGTCTATCATTCACATGTTGGTGTCAGAGTGAAAAAATTAAAATAATAAAAAAATAGGGTAAATAATAACCCACCCTCTCGAAATGCCCATTACAAGATCGCACAGGCAAGATCCTCAAGACGGTGCCACTACATATGGCGCGCCCGCGCTCGGCGGCGTGTCGGCTCCGTCCACCGCCCTGCACAGCAAACAGAGGCTGGAGAGTGAGGCTTCCCTGAGCACCGCACCACAAAGTGCTCGCTCATCGCGATCTCATGAAACAATTAAAGCCCAAATACTTGCGGCCAAAGCTGAACAATTGTGTTTATCAAAATAGTTTCTTAGACAAATTTGCTATACATTTTACGGACTAATTAAAGGTATAATTTCTTTATTAATTAATTTAATACTTTTTAAATGGACTTGTCCACCCAACTTTGAAGGGTCATAAAATAAATAATATGCAAAATATAAAACCAAGAGGTATACAAGCTACTCTAAAAGTTTAATATGTTTACGATTTTTATTAGTATTTCGTTATTTTATTCATTAGTTATCATCCCTATTAGTCGTGCATCTCAATAGTGTTAAAAGTGGTCACGTTTATTAATATCGAGATTTATAGCTATTGCTCACATCACTCGATCAGCCGTGGAAAAGCTCACGAAGATATGGAAAAATCGCCGCATAACTAAAACACTAAAGTTCGATTAATGAGATGCTTAATATTTCCTATCTTCCTATATGGAGCTGAAACATGGACGATCCACCAAAAATAACGTAAGAAGATTGACGCCCTTGAGATGTGGTGCTGGAGGCGCTTACTGAGGATAAAGTGGACCGCTCGCCGGACAAGCGTCTCCATCTTGAAGAGCTTCAAACAAAGACTTTCGTCGATTGTGCAAGTACGAATCCTAAAGATGTTTGGGCGTATCATCCGCAACGAAAGCTCATTAGAACAATTGATGGTACAAGGGAGAGTGGAAGGTCAACGTTCTCGCAGCCGATCACCCACAAGATGGATAGACATAATTAAATCAACTATTAAGTGTTCCATCACTGAATGCACACGCAGTGCCACGAACAGAGAGAGGTGGAGAAGTAACCCCACCAGACAGTCCATGACCATGACCATTCCGCCAGGAGTGTACGACTAAGAAGAAGCTATTGCTCATATCTGAGGCCATGAAAAAATATTCAAAAATTGCATTTTAGTCATCTATTCGCGCAAAATATCCAAAACTTTTATTCTAAGCTCTTGATGAAACGTATATGATTTATTTCCATTAGTGGCGCTACTGAGCTCATCGAATCACCTTAACATAAGCAGCATGCTTCATAGAAAAAGGAACGTCGTTTTTTGAATAGATTGTCATTATCACAATTTAACTCTGTTCCCATCCCAAGGATCTGTCCACAGCCATTTTCCATTGTTTGTACCTCATGTCCCTTTCATCATCAGTGATCTGAGGCACGTACGTGGTCCCACTAGTCATGGGTATTGGGACAACCTGGGAATTGCTTTCTATTCCCCAGTAAGCGACTAGTGCCGCCCCTAAAGCAGTACTTTCAGTGAAACCGGCTCTGATGACGTTGATACCAATCAAATCGGCTTGCATTTGCATTACAAGTGCATTGGATGTCATGCCACCATCAACCTGTAAAAATGAATTAAGTTTGTTTTATCGTGATATAATGTACTGAATAGGGAGCTTAAAGCTCTCGGAACTGCAGTCTAATAAAGTACGAGGCAAACATCTTGACACTTTTTCGACAGGGTGGGGATAAGTCTTGGACGAATTAACCACTGGACAGGAAACGTAAGCAAAATGTATGAAATCACGATCAACCAATTTTTGCGGGGTGAGGGGAGATTACACTTGTCAAATAATGACAATGTTATAGGGTGATTTAGCCGGTTTTCGGCCATTTGTCGACCGCCGGCCGGTGGCCGACTGCTAACCATTCAAACCAGAATTTGTCATAGTCACTATATTAATTTTATGAAAATAAGTATACTTACATGTAACTATTGCAAGAAACTTAATACAATAGTTCTCGGCCAGGCGGCCGAAAAGCAAATGACCTCCCAAAAATGCATTTAGTTACCCGGCCATCAAATTTAAATGTATCACACCGAATATTTTCAGTACTAAAAATAAAGGTGCAAGTTGGAGGCACGCGACACGCGACATGAAGCCGCGACGCGTCGCCGCCTCATGTCGTGTCGACCACTGGTTTGTTTTTTATATTTTGAACAAACCTAACTTATTATTAAGCGGAACGGTATTAATTGTCTATTACCTTCAATAACTGTAGGGGGATACCACAATCTTCGTTCATGGCATCCAGGATATCTCTGACTTGATAGCACACTGCTTCAAGAGCCGCTTTTATTATATGGTTGGAGTTGGTGTCTTCTGTTATACCGCAAATTACGCTGAAAATAGATTATTACCCAAATAAATTCATTATGTTTGATTAAGTGAAAATCTATGATTTAAAATTAAGTGCAGATCTGCTATCTATCTATCAATATATTATCATAAACATGAAAAGTCACTTGTCGTGACAATTTCATATCCATTGCGTTAGAAAATAGAACGAACTACTCATAGCTATACCGCAATGTAAACCAAATTGTCAATCGTCACAAATTGATAAATTGTCACGTTATTCCCAGATCTTTTGGTAATTATATTTTTTTTTTTCAGGTATTTAGATGATCTTTAAAATATAACTTGCAGTTCCAAGTGGAGGCCATATTTTGTCCATACAGGGGGTCAAGTCTGCTAATGTTAACGACAAAATCGTGCTTCAATGGTGTTTGAATGGTAATGCTTTTTGACACAGTTCTTGTTTCTTAAACCCAAAATCGAGACATAAAAGCTTAAAAAGCCGAATATGTTAGAAAGGGGTAAGCACACAACGCAAACCGGAAAATTATTATAAACATTGAAAACTACCATTTTTTAAATTTATTTTTTTATATGATAAACTGCATAGCAACCCTAGACCGAAATTGTGTTTTGCTTTTGCCCATTAATGGGAATGATTTATCGACTTCGATCAAGAATACCCTAGATCAAGGCCGGCCAACCCCAGGCACGCGAGTCACAAATTGGCCCGCCAACGCATTTGAATGTGCCCGCCAGCAGTCGGCCGGTTGGCCAGCGCGCTGTGGCACCGCTTCCACCTGATGGAAACCTAAAATTTGTGGCCCGGCGCCGCCAGTCTAAAAAAATTTACGCACCTAGGAATTCTATTGGCCAGCCTTGCCTTAGATGACCGGTTAGAGTCTCAAAAATGGCACCTCAAATAGCGCCCCACTTACAAACTAGGCGCTTATTTTGCCAAAAAGTAAGTGATAAAAGATGTGTTTTTGTACAAAACAAGCTTATTTTGTACAAAATAAGTGATATAAAATGTGTGTTTGTACAATATAAGAGGTGATTATGTGTACAAAATAAGCGCTAAGTTTTTAAGTGGGACGCTATTTGAGGTGCCATTTTTGCGTACTGTTTTATCGTGAAGCGTTATCTAGAATATTCTTGATCGAAGTTTATCGAATATAATTTGCGTCTAGGGTTGTCATTTTGTACTTTTCCGTACAATAAAAAAAAATCTGAGCCATGTGGCGGTTTATCATATGTCAGGGTCTATCATATTCGACTTTATAAGGCTTTTGCCAAACACCCTGTAGCACAACCAGTGTGCGAACAAACGGCCTTCACGTGAAGATAATTAATGATTATAATATTATAATTATATTATAATAAGATCATTATATTTTAATGATCATACAAATCAGCCTGTTCAATATGGAACTTCCTTTTTTACCCGACTACGGCGAAGCAAAAAAACGGAAGATTTTAATATGATTTTTATCGGTATGTTTTAGAAGTCGGTATAGTCCGTTCGCTTAGATAGTGTCGGTACACCCGCAAGCACTTGTGTTAAGAGACAGGAATACCGGTAACAAACACAACCTTTCACTACGGCATGCACTTGTATGTAAACTGCCAAAATCCAAATTCACTTGCGGGTGTACGCCGCACGCCACGCGGTATCCTTTGTTTATGCGGCGGCATCCTTTGACAAGAAGCGGCACGTGCAAAGGCGGCGCGATAAAAGGGCGACACTATCTAACCGAACGGACTTTAAACAACTTACCCTCGCGCGTCTTGACGCCAGTAAGGAGCGTACAAACCACTGAAGGCCGGCACAAATATCACGCTGCCATTGTCTGTCGCTTTTTCAGCTAAGTCTTGGGAATCTTTTGCACTTTCCAATAAGCCGAGATTGTCTTTGAGCCAACCCAATGCTGCACCAGCGATAGCTACCTTTAATTAAAAATGTAAAATTATGTAAATTTTAATAGAATCAACCTCTAGTACAGATACAGTGAAATCTAAAATAATGTTCCAGTATTTTTCGCCCAGCTCTTAAGATCCCGTGTTGGGATTATACTGCGAATTTCTATTAAGAGGATTGTCAACCACGTGGTCTCCATACAAACGGCGATAACGTTTCCCACTCTCTAAATCTTAACCTACAGCAATGAATTTTTGGTATGTTTTTGAAATGCCTAAAACTAGGGCTGTGCGTTTTGATTTTTAAAATATTCATTGTAGATTTGAAAATATTGGCACTTCTGTGTTTTGTATGAAATCACTAAAATGCAAATATTTCGAAATCTATTATAGATATTTAAAAAATCAAAACGTACAGCCCTAGTATTTAAGCATTTCAGGAAATACCAAAAATTAATTACTGTAGGTTAAGGTTTAGAGGGTGGGAAACTTTAGCTCCGTTTGTATGGAGACCACGTGGTTGACAATCCGCTTAAGATCTCGTGTTGGGATTATATTGCGAATTTCTATTAAGTACTAGACCCGCCCTCGCTTCTCTTAGGTGTGAAGTAGATTTTGTACATAAAGATTTTTTTAAATGGTTTTTATTCCTGCCTTTAAAACATTCTTAGGCATATTAATCCTTTTCAGCATCATAGGCTCGTATTATAGAATCAAAAACCTCAAATCTCTGCTTGAGTACAGTTAGAAAGGGATGGTGCTTTTCATAGCATATAGCGCCATCCCTTTCTAACGGTATTCAAGCAGAGATTTAAGTTTGAGTTTGATTCTATAATACATAGACTTAGTAGATTGGATTTCGCAGGGCTGTTCGCTCGCACCGCGCTTTTACTTTTAGTATTTTTGTTTTTATTTGAACAAAAGCGATTATTATAGCTAATCATGATAGACATATACCCTCACGCACTGTTTTGTGGGTAATGATGAGAACTATAAACGTACAGTATATAATTTTTTCTCAAACATGCTTGGAAATTCGAACATTATTTTGACAACCTTCTTCGTGCTAAATCGGAGTTTCCGGATAGACCTAAACCGCGCCGGCAATTTTTGTATGAGAATCCATTAGTAACGTGTCATAATGGATTTTC
Organism: Agriphila straminella; assembly: GCA_950108535.1. Lineage (NCBI taxonomy): Eukaryota > Metazoa > Arthropoda > Insecta > Lepidoptera > Crambidae > Agriphila > Agriphila straminella. The sequence continues at coordinate 16,352,662 of OX467303.1, forward strand.
ATAGAAACATTGCCTGCGTCTGACCGTAAATGTTAGTATTGAAACTCATTATACACGTGTAATTCAGAAATGGAACGAAATTTTCAATGAAACACGACAGCCAATGAGGTCTGTGATCATCATCAATATTTAAAATTAGAACTGGCTTTGCAAATGGAAAGTTCCGAATCACGGTAACAGAGTGTCATGAGCGCACTAAAGCCCGCCCATAAATCCGTATTCCTGGTTACAAAACATACGAACATACGATTCGGACAGGCGGCGGCATAAAATAACGTTGTATTATCTATGGAATGGATCTTGGCGCGGGAAGTTATTATTGTTAAAATTGTTTGTTGTTTTGTCAAATATTTTATCTTTGATATAAATAAAGTAATTATTTTATTGTAAAAATGAGTTAAAGCGACGAAAGTGATATTTTGACGCCACCTGAAATTCAAGAAGCAGCAAGAACTGTAACAGAATACTTACATGTTGTCTCCAAAATAAAAAAAACATTAAGTAAACCAGATGTAAACCTAACTGTAAACTGTAATGCTCAAAAGACATTAACAAGGGTATAAATGTAGGAAGTCTGCATCAAACGTGCAAATTATCTTGTCAGAAGCATCAGACACAGACAGTGTGTATTTGGATCCTAAAGTAAGTTTTCGTACTTATTTATAAGTACCTACTACCTACTTAAGTACTAATTTACCACTTTGTTTTAGTTAAACAGCTAACATCATAACTTTACACGTTCTTTATTTTTGTTGTTTGATTTTTGGCATTTTCGGTGCATGCAGATGCAACGACATTATACAGTATTCATGTAAAAGACGAAGACGAGATATTTATTTAGAAACTCAAGACGGTGCGATTTGTTATTCTCAATTACTGTAATTTAAATAAAAATAAAATGTTAGAAAAGTTACTACTTGGTTTGAATTTCCGCGCATTATTTGAGAAAAGTACTATACAAGCCTTAGCCGCAACTGGGCATTGATGGACTCACGTATGTGTGCCTCGGCTTCGCCTCGGCCCACATTTTCACGTTCGTCCTTCAATGCCTTTGTTGCGTGCCGCTGCAGTAATGTACTATTATGTATCATTAATAGTTTTCGCAGCGGACGCCAAATAATTAGGTACTTATGTATAGTAAAATTTGTAATACCGTAGCTTTCATTATTTCAATTTTCATAGGGATCTCTAATTTTTTTTAAATAAAATATAGCCTATGTTACTCGCGATAATGTAGTTTTCTACAGGTGAAAGAATTTTTAAAATCAGATCAATAGATTTTGAGTTTTCTCATTATATTACACAAACAAACAAACAACCAAACAAATCTTTACTCTTTATAATATTAATATTAGGTACATATATAGATAAAATTAAAAGTAAGATAAGATAGCAACAGCAGACAAGTAAACACAAAATATTTGAACAATACAAGTTTTCAATGAATGAAAAATAAACTTTTAGAGCGTTTATGCGCTATACTAGCGCCGCCAATCGAAAAAAAATCATAGTCCTTAAATAAAGATGAAATTTTATTGTAAATTGTGTTCTTCTAGTGTACTTCACGAAACGACAGGTTATAAAATATTGTTTAAGCTATAAAAAGTACCACAAAGCTTCTTCGGAGTACACTAGAAGAACACAATTCACAATTTTGCCTTTATTTGAGCACTATGATATTTTTTCGATTGGCGGCGCTAGTATAGCGCATAAACGGTCTTAAATCTTAAATTTTCCCCATTTTACTAATTAACCGACTTCCAAAAAAGGAGGAGGTTCTATGTTCGTCTGTATATTTGTTTTTTTTTTTTTTGTGTATGTCCACCGATTACTCGAAGACGGCTGGACCGATTGAAATGATTCAAACGTTATTACACTAGGTACACTCCCAAGTTGGTCCCATTTTTTAAAATTTGGAAATCGGTTCAGTACTTTTCAAGTAATTTTGAAAAAAGCACGAAAATAGTATGATTTTGTGTGAATTACCTCGATGATTGGTCGTATTACTTCTTTGTTTATGAACTGAATATGATAATTATTTTTTTGTTCTAAGAGGGATATCTTAAGTGTATAGTTTTTTAACCGACTTAAAAAAAGAGGTTCTCAGTTTGACCCGTATTTAAGTATGTTTCTCCGCGATTATCTTACGTTTATTTGAGCCGATTTTTCAACATATATAATATACCTTACCTACAAGGTACCTACACTAAAAATAAAAAAATAAAAAATTGTTTAAAAAAACAAAAAACCGACTTCAAAAAACCTACATCTAAAAAGCAAGAAATAATATTCGTAATAATAAAAAAAAATTTAAAACCCGCCTGCCTAAAAAAAGACAAGTCAACAGAAAAATAAAATAGAAAAACTAAAAAACCCACATGCATCAAAAAAGACAAGTCAACAGAAAAATAAAATAGAAAAACTAAAAACCCACATGCATCAAAAAACAAGTCAACTGAAAAGATGGAAACAAGATAATATATAAAGGCAAACTTAAAAAATATTGATGGTAGTGTTTAGATTAAAGGCAAACTTAAAAAATATTGATGGTAGTGTTTAGATTAAAGGCAAACTTAAAACATATTGATGGTAGTGTTTAGAACTTTTGTTCAACATAATAACATGCAGTCGGAGGCATAGAATTGAATGATAAGTAAAATCATTCATAATGTCACTTTCTTTATGCATGCCTCCGACTGCATGTTATTATGTTGAACAAAAGTTCTAAACACTACCATCAATATGTTTTAAGTTTGCCTTTAATCTAAACACTACCATCAATATTTTTTAAGTTTGCCTTTAATCTAAACACTACCATCAATATTTTTTAAGTTTGCCTTTATATATTATCTTGTTTCCATCTTTTCAGTTGACTTGTTTTTTGATGCATGTGGGTTTTTAGTTTTTCTATTTTATTTTTCTGTTGACTTGTCTTTTTTGATGCATGTGGGTTTTTTAGTTTTTCTATTTTATTTTTCTGTTGACTTGTCTTTTTTTAGGCAGGCGGGTTTTAAATTTTTTAAATTTAGTTGTTTTTTATTTACGTCTTTTTAGTTATATTCTCCTTACAAATTACGTAGACGGTCTAATTCTTTAAAAGAATTTTCATCGTGTGGTTTAAATAAGATTTTTTTAGGGTCAAGACAACTGACAGCAAGCCCTGCGAGAGAATTATGTACAGCGCCATCTACCGCCGAGAAGCGAAATGAGATGGGTTTTGCTTCTCGGCGGTAGATGGCGCTGCACGTAATTCAAGATTACTCAGAGGATTTGTCTGATTACTCATTTTTAATATTAATTAAATTTAATTAAGTTTCAATTGAAAAGTTTTTTATTTCCTCGCATTTCTTGAGAAAAGCACTATACAAGCCTTGTTCTGGAAGCTACTTGCATTGCCTCGAATGATTAAAGCCCTCGCCTGCGGCTCGGGCTTCAAACCATCCTCGACAATGCAATCGCTAGCTTCCCGTTCACGGCTGTAATGTACTATTATCGATATCAAAGAGAATGTAATTAATCACTAATTCAGTAATAAGATATTCCTGAACACCCTATTCCTTAGTCCTAACTAAACTAGGTATACTTGCTACAAAACCTAACAAAATCTACTTCTTTAATATTTTTTTCAATATTAATGCAAGTAAAGTAATGCAACACGCGTTCCAATTAGATAGATGGAATCTAGTATAATAAATAATGAATGTACTCTAGCTAGCTAGATGGAATCGTATTAAAATAATTATCAATTAAAAAAGTTTTTCTTCTTATTTCTCGTTATCGTTTCTTCGATTCTTTTATTGTTATCTTTATATTTTCAGTATAAACACAAAAGACCTTATATAATCTACAGAGAGCTAAACCATACCGAGATGTATTTGGCTACAACGCCATCTATTGATATGGTCTATGCAACTAGAAATCTATTGATGATGAATACAAAACCATACCGCGATGTACTCGGCTACAGCGCCATCTATTGATTAACTTAGCCGTGCCCTGCGGCATAGCCTGAGGCTTCGATCCCGAGGGATTTTGGGATGATATTATAGCCTATTTTTTCATCATGAATGTGGCTAACATACACAAACTAAATATAAATTTCTCATTGACATGTTTATAGCGGCCGCTCGCATTTGCGTAATATAATTTACTTTTTTTATTTTATTGTTTTTTTTATAATTATATTATGGTCATGATATACCTTTTTGAAATCCTTATAATAAGCCCTTTAATTTGACACCCATATTGCAGTATTCTAAAAAAAAAAATTTTTTTTCACTACGTATAATAGCACCGTACAGCCGCCATGTTGGTTTTTTTATAACGCCACCTTCTTAAGAACACTTGGGCTGAAAAGACCAATCTAACGATATCTTAATCATAGAAATCCGTTCAGCCGTTTGAAAGATATGAGGTAATAAAGAATATTACATACAAACATACATACAAACATACATACATACAAACATACAAACATACAAGATACGCGCGAAACACATAACCCTTTCTTTGCAGTCGGGTAAAAATACGTCTATTGAAGTCGGGTGGGGCTTTTAGAATAAAAAAAAAGGAATTTGTACTCCAGCCCCACCCGACTTCAATAGACGTATTTTTTATTATTACGAATATTATTTCTTGCTTTTTAGAGGTAGGTTTTTTGAAGTCGGTTTTTTGTTTTTTTTTAATGTAATGTTTACTACGTTTTAATTTACCACGTTTATGTAATGACTGTAATGACTGACTGACTGACTGACTGATCTATCAACGCACAGCCCAAACCGCTGGGTCTAGAGACTCCAAATTTGGCACGTAGGTTCCTTATGAGGTTTAGGGGTGCACTAAGAAAGGGTTTTTCAAAATTCACCCCCTAAGGGGGTAAAAAAGGGGATCAAAGTTTGTATGAAAGTCCCTCAGTTTTGAAGCTAGGATCTTCAAATTTTGTGTTTAGACTGACCATTGAAAATAAATAAATACGGGTCTCAGCGTTTGTCAAAATTCTACCCCCGAAGGGGTCAAAAGGGGGATGAAGTTGTGTATTGAAGAAAATCCTTTATTTTCGAAGTAAAAATCGCTAAATTTATAATTTAGGCTATAGATAGAAATCTAACGCAACGTATATTGTTAGTATTTAAACCCCTATTGGGATGAAATGGGGGTGAAAAGGGGTAAAAAACCCCAAAAATAGATATGGATGTCGTCATTGGGGTTTTTAGGGATGATGATTGCAAAAATGACATTTATTTTGAAGTCCAACACGGTGGACATGATTTGACCCCTAAAGGGGTGAAAATGGGGTTCAAATTTTGTATGGAAAAATAATATAAAATAGACATTACAACTTTAAACTTCGTTGGAGCACATCTAAAAATAAATAGGCAAACATATATTTTGTAATTTTGAAATTCAATCACTTAGGGGTAAATGGGGTGAGTAAACATAAAAATCAATATGGATGTCGTTCTTGAGGTTTTATGGGATGGTGATTGCGAAAATGACATTTATTTTGAAGTCCAACACGGTGGACATGATTTGACCCCTAAAGGGGTGAAAATGGGGTTCAAATTTTGTATGGAAAAATAATATAAAATAGACCATTACAACTTTAAACTTCGTAGGAGCACATCTCAAAATAAATAGGCAAACACATAGTCCAACACGGTGGACATGATTGGACCTGGATATGCACATCCAGGGGACGGGGACAGGGACAGGGACAGGAACGGGAACGGGAACGGGAACGGGAACGGGGACGGGAACGGGAACGGGAAGCCTTGTGCAAGGTCCACCACACGCGGAAAATGTCTCAAGCAGCGCGCTTGGTCTTGGCCTAATCGCGTAAAAATTACTGGTCGGATCCTGGTTGAAGGTTCCTTAAGGATTTTCTCTAATATCCACGCGGACGAAGTCGCGGGCAGAAGCTAGTTTATTAAAAATATCAATTTTAAATAACATTATCACATCTTAATGACACTTTTTTATATACATACAGTGGTGGCTCCATAATTAAGGACGCCGGTCGATTTTCATACAAACGAGGTAACTTTGAAGCTTTGTTTCTCCGGCAGGGATCGAAAGCTATTATCTGATGATGGCTATACAGGGAGTGAATGGTGGAGATCCAGATCGCTTTACACACCCAATTGATCTTATCAGCATTCTTAGAGATGTAAGGATCAGAGATTTCAGTTTCGGGACAGGATCTCCATACATTTTAACGTTATTTTCTCGTTTTTTTTTAACATTATAGCCTTAGTTAGAATGTTGATCAGATCAGTTGGGTGTGTATAGCGATCTGGATCTCCACCATCCACTCCCTGTATAGCCATCATTTAGGTCACAACTCGGCCAATCCCTGGCGGAGAACTAGGGCCTCAAAGTTACCTTTGTTAAGTTAAGTTTGTATGAAAATCGACGTGGCCACCACTATACATACTATACATTAGTAAAGATTGAAAATCTTATAATCAAAGCTGAAAGTATGAAATGTAAGAAGTAAGAAACGTTATACAATCATAAAAAGAAATTCGCTATTTCACACTGTCGCTCGAGCTAGATTTTTTTATTACCTACTAAAAATTCATAATATTGACTTGTGCCTTTCAATATACAAATGTTAATATAATAACGAATGATCATCGCAAGGGCAAAACTTTCGCAGTGGCCAAAAACCGAAATTTCATTAAATTCTAAGTACTTATTTAAAAGTTAAAGCACTATCAGCAATTCAGTGGTGGAATTGCGTAAGGTAATCGTATTCATTTGCCAGTTCATATCGTATTCCATCGGCTGCAATTTGATACAATATGAACTGTCAAATGAATACGATTGACTTTACACAATCACCTAGCAGACATTAAGGTCAGGAACGTGTCAGGCAAAAAAATATTATTTGTATTGAAAAGTATGACAAGTGCATGGCCAGTGACCTAACGGGTCTAGTAGGAATACTTTTCAATACAAATATATTTTTTTTGCTTGATACGTTCCTAGCACGGTCATAGTATGGAACGGTGTAGTGGGCAGAAATCTTTAATCAAAAATACACTGGCCTGCAAAACTAAGTACTACAGAGGCCTATTTTCATACAAACGAGGTAACTTTAAAGCTTTGGTTCTCCGCCCAGAATTAAACGGGGTGTGTTTTGATGATGGCCATTTAAAGAGTAAATGGAGGAGGCCCAGATCGCTAAAGAAACCCAATGGATTAAAAGAGTCGGTTCCTCCAAAGACAGTACGGATTTTTTAGTGTTACATTTTCCATACTTTTGATGTAATTTTAGCTTATTTTTTTTTAAGTCCAACTCTGACCTAAACGACTCTTCTAAACCATTGGGTTTCTCTAGCGATCTGGGCCTCCTCCATTTACTCTTTAAATGGCCATCATCAAAACACACCCCGTTTAATTCTGGGCGGAGAACCAAAGCTTCAAAGTTACCACGTTTGTATGAAAATAGGCCTCTGTAGTACTTAGTTTTGCAGGCCAGTGTATATTGTTAGGTGTAAAACTCAATTAACTTACCGATCCCTCCAAGGCATAATGTGCTGGATTTTTACTCCCCATCTGATAAGCCACTGTAGTCAGCAAGCCTCTGCTAGAGTTCACGCGAATATCACCCGTATTATAAAGGACAAAACAGCCAGTTCCGTATGTGGCCTTTGCTTGTCCTTTTTGAAGGCACATCTGTCCCACTAAGGCAGCTTGTTGGTCTCCCAAGCAACCAGCAATTGGTATTCCTTTTAGGGGCCCGTCAGAAATATAACCATATATCTGAAACATGTTTCCGCTATAATGAAATACAAGAAAGCATAAATTTGGCTATTCCAATACCAAGAAGTATTCGTAGCTCGAAAGTTTCGGTAGATGGCATTAATAAAACTATAGACCGATTCAAACTTTTAGATTGTATAGCAAATGTATTTACACAATGATTACTCTCTGTCAAACTATTTGAGTTTGACATTGAAAACAAAGTGACAAAACACTGTGTAACTATACATCTGCTATACAATCTTTATTAGTAAGGGGGTAAAACTTCTGTGAACATCGCTCGAGACGATGCGCAAAACACATATTCGATGTAAGTGTGAGAGAGAGACGTGTGATGGGGTGCGTGGGGCACGGCTACGCGCATAGTGGCTTAACTTCAAAGAAGTCATAAAGTTTGAATCAATTTTTATTGAATAATTACCTATTATTATTCAGAGTTAGAAACATCTTTAGTACAGATCTTTATGAAAACAAAAGTAATACCACCACCAATCCGATCGGAGGTAGAGATTTTTTTTATTACAGTAAATTCCACTAAAAATTACTTTATAAACAAGTTACTTAAAATGTTATTTGTTATGATCGAAGGTCATTTAAAATAACATACCTCTGAGCTTGACTTGATTTCAGGTAAAACTGACTTAGGCACTTCAAAAAACTTTAACAGCAAGGGATCCCAATTTAGGTTTTCTATATTCATTAACATAGTTCTTGAGGCGTTGGTTACATCTGTGACATGTTTTCCTCCATTAGGACCACCTAAAATGAGAAATGTACATGTTACCGGCAATATGTATAATCCGGCATTGCTAGACATTGTATACAATGCCTGAAACGATCAGGCAATGTATGAAATATTATTCATTTTATACATTGCCTAGGCATTGGATACAATGCCTACTGGTCCACCGGCAATGTGTAAAATAAGTATATTTCTGTTGTCTGTTATAAAAAAAATAACCTCGAAATGTAACGTTAAATTTCTTACCTAACCCGGCACTGCCTAGGTAATGTGTGAGATAGACAATAATATTCATTCTATTTCATACATTGCCTAAAAGGGCCAGGCATTGTATACAATGCCTGCATTTCATACATTACCGGTAACATACATACTTACTTACATACTTAAGCAAATACGGATACTTTTTATAAATGCGAAAGTCCGTTTGTTTGTTTGTTACGCCTTCACGTCTTAACTACTGAACTGATTATCATAAAATGTGTTGCCAGGGGTACAGAGAAGGACATACGATCCCATTCATCCCGAAAAAAAGTAAGTTCCCGAAGGAGGTATAGCAAAAAACTTTCCACGCAGACGAAGTCGCGGGTGGCCGCTAGTATTTAATAAACATAAATATCATCATTATTTTTAGGATAGAGGACAATTGACGACAAGACTTGACTGAGGCCAGTCTGACTCCAAAGTAAGTACCTAGCTAAGGGACAGCATGAGTTACGGAAATCAGAGATAATGGTGGTTTCACAAGCACGCAGACAATATTGAAAAGTTTGTTCTAAATTGACCTAACTGGCTCGAACCTTAAAGATGGTGACTCCATGAAAACTGATTTACAACCAACTAACTCGATCAAGGAGGTCGAATTATATTAATTTCTTTAGATTTGAACCAACCAACAGTGTGACTTTTCACACGTATATAATTTTGAATAGTCTCATATAGTTTGTAGCTGTAGCAAATTATGATGGTTGAGCAAAAGAGAAGCAAAGAAGTTTGGTTGGTGATAGAGTTTATTTCAGGTCCGCCTGGCCTGGCTAGCTACCACCGTCTTACCTAAGTCTGACGCTATAAAAATATTTTGAAAATTGTTGTGTTTCGGCAGTTACAGGTAAGATAGCCAGTTCATCAGTGATGAGGATTCCAGGTGCAGTATGCGCTTCCACCTTCGGCCTTATCATCACTTAACATCAGGTGAGTATGATAAGGCGAAGCACCATCCCGTTCTGCATAAAAAAAAAAAACAAATTGTACCTGTCAAATTCCACAGAATCCATGTGTCAACGGTTCCAAAGCAGCAGGTTCCTTTTTTCATTGCATTTTTGACTGCATCAACATTATCACTCAACCAGCGCAACTTCACTGCACTGAAATATGGTGACAACGGTAACCCACATAATGGCTGTAAAAATGTACAACAATTTATTATTCAATATTAGAAGCTGGATTGGTGGTAAAGCACATTCGGCCTGCAATTTCAAAGGTTAAGCAACGTTTGCTAGGGTCTGTTTTTGGATGGGTGACCAAATCAGTTATTATCTCCAATTTCCTCCATGTGTTGGGATTGGGAGGTACGTTAATGCATTTGCATAACACCCACCAATCTGCGTTGAGGCTACGAGGTAGGTTATGGAGTTATATGGCCCATTCTCCTTTTCCAATCTTTTGAATGTAATAAAAAATTGTTTAGTTACAGCTTGACGAGTTGACAAAAATTGAGGGCGTCACTTTCTATGTAAACACGCCAAAATCACGAATAATTTGGCAACACTGACTATATTTTGTACTGAGAAATTTTAGTTCCATTTTATTTAATTTCATCTCTTTATGGCCAAGCTGTAAGTTTAGATTTAAAGATTAATCATTGACATTTTGTTGACCAAGAAAAATTTACAAAATTACAAATTTTCAAAATTATGCAGTAATGTGTTGTATTAAATTTGTCTGAATGTACACATGTTCTAATTATTGGCATAAAGTACTCTTACTCACAAGTTTATCCTTAACTACTACAACTAAGTATAATAAAATAATATACTCCACCAACTATACACATACACATATCAAGACAATAATTTATTATAACAAATAAAGTAGATAACAGTTAACAGTCAATGTAGTAGGTAGTAAAAGATTAGTTAGCACTGCTTATTTTATCTAACATGTTAATCTTGGGTTTGTGTTATCTAGCTGGTAAACTTAATTACCTACTTAGAAAATCAACAGACTGCTTTGAATCTATTTATTATATAAATATGACTGTGTTTCAATGTTAAAATCATGTTTATTACATCCTGTTAAAATTTTTGAAGCCATATCATTGCTAAGTATATAGCTTAACACATTTGTTTCTTTGTACATTAATGGCTCATTATTATTTAGTGAAACAGTACAAAAAGAATATTAATACAAATTGGCAACGATACTTACCTTCAAATAATTTTTATTTCTCGTTTTGTTTGGAACAGTATCCAAAAGTTTCTCAATAGTTGATGTTGTTCGCATGTCCAACCATACAATTGCATTGTGAAGTGGTGCCCCTGTGTTCCTGTCCCATACAATTGTTGTCTCACGTTGGTTAGTAACTCCTACAGCTATTATATCCTATAAGTAAAAAACATTCTTAATTCCTCAATGCCACAAGGACAATAATAGAAAATCCATTGTCTCATTTTCCAGGAGTCATAAAAACATGCAAATGTCATAAGTAAAAAAAAATATCATCTTTTTTAAGGGTAGTATTTAATCGCGAAACAATTAATTCCCATTTTGGGTACCAAAAATACTGAATATAGCGTACTGAAATACTAAGTGAGCGACGGACTGAGGACGACAACAAAAATTGAAAATGGGTGACTTTAAAATACAAATTGAGTAACTAGTAGTTCAGAACGGGCGACCAAATCACTATTTGGGCGATAACCTTAGGGCACACAAAACATTTAAATTTTGGCATATATTTTATTTAAAAAGGTGACTATTATCCTAATCGAGATGACAAAAATACCATGCTGGGCAGCTTAATAGTTACCTACTTGGTACAATAATTGCCCACTCAGTATTTTTGTCACTCAATTAGAATTTTCACTGCTAACTTAAATTATTTGTCTCCCACAAGTAGCCCAGCCAACACATAAGCCAGATAGTAGCGAAAATATACCACAATAACCAGTGTCAAGCTTTATTACTTTTGTATTACAGCTGACGCTATGGCTTTATTTTGAATTAGAGAGTTCTTAAATTAAAATAATGTTGTAAGCTTACTAAATTCTGTATAAAGTTCGCGGTATTTTTTCAAGCTGAATAGTAATCAAGAGTAGAATCTGCTAAACAAGCGATATTCAAATAAAAGTAATTGAAACAGCTATTATCTGCACAGTAGCTGAAGTTTTTGCATCGTCTTGTATAACATATTCAAGCAAAGCAGTTAAACAGCAAAACGCTGAATATTAGACGAAATATTTTCTTTAAGCTGCATAGTGTACGAAATGGTACTAATTTATTCAGATGCTGAATACTTTAGATTTTTTCTTCTTTATACAGCTGACTTCTGCATAATTGAAAATAAACTCCTTGTTTTACCTAACTTATAGCGCTATAAGCGTACAATTGTCTTTATGTTAAGCATAAAACATTCAGTTACAAATGTGGGTACCTATCTTAAGCAGCAAATAACTGATTAGTTGGAGATATTGTATGTTTATAAACAGATATTTCACCATTTTGTGACAAAACTGATAAATGATGCATCAACAATATGCCTCCTCAGAAAAATAATAACAAAAGCGTAAATGATTCATGGAAAAAAAAGAAAGAGAACGGGAGGAATAAGAAGAAAGTGTTCACGAGAGTATGTGTAATGTATAATTATTGTACTTTAAACCAAATAATTTCTGGATATGTAGTCGTATGTGAACTATTACGCAGAAATAAGCAAAATAATCACTGAAATAGACACTTTTATTCAAATTGGCCGTCCGCCATTAACTAACGTTCGACATAACCTCTTTTTATAAAAATCCTCAACACTTATCTTATGAAAAACTTTGTTTAGTGAGTAGGAAACATTAGCAGTTATACAAAATTTGATTCTCATTATAAGCTGGGACTGAAATTTGATAAAAAGTAAAGATAATTTAATTTAAATATTATTTCACATTTGTTTACCTTTTAAATTGTAGCTTAATCTTAAGGCGCTCAAAAAATGTATAATAATCATATTGATAATTCACAGTAAAGTGCCATGCGTTTATATAATTCACCTTAAACTTAAGCTTCAAATGTATGAAACAATTTAATAGGTACCAAATTTTTGAAGACGTGATCAGTGACCATTACAATAATTAAGTAACACAAATAATCTCGTTACAATGAAAAATACATATTTTATACTTTTTTTACTTGCATAATTTCTTTGTAAAACTACTCCTGAGATCGGAATTTTGAATATCTGAACTCACAAATTAACAACTGCATAAAAGAAGTATAATTTCTGGACTAAAGAAAAATCAGCATTTATGCAGAAGATATTTACACATACGGGTTAAACAGAGAACTTCCTTTTTTAAGTCGGTTAAAGAACTACACTTAAGATATTATCCCTTTTCTAACAAAAATATAATTATCTTATTTAGTTTATAAACAAAGAAGTTATACGACCATAATCTTTGAGATAGTTTACACAAATTCATACTATTTTCGAGCTTTTTTCAAGATTACTTGAAAAGAACTGAACCGATTTCAAAATTTAAAAAATGGTACCAACTTGGGAGTTTACCTAATGTATTAACGTTTGAATCATTTCAATCGGTCCAGCCGTCTTTGAGTAATCGGTGGACATACACAAAAAAAAACAAATATACAGATGAACAGAGAACCTCTTCCTTTTTTGGAAGTCACTAAAAATGATTATTTACATCAAAGTCAAAGTCAAATAAGCATTATTAATTACTTTTGAATCGTCTATATTTTCCTACCACCCGTTCCAGACTTTTTTAACTGACAGGAAGGACGGGCGCAAGAAACTTATCAGCTCTTAATCTTTCCCCATAACGCCCCGGAAAATTGGCCGCAATACTTTTTTCATTGTTGTGTGGCCCGACAGGGCCACTCGGCCGTAGTTGATAAATTAAAAATGTTAAGCATTCACAAACAAATAGTCATTGTGACTTATATGTGAGGTAAATACATTGTCCTCTAAAAAACCACAATGTCATGTTATTCATAATTAAGTAGGTACAAAACAGTAAGACCATGTAAGAAATGCTAACAGCTCATATATGTATACATGGTTACAAAGTTGACAATAAGAAACATAAATTACATGAACATGACTGTTTATGCTTATTTGCATGGACCTAGCAAGGCCAGTTTTCAAGGTTCACTATGCTCAACAGAACTAAGATAATATATAAAATCTGTAAAAACTTTTTTATTTATCTTTCCTGCCATAAGGGTCACTTATGCGAGTTTAGAGGTTTTTCATGGAGTGGTCACATAGAAAATACTAATTGGGAACCACTGGTTTACATTATTAAAAGTTAATACAATAAAAATAAATACCACTAGCTAATATATTTCCAGAATGGTGTAAACAATTGAAGAACAAAAAGCAGTGAAAATTATGTAATGAAATGTAACAGTTTGTCGAGTGATTATCTAAGGTATAGATAGTTTAGGAAGTATTTTTAATTTTATTAATTCATACCTTAGCTCTGCCACCGAGGCTGATTAATTGTTCGACTGCCTTTTCAATACACGTTGTTACCACTTCTAAAATAGCGTATGGGTCCTGTTCAACCCATCCCTCTTGAGGGAATTTCTGTTCTAATTCTTTCTGATGATAAGCAACCACTTCAGCTGAATTTGCTTTGAAAATAATAAATCTTGCACTTGAAGTACCTTCATCGATGGCGCCAACTAATGGGCCGAATTTCTCAAAATCTGACATTGTGAAATCACTAATTCTGATCGATATAAATTATGATTGACTGACCGTCCACTTTGATCGTCTCTAATCACATTAGAGTTGAGCTGCAATACAATACAACATCAAATCAAATAATAACCATTTTACCATGGTAAGGTATGTCTTTGTCAGGGGCTTTTCACTTAGTACTTGGCTTGGCTCACTACAACGTACAACGGAGCGCGGCCTAAGATTTTAGTTGCGGATTGATTTGATAGATGGCGCTCATTTTTCGTTTGTCAAACAGTCGAGAGATGTCGCTATCCCGTGCTGAATCGCGGTATCGTGTGTCTTTCACAGTTTTATATAGTCAAAGCTGATTAGCTATAAAGTAAATTATTTGTTTCCATGACATAGCGGTTACCTCCCAAAAAAATTACAAGTCAAGATTTATAGAAACCTACTAGTAGTTAGTACCTATATTATAATATCATATCGTACACTTTTTGTCACATTTCGTTAGATGGCGTTGATCATTAGGTCTGACTGATAACTCTATCTCTAGTATAATAATGTACTCTATGGTCTTTGTCTGTCAAGTGGCAGTCAGTGTACTGTTTTTTTTTCTCAAAGTCAAATGTCATTGGGTTGCATTCTACCAGACAAATCTCTGAGTCATCGATCGACATAGAGTAAATTTTAAACATGGAAAGTATTTTAAGTAATTTGAAAAATAAAATAAATTATGCGTTAGACAAGAAAATTATTATAACAACGGAAGGTGCACGCCGTATTTATGTGTATACGAAAATACACTTTGTAAACGTAAGGTTTATATTTCAATAGAAAAAAATTGCGGTCCAGTTGAGACAGCAAGTACGAGGTGAGAGTGTCTCTTTTCAGCACATTGCCAGCACACTATTTCTTAACCCATAATAATATGCCCGTAACTATTTAGGTCGCGAAAACTTGTGATTTTCACAAATGTTATTCAAAGTAGGCCACTATTGAAGATAAAAATATTGGGTTTAAAAAAATATTTGGGAAAATGGGTTTTTTTGAGTGGGTCGCCAACGACTCAATGGGATAATGAGTGCCCTAAAATGTATGAAATGAAACTTGGCAAAATATTATTTTAGACCAGAAAATTATTATAAAAAGAACACCAATGACTCTGTTGAAAACACTTGGACATTGTGTATTTGAACAGCAAAGGAAAAATGAATCACTTGCTCGTGATCGATAGTCCTGGAGCATCTTGAGGAGATTCATACTTCAGGAGGAGCCTTGTAATAGAAACGAATAATTGAGACTTGTAATAGTATGGAAAAGGGCAGGGATTATCCCAGTGGGTTGTTGGTGACACAAATATTTTTATGGCGTTTTTATATAGGAGAAAAACCATAAATACTTTTAACAAAAACTACATTTATATCCGGTATTTATCCAATAAGGGTCTTACAATTTAAAATTTCTATGAAAATTGGTAACAAAAGTTATATTAAAATTTACAGTTTCCGTAACCGCGGACACAAAAAAAGCGAAACAAGAAAAAACGAAAACTTAAAGAGCTCTAGAAGTATGATTTAACACTAAAATAACTTGAAAATCACTTTTAGTTGTATTTCACACCTCTGACTAGCCGGCAGAATGCAATCAGAATAAATTATAACAGTACATAAATATATAAAAATATTTAAATAAAGGTAGTTACTGACTTTGGGTCGTTAACAGCCTTGTGGGCATACAATAGTATGGGTTAATAAGAAACAATTGGGGTGACAACTTGGATTCTTCAAAACGTTAATAAACCTCAAAGTAAACTATTTTTTTAGCTTCCTTAAGAACGAGGAAAATTGCATAAATTACATTGCATTTGGAAAAAAGTGGAATTGTATCAATTGAGATTGAAAATATAAAATTAGTCGCATAAATAGTGTTTTAATAAAGTTGTTTTCACAACACTAGCGCGTTACCAACACGTC
This sequence comes from Agriphila straminella, assembly GCA_950108535.1. NCBI lineage: Eukaryota > Metazoa > Arthropoda > Insecta > Lepidoptera > Crambidae > Agriphila > Agriphila straminella. The sequence continues at coordinate 16,369,061 of OX467303.1, forward strand.
AACTGTCGCGACTAGCACGTTACGTTACATATGCATTAAACTCCCCGTCAGGATCACGTTCCGTCCCCGTCCGATATTTTTCCCGTTACGTATACAGCGACCAGCGACCTTTAGTTTAACCAATTGAGTCAGGTCAACGAAAGATAAGATTGAAATGGCGGCGCCACTTTTGATGACAAGGACGGTCACATTTGTCTGACGCCACGCGTTAACACGTGTTAACACGCCGTCAGATGACATTCGGTTTTCATAACTTATCATAAAACGGGTGAATCTACGCTGTTTCTTACTTCCTGGGTCATTGTCCTCATTCGAAAATGATTAAAAATCCAATGCATCACAAGGAATAAATCAAAAATATGCAAATTAATACAATTTATTATTGTACTCTAATGTAAATGATGGCATAGGTATATCGAGTGAGGACAATAACGCAGGAAAAAAGAAACAGCGTAGATTCACCCTGCTCGCCAACCGCGGCGAATGTACAGTTCATTGATGCTTTTGAAAAGAACCTCTTTGACACATTTGTTACAAAACCAGCAATGTACGCCACAGGCTTAAAAACATTACAAAAATAATATGCGTTCCGCAGAATACATCTATTGAAGTAATCCGTAATCGATGGTTTAGCGATTAGCCTGCTAGAATGCACCTAATGTCACTTGTCAGTTGTCTTCTTCTTATTATTGTTTTGGCAATCTACTTTCTTCTTGGAATTATTTTTTGCCAGTGTCAAGTGTTGAATAATTCAGTTGGTAGATAATGTTTTCAATTTTCATTAGAATGCGGGTGCATCGCATTCCAATGCTGCTTGGAGCATTTGGCACGAAGTATATCAAGACAGTTTACTCGGTTATTTCTGCCGAGGTAGACTACAATAAAAGTCTCAGCTTCACACAACTCAATTATCCCATAATTATATTGTTCAGTTGCGTAGACACTTGTACCACAAAACTGCACCGATTCCTCTAAGAAACTTGATTACGAAACTCCGTCAAGCACGCCATACTGGTGTGCAAAACCGCACCATACTGTGTTACGTAAGAAAAACGTCCCTGCTCTTTTATAATATGTTTACCAATTCTATTCTGTATTGTTTTTCAGAATCTAGAATCTAGAAGACACTCACCAACAAACTTTTAATACGCAATAACATGTTGGACTGCACGATATTGGGTACATCGGTAGAAACATTTGGATTATAAAAACTGCGTTAAGCCGCGATTACATAATTCCAATCTAGCATACCTACCAATTTAGAGTTGCCACCCGTATAATAAGTTTAATTTTAACAATTAATTTAAACAAATAACGCAAAGGTCAACATTGTTTATATTTTTTTTTATTTTCAATTCTCATCTCCAATCTTATACAATGTTTATCTTTCCGTTATAGGGTAAATTCACTTTTAAAATCGAACTTATTATACAATATTTTATTGTCAAGTACGAGTGGCAACCCGAAATTGGTATGCTAAATCGGCGTATGTAATCGCGGCATTACAGATAACGCCATAGATTTTTTTTAATGGCTCGTACGATTTTACAAGCCAGCCACTTATTCGCACGTAAAAAAAGTCGTTTCTGGCGCTTCGCCGGCCGTTGCCGCGGCACGCAGCACGCTGCAAATTCATAATATATATACATTTTTGGAATAAATAAATGTGTAAGTCCTTAATTAAGTCAATAAATATTTATTATTATCAAATTATTAATAACTCACAATATTTTGCTATAAAATATTTAAATATTTGCATTTTATCACTTAAAATTATTGCGTTGGGCGTGTGAAAAAAGAACAAAAAAAACCTGCGCGCCTTTTCCCATACTTATCATATTTTGTTTTTGTCGTATTAGTTGCTGTTTGGTAAATGACTTTGTTTTTTCCTCGCAAATGTGTTAAAAACGTCGTATGAAACTCGTGAGCTCTTGCTTATTGCACACTCGGCTGAGTTACGCCCTCGCCTGCGGCTCGGGCTACAACCACAGCCTTGTGTGCAATGACAATGAGCAACCTAAGCTAACTTGTCTCATATTGTACTATTATTGAATAGGATGTACCTATATTTGAATATAATATTTTTTTCGTTTTTTTGATTTGATTTTATCATAATAACAAATAGTTAAAAAAAAACAAAAAACCGACTTCTTAAAACCTACCTCTAAAAAGCAAGAAATAATATTCGTAATAATAAAAACACGTCTATTGAAGTCGGGTGGGGCTGGAGTAGGTACAAATTCCTTTTTTTATTCTAAAAGCCCCACCCGACTTCAAAAGACGTGTTTTTATTATTACGAATATTATTTCTTGCTTTTTAGAGGTAGGTTTTTTAAAGTCGGTTTTTTTGGTTTTTTTAAACAATTTTTTATTTTTTTATTTTTAGTGTTGGTACCTTTTGTATTAGATAGTGTAGGTATATTATTTAGGTAGAAAAATCGGCTCAGCCAAACGTGACATAATCGCGACGAAACATACATACATACGGGTCAAACTTAAAAACCTCCTTTTTTTAAGTCGGTTTAAGAACTATACTTAAGATATCGCTCTTCCAACAAAAAAATAATTAAAATAATCTTATTCAGTTCATAAACAAAGAAGTAATACGACCAAATCATCGAGGTAATTCACACAAAATCATATCCTACTTTTTTCGTGCTTTTTTCAAGATTACTTGAAAAGTACTGAACCGATTTCCAAATTTAAAAAAATGGGACCAACTTGGGAGTTTACCTAATGTTTGAATCATTTCAATCGGTCCAGCCGTCTTCGAATAATCGGTGTACATACAAAAAACAAAAAAAAAACGGGTCGAATTGAGTACCTCCCTCCTTTTGAAGTCGGTAAAAAAGGAAGTATTGTTTTGGTAAAAAAATATATAATGTAGAGGTTTTTATGGGTTTAGGTTCTCCTGAGAGCATAAAAGTCAATAAATGTGTGTCTGCTCACTGGTGTATGTGTGTCTGTAGTCCCATCGCTTTCGGGTTAGGGTAGATTTTGTTAACAGCTCCAGACCATTGTATTGGGGTATCTAGAGATATTTTCCAGGAGGGGCCTGGCCTCCAGCGCAATGCTAAAGGGAGTGTCTGTTTTCGGAAAATTTGTAGACAAATGTTACTACCCCTGCGAGATTGTTGGTGCTTTACAAATAATTAACCCTGTATTCAACATTTGGTACGGAACCCTGTAATTATGTCCGAAGTCCAACACGCACTTGGCCGGTTCATTTACGAACAACCGAGCTCGGCGAGACTGTGAGCCATAGAGTACATTATTCTGTGAGCTAAAATAGTTTACCGGTAGCGGTATAGTCAGATTCAAGACCTGCGGGGCCAAAGTTGCAATTTTTGGATGAAATATTTAAGGTTTTGGATCTGAAATTGACAAACACTTGGAATTTAAGGTCAAGCTCAGTCAGTAGCGCCACAAATGGATATAAATCATTTTCGTTTTATCAAGGGCTTGGAATAAAAGTTTTGGTTGTTTTGCGCAAATAGAAGAGCAAAGTGCAATTTTTAAATATTTTTTCATGGCCTCAAATATATGACCCTTAAGAGCTAATTAGATCATCCTAAATATCGGACCCGATATGAAGTCTCTCCTAAATTCAGAGCAGTGTAATTGCATTCAGGAAGCTAGGATCCGATTTAGGATCATAATTAGGATAGAAATTGTCTCCGACATAACGGATGCTAAATCGGAAGCACTTAGGACAGTGTAATCGCATTCAGGACGCTCGGCTCCGACACAGTAGTACCACAGCATAAAGAGTATAGTCAGTCAACGCCTTTTATGTTGGCGAAAAAAAATCCGCCGCGCCGTTCGTCTAGATAGACAGTTGGCGCAACGACTAAATATAAGATAAGGGTGGTCACTCTGTGATTTGCTTTTTTTTTGACCTACATCAATATAAAAAACAAAAAAACCGACTTCAAAAAACCTACCTCTGAAAAGCAAGAAATAATATATAAATCATTAGCTACGCATTACCTATCATTTTTATAATAAAACACGTCTATTAAAGTCGGGTGGGGCTGGAGTACCTACAACTTTCTTTTTTTATTCTAAAATCCCCACCCGACTTCAATAGACGTGTTTTATTATAACAATGATATGATAATGCGTATCTAATGATTTATTTCTATATTATATTTCTTGCTTTTTAGAGGCAGGTTTTTTGAAGTCGGTTTTTTGTTTTTTAAACAATTTTTTATTTTTTTTATTTTTAGTGTAAGTACCTTCTGTATTAGGTAGTGTAGGTATACTATTTAGGTAGTAAAATCGGCTCAGGCAAACGTGAGATAATCGCGGAGAAACATACATACATAATAATATACAAACTGAATACCTCCTTTTTTTGAAGTCTGTTAAAAAGACTACACAAAGGTATCCCTCTCCCAACAAAAACAATCATCTAATTCGGTTCATAAATAACAAAGTCGTCGAGGTAGTTGATGTTAAGTCATAGTATTTTCGGGATTACTTGAAAACTACTGAACCGATTTGAAAAAAAAAAAATGGAACTATCTCACAAGAAACCTCAATCGTACAAAAAAAATAATCATCAAAACTAAAACGGTCCATAAATGTCGAAGATACGCGCGAATAACAATAAAAAAAAAGTATACAATCGAATTGAGAACCTCCTCCTTTTGATGAAGTCGGTTAAAAACTAGTTCAGATTAGCGTTGAAAATGACACGTACCTACCTAGCTACCTACATATACCTCCTATTTACCTAGCTATGTATTTTTACGGCTACAAGAACATTCGTTTAACAACTGTATGATCGTAAAGCTGTGATATCGGATCCGACATTCAGGACGGTCTAATTGGCGCCTGAATTTCTCGTCCTAAATCGGACACTAAATTCCGGATCCGACATTCAGGATGGTGTAATAAGCGCTTTATGAATCTCGATATTGCTAATTGTGGCCACTTTTGGCATTATTGAGATGCACCACTTGAAACTATTTACTCTTTTATCTACACTCACAACGTAATGTTCCAAATATGAATTCAAAAGAGGTAATATAAATACGTACTTTATTTTCGTGGACACGAAAAATTAAAAAAAAAAACTCATTACGATGCAGTCAACTGAATCATAAAATAACTTTTTTTCTCATTACGATACAGGGCAAATCCAAGAAGGAGGCAGTGCCGTGATATTAAAAAAAAACAACGATATTTTCCCACACATTTTCCATGATAAAAATGCACTCTATGGTGATCGATGACATACAGCTTGACCATAAAGAGTTGACAAAAATTGAGGGCGCCACTTTCTATGTAAACACGTCAAAATCACGAATAATTTGGCAACACTGACTATATTTTGTACTGAGAAATTTTAGTTCCATTTTATTTAATTTCATCTCTTTATGGCCAAGCTGTATGTGCGATTAGTTTGCAGGGTTGCGTTCAGAGGCTTAGAGTGCGGTTGTTTAGTTATTGGCTCTAAGGTTCGGAACGACCAAGAACTTTTAATGACATTAATAGTACAAATTCTTCGTTTTCCATTTGGAATACGAATAATTTAAACTTTCCTTTATTCTAAATGAAATAAAATCTGTTTCTGGGCGTATTTTTATTTTTTTGTACCTTGAATTTTTTCACGTGTCACCTCAATTGTGCAATTTTTTTTTTGTGATCATTAGCAATATTCACTATGTGAATAACAAAATTAAGATTAAGTGTTTATTTTTGTTTTGAATTATGATGTTTATTTTAAGGTTTTCCTTAAATTGTATTTTTTATGATTTTTTGAAAGTACTCGTAAGCTTTTCGTTAGTACTAAAATGTTATGTAACTCACTGAATGTAGTGGTTTAATCTTACGTTTATCATCACTGTTGCCGCCAAAATTTTGAATTTTTACTGACTTCAAAGACAGTTGTATATTTCTGAACGTTCAAAATGCCTTTCACGGAAATATCAACGGTAAATATTGCAAAATAAGAGTTTATTTCTCGTAACTCAAATTGATCTTAGTGGAAATTTCCTACTGAGTGACGGTAATTTCTAACCATATTTTATCTTTTCTACCGGATGTAAATATATTTTTCAATTCGGCAACACCAACTCAAAGCGTCATAACTGTCAGCCATTTTGTATACCGAAACGAGAAGCTCATACGTGTGGATGTTAGTTTGGAGCAGTTGAAATTTTCCATTGATAAACGGAAATATTTAAGGCAAATCCAAGGTAAGAATCATTACTTAAGTGTTTATGTGTTATTTTTTAGAAAGGTCAAGGTATACACTCTAAATTTAAAATAAAGTTTAATGCAACGGCAAAACAATAACCTGTGAAATATTTTTTGTAATTTCACTGACATGAAAGCGTTACGTCGGCTGAGAAACATTTCACTCATTGGAATGAATTTGTAACTCAGTGGAAGGTAAGGGCGTGTGCAAATTGTAAATTGACTAGTGACCCACCCAGGCTTCGCACGGGAGCAACTAAGAGTTGTAATTTTATCGTGAAACGATAAATTAATATGTCATTTTCATTTCAATCACCTTTAAATATTTTTATAGGTTCGTAGTTAGAGTACCTTCCTGTTAAACATCATACGTGTTATTACAAAAGATTTTTAAACACTGTTTAACTAAACACATGTTTAAATGTGATGCTGTCACTTTTTGGACAATATTTCTTGACAGAGACAGCATCACATTAAAACATGTGTTTAGTTAAACAGTGTTTTAAAATATTTTGTAATAACACGGAATATGTAAGTGTTTCTTGTGAGCAAAGCTTTACTTTTTCCATTTAGTTATTTCGTGATTCCATTGAGTGATGTCTACCAAATCTAGTGTTAAGAAATTAAAGATATTTTATTAAGTTCCTTAATTAACGTGCCATTTTGTTACCAAATAAATATTTTATAATTCCTTTATTTCACATTTGTGTTAGATTTTATCGTCTAATTTATCTTAAAATACGTTATAAGCAAAAAAAAGTATAGGTTTATGACCAATCTGTAACTCAAAGGAGAGCATTTAGAGATTTTTATTGCTCAAGTTGTGTTTAAATGTTTAATATCTAATAGATAATTGTAGTATTGACTAATTATGTTCCAAATAAATATTATTTTATAATTACTGGCCTATTTAATTTGTAAAAATTCTATTAATTTTTCGTAACTCAATGGAGCCTTTTATCAGGTCTAGCACATTAAACTATTTTTTATTTTAAAAGATATGGTACTAACTTTAAAAACATATGAATATTCAGTTAATTTATATATTTATGATTAGAAAAAAAATATCATATAGTATTTTATTGCAGTTTTATATTTATGAACTATGGTACAAGAAAATAAAAATACGCCCTTCTGAGGAGCTACCATAAATATTTTAAAAAATTAGACACAAAAACATCAAAATACAAAATAATGACATTGACGTTTTTCAACTACCGATTTTGATGGTTAAAAAGTTGCAACGCTCTGACGTTTGGAACGGAAAAGTTGTTACAACCGGAAGTCACGCTCTAATGTTTGGAACACCGTAAGAGCTTTCGGTTGCACTCGGAGCGTAGGTTCTGAACGCAACCCAGTGCACTGATCTCATTATTTTTTTTCTAATGGAATGCGCGCCATTTTTAGAGCTTTACAAAAAAACTTTTGATTTCGTAGGTTTTTTAATTCTTGATTTAAAATGTGAAGAAAATTTGACTCTGCTCGATATTTTAGATGCAGCTAAGGAAATGACTTATTACAAGGTAATACCTAGCTAATACAAACAAAGTCTCACTCTCTTTTCTAACGTTGTTCTTTTATTTAGTAGGTTCAATCCTAAATGTATGAGTGTAGATAAAGTAGTGTATGAAACTGCACATAACTAGGTATTAAAACACTCGTGTGATACTATTAAAAACCTCGCCTACGGCTCGGTTTTTAAACACACACTCATGTTTTAATACCCCTCTTTATGTGGCAGTATCATAAACTACTATTATTTGCGCGTTATAATCAAAGCCCTTGATTATTGATTTATTTCCAGTGGTGGTGCTACTGAGCTCATCGAACCATCTTAAATGTTTCCTAATAGGAATAAAATTGTTACTAAAATGTCCAAGATCCAAAATTTCAGGTCCCTAGTGACAATATCTCTATCAAAGAATACCTCTAACTATTTTGCTGTAATAGAGTGTATAAATATTATAAGCCATAGCGATGACTCCTTTGTGTCGGCGATGAATGCAGACAAATGACAACTAGTACTGCAGTACCGCACTTTCACTAGTGAAAAATTAGGCAAGGATACGACTCAAATGCAAGGTAGTGGTGGGGGGACGCCCCCTGCCCATCGTTTATCCCACATCATTGTTACCAAACGGCTGAGTTACCCCACTATAGTAGTACCTAATATTAAACGTTGTAACCGTTAGACTGGTTTAACAGCTCCCTACTGGACTGTCCGCCCGCACAGCGACATGCGACAGTCTGCCATTGCAGCGGCCTGATAATGTCAAAATTAATACTGCCAAATCTCTTAACTTAAGGCGTCTCTCTGATAGATTATATTGTGACAATTTCTGACCTGTGACCTTTTAGCAAAATAATCGTTATGGAGTAACTACAAAATGTCAAATTCTTAACATATAAGCCTATGGTCTAATCTTGAAATCTTGTATTTAATAGTACATTACAGCCGTGAACGGGAAGCTAGCTTCCAGAACAAGGCTTGTATAGTGCTTTTCTCAAGAAATGCGAGGAAAAAAAAACTTTTTCCAGTTTTCCAAACCATGAACTGGTTATAGCATTTGATATATCTTTCTTTTGATTTTGATGGCAGTAAGTTTTCCATTATTAATTTTGCTTCTGCTCTCAAACTTGGTGGCGTACATTCAATTGCCGTATCTATTTCACTGTCAGAACTCATTTTGTTATTTATTACACAATATAAACTGTATCGATATCAAATATACCGCTGAAATTTATTCCCGCCAGTTTTTTTTTTGGGTGCATTCCAGCAGTTTAATCGCTCGAAGCGCCGAAAAGCAAAATGAGATCTATCATAGACAAATCCTCTGAGTAATCTTGAATTACGTGCAGCGCCATCTACCGCCGAGACGCAAAAATCCATCTCATTTCGCTTCTCGGCGGTAGATGGCGCTGTACATATACATACAGCCATACAGCCATAACTTTAGTTCCTTTTTTCTGGCACGCAAGCCAACGACAAGACAGTTAATATTATAAATGTAAAATTATTTAATAGGTACTATAATAACGATACAATAAAAAAAATGGTGCGCACAGAGTATATTACTATAAGAATAAATAAATATTACATTGTATTGTACCAGATTTATCAGAGACAAATCCTCTAAGTAATCTTGAATTATGTACAGCGCCATCTACCGCCGAGAAGCGAAATGAGATGGGTTTTTGCTTCTCGGCGGTAGATGGCGCTGCACGTAATTCAAGATTACTCAGAGGATTTGTCTATGATAAATCTCATTTTTAATATTAATTAAATTTAATTAAGTTTCAATTGAAAAGTTTTTTATTTCCTCGCATTTCTTGAGAAAAGCACTATACAAGCCTTGTTCTGGAAGCTACTTGCATTGCCTCGAATGATTAAAGCCCTCGCCTGCGGCTCGGGCTTCAAACCATCCTCGACAATGCAATCGCTAGCTTCCCGTTCACGGCTGTAATGTACTATTATCTACACTTACAACGTAATGTTCCGAATATGAATTCAAAAAAGGTAATATAAATACGTACTTACTTTATTTTCGTGAATAGGTAAAATAAAAAAAAACTCATTACGATGCAGTGCAGTCATGAGTTGTTGATAAGTTGTTTTCGAGAGTCCTTTACGAATCGTCTCGCTCGCAGGTTCGACGACTTCCAACCCCCCGAACAGGCCGGGTTTCGAAAAGGCTTTAGCACCATAGACCACATCCATACGCTGCGGCAGGTTATACAGAAGACCGAGGAGTATAATCTGCCACTTTGCTTGGCGTTCGTGGACTATGAGAAAGCCTTTGATTCGATCGAAACCTGGGCGGTGCTGCAGTCTCTCCAAAGGTGCCAAGTGGACTATAGGTATATCGAGGTGTTGAGGTACATATACAAAAATGCCACCATGTCGATCCGAGTACAGAACCAGAGCACAAAATTTGTGCTCTGTCTCACACCACGCTGCAGCTGGATAGGATTTAATCCTATCCAGCTGCAGCGTGGTGTGAGACAGGGAGACTTTATTTCTCCGAAACTGTTCACAGCTGCGTTGAAGGACATCTTTAAGCTCTTGGACTGGAAAGGACTCGGCATCAACATTAATGGCCAGTAACTAACACACCTTCGTTTTGCCGATGATATAGTCCTTATGGCTGAGACCATGGAAGACCTGAACACAATGCTCGAAGATCTCCGTAGTGCTTCCCAAAGAGTGGGTCTCAGGATGAACATGGATAAGACGAAAATTATGTCAAATGCCCATGTTGTACCCTCTCCAGTTCATGTTGGGAACACTACACTTGAAGTTGTTGACCATTACGTATACCTAGGACAGGCAATCCAGTTAGGTCAGTCCAACTTCGAGAAAGAGATCTCTCGTCGAATCCAACTCGGGTGGGCAGCATTCGGGAAGCTTCGAAAAATCTTCGCGTCCGACTTACCTCAGTGTCTCAAGACGAAAGTCTATGAACAGTGTGTGTTGCCAGTGATGACTTACGGCAGTGAACGTGGTCGCTAACTATGGGTCTCATAAGGAGGCTCAAGGTCACCCAGCGTGCAATGGAGAGAGCCATGCTCTGCGTTTCCCTGCGTGATCGAATCAGAAACGAAGAGATCCGCAAGAGAACTAAAGTAACCGACATCGCTCGAAGGATTGCTCAGCTGAAGTGGCAATGGGCGGGACACATAGCGAGAAGAACCGATGGCCGTTGGGGCGGAAAGGTTCTGGAATGGCGACCACGCACCGGACGGCGCTCCGTGGGTAGGCCCCCGACAAGGTGGACCGACGATCTGGTGAAGGTCGCGGGAAGCCGCTGGATGCGGGCAGCGCAGGACCGATCGTCGTGGAGATCCTTAGGGGAGGCCTATACCCAGCAGTGGGTGTCGTGCGGCTGATATGATGATGCAGTCATGAGTCAGCTGCATCATAAAATAACTTTTTTTCTCATTACGATACAGGGCAAATCCAAGAAGAAGGTAGTGCCGTGATATTAAAAAAAAACAACGATATTTTCGATATTTTCCCACATACTTTCCATGATAAAAATGCACTCTATAAATTCAGCTCAACTTATGGTTGCCTGGAAGAAATTGCTTTTTAGCGATAAGGCCGCCAATTGTTCTTCTTTTGTGTACTACCTACTATGCAAATTGCTATGGTGTACAATAAAGAATATTTTATCTTTTATCTTATCTTATCTTTATTTTACCTCCAATCCAAACAATGGGGAATGTCTGGAAAAAATCAAATTGGCTGAATATTTGGCTAGAGGTAGAAATAAAAGTTTCAGAATTTTCGGTTTCGTTAAACAAATTCTAAAAAAAAAATACTTTGTCTTCAAAAAAGTACTGGAGTTACAGCAGAATGGAGATGATTTCTTAGCAAACACCTGCCAGCCACAACCACAACACAGTATTAAAAAAAAAAATCGTCACAAAATGTTTTTTTTTATTCGAGTGATTTTAACTTTATTTTTTATTTTTCACGCTTTTTTCTACTAATAAAGGGTTTTTCCTACAAAAAAAATAATAAGCCAATTTGTTTTTTTTTTCAGAAATTCTCAATTAGAGTCCCAAGAAGAAATTTTGTCAAAATGTAATGAACCATTGTATCGACTCGACTGCATGACCATTTACGCATCACTAAGATAAACCTCAGTATGATCCGATTGTCCATCAGCCATTTTTGATGTCCCCACTGCTGGGGCACAGGCCTTCCTTATGGTGGTAAGGATGGGCCATAACGCACCTCGCGGGCCCAATGCGGATTGGTGGGTGGTAACGACTGCAAATACAGCCGGTACCAACGGCTTAACGTGCCTTCCGAACCGAAGCACGGAGGAGCTCGAGATAATAAATTTTTGGTCACCCATCCCATGACCAACCCTTGCGAACGTTGCTTAACTTCCGCAATCGCTGGGCCAGGCGCTAAACCACTGCGCCACCGAGCTCCTCAATTAATTTATCCAATTTATTTTTAAATATTTACAAATTATTTTTCATTTTTACAATTTTTTTCTAATTTATTTTAAAGTGGCGCCCCCAGAGGTTTTTATTTAATAAGTTATTAATAGAAAAATATTTAAATAATGTTCATCGTGGAGATTTTAGCCCATGGTCTAGTATTTTTAGAAGGTATCACTACATGCCCTCGTAGTCATTCGTAGAAGTAGATTCCGTTTGAGACAAATAGTGGTTTAATAAGTTTTATTGTATGTAGGTATATTATGTAATGTCTGTCTCGAATAAATTATTTTTCTTTCTTTCTTTCTTTCTTTCTTTCTTTCTTTCTTTCTTTCTTTCTTTCTTACATAGCAAATGTGTCAAAAACCGCCCTTTTTAGCAGTTTTGCTATCTACTTCTAGCAGTGACTACGAGGGAATGTAACGATACCGTCGAAAAATACTAGACTGTGGGCCCTAAAATCTCCACGATAAACATTTTTAAAATTGTGTATTAGAATTATTATATTAAATATAATTCACGGCGGCGCCACTTTCGCTCAGGGTACCACCTTAAAATAAAATCGTTGGGTTATAGGTAAAAGTACTATATAAATTTATTTTTAAAATATGTCCTTAGAATATTGGTGTAAAGTTTTCCCGCACGTGTAGGGCGCGGCTTTCATTAAACTTTCCTTTGACCATAATTTAATTCAAAAGACTTATTACGGTTCAGTCATTTAAAGTACATAATCTTTACACAGTGTCTCGAGAGTTTGAGACTTAACAATAGGTTAGGTGAGTACCTAGCTCTTTATGCCGTAAGAAAGTTTTAACGCTATTGTTTTTTTAGGGTAGCATTTAATCGGGTAATAATAAATTCCCATTTTTACCGACTTCAAAAGGAGGGAGGTACTCAATGGGGTTGGTAAACTTTTTCGAAGAGAATTGTTTTATATTTTTTTTTTGATAGCACAAGTTTAAGGAATAAAGAAAATAATTTATGATTTTCTTATTTTACCTTGTTATCTAAATATTTTTTTTATATTATTATCGCGATAAAATATCAAACATACGGCTGAACACGAAGTTCCTTTGCATTTACTGATTTAAAAAACTGATTGACAGATTTAAAAAACTGATTGACAGATTTGACAGACGGTGACAAAGAGTAATCATACCTTTGTTTTTTTTGTTTTGAGCATATATATAGTATATTAAAAAGGGGTAGATGCGCTACCGAGCATAGATATGTTTTGAGCAACAACATAGAAAGTCTTTGGAGCAAAGGCACAGAAAACATAATATTGGCAAAGGCATAACCTACGCATACAGCCGTAATAGTGATTTATTGTACTATGCTGTAATTTTATTTTTTTTATTTTTATTTAAATTAAAATGAAGCATTATAAAAATTCCACAATTTGTTATTCCTGACTCCAAAGCCAAAAGCTACCAAAAATATATAATTCACAACAGTTTTGGAAAACTATTGTAAATTAGATAATATTGTCGCTTAATATATCTACCAGTATGGTAGATATATATTTAGCTTTATATACCACAAAAAAGTTAAATTTAAAAAATCTTAAGACCGATATTTTTAAAGGCGTGCATGCGCATGCCGCACCTTTCGTGGGTCTACCCACGTTTTATCTACCTAGATAATATACCTACTGGATAAGATAATATAAATAACTAAATATAAAAAACTAAAGTAATTAGCTACCAAATACAGAAGGTACTTACTTACACTAAAAATAAAAAAATAAAAATGTTTTAAAAACAAAAAAACCGACTTCAAAAAACCTGAAAATGAAAACAACACAGCTTGAAAATTAAATACCTCTAAAAAGCAAGATATAATATTCAAATCACGAGATACGCATCGCATATCATTGTAATAAAGCACATCTAATGAAGTCGGGTGGGGCTTTTAGAATAAATAAAGAGTTGAACTTCAGCCCCACCCGACTTCAATAGATGTGTTTTATTACAATGATATGCGATGCGATGCGTATCTCGTGATTTTAATATTATTTCTTGCTTTTTAGAGGTAATTATTTAATTTTGAAGCTGTTTTGTTTTCATTTTCAGGTTTTTTGAAGTCGGTTTTTTGTTTTTTGTTTTTGTTGGGAAATAGTTTCCAGGGTCTGATGATTGGAGCCGGAAGAAAGACACAGAAACTCTTTTATAAAACCACACTACCCCAACGAGTTTAGGCACGTTTGAATCGTCTTAACGAGTACTTTGTTGGGAAATAGTGTATAAGGTCTGATGATGGAGCCGGAAGAAGGCCACTGGAACTCTGTAAAAAAACCATGCAACTCCATCGAGTTTGGGCTCGTTTGAATCGTCTTGACAAGTACTTTGTTGGAAAATAGTTTCCAGGGTCATGATGGAGCCAGAAGAAGGCCACTGGAACTCTGTAATAAAACCATGCAACCCCATTGAGTTTGAGCTCGTTTGAAACGTCTTGACGAGTGCTCCGATAGGAAAAGGAATATTTTTTTAGTCTTAAAAAGCAGAAAATAATAATTTACTGAAACTAAATCTTTTTTAAAAACTCGTTTTTAAAACGGACTAAAATATATAAAAATTAGACTAAAACCATTTAAATAGACTAAAAAGAATAAAATTAATTCTTTTGTACCTAAATATTTATATTATAACATTTATAACCCTATACTTACCTACAGAAGTTTTATATCTAAAAAGTTTACAAAATTACAAATTACAAAAAATGCACCCACGTTTTTAGGTTTAAAACTTCTGTAAGTATAGAGTTAAAATATGTATAATAGAAATATTTACAAATGAATTTATTTTATACTTTTTAGTCTGTTTTTATACTACAACGGTATGTTGTTTGGCCTTCACCTTACCAAATGTTATGTGACGATAAGGCCGAAAGTGAAAGCGCACTACACCCGGAATCCTCACCACTAAGGAATTGGATATCTTAGCTCTAACTGCCGGAACATAACAATTTTTAAATTGTTGTTATGGCGACAGACTTAGGGATGGTGGTACCTAGCCCGGCGGACTTGAAATAAGTCCTACCACCAACCAAACCGAGTACAAATTGTACCCCCCTGGGAATCGAACCCCTGCGTCTTACGGGTCGGCAAACTCGTCTTACACTTCTTCGCGTCTTACACGTTTGAGTAAACCACTAGACCACAGAGGCGCTATTTTGATCTCGTTAATACCAGCGGCAGAATACAGCATTCTTAGTACTAGTAAATTTGCGAAAGCTCCTCTAGGCCACCGTAACATTATACTCGTAATATGATCTAAGAGTTACCTTAACTACTAGTATAGTAAGTAAGTAAGTAAATGAAGAATTAGTTTATTAAATATCACTTTCATATGTTTTGTAATTGCTGTGGAAAATCGAAATCCCTGCCGCCAAAATTCCCGATTCGTCGCCTTAACATAGCCAGCGCAGCGAATTTATCGATCCTCAAATTGTCGAAATCTTTATGATTTTATTGTGTCGATACTTAACTATTAAAATTAAGTTATTAACTTTTGAATCTGAGTGTCTACTTCGTAAGGAAAATTCCTTATATTATTATATTATCCTTATATAATATCCTTATACATATTATATAAGTTTTCCTTAAGAAATAACATAACTTAGGTCTCATACCTCGTCGTCCATTGTTGCGTAATCATGGTGTTTGATTATCCATTGACATCGGTTGGCTCACTGAATGATGTGCTATACAAAATGTGAGTGATCTAATTGAGCCATCAGTCTCGCTTCGGTATCCGAGCGACCCGACGTTGCTCTAACCGCACTCCTGCGCACGCTTAACATCAAAACTGTCAATTGGAATATGTTGTTAACCATCGTTAGTTTATTAATCATCATCGCCACAGGTTATATATTGAAAAGCGTGACAAAACCTAAGAAATTCCCTCCAGGTATGTTGATTTTTTATATACTTTTTTATTGAAAGTAGTTAACTTTTTTGTGGCAAAATATACGTGACCAAAGTTCATACTGTGTTGATTTTTTCTTTTATTGTTAAAGAGACATAACCTCTAATATGTCAAATGCTGATGTATGGGCTATTAGTAGGATAAACACTTGCATTTGTAATGCATTGCAACCACGGACCTGAACATTATACTTTCGTTTACAAAAATATTATTGCTCTTGCGAATGAATTATTGAAAGAAAAAATATTCATGGTTATTCTATCCTACAGTAATATTTAATAAGTACTTACATATATTTTATTTCATGTTAATGACTCTTTGAAAACTTACTTTAAACTCTGTAAAATAAGTGAAATTCCAATATATTTTAAATTTTATTATTATGAAAAAAAAACCGCAACTGCAAGCACACCTACCTATAATAATATTTTTGAGAATATTCTGTGTACATTCGATATTTATTTTCTATGAATTACTCACTCAGAATGCGTCATTTGAGCTAATTATCTTATCGTTACTTACAATACAATATAGAGTTCGGAACCTATTCAATAGAGCTTTGCTTTTATCAACTTTTGAAGTTTTCTATGGTGATTACCACTCCTGACTCGCTGTAACTCCACCAGTGACCCGTGTGACACAGGAGCATTTTTTTCCTTATAGTCACTCCAGTGTGACACAGAAGTATATTTTTAATACAGTCAGCAAGGACCTCAATTTTTTTGTAGGTTCCTATGAAACCAAAATACCGATGATGATTTTTTATACTACCTTTGACTATGCTATTAATGAGTGTAGTAGAATTCGTTAAATGATTATGTTACAAGAAGGTTAAATGTAAGTAAGTACATATACTATAAGTTTAATTAAAATAGGTTTAAAAAAAACGTGTCATCATTAACTCGAAAAATAATGGTTCTAATTTATTAGCCTTTTTATAACAACCATCCAAAAGATTTTAACAAGGAAACCCTTGGTTCTAAGTTTACGTAATGCTAAGTTTACGTAAAGCTAAGTAGCTGTTTAATTACAACTAAAAAACTAAATAAGCATGAACGAAAAATTAAATAGACATTAAATTCGGAAAGCGTGATGTAGTTCTGCATTGTTGGTATGTTGTATGGGTCTGTTAGGGTAGTGTGAATTCAAATTTGCAACTTCGAAAAACCTGTGGAAACTGAGAAAATCGAGAAAAACTTGGACTTTTTTCACTAATTATGCTCTCAAGGGCCAAAACTATTCATTTTTTGCGAACAATGTTTTTTACACTTATAAACTGTATTAAATTACCTACCTATATACAATTTGAGTCTAATTGCAGCTCTATTGATTCTATAGGAGACAAGCAATGGCACTTCAAAGATAACAATTAAAAAAAAACAGGTTTTAGTATTTCGCGAAATATTTTCTTCGTAGGGAAAGCGGTTTTGTCAATATTTTGCGAAATACGTAAGTAAAACCTAAAAATTTTCATTTTCAAAATAACTGCCCTAACCTCCTGGTAAAGTTAGAGGACAAGTTAGAAAAACTTAACTTTTTTAAGGTTTAGGGAAAAAGATCAATATGTTTAACAGGTTCTAATGTTTTGCTTCCGTTCCGTATGGTGAAAAGTTCTAACCCAAAACCTGTAAAATGTCCGAATATTTTGGGAACTTCAACAATTAAACGCATTTTAAAAATTTGTGTATAAAAGTTTTCCCTAAACATGGTTCGATGGTTAGGGAAAACTTTTGTCAAATCTCATACATTTAGCGATAGTGAAATTCACTATCGCATTTGCAATTTGACATTTGGCTACGACTTGTAGATATCGATACACTGTTAGCAATTATTAATTGGTACATAATTATAACCATTTTATTAAGGGTTTTTCTTCTAAAATGTATTAGTCCTGTTATTGTAGACACAGAAACTGCAAAAGTACTGTGTCACGGCTAACAAATGTGTCAAAATAAAACATATAAAAATACTTACGTAGCCAAAATCCACAAAATAATGTTTCAAATTTGGCAAATACTAAATCATTTAAGTAAAAAGTAGGTAGTCCATGTTCCTAGATCTGTTCCTCAATTGAGGAAGTCTACATGGGCAGTTCGCCAAGTTCCTAACGTATCACAAGTGTAAAAATAGTGTTACCCATTTACTTGAGTTTGATGATCGACAGTCGAAACATTATGTAACAAAAAATAAAAACACAAAAACATACCTAATTTAGATAAGAATGTGCCATAAGTTCAGCCAACCTAATATTGGTACAGATCCCTGCACGAGCTGGGAGTCGACGCTGCCCTAATTAGACTGGTAGTTCATATTAAAATTTTCAAGTTCAACGGCATTTTGTGAGCCATTTTGGCAACATACTTTTCCGAAGTAAAAAAGCCTGCTGAATTCGGTTCCGAATGTTGCCAAGCCCAATTTTGGCTCCTTTGCTCAAAAATCAAGATGGCGACCAAAATGGAGCCTTATTTTATAAGAACTCGCTGGTCGTGTGAGGCATTGTGAGGTGTCCTGGCACCTTTGTTCGCAAAATATTACATTCGCAAAATATTATAATCTTGCATAGGTTTTGGGGGTCGCTGAACTCGCCATTTTGGCAACATGACTTTTCCGAAGTAAAAAAGCCTGCTGAATTCGGTTCCGAATGTTGCCAAGCCCTATATTGGCTTCTTTGCTCAAAAATCAAGATGGCGACCAAAATGGAGCCTTATTTTATAAGAACTCGCTGGTCGTGTGAGGCATTGTAAGGTGTCCTGGCATAGGTTTTGGGGGTCGCTAAACTCAATTTTGATAACCGGAATTTCATCCGGGTACCGGAAGTATGAGATGAGGCTGGAGGAGAGAAAATTTATTAATAAGACAAAAATAGGGGGGCTAATTTATTGTCTATCACAGTAAGGCACTAGACCACAAATTAACCGAAAATTAAGCACGAAATAAGTTCATGAGTATGTTTAAGGTTAGTATGTTTGCCCGTTTTTACTGACTTCAGTTAATATTTTAATATGAAGACGTCTAAGTAGATAAATGAAATTTACAGGGCTGTTAGCTTATTAAACAAGAAAGTTTTTAAGATACTCACCAAAAAATTGTAGAAAACTTTATTCTTACTGGAGGACTTCAAAGTTACAGATTTTTTTTCAAAAGTATTAAGATGACTTAACGAAATCGTTTATTTTCAAACTGGTTAAGTGAGGACTTAAAATGTATTTAAATTTAAGAGGCCTATTAATGCATTACGGTTTAGTAAAAGAAATGAGAGTCTGGTACCAATATTTTAGAAGATAGTGATGTTTTCTGAATAAAGTCGCTATACTAGAGCAAAACACGCTCGAACGAAAATCTGGGAGGAGGGAGCCAAAATTCGGCTTGGCAACATTTAGAACCGAATTCAGCAGGCTTTTTTACATTGGGAAAGTCATGTTAAATGGCTTACGAAATGCCGTTGAAACGGTAAAGGAAGCCGATTTTTGGATTTTTCTAACAGTCTATAATAGACCGAGCTCCCACTACATGAAACCTTACCTCATAAGGTGGAAGAGCAGAAATGTGTTACAGTAATAGATATTACTTAGGAACACTGGATTTTACTGGGTTGCCATCGCATATCCTGGAAGAACATTTTTTTTTTCGTTTTCGTACAGCTATTTTGACCGAAAATTACATAATGAGGTAGAAGATCGAAATGTTTACCCATCGAAAGAGAAACATTTGGAGGTCGAAACCAGCATGGGTTGCCAGCCCCTAACCTGGCAGGTTTCAAGGTCAGCCAATTTTTTTGAGGCCCAAAAATGGGGTCACTTACCTCATCAGGTGGAGATATAAAATTGATGCAGATCGATAGCCCTAGACGTGCCGTTCATGAATATATAGGGTTGCCTGCCCTCAGCCTGGCAGTTTTTCTGGTCAGCCACCTCAAACAATCTATATCAATATCTTGGAAAAGCGAAAAATCTTGTAAAGATGCTATGATTAAGGGTATTTTTAATGCAAACCGTGATATTAAATTAAAGTATACGCACTGGCAGTCTTGCGCCGTTGAAATAATAGGGTAAATGAACGGTACGTTTACGGCTATCGATCTGCATCATTTCCATCGAGCCACCTGATGACGTTAAACAGCTACATTACTTTTTTCAATATTTGAAGATACCAATGAAAAATGACCATAACTGGTGCATTTACCCTATTATTTCAACGGCGCAAGACTGCCAGTGCGTAGACTTTAATTTAATATCACGGTTTGCATTAAAAATACCCTTAATCATAGCATCTTTACAAGATTTTTCGATTTTCCAAGATATTGATATAGATTGTTTGAGGTGGCTGACCAGAAAAACTGCCAGGCTGAGGGCAGGCAACCCTATATATTCATGAACGGCACGTCTAGGGCTATCGATCTGCATCAATTTTATCTCTCCACCTGATGACGTAAGTGACCCCATTTTTGGGCCTCAAAAAAATTGGCTGACCTTGAAACCTGCCAGGGTAGGGGCAAGCAACCCATGCTGGTTTCGACCTCCAAATGTTTCTCTTTCGATGGGTAAACATTTCGATCTTCCACCTCATGATGTAATTTTCGGTCAAAATAACTGTACGAAAACGAAAAAAAAATGTTCTTCCAGGATATGCGATGGCAACCCACTAAAATCCAGTGTTCCTAAGTAATATCTATTACTGTAACACATGTCTGCTCTTCCACCTTGTGAGGTAAGGTTTCATGCAGTGGGTGGTCTATAAAGAAAAATCTCAGAAACCAGAGTTTTATTTTCTTGAAATTTGATGAGCATGTTCTGTATGATTTCCAATAACTTCCCACACATAACAATGAGTCTTTTGAGTTGAATTCGCAGAACAGCTATACGCTACGACGGATTTTTTATTAGTAACCGATCAGTGCTTCGATTCTGCCAATGCTAACGGGACAATTGTGTCTCAATGCCTTCAATGGTGTTACAATTTTCAATAGTATTGCTTTTTCACAGTTCTTGGTACTAAAACACAAAAGCAATTGAATATAAGCAGAATATAGGCCCGGCCCGATCAACCCGTATGTTTTGTAGGCAAGTACTACTACAGCGAATGCTTAATTAATACGGGTTAAAGTATGAAATTGCCGAAATTTTCTCACACACAGAGGCTCTCATAATACCTTCTATGATGATAAAGATACTTCAGTTATTATTAATACTTTGTTATTATTTTAAATTATGATCATGACAACCGACTATCGGTAATAAAAATACCTAACTGCCGTACTCAGAGACGTCAATTAAGTTTAATGCTTCATTAAATATCGTGTCATCTTATACTATCATTATGGAAAAGAAAGAGATAGCACCAATTTTAATGAAGCATTAAACTTAATTGACGTCTCTGAGTACGGCTGTAAGTATTTCTTTTTTCCTGAACGTTAAAAAAGTTTCTTAAAATTAATTATTTTTTCGTTAGCAGAAATGAACACTAACTTATATCGTTGTAGCTTAGCCGATACTTATTTCTGGCATTAATTAGCGTGTTTAAACATTTGTGCATATAGAAGTTTTAAAACATTGGCGTTCATGGTTGTTAAATAAATCAAGACATTTATAAAAAATGCAAACTCTTTTAAAAAATCCTTACAAAACGGAAATTTCATACTTAAACCCCTAATAATATATTAATCTGTGCTTTGTTATTACATGCTAGTATTTAATCTTGGAAAGTTGATAAGACCGGAAAGTCAATTAGCAAAACATAATAATAGGTAGTGCAAAAGAAAAAAAGAATGCAAAGAGAGTGAGAGAGATAAGACAAAGAGTGTCCATTTTCTGTCTCAGCATAAAAACTTCTGAGTCGTTATGTGTCCAATAAACTCCAATAAAATTTAATGACTGTGCTAGTTGAATGAAGATCCCACTGTCGTCGTCGCCTGCACACCAGAATCAAACCTTGAACTCTACTATTGTCAGCTCTTTATTTTTACTCAGTACAATCCTAAAGTCAGACTTCACGCTTCTGTTGACAAACTTCTTTTTTACGCACAACGGGGTAGTGCTTGGCCTGCACCTCACCTGATGTTAAGTGACGATAAGGCCGAAGGTGGATGCGCACTACACCCGGAATCCTCATCACTGAGGAATCTTACCTCTAACTGCCAGAACACAACAATCTTTAAATTGTTGTTATGGCGTCGGACTTAGGTAAGATGGTGGTGGCTAGCCAGACAGACTTGAAATAAGCCCAAGCACCAACCAAACCGAGTACAAATTGTACCCCCCCTGGGAATCGAACCCGGGAACCCTGCGTCTTACACGGGTGGGCGAGCCTCTAGTTTTTGCCATAGCTGTGCCGGAGCTCCGATCAAGCCATTTCAACATAATACATTTCAGTTTCGAGTTGCTGAAGTACAAAAGCTATCGTTCAGTTCAAATAACTGTTAGAAACGATAACTTTTTGTACTTTAGCAACAAAAAACTGAAATATATTTTAAAATGTCTGTAATCTTATATTGCGAAAAGAAACCGAGACACATTTTTCAATTGCGCACTCAGATTTAAGAAATCTTGAGAAAACATGAAATGTGCGAGCGAGAGAGCCTGCAGTCAGCGGCAAAATCGCTACGGGGGCTCTATAAGTTTGACGTGTGTGCGCATGGTCTGAGGCAATGTAGCTCCCAAACTACGACTCAAGCGACAAAATCGACAAGCGACTAAAAAAGCGACAATTAATAATTTTGAAGCGGTTTTTTTCATCTTCCAGGTCATCCAGCGTAGTATAATCGGATGCGATGATGATAAAAATTGTGTTAATTTACATTATTTTTAGTCTTGGTTTATACATTTTCTCATTCATTTAAAAACAGCTGATAGTTCTGTTTCAAAAAGTGAAAATGAAATGTCTTTGTGGCCATGCCCATTTTGACGATGACTTCAGCCTAGTGCCATGCCCAATGAAAAGAATGAAATTCAGTTGGGTATATTCTGTTTTTTTATCTTTTTTTCAGGGCCAAAATGGTACCCCTTCTTTGGATGCAGCGGCGTGGTTGAAAGTATGAGCAAAAAACATGGATCTCAGTGGAAAGGTCTTTTAGAATTAGCAAAGGAGTATTCTACAGAAGTTTTAGGTTTAAAGTTGGGATCGGAACTTGTGGTCGTTGTTTACGGCGAAAAGAACGTCAGGCAAGCCTTCACAGACAAGGAGTTCGAAGGACGTCCTAATAACTTTTTCGCAAGATTGCGTTGCTTAGGAAAAAGAATAGGTGAGAGAATAAACTGAAAAAAAAAACATTTATTTGTACGGTATCATGAATTTTATTAACGGTCAGGAGTGCCCTCCTAGCATGATCACCGAAACACGATAATATCGCGTGATATAGCGTTTTAGCATCACTCAACTGTCAAAATACATTATCTTTTGATAGTTAAACGTGATAAAGCGCAATAATTCATATCGCGTTTCGGTGGTCATGCTAGGGGGCTGGAATATTTCATATAATATAATTCAGAGTGTTTGGATTATAAGAGGGATACAACTACTTCTAAAATCCCGAATATTATTTGGTAACATGCATACTTATAAAATATGCTAAAATAATGATAAAGCCTGAAAACCAACACTTGACTGAATAATGTTGTCCGTTTAGTTTTATGAGAAACTGCAAAGGAAAAGGGTGTTTTATAATAATAATAATGTTTATTTATTCAACCAACACAGGGTCATACAAAATTAATACAATTATTAAATTAGAATTAATTAAATTCAAAATTAGTTTTAGTTTTGCTCATTAATGGGACTGATTATAACAAAAAAATTGTTTATCTACGTATAGGGTTGTCACTTTGCAGTTTTACATTTAAATAAAAAAGCTGCAACCATGTGGTGGTTTTCAGGTTTTATAATAATAATTTTCAGGGATTGGTTGCACAACTTTGGCTTCGATGGTAATTGTCGATGTGTAGAGTTTAGTTAAAGTAAATTCTTAAATAGTTAAAAAAGAGTAAGAGTAAGTCATAGTATATAAAAAAAATTGGCGCAGTGGTATAATGCCTAGCCCAGCGATTGCGGAGGATAAGCAACTTTCGCAAGGGTCAGTCATGAGATGGGTGACCAAAAATTTACTATCTCGAGTTCCTCCGTGCTTCGGAAAGCACGTTAACCCGTTGGTTCCGGCTGCATTTGCGGTCGTTAACACTCACCAATCCACATTGGGTCCGCGTGGTGGGTTTGGCCCAACCTCCTTATCCACCCATAAGTAAGGCCTGTGCCCCAGTAGTGGGGACATTAAAATGGCTGATGGTCAAATTCTTCAATGAAAGCTTTTATTATAGGTAGGTAGGTATTCGTATCCTGCAAAAACAACTATTATATTGCAAATCGTATTTAACGAGCATATTGCGTAAGGTAATCGTATTCATTTGACAGTAAAGTTCATATCGTATTCCATCAACGGGATATGACATAGGTATAAATATTATGTTATGATTTATGATACAATATAAACTGTTAAATGAATACGATTGACTTTACGCAATCACCTAGCAAATTGGAACAGAAAAGTAGATTAATATTATTTCATGGGATCAATGATCAAAGGCCTGTAATTGGCCACTAATTAAGTATATTAAAATTAACCTGTTCACGTCATTTTATCTGCAAATCCATAATGATGCGGTCACGATATAATTAACACTGTTACTTAATTGTACGTTAATTGGTCATGATTTCATGAATCATGATTTAAAAAGGTTTATTTACGACTATGCTTATGAAAACAAATTCTTGAAAATAGGTGTTTGCTACACCTATTGTGAAAATCAGTGGCTGTTTTTAAGTGTGGCACCAGAGCAAAAATTTTGAAGATCTTGGGACGCTGTGCGTCCGCGGCCACTATAAAGGCCTACTCAAATCTAACCTGTATCCTGTGGCGATGGTATAGTTTTTTAGAAGGTATCTCGTCTACATGCCCTCGTAGTCATTCGAAGAAGTTATTAACGGCCACTTTTAGCAGTTTTGCTATCTACTTCTAGCAGTGACTACGAGGGAATGTAACGATACCGTCTAAAAATACTAGACTGTGGGCCCTAAAATCTCCACGATAAACATTTTTAAAATTGTGTATTAGACTTATAATATTAAATATAAGTCACCGCGGCGCCACTTTCGCTCAGGGTACCATAAGTTCAGGGTCTTACAGTTACATACACAAACAAGTTTTCAACAACAAAAATGAATTGTCAGATTAAAATTGGAGTTTAAATTAAATCTTGTTTTTTAGGCATCACTTTTGCTGACGGACCACTATGGCGTGAACACAGACAGTTTACAGTGAAGCAACTGAGAAATATTGGCTTTGGAAAAACTGGAATGGAAAATGATATTCAAATTGCATTGGCCAATATTATCGATTACATCAATAAAAACAATGACAAGCCAATAAACCTTATGGGTGTTATGCCTATGGCAGTGATGAATGTATTGTGGAAATACGTTGCAGGTAATATTTTAAAATTAAAAGAAAAAAAATACGTTTTTAATTATTCGCTTTTGCAGATGGTAACTACGTGGAGCTTGTCAAGAGTTTAACCTTGTCAGTTCAGAGAATCTCTTTTATCTTTAACACTGAATTTCGTATAGGAATAAAGCGCCCCGGTAACATTCATTTGCGATTGTCAATTTTTACATTATTGATGCTCATTGATGCGAAAATTGATCGTTTTTGCGTGCTAATGAAGCGATTGTCAATTGCTCTAACAATGGCATTGACGAAAAAATTGACAATCGCAATTGATCGTTACCGGCGGGCTTAAAAGCAGTTTCAACGGGACGGGACGCTAAGACTTACCGCTGACGGGCGCTATTTTGTAGCTGCGATAAGCGCGGCGTTAATCGCGGCGATATCGCTGCGATAAACGCGGCGATAATCGCGGCGACAATCACGGCGCTTTTTAGTCGCTGACGTAGGTTAACCCTAAAAGGCACCCGGTAATAATATTATAGAACAATCACTTTTATTATTGCTAAGCTCTATAAAATAAAGTTTATGATTTATTTATGTCAGTAATTATATACTTTTCACAAATGAAGCAAACAATGTATACGATTCAAATGTCTTCAGTACCCTTAGCACGAACAGCTATCGAGAAAAAAAACGCACGTAAAATTACTCGATAGACGATTCTCTATGGAAAATTTCATTTCGCTTATCGGCGATAGATGGCGTTGTACAAATTTCCAATACAAAATTTATCTATCGAATGATTATTTTTTTGATAGCTGTTCGTGCTAAGGGTACAGATCCTTTTATCGTCAAAATAGTGTGAAGAACAAAAATTCTGCATTTACTTTATATGCGCAAATTAAAGAATTAATAAAAATTTGTTCGATACCTACTGGAAGGTTTTGACCCCGAAAAAATATTGCGAGTCGCTCGAAGTGTTTGTTTTGCAGACATAAGCTAGTTTTTGTATTACATCATTTTATGACATATTAAAAAATAATATTTTTATCCATGTTCCACAAACGGTATTTTTTATGTGTTACTGTGTATGTTACTATGATGAGATTTTGATGACATGTTATAGTGTGTTTTATATTCGCAATATACTCACAAAGCCAAAGGGCTTTGATATACCACATGGTATGAAAAAAATCTTTGTAAGTACTGAAAACTTTATGACATCACAGTTTCTACCCCCGCCATTTTCACGCTTTTCATCTTATATATTTGTGATCGGGGCATCGTATTGAATGCATCGATACCACATTTTCGTATTTTCGTGATGACTTGTGCGAAAAATAACCTCAAACCCTATAATTACCGATCGGCTAACAGTACAATAGAATATTTTATTCATGTTTTTCGAACGTTATAGTTATCTTTTTTACTATAAGTTCTATACTATAAGGAAGGAAGGTATGTTTTTACATTTTTCATTATAAGTCGAACACTATGCGGCCTAAAAAAAGAGAAATGTTTGAAAATGTGCTAACAACACTCTTTCATTATGTTATGATACCCACATGCCCTACTAGTAGCCTCACTTCAAATTTTTAAGACCCCTTTTCAATTCCTGCTGTAAAAAAAACATCCTTATTTGCAAAATATTTGGGCAAACGTCATCTTAAACTATTCCAAATTTCAAATTGATACCATTAATAGATAGTTATCGAGATATCCAGCTGTGACAGACAGACAGACAGACTGAGTCACACCATAAGGGTTCCTTTTTACCATTTTGCTACGGAACCCTTATAAAGAACCCATAGAATGCTTATGGTTTTTCTTTATTTGTGTAAAAACTCGCAATAGGAAATAATACGTAAAACTTTTCGCAGATGGCGCCATTGTACTCTGTGGTAAACAAAAGTGGTTTTGATTGGCTAAAATACGTCAGAAATTACATTTTACATCTGAAACATCAAATTTAACGAATTTAGGACAGTCGCATGTGGCGCCATTACTTCCTCAGTATTATCCCCTATTCCATGCCCAAAATCATCTTACTTAAAAAACTGAATCTTGCGATTCTTTTACGCAAAACAGAAGTAGGTAGGTAGGCATTGTTATGGAAAACATATTTAAACGGCGACTGCTTTGATTTTCATTATTTATAAATAAATAAAATTTACTAGATGTTTGTTCTTAGACAATCCGACAGTGATTTCAATACGATTTTATTAGCGACTAGTCAAATTCTTTAGCTAACTTGATGTTTCTTTTGTTACGTTTACGTTAAGTTTTCCATAATAATATAGGTAAATTATAAACTTATGATAATCCCAGAACAATAATTGCCTATAACCGACCTTAGGTTCGTAGTGTGTTCCTACCTTTTTTGGAACAGGATTAAAAACTATATAAATTGGTAAGCATATCATGTAATAATAATTCTCTTACTTTTTATTGCAAACTCTACCATTACAAAAATAATTATGTCAGCCAGCGAAAAAAATTGTGGTGTCTTTTAGGGTTAAAGCCGCTTGTCACTCATGTCAGTGTCATTTCGTGGGCGATTAGTCGCCGAGCTATGTGTGAGCTACTTTTTGTAGCTCGTGGGCGTTTACGTATTGAACTCCATATGTTCTATTCTGGGCTACAAAAAATCGCTCGGCGATTAAGCGCCCGTGAGCGTTGGCGCACGCTGTCGTGGCTGACGCCTATTCTACGCTGCGTTTGCGTCTCGTATCGCTGCGTATGTGACAAAATCACATTGCTGGCCTCCCCACGGAACGTCATTGGGTGTGTAGTTGCCGCTTCAGAACCATTCCTGCCCTATCAGCCCAAGGGTAATACTGAAATTTTCATTTTTCAGGGGAGATGATAAACGAAGATCAATTGAGGTTCTTGCTGGATCTGTTGCGTACTCGTTCGAAAGCCTTCGCCATGGCTGGCGGCTGGCTCAACCAAGTGCCATGGTGTCGTTTCTTTATACCAGAACTTAGCGGATATTCGCTAATAAGAAGAATGAATCAGCAATTATCAGAAATTATAGAAGTGAGTACTTTGACACTGTGATTCAAGTGACACACAATTTAGAAACTTACATAAACATGTTTTTTTCATAATTAACTTGAAATTATAAAGAAATGTAAGTGTATGAATGGTACTGCTGGCGTACAAGCTTTCTTTATCTTATGGGTGGAAGGGTGAATTACCATCACACGGCTCCGAAGGGGACTACTAGTAGGGCTAACTACTTATGCAGCAAATGTATAACTTAGCACAACACAACATAAGCTCCAAAAAGTAAAATTTTTGGTCCCTCATCCCATGACTACTTGAGCCAGTGATAGTGAGCATGCAGCGCAATTGAGCTAAATATCTATCAGTTTTCGTAAAATAAAAGTCATTTTGACTCAAGCTATTTCCTTTTATTTCTCTATTCAGGATTAACAATAATGAAAAGATAGAAGGATTTTTTTTCCTATACATTACTCAAATTCTAGGTTGAGCCTATGAGAGGATGTTACCAAGGAATCGAAAACGTTCTTAGATAGCAGTCAGTTCGCCATGTGCGCATAAGAGTTAATTCATGTTACTAGGCTTACTTTTGTTGGAACCAACAAAAATAATGTTTGTGTTTGTAAAACACAATACTCAGAAGGAAGGAGTAATGTAATTGTCTACTCAATTAGGTACAAATTTTAGATCTGCATCAAAAAAATATCAAGTATATACTCGTAGAAGAGCTCGGAACAAATCGAATATAATCCGCACGCGATGAGAATGCAATGGAACCTTGTCAAAGTAAATTGACGAATTAGTTCAATTTAATTTAATTAATCAACTTTCAGTAGCCATGCTAGGGGCTTTCGCAATGGTAGCGTTTTCTAATACGGCCAAAGCGGCTCGTTTAGAAATATATTTATGTGTTTGCATCAAAAATCGTTATATTTTGCAGAACCATGAAGTATCTAGTTGAGTACACTCCAACAGTGCTTTATTCGTAGCAAAATCGTTTCGGAGAATTCAGTACACGTGCATACTTTGTTTGAATAAATTTTGTTTAGTGCAGCTCAAGAGATTCTCAATCATCGATTCATTCAAATGGATAAATTTTTTTTTTTTATTTTTCTTCCAGCTACAGCAAATTACTTACTGCTGGTAAAATATCGGAATTTAAAGTGAAAACAGTTTTACAAAAACTTTAAAAGCTGGATACTGCGTAATTTACTCCAATTTTATTAAAAACACCTAAGAATAAGAATAAGAATAAGAAATCTTTATTTGCACAAAACATGGTATAAAGGTGTTAAGGTGTTTAAAATGGCCTCATGTTTTACCAATTTTAATATGGCAAGCAAATGACATTATGAATGAACCTAAACAAAACAATTTCACAAATAAAATAATTCAAATTAAGTCATATTTCGTATTAAAATTATCAGTAACATTATACATGCTTATAAGGTTATTTTATTTTATTTATAGTCAAATATAATTTTTATACCTAGTCAAAAACTTCGTTGGTCAAATAACTCATTAACACTATAAAAATTCTTATTAATAAGCCACTTAAATAATTCCTTTTTAAATGGTTCAGGTCTTAATGATTTGAATTCATTAGGAATTTTATTAAACACTCTGACACTCATTGTTAAACAATTTTTCCCGTAACGAACATATTTAGGAATTTCATTCAGAACTAATGTATGAGGGTATCTGCGTTGTCTAGAGTTTGAGCAGTCGCTAGCTTTTTTAAATAAATGTCTGTTTCTGACCACAAAGTTACAGATTTCTAAAATGTACAGTGAGGGTAGCGGCAATAAACCAAGATCTCTAAACAATGGTTTACACGATTCATCTGGCGGAATTCCCCAGATTGCTCTGATGCATTTTTTTTGAGCTATAAAGGCTCTTTTCCAGTCTGTACTGTTGCCCCACAAAATAAGACCGTACCGCAAGACCGATTCTACGTAAGCCTGATAGGACATAACAGCCGTCTTTTTATTCGTGACCTTTTTTACTTGATTAAGAGCATAAGCAAATTTGTTTATTCTGTTACATGTGTTATCGATATGGTGCTTCCAATTTAAATCTTCGTCAATAGTAACTCCTAAAAATTTTGTATGAGACACTTGTTTGATTTTATTAATGTTTAATTTAAAATTGTATTTTACTAAGTTTTAGTTTTTAATTTTAATGCCTGAGATTTATTAAGAGATTGTCCATAACTTTTTTAATATACTGCTTATGTATAATTATGTTACTGTAAAACCCTGAACTAGTCTAAATCCTAAGATTTTCCAGAAAACCTAAAGATAATCAACTCTTATTGGTAAATTCCGAACTGTTCTGTGACCATTGCTCATTCCGAACTTTTAACACCATTCAATTAGGTTTTACCTTAGAGACACGTACGGTAAATGCTGTAAAAGGTTCATTTTGAAGGTGTTATAAAATTATTTTTACTTATTGCTAATAAATAAACCTTATAATAATATAAACTAAGATAGGTAATTCTATTTTAATGAATGACTTAGAAGAATTCCTAAGATAAATAAAACAATTATAGTGAAGAACGTATCAAAATGATACTAAAAAATATTACGGTTATACTGGTGTAACACTGAATAAATAATCAAGTTATGTTAGCTAATTTACTGTTTTATTTCAAAAAATACAACATACACCAACCGTCAATGGTTGAACCTAGAAGTACGGAAAATAATATGATTTTATAAAATCCTTAAATTTACCAACTCATGTCGGTAAATCCTAAGATTTTTTAGTAAAACCTTCTTAGGGTTTAAGGCGAGGCCAGTTCACGATCTGATGAAAAGTCTGATTTTTGAACTTCCAATGTGAAGAACTGATGTAAAATTCTACTTCACAAAAATTACTGTAGACTGAAAAAGAAACAAAGAAGCATAGTAACCGAACAGAATATTGAAAAATGGCATGGTAACTCTGTAAAAAAATCCTGAATAACACCATAAAAACTTATAAAAAAAAATTTCAAATCGTCAGATTTCGTAATTTTCAACGACAGTGATATGATTTTTTATGCAAAAAGGATAGCTTTTTTATCGATCTAACACAATAACCGAGTACATTTTTAATAAATAATCCAGTATTTCAGAAATCAATAAAAATGTACTAAAATTCGTCAAATTTCTGGCGAAGCGTCAATTAAAGTTATGCAATATTCAACCTTATTTTAAAGACATAGTGAAAGAGTAAATTTCGTGAACTGGCATCGCCTTAACCAAAAGACGGGCTTTTACAGTAACATAATAATATTCAATATGTAACAAAAACCCTGTCGGATACTGAAACAAGTGATAGTGTAGAAAAAATAGTTCATACTCCCATACAAAATGTATTGGTCCTATGGTACTATGGAAAGGCGAGAAAAAAAAATGATTTTTGACCTATTTTCCTTGGAGAATGTTGTTCAGTTTTAGCCTGTATGTGTTATCACCTGTTTCAGTATCTGAAGGTTTTTGTTACAAATTGTATATCTTAAAATTGATTTGGCAACTGAATCAAATCAAGCAAATTGTATTTAAATTAATTGAATGTTCAACAGAAATAATTAATAAACAAGGCTTTTACAGGAAGCCATACGAAGACATAAAATAAAAGCAGTTGAAAAACCGGATTTCATATATTCATTCCTACAGGAAGTAGACGAAAACAAAATCTCGTTCACGGGTGAGTTTTGTATTGAGTCGGCAAATTGGCATTATTAATGAGGTCTTTCGGTTTATTTATTTATGGTACAGTCGACGGCACATCAGACTATACAGTTGCAGACTTTGAGACTATAGGATTACCAGATGGTATACTAGAAATTCCGGACAAAAAGCCTGATTTCTACCAAAAAGTCCTGATATTGACTGCAAATGTACCTAGTTCATTTGTTATCAAAGAAAAGAAAAGCAAATAAAGCGTAATTTCTATGTTTTAATTTACTATAATGTAAATAATCCAAAAAACCCTGACATTTTCCAACTCCGGCCGGAATCCTGACAGGGACCAAAAAATCCTGACATCTGTTAACCTTATTTGAGACCATCTATAGAGATGATAGGGCATAGGCCCTACACGTAATAAAAGCTTTTTTCGTTGTTCGACTGTCTGTCGTGTGTATTTTTATTTTATACTCATTTCCGCTGGTGGAAAATGCCTGTTAATTTTTGTCTCAATGTTGTAACAAACTTGCTGTGACATTTTCGTTTTAACGTTGCATGTAGTGCGGTTTTTATTTTAACTGAATTTATAAACAACGGGGAGATTTATAGAGACATAAAAAATGGTTGGGGCTTTTAGAATGAAGACAAAATAATGAAGAAAAATGTACTACGACCGCATAAATCTATCCATTTTATTAGCTAATACCTAATTAATAATATAAATGAAGTAATAATTATTATCCTTTATAGAAGAACAATTGAAAGTCGTCTGCCTCGATCTCCTAATAGCTGGTTCACAGACTACAAGTAACGTATTAGACTTTGCTTTACTAGTGGTATTGCGAAATAGACCGTTACAAGAGAAGTTGTATAACGAAATAAGTAAAGTTTTGGGCTCCGATACGCCTTGCTGGGCTGACAGTCACAGGTAAGATTAGAATGTAGCTGGGACAAATTAAAGTTTTGTTTTATTTAAGACCCTTTATTTAAGAAGTTCCCTTTCATCTGACGCACGCCTCAAGGCATTCAACAGCGCACGCTGATCGCGCGCTTTCGCTTTCCTCTTGCACTTTCAACAGAGGCATGTCTCAAGGCATGCAATAACGCATGCCCTATCTTCTCAAAAAACGTCAATGGCATAAGTTGAACGTGAAAGCGCACGGTTCAATCAATATTGCATGCGATTGACGCAAGTTGAGTTGAAAGTTGAAAGGGAAAGCGCACGGTTTGGAAGCAATCAATATTGCATGCGATTGACGCAAGTTGAGTTGAAAGTTGAAAGGGAAAGCGCACGGTTTGGAGGCAATATTGCATGAGTTTGCAAAAGTTCACTTGAAAGTTGAAACCGAGAAGGTGATAGACACATGGACTTACAGGCAATCTAAGCCGAGGTATAGGCAGTCTTGACTAGTGCAATAAAGACTATTTGACAAAAGTGTCTGCCAGAGTTGCGCTGCTATCTAGTAAAGTCAGGGGCCCTATTTTTGAATCCTTCGACTGGCGTCGAGCGCTTGGTTTCTACTGATTTTCGTTCGACATTTGACTTTCCATATTTTTGAATCACTCGACCGCAACGAGTGCCCTCATCCACTCGTTTGCAGGGGCCCTATTTTTGAATCCTTCGACTGGCGTCGAGCGCTTGGTTTCTACTGATTTTCGTTCGACATTTGACTTTCCATATTTTTGAATCACTCGACCGCAACGAGTGCCCTCATCCACTCGTTTGCAGTCGAGCGATACGGTACGGCGAGCGATATTCTTTTCTACTAAAAAGCAAATAATTTTTTTAACATCCAATAGAAACATGGGTATTACGTTCCGTTTTCGTTGCGGTAGTTACCGGTTTTCTCTAAATTTTGCGAGGAACTGATAAAATCCAACATTTCGTATTCCGAAAACGAACGATTCAAAAATACGGAAAATCAGCGTCATGCGACTTGGAAGGCGAGTGTGACTTAAGTCTCATGCGACAACATAATGTCATACGAGCGATTCAATAATAGAGCCCCAGACTTCTTATTTTGTGCTGAGAATTATGATAAACTATTGAAACTCAAATTAAAAACATTATTAAACAATATGTCCTTTAAAACTGTTACTGTTAATTTATTTTTCAGACTAATATACACGTCAGCATTTCTATTGGAAGTACAAAGGTACTACACCATAACACCTCTCGCTGGACCCAGAAGGCTGTTAGAGGACACAGTAATTGATGGCTATTTGATACCAAAGGAGACAACTGTACTAATATCCGTTGGTGATCTACATTTAGATCCAAAAATATGGGACGATCCGCATGAGTTTAAGCCCGAGAGATTTATCGACGAGCGTGGCGCATTGAAAAATTCAGAGCACATGTACCCATTCGGCTTAGGTAGGTTTTATTGGGTGTATTCAACACGATGTATCTTTTGCGTAGTTCAAAAATGTTAGTTACAACTAGAGAGTTGTCAGAGTGTCTATTTACAGAGATTTGTTTCAGCCATTTCGTTAACTACACTATGATATCCATGTGTATGGAAGTAAACACGTAAACTAAAACTATTATTTGGCAAAATATAGCAATGGAATTATCTAAAATGTTTGCGGGATGATTTCTGAAAACTGATTTTTTGTAGTTAAATCTGATATTTGATAACTAAAGTGCAAGTCTGTGTATGAATTTTCTATAACTTATTTATTTTATTTAGTGTTTAGATAAATAGATTAGATAAATACAAGGACAACATTATAGTCCCATATATACCTACACCACGCCACGTAGAGGGATTATTAATTATCAGGCATTGCACGGCAAAGAACCAATCAAATTCCATGTATATTTCTGCACTTTCCCCACCAATCAATCAATCACAATGATCGAAGATTCCCCGCACTTTGACCGCAAGTTTGTACAAAACTCTCACTACGGTGCGGTGTCTGTATTTAATAGTAGATTGTACCATAAGGGGGCAAAATAATATTTTTACGGCGAGGGCGCTTATTTGAATCCAGAGCGAAGTGAGGGATTCTTTAGTAGAATCCTAAACGTAGCGAGGGATTCAAAGTACGTCGCGCGAGCCAAAAATATAATTTTTTTTTCTACTTTTTTTACTGAAAAATTAATGTAATTTTGGAATGTGCTCATCAAGGCCTTTCATTTGATACCCATATTGCAAAATTGAAAAAAAAAATTTCTTTTTTACTGAAAAATTAATGTAATTTGGAATGTGCTCATCAAAGCCTTCATTTGATACCCATATTGCTAAATTGAAAAATATTTTTTTTTTATTTACTGAAAAATTTATGTAATTTTGGAATGTGCTCATCAAGGCCTTTCATTTGATACCCATATTGAAAAATTGAAAAATCTTGGTTTTTTTTTGAGGAAAAAAAGGAGAAAAAGAGAAAATAAAAAACTAAGAAAGAATTTTTTAACTTTTTTTAAAGAAGAATAAGACAGAATTATTGGTTCGTGTAAAACAATATTTGCGTTCTATTACGCGGGAAATCGCGATTGTCTTTTTAAAAAAAAACTTATTTTAAAATACACTCATTTAATGTACTTAGGTACAATTTAAAGTAGAATATTATTGATTTAGAAATTGGTTTGGAAATTGAAATATCAGTTCCGACTCGTAAAGACGTCTGAGGCGAACTGGCTCAATGCCCGGCGTAAGAGTTTATATATGAACTAATAAGTGTTGACTATGCAATCAACCCTGTACTGAGAAAGGGTATAACAGTTCGATTTCATTGGCGCTGAACACTAAGATGTTCCAAATTCAATAAGTGCGCGTAATAGTAGTTTATGATACTGATACATAATGAAGGGTATTAAAACATGAGTGTGTGTTTAAAAACCGAGCCGTAGGCGAGGTTTTTAATAGTATCACACGAGTGTTTTAATACCTAGTTATGTGCAGTTTCATACACTACTTTATCTACACTCATACATTTGGGATTGAACCTACTAAATAAAAGATCAACGTTAGAAAAGAGAGAGAGACTTTGGTTGAATTAGCTATGTACCTACCTTGTAATAAGTCATTTCCTTAGCTGCATCTCAAATAATTTTGCAGAGTCAATCTTTTTCACATTTTTAAGCAAGAATAAAAACACCTACGAAATTCAGTATAACAAAATGTAAAAATTAAAATCAAAATTCAAAACTTTTTTTGTAATGCTCTAAAAATGGCGCGCATTCCATTAGAAAAAAAATTGAGATGAGTGCATTCTTGCAAACTAATCGCAATATATAAGTCATCGATCACCATAGAGTGCATTTTAATCATGGAAATTATGTGGGAAAATATCTTTTTTTTTTTAATATCACGGCACTACCTTCTTCTTGGATTCGCCCTGTATCGTAATGAGAAAAAAAGTTATTTTATGATGCAGCTGACTGCATCGTAATGAGTTTTTTTTTTAATTTTACCTATTCACGAAAATAAAGTACGTCTTTATATTACCTTTTTTGAATTCATATTTGGAACATTACGTTGTGAGTGTAGATAAAAGATCTTTATAATACACCTGCTCGGAAAGTACCTTGATACTTTATCAAATTTACGGGAAAACGTTTCTGAGCGGGAGAGAAAAGTGTATGAAAATGCATTTCTTACGTGGTTTTTCTTTTTTAATTTTGGGTAAGACTATGCGCCGGTAACCTAAATATCAAAAGCCAAAAAGTTTTTACAGTGAGTTTTTATCTCGAAGTTCGCAAAATGACACTGGCCACTAGCTGTGTGTCGGATGATGTCGGGCTGGCAGTGCGACCCTGCGGCGGCAGGATAAACAATTTGAATAAAGAACATGTTAAAATTGCAGACGCCATTGGCGCCATTTTCAATTTGTGTGTTGTTTGAGGATTCAGTTTACGTAGAAAGTAAATTAAAACTATCAAAATGATAAGTAGTGATAGTGATGATGAAGATTTTTTAACTCCGCCGCAGTTGAAGGAAACAGCAAAAATACTGATTGATAACCTTTTACCACAGAAATCAATTAAAAAATAAAATAAAACTTATGTCGATTTTTTGCAATGGAAAAGTGAAAAAAATGCGGCATCTTTTTCTAAAACTGTTTTGCTAGCTTATTTCAGTGAAAAAGCGCAAAAATACAAACCAAGTACGTTATGGTCTATGTACTCAATGTTGAAAAGTACTATATTAACAAGAAACGACATAAATATTCAAGAATACAAAAAACTTACAGCATTTCTGAAAAGAAAGTCGGAGGGATTCCGTAGTAAGAAATCAAAAGTGCTTACTACAAAGGATTCCTTACCTATAACATAAGGTATAATATAACTATAATATAATATAACTATAACATATTTGTTGATGAAGGTAAGTTTATGAACAAAATGCACTGGTTTATGATTTATGACGTACCTATTTATGAGTAGAAATCTACTAGGTTTTCATATTTGATATTTTTGTTTACAGGTTATTTTGATTTTAGGAGTAAATGGGGTCTGTCGTTCGCAAGAACTTGTGGATATGACAACAGACGATATCGAAATCCTCGAAAACGGAATAATCGTCAATATTCCTAACACAAAAACCAAAATTCTGTGATCATTTGTTATATCGGGCTTATTTTATGAGATAGTGAAGAAATATAACGAAATTCGCCCCAGTGACTCCAAAACCAATCGGTTTTTACTACAATATAAAAACAAAAAATGTACGAAACAAGTAATTGGGAAAAACAAAATAAGTACTGTGCCAAGAGAAATAGCTTCCTACCTTAATTTACTCAATCCACTAGAATACACTGGCCACTGTTTCCGCAGAACTTCAGCGACTATTCTTGCCGATACTGGTGCTGAAAACGTCACGGTGGTTGGAAATCGTCCGCTGTTGCAGAAGGTTACATAGAGAATTCCGATCGATTAATGTGCATCAAGACTCATTTCCTCAACCATCAACGAGCGCGGCGATGCCAGATGCCCCTCAGCAGCCAGTTGCCCCTTTGGCACCACAGCCTTCTACGAGCGCGTACTTCTATTGTCGCAAACATCTCAAACAAAAATTAATGGAAAAAGTGTTACATTAAGCTTTACTAACTGCAACAATTCCAATATAAATTTCAATTAGTAAAGATTTAGTTTTTTAATTTCCTCGTAGGTGTAGTATAAAGCACTATGTATCACTCGAGAGAAAGTGCGATTCCCGATCTCGGGTGTTTTAAAGCCCTCGCCTACGGCTCGGGCTTCAAACGACACTCTCGACGGTAATCGGTCTCTTTCTCCTCTCGGTGAACAATGTACTATTGCGGCGCACTTATTTAAATAAAGAGGATTAAAAACTCATTACTGCCCGCTAAAAGTTTCATATAGAAAACACCACCTTTTCGAATAGATGGGATGAAAAATTTATATAGTTCTAAAATAAGTTTTTTCTAACAAATGTTATTATTTGCAATTCCAGTGAAAATGCTGTACCTATTCACGGATTATTTCTATTTTCAGGCCGTAGGCGGTGTCCGGGCGATTCTCTGGCGAAGTCCTTCATTTTCATTGTCTTCGTAGGCGTTATCCAGAAGTTTAGAATTGAATGTAGTAATGGAGTGTTGCCTTCACCTGAACCTGTGATCGGACTTTTATCAGCACCAAGACCATATACAGCAGAATTTATACCGAGGGAATAGTAGCAATTACTATACGTTTAGTGTATTATAACTTATAGGTACTTACCTACCTTAATTCATATCCCTTAATTGAAACACAAAATGTTTATATTTATATAGAGATTTGCGTCTGATTTACTAAGAACTGACCGTTCCCGAACAGACACTGGCCACGCCACATGATAATTCATAGAAATATAATTTTCTGGATTCTGTGGGCATATCATCGTCTGTGTTGTCAGTCTTGCCGCCTGGCCACGCGGAGGGGCGAACAGGGCGAGCTTCTCTTCTTTGAGGTGGAACCAAACTATGTGAGGCATGCGGCGCCTCTCATGATTGTCGTGTATCTTCATGGATTGTGTGCACACCTTGAGCAGCTGCCGATTGCATCGCTCTTTTATTCTGCACAATGAGATAGTGCTTGGCTTTCACCTCACCTGAAGTAAAGTGACGATACGGCCGAAGGTGGAAGCGCACTACACCCAGAATTCCTCATCACTGAGGAATTGACTATCTTACCTCTAACTGCCGGAACTATTTTTAAATTGTTGTTATGGCTTCAGGACTTAAGTAAGATGTGGTAGCTAGCCAGGCAGACTTGAAATAAGCCCTACCACCAACCAAACCGAGTAGAAAAGTACCTCTGCAGCATCTTACACGTGTGAGCGAATCACTAGACCACAGAGGCGGTTAAAAGTATGGTTCCAACTCTCAGCGGCTTATCATGTCACACGACATGGATGCGGAATTCGTGGCCAGACCGTTACGTGGTGCTAGATGTGGATCAAGCTTTAATCGATCGAATGAGGACTATTAAAATATAAATTTATTGTTATACTTACTTTTAAATAACTTGTTTAGGTTTCTGTATGTTAAATTGTATTACTTATAATATTTTTGATTGCCATTATTTGTTTAAGCGTCTGTTGCACACACAGATTCCAGGTTAGTTCCAGAAAACATAAAATAATAAAAATCCTGCTCTATTATTAAATGAAATCTGATGATTTAATAAATAGAACCTGTGAAACAGAGCCTAAGAAACGTTAGCCCCTCCGCACACGGCGGCGTTGCGTAAGCGTATATCGTAATACGCGCGTCGTACGAGAGCATTACGAGCACGTACGTGTTCAAAGCACGAGCACGTACGTGGAGCTCGGTGGCGCAGTGGTTTAGCGCCTGGCCCAGCGATTGCGGAAGTTAAGCAACGTTCGCAAGGGTCGGTCATGGGATGGGTGACCAAAAATATATTATCTCGAGCTCCTCCGTGCTTCGGTAGGCACGTTCGGCCGTAGGACCCGGCTGCGTTTGCAGTCGTTAACATCCACCAATCCGCGTTGGGCCCGCGTGGTGGGGTTATGGTCCGTCCTCCTTACTACCCATAAGGAAGGCCTGTGCCGCAGCAGTGGCAAAAATGGCTGATGGACAGGACATGTTCAAAAAAAGTCCGCACACAAAGCGTAGTTGCAGCGTATCGTATGAGATTTTTATTGCCAATACGATAGTCGTAGCATACTGGCGTAAAAAAGCAAGCGTAGAAAATACTTTCTATAAGTTTGGTGATGAATTTCCGTCAACGTGAAGCTCTAGTTTATATTCTGGAACAATATCTACGTCTACGCTACGATTCATGTGTAGAACAGCTCTGCTCGTCTCGTACTCGTTGCGTCTTGACGATACGTTTACGTGACGACTACGCTTACGAGCCGTGTGCTTACCGCTTAGTCGTTGTCTTATACCTGTGGTAATTAATTATACTTAGCCACTTAAAATTGTATATTAATAGTAGATTACCTGTTGAAAATAGTTCTATTCTGTTCAAACATACTTCATCGCCGCTTTAAGAACAGTTTGAAATAACCAGAATTTTAGTTTTCTTTTTCTCTTATTTCCACGAAACGTTACACATCAACTAGATAATTAATAGCTTTCAAATCTTTTAGGTTATTTTGTATTAGCTTATTTGTAATAGCACGAAAATAAGCTAGTAAAACTAGTGTATTTTTAATCGTTGACGATATTTTGAATGATTTTATCGTTTGACGTTTTGTGAGAATCAGAAGATGTACCGATGTGTTGATGTGTACCTAATGATGTGTTTATTTAAGTTTATAGGAGCTTCAAATATGAAAGTGATAAAGATTGTATTGTTAGATGAATAAAAAATTACATTCTCTATATGATATCGATCTCTGACTTTTGATTAATGACTCTATCAAAAAATATTTACCAGTATTGTTTGTTTTAATTGAAATTGAATAGACTTTTCCTCCAACGATTATTAACAAACCCCAATAAGTATAAAAAATACCCCAGTGGAATCATTTTCACGATTATTGTTTTTTCTCTCTTATCCAAGAAAGGTACGAAGTAATCGAACACTATAGTAAAATATTTAGTAAGTCAAAAAATCTCAGTAAACGCCTTCGACCAAGGAAGGCAAGTTATTCTATGTCAAGATTAATTTCAGTTTCAACAATTCCAATAATGATGTTGTATGCAATTTATATATTTTGCTAAGAACCATTACGTTTATCAGGAAAAGATTAAATTTATTAGCAGACATTATGACTAACAAGTCAAATCAAACAAAACGCTATTTAGGTGAAAAGCGACAATCATGTCGCATTTGAAATTCTCCGTCGTAACTCGTAATGCATTCAAAGCTCAACCACGGTTTATGAACAAATTAACTATACACGATTAGCGTCGCGAGTGTGCATAAAGTTCCGGAACAGTTGATCAAGTTAGTTCACTTGTTATAGCATTTACAGTGAGTGTGCAACTGCACACAATCAGGTCAGGTATTGGAACATTTTGCTTCACTTATGACCGTGCGTCGTACCAAAACGGCCCACCTTGGGGGTCTTTTATCTTTTTGAA
The DNA here is from genome assembly GCA_950108535.1 of Agriphila straminella. Classification (NCBI taxonomy): domain Eukaryota; kingdom Metazoa; phylum Arthropoda; class Insecta; order Lepidoptera; family Crambidae; genus Agriphila; species Agriphila straminella. The sequence goes on from OX467303.1 coordinate 16,410,769, forward strand.
ATAGTTTTTGACAATCTCCGTGGTCGAGTGGGGTGTATAGAGGTGGGTTAACACTAAGTTTTCAGAGGTCCCGGGTTTAATCCTCAGCCGCGTCAATTTTGGAAAACCGTTTTTTTTATATTGTCAAAGGTGTGTCCGTGTCTCTTAAATTTTTAACACAAGTGTTATATATAGCTATTTACTCTGGAATCGGAACAATGTAGGTATGTGATTTTTTCCAATTATTAATATTATTTATTATTATTTACTAGATGTCCCCAGCATACGCCGCAATATCACGTAGTAGGCACAATCAATGTTTTTTTTTTTAAATAAACTTATTTTTGTAGCTTTTTATTATTTTATGTACTTACGACAGCTTACATAATAATTTACAATTTAAATACCTAAATAAAAAAGTAATAACTTTTAGAACAGCTCTGCAACATTTCAAATGGAAAAGCTATTTTTCGTTAAGTAGGTACTTATATAATTTTATGATAAAATAAGGCGAAAAGCCCGTCTGAGTGGTATCTGCACGTAATTGTAGTGCCACTTTATCAAAAATACACAATACTTAGTTTATATTTTGTACAGAGAAATTAAATCATGACTACCTACTAACGATCTTAAGCTTTTAAAAGTGCCCACTTGAAATGGAAATATTTCTATGAAAATAATGGCAAACCTTATAAAAAAAGCTTTTACTGAAAATAATCTGAAACATAAGTAAGTGCTATTTATATTTTTATATATTTATAAGGTATAATCATGTCCTACTCACCGTATCCGACGAGCGTCGGCGACCTTTAAAAGTTGAGCTGGTTTGTTGTGATGTGCTCGAATATTTTTTTTTTTTTTATATGACAAACTGTGGATAACAAAAAATACGTAAAAGGGCGACTACATCTGGGATATAAATAATTTAAGTTAGCAGTGAAAATTAACAACTATTATACCAAATAGGTAACTTGTTTGGTATTTTTGTCATATCGATGAGGATAATAGTCACATTTTAAAATAAAATATATATCTTAAATGTTTTGTATGCCCTAAGGTTGTCGCCCAAATAGTAATTAGGTCGCCCGTTCTGAATCAGTAGTTACTCAATTTGTATTTTAAAGTCACCCATTCAGTATTATGATACCTAAATTGGGAATTTATTGTTACCCGATTAAATACTATCGTTTTTTATTGGTAACTGGGCAGGCATTTGATCACTATCTTCCTTGGTAAACAGGATGTGGTCTAAGGTGTAGCACGCTTGCCCTTGACCAGGATATGCTTATTCACTCTTGCTTTGAAGAGACCAAGCTTGTAACACAATCGGGGAACACAATATGAGCATGCAGCGCGTTCCATTTTTTAGCAGTTCGCATAATACTTATAAGAAATGTATTGGCAACTGGGTGCAGTGATGTTATACGTACCATTATCATGGTATTAGTACCATTATTTAGGTTATCGTACCATGTACCTTTGGACTTCCATCATGGTACGCAAAAGTACCATTATTTTCACCTCTTTCATCTAAACCAACTTTTCGTGTAATGGAATGAACATAATGTTTTGTTTCTGCTTTTAATGCGTAAGTAGCATGGCTTAGAAAAATAATAAGTAGTTAAAATGTTCAATTTTTTACTTTTCGTGGTTAAAACGGGCCATGGCGATCTATCGATCGCCACTCAGCGATTAGCCTGCTGAAATGCACCAATGTCAACAGAGTGTGAATGCGGCTTTTTTGTTCGAATTCGATTCGAAATCAAGAAGATTGTAGGTAATTCTAATTCATGCTCGAAATCCCATTTCCAAGTAACTACGCAAGCTTGTAATAATATATCTCAGACCGTATAAGACTAAAAAGCCGTAGGTACCATTTTTTTTCCTGAAGTACCATGATTTTGACAGGCTGATGTCATTATTCCTGAGTTGCCATCTAACATCCCTGACTGGGTGAGGCGGACGAGTTAGTCAAGCAAGGACTCCCTATGCCGACAGCAGTTGATCGTGTGGCTATAACATACTGACACAGCACGGAAATCTAACTAGAACTAGAACATTCATCAGATATCTACTGCCGTACAAATAAACGAACAATAAGTTTATAGGTACCTACTTAGAATAACCAAAAGTTTGTTAGGAATATGCCGCTTTGAGACGTCATACGTGTATTATTCTTCGAGCATCGCGGCTTCTTACGAAGGGAGCCGCCTTAGCGAGTATTAATATATTCAAATTATTCTGGCATTTTTTGCGGGGGGGAAAAGTGCACACAAGTGCAGTTCCGCATACTCACATGCGAAAACAACACTGTAATGACGACACTCACACATAAAAAATAAAACAAAACAGCAAAAATTTGTGTACGGATGAGTCACACATCAAAATATGACATGTTTTTGACATAAAGGGCTGGGCTCAACTGTTGATGCAGCAATGTCGATAAATTTCGAAAAAGGAATAAAGGTCAAACAAGAACAAACTTAAACATTTTACTACTATTTGTTTTAATCTTTATTATTACTAAATCTTACAGAAACCCGTCTTACTCTAAGGTATTATTTATAAGCAATCTTTTTGTTAAATGAGGTATAAACTTATTCTTCGTTTATTTGTAAGACAGTAAGTTTTGCAATTTTAGTTCCCTTTCGTTCGAACTCGATTTGATTTCGAAACGTTTTAGTGCTAAGAGGAACAACTCTACAAACTATCGATTCATAGAGTAAGATAAATGTATCGATTGCTTAGCATTTCGTACAAAACGTGCGATGTGGAGTTAGCTATTATCGACTGTCGTGTTTTACAGCTTTGTTCGATTGCCACAGATAATAGTAAGACTATGGAAAGTAGCCATACACAGACCACATGAAATGGTTGGACTTTATCTGGTCCTAAATCTGTGTATGGCCACTTTCCGTTATCAACAGCGGCAATCAAACAAAGCTGTAGAACACGACAATAGCAAAACCATGTGGTAGGTAACCTCGAAAAATAAAAAAAATATCACTTTTGGAGTTTATATACAATCGGTTTCGGCGGGATGCGATATGTAAAACTTGGGTTTTATTATCTAAAATGGCGTAATAAATAACTATATCACAAAGGCAAACGGTAACTTTTTTCGTGATGAAGCTAAGCGAGTGCGATTGGGCAATAAATTACCTATATTTATTGCCCAATCGCACTCGCCTAGCTTCATCGATGTACCGAATCACGCTCAATGAACGTAGAGGATTGTTACAGGTAAAGCGTGTGGTCGTTATGTAGAAAATTGTTATAAGACGAGTGTGTTCTAACTACTCATCCATCGGACTGCATGCATTACAAAGTTTTTTGTGTTAACGCACCTATTGTATCACAAATTATGAAAATTCTATGTTTTGTATAATGCCGCATATGATACCACACAAAATGCTCCTCTACAACTATTTCTTAATTTAGCAAATACCTACGTGCTATAGCCACTATTGTTGGTTGTGCGGGCGATAAAAATGGACTGTATTGATTTTGGAGCGGAGAAAGCTACTGAAAATATACGCGAAAGTCGACAAAAACAGTGGAAATTTGGAAAGGGCACAATACCTTGACCGCCTCGTTGGGTGCGAGATGCTTGAGGTTGCCGGGGACGTCCCTGGTCCTGGCTGCAGCAGGTTCCTTGAGTTCCACTTTCACTGAATAGTTCACACACACGGTTTTTGCGTGTTTAGGCCACTAAATCCAAAATTAATGCGAAAAATCGGTGCGAGCGCGCGAGCGGCCAAGCGGGTCCATTGCGTCTTCTATATCAATGTGTTGGCAGCATTGCATTGCGGTGCAACTTTGTACCGCTAGATGGCGGTGACAGTTGTCTCGCTCTTTCATACGCGAGCCAAGATATGTGCGATGGAGAAAGGAAATGGAAGTTTGGACGGGAGAGTCGACAACTATTTAATTAAATAAATTTAAATCGGCGATGCAACATGCAAATAAAAACGCGGCACATTTAAATCTATACCGGCGCAACCATTTCCCCCCGGCTTGAAGGGTTACCTTCAAAAAAAGGAAAGAACAAACTACCTATATAGTTGCTTCTAAGCTAAACTATTAACTAAACTATAATGCTATTGAACTAAACTAAGTTAAACCTAATCGAACAAGCTAAATTATGATTGTGGTTGAAGTTACTGTTGATTAGGCAAAGGACAAAGACGAATAACTGGACGTAAGTACGAGCCAGTTGCGGTTTTAACACGAACTATACGGGTGATCCCATTTGACCCAGGAAAAACTTCTTCTACTAGCCCAAGCGGCCAATGTAATGGAGGCATGTTTTCGGTTAAAATAACTACGACAGTACCGACAGTAATAGGGTTCGATGGAGCATTCCATTTCTGACGTGACTGTAGCGTATGCAAATAGTCTGTTCTCCAACGCTTCCAAAACGATTGAACGAGCTTATCCAATAAGGCGTGACGCGAGAGAAGATGAAGTCGATCTTCCTCTATTTCTAAAGCGGGCAAATATTTTAACGGTGTCACATTTAAAAAGTGCGCTGGAGTCAGTGCAAGCGGCTCCGAGGGATCACTAGACAAGGTTCTACAAAGAGGACGCGTGTTCATAACGGCCTCGACTTGAGTGAGCACGGTGCTCAGCTCTTCGAACGTAAGAATCTGTTCGCCTATAACGCGAAACAGATGCGACTTTAAACTTTTAATGTTAGCTTCCCAATTGCCACCAAAGTGGCTAGCGGCGGGCGTATTGAACGACCACTCAATGCGGTTTTCAGCTAATACGTGGGCGAATTCCGTGTTAAAATGTTTCGACCGTAGAAAATTATGTAGTTCAGAGAGGCTACGACGAGCTCCGACGTAATTCGTACCGTTGTCCGAATACATTCGAGATACGGAACCCCGACGCGACAAAAATCTTTTAAATGCAGCCATGAAGCATGGCGTGCTCAAATCACTAGCTAATTCAATATGAACGGCGCGAGTCGTCATACAAATGAAAAGACAGACATAAGCTTTCGTGGAGCGTATACCACGACCGCGATAAGCTGTTACCCTGAAGGGGCCCCCATAATCAGAGCCTGTGTGTACGAATGCTTTAGCAGCCTGAACAACGCGACAAGAACGATGGTCGGCCATTTCGGGCGCGATTGACTTCGGGCGAAGTTTGAAACACGGAATACATCTATGAACTATCGAACGAATCAAATTGCGTGCGGAAAGAATCCAGTATTTCTGGCGCAAAATCGACATTAATAAATCTGGACCAGCGTGACAATTCACCTTATGGTGATATTCGACTAAAAGATCAACGATATGATCTTTGCGCGGGAGAACTATAGGATGCATTTGATCATAGTTTAATTCGGACTGGCTCAAGCGACCACCAACTCGAATGAGGCCATCCTTCAAAAAAGGTTTCAAATGTTGAAAAGCGCGACTACAAGGTTTATTAATTTCTAAATTTCTAATTTCAGACGAAAAATAAAATCGATGAAGTTCACGAAGTACAATTAACTCGGCCTTGTTCAAGTCAGAGGCGGTAACGTAGTACTCGCGACGCGGAAGGATTTTCAAAAATCGACAAATAAAAACAACACTACGCAAAAGAATCGACCACGAGGATACACGACTAGCCAACGCTAAGATAGTCGATCTTTCGGCGGGCGGTGCGGTAGCAACTAAAGAGGTTTTCTTTTCCTCTGGTGGTGTGGACACAGTGGTGGGGTTGAAAGGACTTACAGGCCATTCATCAGGTGGGGTTCGGCACCAGGAGGAGCCATGAAACCACAACGGATGGTTCAAAATTTGTGCAGGTGTTAACCCACGAGACAAACAATCGGCAGGGTTGTCCGTACCTGAGACGTGATAAAAGTTTTGCGGCGCCAATTCCGACTGAATTTTTGCCACCCTATTTGCGACAAATGTATCCCAACGATGGGGCGAAGAATGTGTCCAACACAAAGCTACGGTCGAGTCCGAGAATGCGAAAATTCTATCTATATTTATGCGGTTGCGACAACTATTAATAATTGAACTAACGAGCTGGGCTAGAAGTAATATAGCGCACAGCTCGAGACGAGCGAGAGAAATTACTTTACTAGGGGCTACTTTAGATTTAGCGCTGATGAGGTGGAGCGAAATGTCATCACCATTACGAACGTGGAAGTACACAACACCCCCGTACGCTTTCTCGCTAGCGTCTGCGAAACCTAAAATTGTTACAATACTATCATTTGAGATGCCAACATGGCGCGGTATTCTAATTTGCTCGAGCACCGGAAGCTCGGCTCTAAAGCGGTCCCACAATTTAACAATGTGGTCAGGAGGAGTGTCGTCCCAGTCACAGTTGGACAGCCAAAGTTCCTTTATAAGAAGCTTTGCATACAAGACGACAGGTGCTACAAATCCCATAACATCCCATATGCGTGCGATACACGACAATATGGTGCGCTTAGTACAGGTTGACGGTGTGGGGCAAACTTTCAAACTAAACATGTCGGACGAAGGTGACCAACACAAACCGAGAACCTTATGCGTATCATTACCATCAAACTCCTTGACAGTTGACAAGCGATGCGTCGGTGGAATCGAATCCAAGACCGATAGCGAATTACTATTCCATTTTACGAGATCAAAATTACCAGCCTTCATGAGATCAATAACTTCAGCCGCAGTTGCGACAGCTTGATCTTCACTCTGCACAGAATAAATATAGTCGTCCATATACAGACCGGTTTCTACAGTCTCCTTAGCCTTTGGGTATTTGTCCCCCTCATCGGCGGCGAGCTGCTTGACAGTGCGAAGAGCGTGGAAGGGACTGGATTTAAGTCCAAAACAAACGCGATTAAATTCGTAAACCTGTAAAGGTTCCTGCGGCGAAAATCTATACAAAATGCGTTGGAATCGGCGATCCGATTCGCGAACACCAATACAAAGAAACATTTGTCTAATGTCGGCTGAAAGCGCGACAGCGAATAAGCGAAAGTTAACTATAATTTCAAACAAATTACCTTGGAGATTTTGGCCACTATGTAAAATATCGTTTACCGAAACATTCGAACTAGTTTTGGCGCTGCCGTCTAAAACAACGCGCAACTTGGTGGTTAGTTTATCCTCACGGATAACTCCATGGTGCGGTATGATATACGAAGGAGCGTGCTTCGTCTCTTCAGCTTCGGGAGGCGCGGGTCTAATAAAGCCTTTATCCAAATATTCGATTATTACGTTATCGTAAGCCTCCTTCAACTTTGGAGATGCTTGCATTTTTCGTTCTAAACAGAAGAAGCGTTTTTCGGCTGACTGATAAGAATCTCCAAGCGAATTAACATCACCCTTAAAGGGGAGTGCGACAATATAACGACCATCGCTATCGCGAGTAGTCGTGCGACTATAAAACTCTTCACAAAGTTTATCATCAGGGCTGACAACAGGAGGTACGTTCACCTCTTCCATCTCCCAGAATTTACGGACGGTGGAGTCCAGCGGCTCGACGGCGCAACAATATGACACTGTCGAGTTACAATCTAAAAAAGCGGGTGCGGAACCAACAATAACAAAACCAAGAACCGTCTCTAAGGCGAGAGGCGCGGGGTGCGACGAGTGACCTTGAACCTTACGCTGCAACAGGAGGTGCGGGAAAATCGAAGCGCCAACTAACAAATCAATATCTCCTGGAACGGCGTAAGTATCATCGGCCAAAGGCAAATCTCTAAAATTAGTCAATAATGCGGTATTGACTGCGACAGTCGGTAAAAGTTCGGTTACTTTATCGACAACTAGCGAATCCATCGAAAAACTAAGGTTATAATCAAAACGCGAGTGAAATTTAATTCCTACAGAACCTTGAACGGCTTTAGTGGAACCCCCAATACCTTTCACAACATTACAGGCAGGGCGGTTATTTATATGCAAACCAAGACGACTACAACAATTATCACTAATAAAATTACTTTGAGAAGCACTATCTAAAAGTGCGCGTACACTATGTCCCCTACCATGTGAATCGTATACAATCACCCGAGCGGTTGCGAGAAGTACCGTAGTAGGGCTTGTGTGCAAACTCGATAACGAGCACAAAGCAACATCGTTCGGCTGCGGGCGCGCGGCAGTGGCGCCGCGGTCGCCAGGAGCGGGCGGGGACGAAAACACGCGAGAGCGCTCCGAGTCGCCGCTCCACGGCGCGGGCGGCTGTGACGTCACAGCGAGCGGACTACGGCTAGGCATGGCGTGGTCGGACACGGCAGGTTCATTACTAACTACAAGCGAATTATTTCCATTAACGCGCGAAGTACCAACTGTGTTTAAATTGGACGCGGCATTATTATTTTCAAAGTGTAATAATGAATGGTGTTTACCATTACACTTGCGACAAAAATGATTCGAATTACAAATTGAAACACGATGTTTCTCACTGAGACAATTGATACATAAATTATTAGCACGAACAAATCTATAGCGATCGCTAGGGGTGAGCTTATTGAACTCCGAACATTTATAAAGTTGTTCGTGATGACCCTGACACAAAGAACACTTTTTCGAATGCGCCGCTTGCGAAGTTGCGGGTTCGAAATTAACAAAAGAATGCGTGGACTTCGTGGCGTGCGGAGAGTGCGTCGGTGGCCTATTGTTACGATTATTCGGACTAATTTTCGTAACTCCGTGGTTTAACGAAGTTCGTTGCAAAATTCTAATATGTTGACGAACGAAAGTTTCTAAATCGTCGAACTTAGGTATTTGATAGCCACGTCTATCCATTTCAAATAAGCGAACGGTTTCGGAATCTAATTTCTTTAACCCAATATACAAAAATAAAAAGTCACAGAGGTCATCGACCTTGAGATTCTTAAGGGCGCGAACAGCTGATGCAAAAGTATCTAAGAATTTTTCTAAGTCGTGTTCATTGCAGGAAGAACTATTTTTCAAATTAAATATTTGATCTAAATAAGCGGTTGTTACTAAACGTTTATCTTCGTATTTGACCTTCAATGTATTCAAAATTAAACTATAATTTTCGGCGCAAAGCGTTATCCCGGCGCAAATGGTTTTTGCTTTCCCGGTAAGCTTACTGACTAAATAATGCAATTTTTCGTGATCCGATAACGAATTATTATTATGGATCGTGTTTTCAAAACTAGCGAAAAACAAGGGCCAATTTTTTATATCGCCATCAAATTCTGGTATTTGAATGGGCGGTAATTTAGGTCGGTCCCGTTTTAACAAATCGAAACCGGCTAACCCGGGTTTCGACTCGGTAACTACTACGGGCGCTTGCAATGACTTGGCGACACGTTTTATTCGACAAAATAAATCTTCGAATGACGACATGGCGTCGTAATTTACTAAGAAATTGGCATTCAATTCTAATTCAACGGAGTTTATTTTATCGAGAATATTTTCGAAATCTAAGCGCAAAGTATCTACGGTTTCTAGCGAAGATAAAAACAAATCTTTTATTGATTCATCGGCGGTCTGCGATGAATAATCACAAATCAATTGCATACGCCTAAAAAGGCTATCCTTTTTAGCATGTAATATTTTTAACTGTGTCTCCGGAGTCATTTTCGGAGGCATTGCTACAACAACAAACTAACTAAAACTGCTAAACTAACGAACGATCAAATTGAAAGCGGTGAAGATCAGCGACGCGAGCGAGCGTAGGTACTTAGTGCGAGCGTAACTACCTACCCGCGCACAAAATATATTACTATGCGGTACAGTCGAAACTACGAACTATTATGCGATTTAAAGTATTTAAATGCGTTCATTCCCTATGGAATGAAAAACTACTATGCGTTTATTCTTTATGGAATAAAAACTAATGCGATTTTATGATGAACTATTGCGAAATTTGCGAACTATGGCGAACTATAGGTAGGTAGGTACTATGTACGACTATAAAATGGATCAAATCCGGATCGTATGGACCAGAAAATGGTTGTGCGGGCGATAAAAATGGACTGTATTGATTTTGGAGCGGAGAAAGCTACTGAAAATATACGCGAAAGTCGACAAAAACAGTGGAAATTTGGAAAGGGCACAATACCTTGACCGCCTCGTTGGGTGCGAGATGCTTGAGGTTGCCGGGGACGTCCCTGGTCCTGGCTGCAGCAGGTTCCTTGAGTTCCACTTTCACTGAATAGTTCACACACACGGTTTTTGCGTGTTTAGGCCACTAAATCCAAAATTAATGCGAAAAATCGGTGCGAGCGCGCGAGCGGCCAAGCGGGTCCATTGCGTCTTCTATATCAATGTGTTGGCAGCATTGCATTGCGGTGCAACTTTGTACCGCTAGATGGCGGTGACAGTTGTCTCGCTCTTTCATACGCGAGCCAAGATATGTGCGATGGAGAAAGGAAATGGAAGTTTGGACGGGAGAGTCGACAACTATTTAATTAAATAAATTTAAATCGGCGATGCAACATGCAAATAAAAACGCGGCACATTTAAATCTATACCGGCGCAACCAATTGTAATACTGTGCTATGGCACATGGTAAAAAACATTTTGGTAACTAAATGGTAAAAACACTTTGGCAATGGGTGAAAAACCTTTTTAACCGACTTCAAACAAAGGAGGAGGTTCTCAGTTCGCGGAATGTTATTTTATGTATGTTACTCGATTACTCGAAGACGGCTGGACCGATTTGAAAAATTATTTTTTTGTTTGAAAGTATTATACTTCCAAGTTGGTGCCATTGTCATAAGGTTCTGATATCTGATAATGGAATCCTGGAGAAATCAAGGTATCGTCTCTTCCAATATTATATTTCATTAGGATTTTCATTAGCTTTCATACACTAACGGGCAAAAAGGGAACCCTATCTACTGGTGATTTTTCTATATGCCACGCGGAAGAATTTGCAGGCGGAGGCTAGTAATATAATAAGCAGCGAACTAAAATCTATGGAAGTGTAATTGCAAACAAATATTGCTTAAAAAATGGCACCACGGGACCGAAAAAGTACAACCCGCTCAGCTTTAGTCGCGCCAGCCACGCACCCGGTGACTGACGTTAGTGTTCTTTTCAATAAATTGCAGTTTGTATTATAGAGAAAAGATAAAAAAGAGAGAGTTTATTAGAAATGACGTCTTTTATAGTCAAATAGTGTAAAAGATGCAAAGAAGGCAGTAAAAAGATGCAGAAAAAACGTATCTTATTTTTTCGTTTAAGTATTGAAAATATCTATGAGTATACAAATTATGGTCGCTAATAAGCAACCAGTGTTCAGACGCTTTGTGCTGCATAATTAAATTCCAGCATTTTTAGCTCTATCCACTTATTTGTTTTTTTCGTGTGGGTCCATTTTTTGAGCAGATTGCTTATTCCATAGATTTTAGTTCGCTGATAAAAAGTCTGTGTTATCTAAATACAGTATACAGAATACAACATACTTAGAAGTCTTTGAGTAAACATCATAAACTTATTTATACATAATGTATAAGTACACAAGCACCTTACAAGCACGCTAGGTGTAATGTGGTTTCGAGCATCGCGGCTTCGTAAACGCGTCTTACTCTAAGGTATAATATAAAACAAAAAAGTATAGTTTTTCAAAGAGAATAAATTGTCTAGAATATGATTATAAAATGTAGAGCTTATTATCTATTCTGTGCTCTAGGTTATATTCAGCTGTATGTCAAACATGTTAAACCATAGAGGAAAGTAAAAAAAATAGTGTCAAACATTCTTCAAACATTGCATCATAGTGATCTGTGCATCATGGTTGCATTGGAGAAACTGTGAATCTGGAAATTCTAACCTGAATATAAGTAAAGTGTATAAAGCATATTATTATGTAATTTTGCATTTATATAAGAATTGTATGCTAACGTTAAACTCAAAGATTCCAGGTGCTCATTTCATTTACAAGATTTATTGTTATTAAATTTTACAAAAATTAACCTTAGCGGTTAAGTGATGTTTTTTGGAAAAAGTGGTAAGTTTCAGTGAACGGCATCGTTGGGCAGTTTCTTTTAAGGGTAATGGGTGAGTCCCCCTCTCCACTCTACTCTTTTCCCCTCGCTCGCCCCTTGAATGTTTTTTTCAGTTTTTTCATACATTTTGAGGTTAAGTTTGATAAAATTTCAAAATTCTTTTTAAAAAATCAAAAGGCTTATATGGGGTAGGGGGGCTCTCCCAACCATCCGCTCCCTTAAATTCGACCTTAACTAATGTAAATATGAGCCCAAATCAATGCTCAAGCGTGGTCTCGCCCATATTTACGTAAACAGAGATCAAATTCTTTCTGAGCACAGATTTTAGTTCTAAAATTAGTCGAGCATTGCTCGAGTATCGTTTGAAAATTAGCATGATCTGAGTTGAGTTTAGTTTGTTGAATTGATGAGATCGAGTTCATCATATTATTCTGTTTTACGAAAAACTTACTGCAGTGACAAAACCACCCATTATAATCTTCGCAATATTGCTATAATTCTAAGCACAAATACCTTATTTATTAAAATTAACCTGTAATTGGTCAATGCCACTCATAAAATATATAAATCACATTGCGACGCAACATTTACTTTACCTAATTGTGCGTAAAATGAAACTCATTCTGCTAAAAACAAATTTTGTAAATACACACAAATCTCTATTTAAGTAGAGATCAGCTGAGTCTCGACTCAAGCATAGTTTTGGAATTAACAGGGTGCTTGAGACTAGATTCAGCAATTAAGTAGAGATCAGGTGATTAGAGTTCAAGCAGTGCTTGAGTCTCATCCTATAATACGGACCTTAATCTTCTTATTTGCAGCCTGATCTCCCAATATAAGCTAGTAAAAGATAGAAGTACCTACCTATCTCAGGTCAAGTTTAGTTTGCTATAATGTATATCTATATCTATAGTTTAAAAATCTAATATCATTTGTCTATAGGTAGGTTTTTTGTATGTTTGTTTGTTTTGTAATGGATAAACACAAAAACTACTGATCAGATTTTAAAAATTCTTCCACCTATAGAAAGCTACATTATCATATCAGCGAGTAACATAAGCTACGAGTCATCATATCAGCCGCACGACACCCACTGCTGGGTATAGGCCTCCCCTAAGGATTTCCACGACGATCGGTCCTGCGCTGCCCGCATCCAGCGGCTTCCCGCGACCTTCTCCAGATCGTCGGTCCACCTTGTCGGGGGCCTACCCACGGAGCGCCGTCCGGTGCATGGTCGCCATTCCAGAACCTTTTCGCCCCAACGGCCATCGGTTCTTCTTGCTATGTGTCCCGCCCATTGCCACTTCAGCTGAGCAATCCTTCGAGCGATGTCGGTAACTTTAGTTCTCTTGCGGATCTCTTCGTTTCTGATTCGATCACGCAGGGAAACGCCGAGCATGGCTCTCTCCATTGCACGCTGGGTGACCTTGAGCCTCCTTATGAGACCCATAGTTAGCGACCACGTTTCACTGCCGTAAGTCATCACTGGCAACACACACTGTTCATAGACTTTCGTCTTGAGACACTGAGGTAAGTCGGACGCGACTAAACGCTAACGACTAAGCTACGAGTATTAGGGTTTAATAAAAAAAAGAGAATCCTACGAAATCGCAATAATGAAACCAACGGTACCAATAATTTTGTTAAAAAAGTAATTATTTGGAAAACCTATATAGATGATACATAAAAATTATTTAATGTATTGTTTATAGTTCTTATCATTACCCACAAGAAATATAGGTGTCTTACATAGTTTAGTCACAATAACCCCTTTTTGTTCAAATTAGTTAATCAAAACTGGGGTAGAATCGAAAGATGAAATCCTTATTCAACTAAAATAATTTCCTGATCTGATAAACAAGGTTGATTATTGAAATGTAAATTTATCTTTAAATTTATACTTTATTATCAGAAGTATAAATAAATATAATGATGATTATTGTAATCTTGACATGGTTGATTCAGAAGTGGATATTTTCAGTAACTCTTTACCTAAATTTAAACGATTAATATGTGCAAACCTTAATACACAAAACGACTAATGTGTACCTACTACTGAAGTGTATATTAGTTACTTACTACTGTTTTGTTTTTCGTTAAGTATTATATATATATATATACCGATTATTCTTTATTCTCTATTCTTTTTTGGCAACAAACAGTCATTCAAACAAAAGCTATATATATAACTTGTCCGAATAATCATCCTTATCGGCACTATATGTCTGTTATAGCTAGTAATATAGATATAAGTGCTTTTGTTTGAATGACTGTTTGTTGCCAGAAAAGAATAAAGAATAATCGGAGCTTTCGTTTAGAAGTTACGACGACACGGGTATAAAAATGCTCAAATTGTATGAAAAATGCGCGGTGCAAGCGAACAGCCCTACGAATCCAATCTACTAAGTCTGGGATGCTGAAATTTGGAATATAGGTTTATTTTATAATAGGTACCTACTTAAGTTTTTTAAAAGGTTTTTAGGGTTCCGTACCAAAATGGTAAAAAGGAACCCTTATGGTGTGACTCAGTCTGTCTGTCTTGTCTGTCACAGCTGGATATCTCGAGAACTACTAATGGTATCAACTTGAAATTTGGAAAAGTTAAAAATGACGTTTGTCCAACTATTTTGCAAATAAGAAAGAAATAAAAAAATATTTTTTTTTTACAACAGGGACTGAAAACGAGTCTTAAAAAATTTTAATGGGGCGACTAGAGCATGTGGGGTATATGAAAGAGCACTGTTTGCACATTGTAATATTTTTTTTCTTCTTTAGGCCGTATAGTTTTCGATTTATGATAAATAATCTAAAAAAAAATACCGTTTCCCTCCCTTATCTCCGAAGTTTGCAAAGAGAAAAATCTGAGATAATTCTATGTGATAGTAGTTTATGTAAAGATTACAGAAAAAATAAAACGATGTCTCAATATAACACACTTTTTTAGAAATTCAAAAAACAAACAAAAAGTTAATTAGTTCCTCTACCAGTCAACAGATGGCCCTGACCCAAGAAAAATTAATTTAGTTATACTAATGGTCAAGAGATGGCGCTGGACTAAGAAAAAAAATAGTTCCACTATCGGCCAAGAGATGGTGCTGACCTAATACTGCAATAATAATTTTATTATTCTACAGCAGGCTCTGCAGTGTATTTATTATGATGGTACGGAAACCCTCGGTGCGCGAGTCCGACTCGCTCTTGACCGGTTTTTTCATGTACAAAATCTATAGTTTACACATAAGCGAAGCGACAGCGGGTCGCTAGTATTGAATAATTTCGGTCAAAACGTTGATGCTGGTACTATACTAGAGTATTTGGAATCAAGTGACAGCTGCTTTGATGCTTTCTGAACATGAACCGGTACAGAAGACCAGGGTTAAATATCTCAAAGTGTTCTATTGGAATAGCTAAGAGCCTTTACTCATTTTTCGGCGCAGCATCGGTACGACATCAGCATGTTTGGTATACGCGGTCAATGATATTATTATTGTACGCGGTACCGAAAACATACCGCGAAAGCTTACTGGACGCCTATATTTCTATAGTAAAGCGTTACTCATTTATCGGCGCAACATCAACAACCGCGCCGACAAGTGAGTAAATGGCCTAAGTGCAACTGATATTTAATTTCCTTGACGTTTCCACTGTGGTTCACGATCATCTTAACTAAAGATAAAGGTTCTTTAGTATGTAACTTGAAAAACGGTTGAAATAATAAACTGTCTGAACGTTTTTGTTTTAGAAAATAAGCTGAATAAAAGTGAAAAATGCCATATTATCAACACTCTCTTGATTTTAATTTGAGCACTTCATTCTCCTCGCACAGGCGTGTAAGTAAAAAAATCGACTCGTCACCAGCAATGTCTCACGCGGGAATTGAATCCGCGACTTTAGGAAGTCCGGTAATCTTCTGCCTAAGACAATTCTGGTGACAAAGTCAAATTTTTCTAGTATATTATTCAGTATTGTATAAATAGAGGTATTTAATGTAAAAAAACATACCTATACCCAAGAATAGATAATAGTACTAGCGTACAGAAGTTGCACTCCGCAAAATCGTTTAAATAAATTGCGGCTCTTGCTCCGACACAATAAAGTACAATTCACGTCGCACAGCGCTCCCTTCGCTCCAAAACATTCACTTAGTAGTTGCCTCTCTTTCTATCGCGTAGGTCTTATCTTTTCTGATGTGTGAAATTTGTCCTCTCAGAGGACGCCGAGCGGTTCAGACTCGCGCGCGGAGTGACAGAGCCCTGCCTATACTTACCACTGATTTGTCAACAGACATACTGGGCGTATTTTTTTTAATTACCAAATCATGATAAGATGTAGGTACGAAAACGTACCTAGGTTACAATTTATTTATCTTTTTTTGCAGTTTTATGCCACAGAACACTTTAAATGGAAAAGCATAAAAAGGTTTATTTACATAGCATATGCATTTTCCGCTTCCGGCATAAATTATGATGTATTTTCAAGAGTCTGTGATAATGGTAAGAAGTTAATAATACTTGTAAAAGATTACTAAATGTCATCAGCCATTTTTAATTTGGGACACTAGCAAGAAGTTAATAATATTTGTGAATGATTACTAAATGTCATACATAGATCACGAAAGAAATAACTAATTTTCTTTTAAAGACGAACATATTTTTAAATAACGATTAAAAAACAAACTTATGACAACTGTCAAAATTTGTTTACTATAAGACAATTAAGTAAGGATAAACAGACTATACATATGAATTTTCGATACATTATGATGATACAAAATGATGAAGTCGCCACTTGAGGGCTATAGGAGCCTTAACAGTGTTTGATATTTAGCGAATAAATGCTTTAATTTTCAGTGAGACTGATAGACTTCCTAATATGTGAATTTACTATAGGAATGTCTTACATGTTCATGGATGTTTTCATAAGACAATACACACGTAAAATCGACTTCAATAGCTCACTGAATCCGTTGCTCAAAGGTATTACCTATGGCGTATTATTACAGTCAGTGCTATGGAGTTTGTTGGTAAGTGATTTGTTTCCATATATTTTTTATTAAATAAATACTCCTGACAAGTTTCTAGACACCGAATAAAACAGCACAACACCTGACAAGCGTACCAACTTAATGCCACAGAATAGATATAAGTACTACCCATAAACTTAATATCCGAGTGGAATATTAAGTTTATGGTTCTACCGTTCAGAAAGGACACTCTTCGCCCCGCGCCAGAATCAATTACCTCACCCCACCCTGCGAGTTCGTATGCCGAATCGTGTGCTCGTTAGTCGTGTTTGTCAGCGTCAGCCAACTAATTTTGATAACTTTTTAGTCGTGTTTGTCAACTGTCTAGGTATTTTGATATTCAAAGCAATGCGTTATTACTTTATTTACCAAAAAGTTCAAATTATGAATAATGAACGCCGCTCATACAGTTCAAACTGCTGCCCTAGACTTACACAGTTGCACGTGTACAAAAACGTCATCTGACCATCTATATATATAAAATTCAAAGTCCTGACTGACTGACTGACTGACTGACTGACTGAGTGAGATATCAACGCACAGCCCAAACCGCTGAACCTAGAGACTTGAAATTTTGCACATAGGTTCCTTGTGATGTCTAGGGGTGTACTAAGAAAGGATTTTTCAAAACTCGCCCCCCAAGGGGGTGAAACGGGGGTCCAAAGTTTGTGTGAAAGTCCCTCAGTTTTGAAGCTAGGATCTTCAAATTTTGTGTTTAGGCTGACCATTGAAAATTAATAAATACGGGTCTCAGCGTTTTTCAAAATTCTACCCTCGAAGGGGTCAAAAGGGGGATGAAGTTGTGTATTGAAGAAAATCCTTTATTTTCAAAGTAAAAATCGCTAAATTTATAATTTAGGCTTATGGATGGAAATCTAACGCAACGTATATTGTTATTGTTAGTATTTCAACCCCTATGGGGATGAAAAGGGGTAAAAAAAAACAAAAATAGATATGGATGTCGTCATTGGGGTTTTCTGGGATGACGATTGCAAACTTGACATTTATTTTGAAGTCCAACACGGTGGACATGATGTGACCCCTAAAGGGGTGAAAATGGGGTTCAAATTTTGTATGGAAAAATAATATAAAATAGACATTACAACTTAAAACTTCGTAGAAGCTCATCTAAAGATAAATAGGCAAACATATATTATGTAATTTTGAAAATCAACCACTTAGGGGTAAATGGAGTGAGTAAACATAAAAATCGATATGGATGTCGTTTTTGAGGTTTTATGGGATGTTGATTGCGAAAATGAGATTTATTTTGAAGTCCAACACGGTGGACATGATTTATCCCCTAAAGGGGTAAAAATGGGGTTCAAATTTTGTATGCAAAAGAATATAAAATAGACATTACAACTTTAAAATTCGTAGGAGCATGTCTAAAAATAAATAGGCAAACACATATTTTGTTATTTTCAAAATCATCCCTTAAGGTGTTAATGGGGTAAGTAAACATGAAAATCGATGTGGATGTCGTTCTTGAGGTAAGGTTAAACTAGCTTCCGCCCGCGACTGCGTCCGCGTGGACATTCGATAAAATCCTCATGTTTTAATTTCATTAAATTCTGATCAGCCGTTTTTACGTGATTAAGCGGGTCCCCACCAAGCGAGCAGCCTCGTGCGAGGCCCGTGCGGCAAACGTCCTGCCTCGCGAGGCAGCGCGCTTGGTGGGTACCCGCCTAGCGAAATCCAGCTTATGCCAGCCACCTTGCGAAGATCGTCACTCCACTTTGTCTGAGGGCGTCCCACACTACCGCCGTTTGCCGCGCGGTATCCACTCAAGAACTTGTCTGCCATATTAGCCTAAAGCTAATATGGCCGGCCCACTGCCGCTTCAGCTTGCTAATCCGTTCGTGTAATAATCTGGTTATTTTACAGCATTCTACCGATTTAGCGGACTCCGGCTTGTTCCTAGTAGCGAGCCTCAGGACTCCTCCAGGATGGTCGAGATGTCAGAGAATCGGTCTCAACATAACTTGCGTGTCAACCAAGGAGATCCATAATCGGTGTTATATTCAAAGCAACATCACGAACTTTAACAATACATCAGCTCATGTTTTCTATCAGTGAGTATTTTTATTTATTTCAGGTTTTTCTTTTCAGTAGATATCATTAAAATGAAAATTATTAAACGTATTTAATTTCACACTCTAATTATTGTTATGTCGCTTAAAAAAATCGTCTGTCTCTCTGTCTATCTGTCTGTCTGTTCGCGATAAACTTAAAAACTACTGCACGGATCTTCATGTGGTTTTTTCCACTAGAGTAATTCATGAGGAAGGTTTATGAATATAATTTCTCAAGGTTTTGCGTAAATTAAAAAGGAAGGAACCGAAGCGGCTAGTAAATATTGAATTGGTGTTAGTAGCACCCTAGCGAAAACATAAAGGGATGATTCTTTTCTAGAAATAAGCAACTTTCTAGGAACCGCTTGTCGCAAATGCATAGTTGTTGAGATTGTGATTTTTCGTTGAGAAGCAATGTACGCGTAACAACTTGATAATATCGCGGGTAAAGAGTTGTACATTGCGGTTTATAAAATTTTGATATTTAAATTATTTTTCTGTAAATTTAGGTTCTATACAACTAAGACAGACTCTGTGTTATAGAAAAATAAAGAAACCACTCAATTTTTCATAAATTTTGCGACGGAAAATTTCACTTCAAATAGATTTAGAATCATGAGTCGACTATGCCCTGAAAGTCTTTGCTAGGGTGCTGCAACAACCTTTATAATATAAAGGATTATAATAAGCTTTTTGGTTTTTTTTTTTCAGAAATAATTTTAAACATCAGGATAATAAAAACGATTTCCCACGTAAAATCTTTATTTTTGGACTTATTTGGTTTTTTAACTTTTTATATGTGACTGTCCCAGACGACATTATAATAAAAGTAAGCACGATTTTGCTAGTGTTTGAGTGTTCAATTTAAAAAGTGATATTTTTTTAATATGTTTGTACATTTCAGATGCTCACGGTTACATTCTTCTGGAGAATTTACTCAACCTTAATTGTATTATTTATACTTTTACTTTCTTTCATTGGTAGTACAGATCAAATTTTAAAAATAGAAACTAAGGCTTTCTTTACAAACATATTCGACATAAGTTCTCCTTCATTTTTTGTAAGTATTAACTTTGTTTGGTAATTAACGAAACGGCCCAAGAAAATCATTATAATAAAAGTTATAAGGTACTAAAGTAGTTTCGAAAGACTATCCTATTGCATTTCTTTTTGTAGTAGTTTTGCAAAAGAACAAAGGAATAACAGAACTTTGCAACAGAAAAGTAGTAATAACCGTACGTTAAACAGAATTTATGTACATCATTATACGTAACGTACTAAATAGATTTTTTATAACTCATCATTATAACATTACTTACGATTGATTGATGATGATTTATATTTATGATGCGATTAAATATCGAATAATTAGTGTTCTGTTACAGACCGATTCAATGGACCACGTTGCATACGCCTTTAGAATAGGCTTAGTAGGGGTCTTCGATTTCGGGACAATGTCTCCGTACACAATGATAGACAACGCTGTCCTCATATTCACTATATTGTACACGCTATGCGCATTTGCTAGATCGCTCATAGTCAAGATAATGTACACTACATTGACGAATTGCGTCAAAGTGGAGATCTCTGTGACACATCACTACATGCTCTTCGCCGTATTACCATTGGGCGCAGACTTTTTCTCCATCAACAGATTTTACGTATTTGCCATCTATTTAAATAAATTGTTGGGAGCGAAAGCTTCTCTCGTAAGTAAGAGTCTCTTGTAAGATATTTCATAAACAACAACTTTATGGTGTCCCTTAAAATAATATCCTTATGCCTAATATTATTCTAAGTGTAACGAATGATGACATTTAAATATCATGAGAAAAATGTGAAAGTTATTTAAAGCCGTGCATTGTTAATGAACTTTTTTAACTCAGTTTTTACCAAAAGCCATGAACAAAATGTCATTTTCCAACATTTTCACTTATTTCTAAAATATGTTATATTTATTATAGTGCAGAAAATCAAAAGAGAGTCACAAATAGCGAAATAAACTATAGTAAGTTTTAATTTTTTACTAGACTTGGTAGAAATCTGTGATTTGTTTTTTTTTCAGTTAGCGTTGACACTCACAATGTCTAAGTTAATACACAGTGAATGTCGTTCTGTGAAAAATATCTATATTATTGGCGCTCTGTGTTTCATAGGATTTAGTTTCACATTCACTATTGTGAGTATAGTATTGTTTCTTTTGATAAGTTTTGATATTAAGTTTTATAGTATGGAGAGATGGCGCTGCTGCCGTCATGTTAACTTAAGTTCCGTATTTAAGTACGTTTAATAATATAAAAGTGCTTATTTTTTGTTTGAAAACCATTACATAATGTTCGTAAAGCCACAAGTCGCGAGTGATATTGTTATCCCAAGAAATAACCAGCACCTTTACAAAAAATCACAACAAAACTATCCAGTGTTAAACAGTGAACAAAACCAGTGACAATTAGCATTTTAAAGAAAACTAATAATAGTAAACCAAGTGTAAACATTACAGTGCTAAAAGAGTGCGGAAATAAATAAAAATTAAGTGATTTTTTTAAAGAAAAGTGCAAAACAATCAAACCTATGACTCATTTCTAACGACTTTAACAGCGTTCAAAATTGCTAGTAAATTGTGGTTGGATTTTTTGCCAGTCTCGTTAAGTAACAGTTGGCCGTATACGTACGAAATTGAGAATAGCGGCCTACTTTACAATCTACAGGCCCGAAGTTCGAACCTCTCAAGAAACATACTTATTTTTTTAATTATATTTTTTTTTTCTTTATGCGCGTTCGAATCTGTCAGACTGAAATGAACTTTTTGCTTTTCATCTTTTATGGACTATTTTATAAACTTTTTATTTTTTATTTTTCATAGTAAATTCAGAAGCCAAGTTATAAATATTTGTTTTTTTTTTTTTTTAAATTATCCAAAATGAGTAACCAAAAACCAACTGGGACAGTGACCTGTTTTAAATGTGGTGCGAACTGTAATATCAAGGACACAGTAAAATGCACTCAGTGTCGCAATTCATATGAGTTTGACTGCATCGGTTTATCTGAAAAGTTGTACCGTATAATGCATAGGGAAAAAAAGCAGAGCTGGAAGTGTCAGTCATGCCTTGAACAAATTAGAACAAAAACTCCTACAAACGAACAAAGCAATGTTACATTAAGAAGAAAATTGCCTACAAAAGTACAACCAAATGCTCTTCAGTCACCACATAAATCAGAGATAATACAAGAAAATATTATAGGCACACCCCCCTTTACCTCGCCTTTATCAACCTGTGCCTCTGATTCAAACTTCGACTCGAACATTTTAACGACACAAGAATCACTAGATGGGTCTTTTTTGGCGACAGAAAGATTTTCACGAAGCGCCGAACACACAATGCTGAATAATAGCTGCACTGAATATGAATTGAGAGAGGAAATCAACATATTAAGATCAAAATTAAATTCATCTGAGTCAGAATTAGAAAATCAAATCCTCGAAAATAATGATCTAAATAAACGTATAACCAGATTAACCAAAGAAATAAATTTGCTAAAAAATCTTTGCGGTACCATTCCACGACATACTTGCCAGGAACAAAAAAGACAACCAAACCAGTTTTTTACCCCCCCAAGGGTACAAGAAAGAAATACTGAAGATAAGAAAAATGTAACATACCTCCAAACTAAAATAGATGACTTAAAGCAGTCTCTCTTAGAAGCACAATGCGAAATTAATGACCTTAACAAACAAATTAATAACCTAAAGCAAAAAATATGTACCAAAGAGAGTTATCAAAATATACAAAGAACAGTATCCCTGCAAGTAAATGAAGACTGCCCTCCCTCTATTCGGAATACGAGCGCTCATGTGCCAACCCACCAACCTAAGGAACATAACATCTACATAATAGGAGATGAACAACTGAAAGGTTTATCTGCAGTTCTTTCGGGCTCCAGGCTGGGGACATGGAATGACAAATACAAGATTAGTGCTACGATTCTAACAGGGGCTCCAAGCTCAGAAATATTAAGAAGCTGTGAAAAAATATCAAAAACCTTGACACAAACTGATATAGTAATCCTTGGTATGGGGTCTCACGACAGTAATATTCATGAACTGCATTCCAATCTATGTATTGCCATTAATATGTTCTCAAAAGCTACTATTTATGTCACTCCCATCTGTTACAATCCATACTTTAATGAAAATCGTTTATATACTTCTATGAAATTATGGTTAAAACACTTTGACAATTGTACAATCATTGACTTAAACCTTAAATTATTTTCATTTTATAACTCTGAATTTATTAAAAATATATGTAATAAAATTAATATTTGTATAGACTATGTTGAATATAAGAAACAGTTTTTGACATATGATAATATACTTAGATTAATGAGAAATAATGAAGCTAGGGAAAAAGAAAGAATAAAAAACAATAACAATAATTTAAATGTATCTAGGTCCGTCTCACCAAAAAAAGGAACTATTCCGTATTATTTTAAGATTATGAATAATAGATCGGATAAAAGCGACGTCAACCTTATGACTTCAGAGTCCAGTAATATTTTTTTTCGTTCCTGAAGCAAGTCAATTTCGCGTGCTTCATCAAAATATTGCTAGCATTTTGTCTAAAAAAGAAATACTAGATCTAACCATACTAGATCTAATTGAAAAAAATAACGAACCAGATGTAATTTGTTTAACAGAGACTTTTGTGGAGGAAGGCCAAGAGTGTTACATTAATATTAATAACTATAAAGTGGCCTCAACTTTCTCTAGAAACAAAAAGCGCGGGGGCACTTGCATTTTAGTAAAAAAAATCATCAATGCCGAGATTTGTCGTATGTAAGGAAACATGCTATACAAAAATCTTTCGAGTGTTGTGGTATAGAATTCCCCTCAAACAAAATAGTAATCGTAAGTCTTTATAGAATACCAAAGTCTGACCCGAACTTCTTTTTAAACAAGCTCGACTGTTTATTAAACGAGATATTCCGAAAATATAAATATAAAATAAAACTTATCTTAGCCGGTGACATTAATATAAACATCTTAAATAACAACAGTGTCACTGAACATTTACGAGACTTAGTACAAAATTATAATCTTTCATTACATATTACAGTACCCACACGAAAACTTTCATGTATAGACCAAATCATAAGCAATATAGAAAATGCTACGGCTAGTGTCTTGCCGCTTCACATTTCGGATCATGATACGGCCCAGATGTTGAGCTTTCCCATGAAACATTTGAAGCGAGTTCCTTTATCATATACCATATTTAGGAGAGATTATAGTAAAGAAAATATAATAAAATTTAAAAATTGCCTTAATCAGCTCTCATGGTCAGAAGTTTATGATGAGATCGATTTAAACAAAGGTTTTAATAAATTTCATGAACAATTTTTACTCTTTTATAAACTATGCTTCCCTAAAATCATGATAAGAATTGACACTTCCCAAAAAAAGAAACAAAAATGGGTAACTAAAGGATTAAAGCTTAGTTGTAAAAGTAAACGTAAATTGCGCTACAATTTCTACAAAACTAAGTCAAAAACGGATAGAAACAATTACTTAAAATACTCAGACTTATTAAAAAAATGTATCTTTAGCTCTAAAAAAACAACCAACATTGATTATATTCTTAAAAGTAAAAACAAGTGTAAGGCATCGTGGAATGTAGTAAAAAATGAGCTATATGACACGCAAAGTAAAAGTAACTGCATAGAAAAAATTATTATCAATCAAGAAGCAATAAATGATGCCTACCAAATAGCTACGGCATTTAATGATTACTTTGTCAATTTATCTAACAAAGAAGGAAATAATGATACGCATAGTATTATTTCCAAAAAACACGTAGTAAATTCATTATTCCTCATGCCACTCACTGAAGCAGAAGTAATGAAGGAAGTTATGTCGTTAAAAAATACGAAATCCGAGGGTCACGATGAAGTATGTACTCTTGTTGTAAAAGAATGCATTATGGAAATAATTTCAGTATTAACATATTTAATAAACCTGTCCTTCTCCTCAGGCACTTTTCCAGATTTGCTAAAGCTGACTACAATAAAGCCGTTGTTTAAAAAAGGAAATGTATTCGATGTTGGTAGTTATCGACCTATAGCAATCCTGTCTGTTTTTTCGAAGATAGTGGAGAAATGCATGTATAAGCAATTAATCAACTTTTGCAATAAATATAAATTGTTAAATGTCGACCAATATGGTTTCCAAAAAAACAAATCGACACTTCTAGCATCACACAGACTAGTCGAAAGCATTCTCATTGGTATTAATAAAAAGGAATTAACTACTGCTGTCTTTATTGATCTAACTAAGGCGTTCGATCATGTTGTGCACAATTTACTTCTACGGAAATTAGAAATACTCGGGGTAAGAGGCCTGGCACTTGAGTGGATAAAATCTTATCTTAGTGATAGGAAGCAATGCGTAATAATAGATAAGCATAATGACAAAAATGAATATGTAGCACATTCATCGGGTTACAGTAAGAATGTTCACGGTGTACCACAGGGTAGCGTACTGGGTCCTATTTTGTTTCTACTGTATATTAATGACATTGTTGACATTACAAATCAAAGTTGTATTGCTTTTGCGGATGACATATCCATTGTGGTAAGATCTAATAATAATATAAATGACCATGAATATGACATAAATAATAATATTGAAAAATTAATTAGATGGCTTGACATACATAATCTAAAAGTGAACTTGACTAAAACTAATTTTATACAATTTAATAAACGCAAAAATTTTAATCTTGACATTCACTACGGAGACATTAAAATCGCCGAAGTTAAGCAAACAAAATTCCTAGGACTTACAATTGATCAGGAGCTGAGTTGGAAAGCACACATCGATAATCTATGTGGTAGAGTTAATAGGTTTGTTTATGCATTAAAACAAGTCAGATCTGTGACAGATGTAAAAACTGCGTTAACCACTTATCATGCATATGTAGGTTCCATATTGCGTTACGGGTTATTGATATGGGGAAATAGTACACATGCTAACAGAGCGAAAATTGCTCAAAAAAAATGCATTAGAGCTATATGCGGAGTTCCTCCACGAACATCATGTCGTCCTCTGTTTCCACGACTTCAGTTATTAACGTTGACATCGCTTTATATCTTTGAAATATGTTCATTTGTTAAACAAAATATGTTACTTTTCACAAGAGCATGCGATATTTATCCTAGAAACACTAGAAACGGCAATAGATTGGTACCGCAAGAAATGTCGAGTACGGACCAGTTTAGAAAAAGCTGTTTATGTATGTGCATAAAAATATACAATAATATACCGAACGATATAAAGGAACTGAACATAAGTCGATTCAAAACGCACCTGCATAAATGGCTTCTAACGCACACTTTTTATGACATAAAAGAATTTTTAAATACTAAGCACTAATTTGTTACTATATTATCAATAAATATTCAAATATAATTTTTCCTATAAAATGTCGTAATTATAATTTATTATTGTCCATTTAATCTATATTTATAAAATCGTAAACTGAATGACTGACTGACTGACTGACTGACTGATCTATCAACGCACAGCCTAAACCGCTGGGTCTAGAGACTCCAAATTTGGCACGTAGGTTCCTTATGAGGTCTAGGGGTGCACTAAGAAAGGGTTTTTCAAAATTCACCCCCTAAGGGGGTAAAAAAGGGGATCAAAGTTTGTATGAAAGTCCCTCTGTTTTGAAGCTAGGATCTTCAAATTTTGTGTTTAGACTAACCATTGAAAATAAATAAATACGGGTCTCAGCGTTTTTCAAAATTCTACCCCCGAAGGGGTCAAAAGGGGGATGAAGTTGTGTATTGAAGAAAATCCTTTATTTTCGAAGTTAAAATCGCTAAATTTATAATTTAGGCTTATGGATAGACATCTAACGCAACGTATATTGTTATTGTTAGCATTTGAACCCCTATTGGGATGAAATGGGGTTGAAAAGGGGTAAAAAACACAAAAATAGATATGGATGTCGTTATTGGGGTTTTCGGGGATGACGATTGCAAAAATGACATTTATTTTGAAGTCCAACACGGTGGACATGATTTGACCCCTAAAGGGGTGAAAATGGGGTTCAAATTTTGTATGAAAAAATAATATAAAATAGACATTACAACTTTAAACTTCGTTGGAGCACACCTAAAAATAAATAGGCAAACATATATTTTGTAATTTTGAAAATCAACCACTTAGGGGTAAATGGGGTGAGTAAACATAAAAATCAATATGGATGTCGTTCTTGAGGTTTTATGGGATGGTGATTGCGAAAATGAGATTTATTTTGAAGTCCAACACGGTGGACATGATTTAACCCCTAAAGGGGTGAAAATGGGGTTTAAATTTTGTATGGAAAAATAATATAAAATAGACATTACAACTTTAAAATTCGTAGGAGCATGTCTAAAAATAAATAGGCAAACACATATTTTGTTATTTTGAAAATCCTCCCTTAAGGTGTAAATGGGGTAAGTAAACATGAAAATCGATGTGGATGTCGTTCTTGAGGTTTCATGGGATGGTGGTTGCGAAAATGACATTTATTTTGAAGTCCAACACGGTGAACATGATTGGACCAGGACATGCATATCCAGGGGACGGGGACAGGGACGGTGTTAAACCTTCATGGTCAATGCGAACAGCCTGTAGTTCCAAATTCATAATATTGACTCTGTCACTCACTCTTTATCTGTCTGTCAAACCACTGCTAAATAATATAAATATATATTATTAAATCTAATATAAATAAATAGTAAGGTGTAAATAATTATGTTAATTTTGAATTGTGTTTGTATAAAGTATACATAGGGTGTTTGTTCTTTGATATGTCGAATGTATATTTTTTGGAGCACATAGGTATAGGAAGATACAGGGTGTTCACATTGCGGGAGGGTGTTAAACCTTCATGGTCAATGCGAATAGCCTGTAGTTCCAAATTCATAATATTGACTTTGTCACTCACTCTCTTTTCTGTCTGTCAAACCACTGCTAAATAATATAAATATATATTATTAAATTCAATATATATAAATGACGGGAACGGGAAAGGGGACGGGAACGGGAACGGGAACGGGAACGGGAAAGGGGACGGGGACGGGAACGGGGACGGGGACGGGGACGGGGACGGGGACGGGAACGGGAACGGGAACGGGAACGGGAACGGGAACGGGAACGGGAACGGGAACGGGAACGGGAACGGGAACGGGAACGGGAACGGGAACGGGAACGGGAACGGGAACGGGAACGGGAACGGGAACGGGAACGGGAACGGGAACGGGAACGGGAACGGGAACGGGAACGGGAACGGGAACGGGAACGGGAACGGGAACGGGAACGGGAACGGGAACGGGAACGGGAACGGGAACGGGAACGGGAACGGGAACGGGAACGGGAACGGGAACGGGAACGGGAACGGGAACGGGAACGGGAACGGGAACGGGAACGGGAACGGGAACGGGAACGGGAACGGGAACGGGAACGGGAACGGGAACGGGAACGGGAACGGGAACGGGAACGGGAACGGGAACGGGAACGGGAACGGGAACGGGAACGGGAACGGGAACGGGAACGGGAACGGGAACGGGAACGGGAACGGGAACGGGAACGGGAACGGGAACGGGAACGGGAACGGGAACGGGAACGGGAACGGGAACGGGAACGGGAACGGGAACGGGAACGGGAACGGGAACGGGAACGGGAACGGGAACGGGAACGGGAACGGGAACGGGAACGGGAACGGGAACGGGAACGGGAACGGGAACGGGAACGGGAACGGGAACGGGAACGGGAACGGGAACGGGAACGGGAACGGGAACGGGAACGGGAACGGGAACGGGAACGGGAACGGGAACGGGAACGGGAACGGGAACGGGAACGGGAACGGGAACGGGAACGGGAACGGGAACGGGAACGGGAACGGGAACGGGAACGGGAACGGGAACGGGAACGGGAACGGGAACCGGAACCGGAACCGGAACCGGAACCTGAAACGGAACGGGCCTTGCCAGTTAGCGCCCTTGGTAGGAACCCGCCTAAATGCGTAGAAATGGCTGGTCAGATCCTGGTTGAAGGTTCCCTAAGGATTTTCTCTAATATCCACGCGGACGAAGTCGCGGGCAGAAGCTAGTAGTTTATAAGAAATATTTTTGCATGCCTTTTATTGGCTAAACATGTTTGGCTACTTACTATTGTTTAAATTACCACAATTGTATACCATGTTTACAAGCAAATAAAGATTTTGTATTGTATTGTATTGTATTGTATTATGCACGTACAAAATTATTTAAAAGTATTAAGGCCAGTAAATTCCAAAAACTCTGTCTCTGTCTTTTTCTTTACGTGTGAAGAGTAATGAAAATAACCTCACTTTTTATTTTTTCAATGTTTTTGTTGTTATTTTGAGCATAAATACACTTTTTGAAAAATTAACCGTTGAATATTCTTCTATATGTCATCACCTATTTTTCTATATATATATTATTCGTGAATAAGGGATTAATAAACTTTAAGTATTATCCTAAAAATATAAAATTTATGAAATTTTTTTTTGTCTTTGCATAATATTTTTATAGTCGAGTGAAGATACGAATATCGTATTTTTTACCATAAAATACTTAATCAAGATCGTTTATGAAACTTCAACATATATTTTTATCTGCTCAAAATAATGAAGACCTATTTGATTGTTTATCGTTAAATCAATGATATCACAATTTCAAATATACTGGCCTTATTTAGTTAGAATATTGATAAAATTAGAAGTTAATCGATACGGAATCACTATAATCACATGTCAACGCTATTCGCCGTTGCTAAAAGTACCCGTATACTTATGCTGTTATTTTCCAAAATTTCACAGTAATGTTATGTGGTTTAGACATTTCTCTGAAACCTAGTGCGGCTAAGGGTAGATTCGTCCAAACTTCAATATAAACGGGAATAACTATACCAAGAATACATCTATTCCACGATTTTTTTCTCGAGTAAAGAAATGGTCATTTTTCCATGCAATCCAAAGATAAGTTACTCTTGGGATTCTTATTCCTTCATTAGTGAGTGAATATGTGAATGAACGTATTATCCTGCCAATTGTCATCGTTCTATAAACAAACTATTTAAAAGGCAAAGTCTTGTCAACTCTATTTTGTCGCCTTTTATGTATCTGTAGCGGTCAAAGTCAAATGTCAAACAAATGTCACTGACATATGGCACGCGGACGCCATTAAAATAAAAAAAAATAAAAAAAATACTTGCGGATTAACTCTGTTATTCCCCGCGAAATGGTGGTATAGCGACTATTCCCGAATAGGCAAAATACTCTGAAAATAGTGTGTGGTAAAACGTAATTTCGATTTACTCTTGAATAACTGGTCATTTTATCTAAGAATAACAGTTATTCTCTCTTGGTCGAATCCGCCCTTAGACGTTTTGTGAAACCTAGTAGTTTAGATATTTCTGTGAAGTTTTGACTTAGTAAGCTACTGTAGGTTAGGTTGAGATACGTTATCAATTTCGGCCGTAAGTCTATAATAGGGTTACACCGTGATATATATCTGTAAGTTTTAAAAATCCATTCTAGCCACTTTGAGCGAGAATGGATTTTAAAACTTACTAAAAGAATGAAAACTGTTGAAGTGTTTTTCAAAAAATTTTAGAGACAATTTAAGAGGGCATGATCTTACGCTTTTTTTAAATATTGAATTGGATTGAGAGTAATAAAAATAAATGTATTGGCGGCGCTAGTAGTGGGAAATCAGCTGTTCCATAGAAAAGTGCAACATCGACTCGACTATAATGTATGGAACCGCTGATTTTTTTGATTCAGTGGTTGGCCACATAGTAAAAGTTGTTCATTCACGTGGTCTGAAACCCCCTTTTCATTTTTAGATATACTGAAAAACTAACTGTGTATAATTACTTACTGATAAATACAATCACAAAAAGAATTTCGCCGAGTAAATCTACCTGATACGGTCTCGCGCTATTAATAAAAAAGTGTAGGGCTTGGAACACACGTAGTTCCTATAACCAAGTCCACTGCGATGCGACACAGAATAAATATAGCTAACGCAGTAACGCAACTACATCCAAACTACCGAATCTTCGCACTTACACCGGCACAGGCAGCTACGTGAGCTCTAAGCAAGGTTTGCAGTACAGCCCAGCAGCAAGCCGGTCGCGATTATAGCACTTCAGATCAGCTATTTCTAGTGTCCCCACTGCTGGGCACTGGTTCTCCTTCTTCTTCTTCTTGTCGATGTAGGCGGTTTCCGCAACTTGATGTCAATTGCGCCTATTTTGCGTTGGAGGATGTGCGGCCCGATCACTCCAGCCAGCCCAGCTCAGCCTGAAACGCTTCAAGGGCTTTCACATTCGTGATTGCTTCCTGGACGCTGCTGGGCACAGGTTATTCATGAGTGGATAAGGAGGACGGGTCATAATAACTCACCCATTACCTATGCGGATTGGTGGGTGTGCGATGTGTCTCAGACCAGCGCAGGCCGTAGTCGTCTCTAGCACCACGACGACACGGCCACGTTACAAGCTTGGTTAACATGAAATACTGCTTTAGCTATACATGTACTGTGTCTGCGATGAAACATTCAGTGGGCCCACAAAAAATTCATCGGTCTGCTTGCTTGCCGAGATCGAATATTCCACACCCGGGTTTACCTTGAATACAGAACCTGAGCTGCTAACATAATTCAAAAATCAATCAAAATTTGTTGTAACAAAATTCACATTTCAGCTTGACTATGTAAACCAGTCGGAATGCGGCCGTTTAAGTTTTGGTATGGCCAAATCATTTTGACACTCTAAAATGCATGCACCAAATATAAGTGGCTTTAATGTTATTGTATTGCCTATGTTGCAGAGCCCGGCTTAGGATGCCATCATGCCAGGCACTGTATTGCAGTTGCAGGCATTGCAGCCAATGATTGCATTAAAAATATTGAAGTCTTCCACTTCGAGCAACTGAGTGTTAAGATTTTTTTACAATTAAAAAGCGTGCTAGTTTTTTTTTTTCAAAATATAACTATGGCCTAAGCGCTATCGCACACGGGCAACTTAGTCGCCCAGCAACTGTTTTGTCTCTAACATCAAGTCCACGGGTTTATGTGGAAGCGCGCACACGGGGCGACGCGGTCGTCGGCAACTTTTCATACTCGTATAAATCATGTGCGAGACAAATAGTTGCCGAGACAAAAGTTGCCCGTGTGCGATAGCTCTAAGAATCCAGACTATGAAATATTGTTTTTACCTGTACTAACCAAAATGTATTTGATGGTAGTTATCAGAAACGGTTCAGTTTGTTGATTACACGTAACGAAGAAAAATGTGGTTGTTTGAATTTGTAAAAATGAGGATCTCGTGACAATTGAACTGGCAAATGCAGCGTTCGTGTTCCGGAAAAGTATTACCATTTCGAGGCAGGTTATCTGATCGAAGTTTCGAGGTGATATTTTGTGATATTACCATATTGTTATGATTATTTTTGTGTTTAGCCATCCCGAGAAAATGATATCCAATATGTTTATCTAACTATGAGAACTATTATCGCAAGATATGATAGTTACCTAGAAGCAAAAAAAGTTTAGTATAAACAATTTGACTCATTAAAGATAGTCATCTGTTATTGACCCTGACTGACCGCAGAATTTTGTTTTGACTGGTTTAGACTAAAGCTTATTATTTAAGTATAGTATTTTCGTTGGGCGATTTATCGTTTATTCTATACTAGCAACCCGCCCACGTTTCGCTTCGGTGTAATTTGGAATTTGACACCATGTATCAATTGTATCATACAATAAACCTTTCTCTTGAATCACTCTATCTATTTAAAAAACCGCAACAAAATCCGTTGCGTAATTTTAAATCTAAGCATAGGGACAGATAGCGGGAAGCGACTTTGTTTTATACTAACTAGGTAGGTATGTAGTGATTTGCTTTAAGAACTGTCTTTACGAAGCAAACTTCGTATTATACGTTTATGCAAATTAAAAAAAACATTATCCTTAAAATAAGTTTCGAAATTCATCTCGTCTTCTATTACCTTCGATCATCTGAAGTCTATTACAGAAACATTATTTTAAATGCATTCTCGCCATTCATACATGAAGGACTGAAGTTGCACTTCTATGCGAATTATTTTAAATTTTCATCGTATTATCATAAAAATGTTTTCTGTTTTCAGTCGCTGCTGACGGGGAACAGAATGCAAGGAGTTATGTACGGGTTAAATGTGATAGTTTTATATCTGGGTGGGTTCAAAGTGGCAGTAGTCATGTGGATATACGGGGTCCAGAGGTTCTCGACCGATATACAGTTTTGGCTCGGCTTTAAACCGACTAAGTACTGGAGAATATGTTGGTCGTTTACGCCCGTCGTACTTTTCGTAAGTTTCTTGTTTGACATTATGATAATTATATCCAAAGTACCTAAATATTGAACAATAATTAACAAAACATTTTAAATAAATTGTTATATATTTTTAAGAAAATTGAATTAAAAACCCAAAATATGACTAATATTTTAGCTTAGAATAATAACACTTAGAAGCCGTGTCTTCGTATACAAAGTGAGGCAACTAATACTAAGCCAGAATGGCTTAGTTTTCAGATTTATATCCTTCATACGTTACCTAATCGTAACTATAATCTAATAAATGTAGGAAAATTGAAACTGTTTTGTACTTATTCGGTATGATTAGGTAATGGAGAATAAAAATCTGAAAACAAGGGCCATTTTGGCTGTTTTAGTTGCATCACTTTTGACAGTGCGCTGTAGAGAACTATCGTTCTAGGTGTTATTATTTTAAGTATTTTAGAAAGAACGCGAATTTCACTCTTTGGTGTTTCTGTGATTACAGTTGTTGATTGAAAGTTGTTTAGTTTCATTGACTAAATATTACCTTACTTAACTGCCCTACTAATAAATAAATAATATGATTATGCCTGTGAGTATAATGCTTAACCATATTAAACGTAAGGAATTAATATTTTTAGTTATACGAAGCTACGAACAATACGAAGCATAAATTATTTTTCATTTATTAGTAAGGCGGCATAAGTTTGGATACTGAATAAAAAATAACACTGCAAGTATTTCCATAGACTAATTTCTTTTTTAGATATCAGTAGGTATACGGATTTATTCATTAATCCATATAAGAGATTTAGCGAAGATGATGTACGCAGTCGGTTGGATAACATTATCATTACTCATAGTATACATCATCCAAATAAGGACTGTTATACGGTATATAATACGTAATGTAAGTGATCAAATTTTTTTTTTAATCGCTTGTCTGACCATACAATACTAGCGGGCACCCGCGACAGTCGAAATTTCATTTCTTAATTTACTCCCTCTGATATTTAATTTCACCACAAACTATTTATTTACCAAAATTTATCAAAATTGATTAATTAGTTCAACTCTTATAAATATGTACGGTTGATCCATTTTGATTATTTTACTATTTTTAGTTCTTATCTGTCCGACTATCAAATCAAAATTTTATGTTCTACAGCAGTTTTAAAAGAGTTTAACATTATTCTAACTTTACAGTCTCTAGCCAGTATCTTATCAAGTAGTGCTAAATACGGACCACCGGACTCGGAAGATCGTAAGCGACGAAAAAGTTACAGCGAAACTTTGTATCTGCGACACTGCCGTCATAACTGCAATGTAGTAGATGTAAGTGAAGTCAGACAAAAAAAGGAATCACTAGCTTACTTCTTTTTATCCACAACGGGATAGTGCTTGGCCTTCACCTCACCTGATGTTGAATGACGATTACGCCAAAAGTTAAGGCGCACTACACCCGGAATCCTCATCCCTAAGGAACTTGTTATCTTACCTCTAACTGCCGGAACACACCAATTTTTTAAATGCTGTTATGGTGTCAGACTTAGGTAAGATGGTGGTAGGTAGCTTGCCAGGCGGACTAGGAATAAGCCATACAACCAACAAATCCGACACCATAAAGTGGCCCCTATTTTCTTTTGAGTAGTATATTTAAATTGTAGTACCTATACATCACTGCAGTTATGATAACTTTAGTAAGTGAATGTTAATTTAACTTTAAAGACTGGCTATAGGTAGGTACATTTCACAAAACCATTGCAGTTCATTGCAAACGCCTCGCAACCTAACCAACCGCATTTAGTTTGCTGGTTTTGTCGATGATGAATAAATAAACTCATGTGGTTTTGTACTGTTGCAACAAGCGACAATTAAATAGCTGTTTGTTGTTGATTTAACTTTGTTTTCAAGTGATTTACTTTGACTGTGGAGTTTAGTAACAACTCCTTTGGGTTTCTATTTGAGACGTCTAAGACTTAAGAGCCTGTACACATTTTGCCTGTACAGATTTCATGTTTTCTCAAGATTTCTTAAATCTGGGTGCGTAATTGAAAAATATGTCTCGGCCACTTTTCGCAATAAGTATAATATTACGGACATTATTTTTAAAATATATTTCAGTTTTTTGTTGCTAAAGCACAAAAAGTTGACGTTTTTAACAGTTATTTGAACTGGCAAAAACGATAACTTTTTGTACTTTAGCAACTCGAAACTGAAATTATGTTAAAATGTCCGTAATCTTATATTGCGAAAAGTGACTGTACCTATCTTGATATTTGTATTGACCAGTTTTCTTAGCGGCAATGTGTATTTCTTTGTATGAATTATTGGGCTCATTATTTGCCCACTTCTCTTGCCAAGTTACCACTTCGGTCCATATAAGTCTGAAAGAAATTTAAATTTTCTTTCTGAATTATATGGAACTGGAAGTTGATATAAAGGTAGTAAATACATCCCTTTTTAATCTACAGGACATGGTCGACTGCAACCACTTACCTCTAAGGTCCAGAACTAGAAGTGACATGTCTTCAGATTCATTCAAGAGTATCTACGAAGCGGGTCCTTCTAAGCACTCGCCGTCTATAGCGGAATCGCACAGTAGTAGCAATCTTTCTTGAATTTATGTAGTTATCTACTTTTTTAAGCGCTGTTTACATTTATTGCAAATACATTGTATTTTTACATGATTTTTTTCATGTAAGAAGAAACACCCTTAATATTAATAACTTGCTTCCACATGCGACTTCGTTCGCGTGAACATGCGAGAAGATCCGGATAAAGTATTCTTCATGCTTGGTGTGGACGGGGCTTGCGCATGCGCATGGCAGGCCTCGTACGCGACCGAGTTAAGGCGAGGCCAGTTCACGAAATTTACTCTTTCACTATGTCTTAAGAATAAGGTTGAATATTGCATAACTTTAATTGACGCTTCGCCAGAAATTTGACAAATTTTAGTACATTTTTATTGATTTCTGAAATACTGGATCATTTATTAAAAATGTACTCGGTTATTGTGTTAGATCGATAAAAAGGCTATCCTTTTTGCATAAAAAATCATATCACTGTCGTTGAAAATTACGAAATCTGACGATTTGAAATTTATTTTTATAAGTTTTTATGGTGTTATTCAGGATTTTTTTACAGAGTTACCATGCCATTTTTCAATATTCTGTTCGGTTAATTTGCTTCTTTGTTTCTTTTTCAGTCTACAGTTATTTTTGTGAAGTAGAATTTTACATCAGTTCTTCACATTGGATGTTCAAAAATCAGACTTTTCATCAGATCGTGAACTGGCCTCGCCTTAAGGCTGTCTTGTCTGTCCATTCACGCGGAGCGAGGCGGCGATTTTTAACCGACTTCCAAAAAAGGAGGAGGTTCTATGTTCGTCTGTTTATTTTTTTTTTTTATTTTTTTTTTGTGTATGTCCACCGATTACTCGAAGACGGCTGGACCGATTGAAATGATTCAAACGTTATTACATTAGGTACACTCCCAAGTTGGTCCCATTTTTTGAAATTTGGAAATCGGTTCAGTACTTTTCAAGTAATTTTGAAAAAAGCACGAAAATAGTATGACTTTGTGTGAATTACCTCGATGATTGGTCGTATTACTTCTTTGTTTATGAACTGAATAAGATAATTATTTTTTTGTTGGAAGAGGGATATCTTAAGTGTAGTTTTTTAACCGACTTAAAAAAGGAGGTTCTCAGTTTGACCCGTATTTAAGTATGTTTCTCCGCGATTATCTTACGTTTGGCTGAGCCGATTTTTCTACATATATAATATACCTTACCTACAAGGTACCTACACTAAAAATAAAAAAATAAAATAGTTTAAAAAAACAAAAAACCGACTACAAAAAACCTACTTCTAAAAAGCAAGAAATAATATTCGTAATAATAAAAATACGTCTATTGAAGTCGGGTGGGGCTTTTAGAATAAAAAAAGGAATCTGTACTCCAGTCCCACCCGACTTCAATAGACGTATTTTTATTATTACGAATATTATTTCTTGCTTTTTAGAAGTAGGTTTTTTGAAGTCGGTTTTTTGTTTTTTTAAACTATTTTTTTATCAATTATCATGCGTATAGAGAAGTGAGAGAAGTGATAACAGCTATAAAAAATATTTTCGAGCGATTAATCGTTGAGCGATTTTTGTCGCCGAGAATAGAACATACATAATTCAATACGTAAACGCCCACAAGCTACTTTTTGCATCTGCGATAAACGCGGCGTTAATCGCGGTGCTTTTTGTCGCTGACCAAGTAAAACCTTTAACGTCGCGATTATCGCAGCTACAAAATGTCGCTCGTGGGCGTTCATAATTCATAATTCTGTTATTTTCTAAATATGGTACATATAACAGTTAAGTTAAGCCATATTGTTATTTATAAATTGCTAACTAAAATATAAAATAAAAAGAGAAAAGAAGAGAGAAAATATTAAAAGAGAAAATTAATAAAAATATTAGCAATAATTATTTATAATAAACTAGAACAATATTGATTTTACTATAACTTATTTTTCAGATTGCCTAATTAAAATTCAATAAACGGTCATAGCAACTATCAACTATTCAAATAGAATTTTGTTATTTTAAATCAATTAAAAAAACCTATTTGACAGGTCATCGCTTGTATGAGAAGTGGTCATTGTTTTTTATTACACACATCAACTTTGTCTAGGGATACAGGTGTTATTTTCATACAAACAAGGTAATTTTGAAGCCTTGGTTATCTGCCAGGGATGTACTGTGCTGTGATCTGATGATGGCTATCCAGGGAGTGAATGGAGGAGATCCAGATCGCTATACTGATCCTAACTGATCTGACCAGCATTCTAAAAGATTAATGGACATGTTTAAAAAAACCGCGAAAATAGCATGAAAATGTATGGAAATCCTGAAACTGAGAACTCTGACCCATCAATCTTTTAGAATGCTGATCAGATCAGTTGGGTGTGTATAGCGATCTGAATCTCCTCCATTCACTCCCTAGATGGCCATCAGATCACAGCACGGTACATCCCTGGCAGAAAACCAAGGCTTCAAAGTTACCTCGTTTGTATGAAAATAACACCTGTATCCCTAGACAAAGTTGATGAGTATTATATGTATATAATGTATAGATTTGATGCTTTTGAAGTAAAAACGTCTATATAACGAAATAATTTTATATAATAAGTACAGTTTGGCGTTGATGGTTATTTTAGCACTTAAATAACGGATTCAAGGCAATCGGTATTTCAGGTATGCATATCATCAGACGCCAGGATTTGTCCTAACGTGTCAGTATTTTTGGTCCCTTTCAGGATTCCGGCCTGAGTTGGAATATCATGATTTTTGGATTACTTATTTATATTAATCTATAGTTACAAACCTTAGACATTAAGTTTTAGTTATATTCCTTTTCTTTGGTAGGTAACAATCAACTAGTTACATATGTAGTCAATAATCAACACAACTAAATCAATAATCTATATTTATAAAATCGTAAACTGACTGACTGACTGACTGACTGATCTATCAACGCACAGCCCAAACCGCTGGGTCTAGAGACTCCAAATTTGGCACGTAGGTTCCTTATGAGGTCTAGGGGTGCACTAAGAAAGGGTTTTTCAAAATTCACCCCCTAAGGGGGTAAAAAAGGGGATTAAAGTTTGTATGAAAGTCCCTCAGTTTTGAAGCTAGGATCTTCAAATTTTGTGTTTAGACTGACCATTGAAAATAAATAAATACGGGTCTCAGCGTTTTTCAAAATTCTACCCCCGAAGGGGTCAAAAGGGGGATGAAGTTGTGTATTAAAGAAAATCCTTTATTTTCGAAGTAAAAATCGCTTAATTTATAATTTAGGCTTATGGATAGACATCTAACGCAACGTATATTGTTATTGTTAGCATTTGAACCCCTATTGGGATGAAATGGGGGTGAAAAGGGGTAAAAAAACACAAAAATAGATATGGATGTCGTTATTGGGGTTTTCGGGGATGACGATTGCAAAAATGACATTTATTTTGAAGTCAAACACGGTGGACATGATTTGACCCCTAAAGGGGTGAAAATGGGGTTCAAATTTTGTATGAAAAAATAATTTAAAATAGACATTACAACTTTAAACTTCGTTGGAGCACATCTAAAAATAAATAGGCAAACATATATTTCGTAATTTTGAAAATCAACCACTTAGGGGTAAATGGGGTGAGTAAACATAAAAATCGATATGGATGTCGTTCTTGAGGTTTTGTGGGATGGTGATTGCGAAAATGACATTTATTTTGAAGTCCAACACGGTGGACATGATTTGACCCCTAAAGTGGTGAAAATGGGGTTCAAATTTTGTATGAAAAAATAATATAAAATAGACATTAAAACTTTAAACTGCGTCGAAGCACATCTAAAAATAAATAGGCAAACATATATTTTGTAATTTTGAAAATCAACCACTTAGAGGTAAATGGGGTGAGTAAACATAAAAATCAATATGGATGTCGTTCTTGATGTTTTATGGGATGGTGATTGCGAAAATGAGATTTATTTTGAATTCCAACACGGTGGATATGATTTAACCCCTAAAGGGGTGAAAATGGGGTTTAAATTTTGTATGGAAAAATAACATAAAATAGACATTACAACTTTAAAATTCGTAGAAGCATGTCTAAAAATAAATAGGCAAACACATATTTTGTTATTTTGAAAATCCTCCCTTAAGGTGTAAATGGGGTAAGTAAACATGAAAATCGAGGTGGATGTCGTTCTTGAGGTTTCATGGGATGGTGGACTGAACAGGTCAGAACTGGAAGGCAGTGCAATATTATGGTGTCATTGAGCCGATCTGATATTGGAGCTGGAAGAAGGTCACAGGAACTCTGTAATAAACCAAACAACCCCATCGAGTTTGGACTCGTTTGATTCATCTTGACGAGTAGGTACTCTGTTGGGAAATAGTGTCCATTTGGGTCTGATGAGGGAGCTGGAAGAAGGCCACAGGAACTCTGTAATAAAACCTTGCAACCCCCATTGAGTTTGGATTCGTTTGATTCATCTTGACGAGTACTCTGATAGGAGTTGGTCTATTTTTAGTTTTTAAACTTAAAATAACTTTTTTTTAATAAAAAGAACACGTTTTAAAACGGACAAAAGTAAACAAGTAATTTCTTCCATAAATTTTGAAAGGTATAAAATAATAACCAGAAAAGAAAATTAGTAAAAAAAACCTTTTTTTTATAAAAAAACACGTTTTTAAAACTGACTTAAAAATACAATAATTTCTCCCGTAAATATTGTATAACCCTAAATACAGAAGTTTTAAACCTAAAAACTTGAGGCGCATTTTGTAAGATTTAATATCAATTTTATTATTGTCTTTTTTGGTTTTAAATGTAGTTAAAAATTTATGGAAGAAATTATTGTTTACTTTTTAGTCCGTTTTAAAACGTGTTTTTTTATAAAAAGTTTTTTTATTAATTTCCTTTTTCTGGTTATTATTGTATACCTTTACTTGGAATAGATGTGTATGTATGGAAAATAAATTCCATGCTTGGTTGATAATTCCATTGGCTATATCAAATATGAGCTTTCAGCTGTGGGTCTACCAGATTCGTTTGAATAGAACATTCCAGGGTCAATTCGACTTAAGCATAGTGAATACTAAAGGTAATTTAATTAACATATTTATTAACTTTCTACAGTGTTTTTGTTAGGTTAGGTAATATACTTCTACCTAAGTAGCACCCCCCCCTTTTTTTTCTTATATGCCGTAGAAAAACGCATTTCCGCGCTTCCCTTCCCGCTGGTGATCGGGAAGGGGGTATGTGGGACTCGCCAGGAAATAATAAAAAAATATTTTAAATAGCTGGGTAGTTCTTCGGAAAAGTGTTCTCCGTGTAATTTCCACAGCATTTTTGAAATCACTAAATTAAAGTGAATTACACAAAAAAATTGAAAGCTTATGCAAATTCAAACATTATATCAAAATTCGCCACGTAGCGAATGCATACTTTTGCTAAAAAAAAATATAGAAAATTTGCGATCCATGGAAATTACAGTAAAGACCACGGAAATTACCCAGCAGATAAAATTTTGCTCAACATCATGTCAGATATGAAATTGAAGCTCAAATAAAAGTTAGTTGGGGTAGTATTAAGAACTACATTGTATTATAATTATATTTAACAAAAACAGTAGATTAATAAAAAAAAACTTACAAAGGAACTCAATGTAGAAACATGAAGGTAATAAATAATAATGTTATTAATTAATAAATTTCTTTTAGAGTATATTATTGATTGCATATTATGAATGAGCATCATAATAATAAAAATAACAAATATTTGGTAAAAAGTATCAAAAATCTGTACGACCTAGGTCAATACTCGTTTACTAAAGACTAGTTTTCACTAATTATGTATGGTCTTTAAACAATAACGCTGACTAAGTTTACCAACCTGCTCTGTATAACGATACAAGTTCTAATGCAGATCAGTTGGACTGCAAGTCCCGGGCATAGACTCCTAGCCCGGCAGAAGTACATACTTTCCTTTTCGCTGAATATACGACGTGACCTGCCGTCCTCAACAATGGTGACCTGACCACCGACACTAGACAGCAGCAAGGTATACCACTCCTCATGAGTGAAGATTGGAGTTAGCTTTCTAGGTCTGCAATCAAATGCAACTAAGCCCTGCAGCAGCAACTCGGCAACTGGCGGACGACGGTAACACGGCAGCCCATAGCCAGTTGATAATGCGACCTAGACCGGTGTGGCAGTTCTGCATACGAAGCCATACCGCCCATAGAGTAGAGCACATATCGTCATATCGGGAGACTGGAGTGTAACTGACCTATGTACGAGTATTTCAATCAAAAGCAAAGCCACTTGCTTTGCTTTTGATTTTCTTTTTTGAGTAACGAAGAAATTAATACAGGATCGACGAAAGCCAAGCTCACCCGACACTTTACCAAAGATATCCAGGACGCCAGCCTGAGAATAGTATGGCCCTCAAACAGCTAAAAAACAACAAGGTGGCGGGTGACGATGGAATCACTAGAGAACTTCTGAGAGCTGACGGAAAGCCGATACTCAGAGGTTTCTAGAAGCTTTAGGAACAGTGTACTCAAATTATCCAGACTATTAATTATACCTAGGACAGACAGTCCTAGTAAAGTGAGTCCAATTTCGAGGAAGAGATCTCTCGTCAGATCAACTCAAAGCTTCGAAAATTGTTTGCGTCCAACTTACTTCAGTGTCTCAAAACGACAGTGTGTGTGTTGTTGCCAACTCGCCTTGTTTGGCGACAGAAATGAAGAGATCCGTAGAAGAACTTAAGTAACCGACATCACTTGAAGAATTGCACAGCTGAAGAGTAACCGACATCACTTCAAGGATTGCACAGCTGAAGTGGCAGTGGGCGGACATAGCGAGACAAACCGGTGGCTCTGGAATAGTGATCGCGCACCGGATGCCCCCACCCCCTGACAAAGTAGTCCGACGATCTGGTGAAGGTCGGAGGAAGCTGCTGGATGTGGGCAGGACAGGGTCAATCGTTGTGGAGAACCTTGGGGAAGGCCTACACCCAACAGTAAGTGTCGAGCGGCTGATATAATAAACCAAAATTAAAACAAAGTAATTTCCATGGGTTTTATGTAATTTCCATGGTGTTTTATACATGGAAATTACGCCATGGAAATTACCAAAAAGCATTAATTTTGAAATTTATCGGCATTGAAAAGATATAACCTGCTACTTTGTTACTGGTTAAGTACATTTGGGAGTAAGGTATTGCACCTCAGAACCCGTTTACAAAAAATAGCACAATTATATTGCAAAAATGTGACATGGAAATACATTAGAAATGAGAACCAAAATTTTTAAAATCGTAGAACTTAGTCTTGCACCAAAAGCGTGGGAAACAGCAACACAGTCATCTTACCTGTCAGTAGCGGTGTAACTGTCGATTCGAAAACATCAATCACTATTTGTCTGTGCCTAGCCAGTCCAGAGCAATGGCCTTCGCAAGAGGGCGCAGTGAAAAAGTAGCTAGGCGTGTGACATACTTACTTAGGTCCATAAAATCAAAAGTTTCCCTCCGATAGGATTTAAAATTTGATCAGTATATAACGTGATATGTCTATTTTAAATGTGTGTACAAAACTGATTAAAAACGTGGGTGATTTCAAAAATATCCGCGATTTCTCATAAGCCGGCGCCCGTGTGACACGTAAAAACGTGCAAAATAACCCCGTTTTTGAGGTGTTGAGGGTGAGTTACTCCGATCTACGTAGTTTTTAACCAGTGAAATCTATATGACACGATGCTTAATGAAATGTAGAAACGATGTAATGATAGTTTTAATCATAATTATTTGTTTATATAGGAGATATGAGTCTGTGACACTCAAAAATTGCTCTCCCAAGAACTACCCCTGGTTAGTAAAAACACGAACAAAAAGAGAAACCCACAGAGGAAATAATCACTACGTTTTAGAGAAAACAATGCAAGTAAATTATTAAAAACAAACAAATAAAACGAAAGATGGGTTCAAAAGTGCGAGGGTGTATTTGCATAAAATTATTTGGCGGGTGGTGATAGGCGCAATGAATAGCGCCCTCCGTCTCCTCTGATGAATGTACATCGGCATAATACTTACAATCAAACACAATGAGCTAGCTAAATTACCCGCACGTTTGAATAAATCTACTACGGCCAGCGGGCTACTTACTCTCCGCGATAACCATAAGAAGGTATGTAAATGTAGGTATCTACGAAAGTTAGCCAGTGATTTTTATTTTTAACCGACTTCCAATAAAGGAGGAGGTTCTATGTTCGTCTGTATATTTGTTTTTTTTTGTATGTCCACCGATTACTCGAAGACGGCTGGACCGCTTGAAATGATTCAAACGTTATTACATTAGGTAAACTCCCAAGTTGGTACCATTTTATAAAATTTGGAAATCGGTTCAGTACCTACTTTTCAAGTAATCTTGAAAAAAGCACTAAAATAGTATGAATTACCTCGATGATAATGGTCGTATTACTTCTTTGTTTATGAACTGAATAAGATAATTATTTTTTGTAGGAAGAGGGATATCTTAAGTGTAGGTTCTTTAACCGACTTAAAAAAGGAGGTTCTCAGTTTGACCCGTATGTATGTTTCTCCGCGATTATCTTACGTTTGGCTGAGCCGATTTTTAAAATAAAAAAAAGCTTTTAGAATAAAAAAAAGGAATCTGTTCTCCAGCCCCACTCGACTTCAATAGACGTATTTTTATTAGTACGAATATTATTTCTTGCTTTTTAGAGGTAGGTTTTTGACTAACAGAACAAAGCCCTGAAAATTACTCTCAGTTTCATCTAACGCACCACTGGCCCAGACAGATTATGGCTGCGTCTCTCGACTATATCGCCGCACCGCGTGGCGATAGTTTTGATATAACGAACGAAAAATTGAGCGGGAAACTCTCTGGGTAGATTCCTGACATTTATGGCATT
This sequence comes from Agriphila straminella, assembly GCA_950108535.1. Lineage (NCBI taxonomy): Eukaryota > Metazoa > Arthropoda > Insecta > Lepidoptera > Crambidae > Agriphila > Agriphila straminella. The sequence continues at coordinate 16,455,658 of OX467303.1, forward strand.
ATTTCGCTCGGTATTTGAACGGATTTTATTAGAAATAGTTTGTCAGAGACCACACTCTCCATCGGATTGAATGCAGTAAATTGAAAATGTCTCGCCGTTAATAATACATGAGCGGTGGCGAGAAGTGGATGCGTCTCGCCCTCAAGATGGAGCGTTTAGTGTTTGTCGCTCAATAAGGCTCCCAGTGAGGATCTGAGCGTCGTCATTGCGAGCGGAAAGAGGCAGCCGGGCCGCGGTCGATAGGTGTTAGAGCGCACGCGCGAGCCGTTGCCGTGAAGTGGGGTTAGTGGAGTCCGTTAGTTGGCCGGCAGGCGGATACGCGGCCGCCGGCAGCAAGCGTCCGCTCGGACGCAAGCGGACGCTCAACCATGCATACGAGCTGTCCTCGCGGCGTGCATAACTTTGCGCTCGTGGTTGCTCTCGCGATCGCTTGGTTGCCGCATGCAGACCATGCCGCGTGAGTATTAAAAATTATTTGCAGGCACTACGAAACTTTTAAACTAAGTTTCAAGTTATGAACACTGAATTTAAATCTCGCGCGTTTCATTAACTTTCGTACTTACGAAGCCATAGCGTACGTGTAAATCTTTCAAAGCGAGACTTTACATCTAGCAAATTAACGTCGTACAATTATTAAAAGAAAAGTTTTACGTGCTAAAATAGTTAAAAGAAGTTATTAAAGTTTCTTTATTAAATTTGGTGAGATGTCATGGTTAATTTAAAGATTTTTTCATGTTGAACACGAAGCGTGATATGGTTATATAATCACAATTTATAAGCAGATTGAAGCACGTATCAAAATTCGAGAATTGAGTAGTTCAGTATTTTTAGAAGTGTTATAAAAATAAATATTGTGTGGTTTTATTCAGCCCAAGATATGTAAGAACGAACGCTCTTAAAAATCCCAATTTTTTCTCTGCCAGAAAATGTCTACCTAATAGAGCAACAGGGAAGGCAGATAGAAGATTAATGAGACAGAAAGAGAAGGCTCGAAGAATTTTGCCCAGAAATATATTTTACTGTTGAAACATATTAATATGGTCGAATGACTTTACATAATCAGTAATGGTAATACGATCTAAGGAAACTTTTAGTTCATTATTGAGTAAAAAAGCACGACGAAATTGTTCACAGAGACTTCAAGGATTCTCCCAAAATCTTAGCTCCACCCCTGCCCGTATTGACGAAATCTAGGCGAAGGAATCTAATTTTGCAAATTATTGTCGTGAATGTTCTACTTTTTTTTTACGGAAATATGGCGCAAAATTACGAGTGTCAGTTTTGGGCCAGCGAAAATTTTTCTAATTCTATGGTTTTGGAAGTTACTTTTCATTCCAATAAATATGAATATTAGCAACTACAAACCCAAAAATTCAAACGCAGTGACCTTGATCAATTCATAAAAATTCGCATCTAAAAACCCATCATTTTATTTGTTGTAAAAATAACAATGCCAGTATCCACTTAATTCAACATAGCCTGTGAATAGCCTGAAGGGTTTAAAATAAAAATTGTTTACGTCTGAGAACTTGAAGAAAGCACTTTTACTTTTGTTCCTCTGGCTTTGATGTTTTCTGCGAATAAATAAACATGTAGAACCGTTTATACGACCTCGCTACTAAAAAATCTGAATTGCGTTAGTTGTTATAATTTTAAATCGTCTAAATTAAGTTGATACCTAATAATTTAGGTAATAAAAGCTTTTTATTAATAAATGGCAACTTAATTTTTCACATATTATTTTTTGATTCTACATATTAAAAAAAATATTTTTTATTAATTTATTTTTTTATTTAACCAGTTTTTTCCCCATGCATTTGAAGCAAAACTACTTTACCTCAAACCTCTACACACATTTGTTTCATTTCGTAAAATTGTGAAAATTTCCCCATATTTTTTACTTGTTTAGTGAAAAAGAAATGGAAATGATTTGAGTTTTATTTTTCAAGCAATTGAAGTAGTTTACCTGACCTCGAGTGGTTTCGTTGGACACTTGAGTAGCGGCCCCAAGTGTGACTTTTTTGTTTGTTTGGTAGTTAGTAGTTATGGTATAGAAAAAAAGTGTTAAAGGAAATATTTTTAGGTTCCCCCAAGGTTAAAATTCTAAATGGATTTTCGACCGTCTATTATCGGTTCTCTGCTATTGGGTCTGACGTAATTAAGGTCAGTAATATTCCCCGTTTTTTCTTATCAGCTCAGTCCAGTTAGCTCAGCCGCTTGCTCTCCCCCATAGCAGTCATTACTTCCAATGGTGGTTTACACTTTACACCCGGAAGTTTTGCAATCCTATTAGCACTATTATCCTATTGTTATCAACTCAATCTCTCCTTGATTATGTACAAAAAAAATATAATTCAGTTTTAAACAGAAACTGATTGCTAACACTAACAATTTTAGGCTCATATTATTATCATATTTCTTGTGTAAATGCATGCTTGCTATTCAATGTCAGTCTAGAAGCGTTTTTTTTTTGTCTATTACCAGTTTAATAACCTATTGATAGAAGTACAGAAAAATAATACATTAATAATTTTTAAATTTGAGATTTTTGCATTCACAATGCAATTTTTATACAATACTTAATAATATACTAGAAAAATACGACACGCACCAGATCAATTCTCGGACGAGAATCGAATCCGTGACCTTTGGATATCGAACTCGGTAGCTCAGCGGTCAGAGCATTGGACCGAATATCCAAAGGTCGCGGGTTCGATTCCCGTCCGAGAATTGATCTGGTGCGAGTCGTATTTTTTCTAGTATATTATTTAGTATAACATTATTAATTCATAAGAATGAAGCAAATTGTTTTTTTTCAATACTGCTTAGTTGTAAACCTAAGTATAACCGGCGATCTATTTTGACATACCATACCACCGATGAATTGGAGTTATACCCCCAATTCAAACCCGTTTAACATGGGCACGTACAGATACAGAAAAAGCAGAAGCTTTTCGCAAAACACTTGCATTCCGTCTTTCAGCCAAATGAATTCTCAGACCAGGATGAGTCGGAGATTGATGCTGTTCTGGATCGGGACTTTCAACTATGTCTCCCCCTTAAGCCAACATCACCAAGAGAAGTTTTCGCGGAAATAACTAAAATGTCAAATAACAAATCACCTGGTTACGACTACATCTCGGCGAAAGTACTGAAAGAAATCCCCAGAAAGTACTTGGTCTTCCTAACTTCATTATTTAATGCCACAATGAGAATAGGTCATTTCCCGACTGCTTGGAAGATATCACAAATAAAAATAATCCATAAACCAGGTAAACCACCAACTGAATGCGCTTCATATCGACCCATCAGCCTTACACCTGTGCTGTCCAAACTATGGAAAAAAATTCTCCTTAAAAGATTAAAGGACTGCTTAGAAGAAAGTAACTTGATCCCACAACACCAATTTGGGTTCCGTGAACAACACTCCACCGTTCAGCAAGTTCATCGAGTCTATCAATCAATTAGACAGGGCCTAAAAAAAAGGAATACTGCTCAGCTGCCTTCATCGATGTCCAACAGGTTTTTGATCGCGTTTGGCATAAGGGACTATTGTGTAAGATTAAAAATCTACTACGTCATTCGGTATATCCCATAATCAAGTCCTACCTTGAAGACATCATATTTCAAGTAATATATAGAGAGGGAATGTCTGCATTTTACAACGTCCGTGCTGGTGTCCCGCAAGGATCAGTACTTGGCTTGATACTCTATACTATAACATCTTCACATGTGACCTACCACAATCTCCAAAGGTAACTGTTGCTACATTTGCGGACAATGCCTTTCGTGTAGTTCTGACCCTGACTTAGCAAGCGCACAACTCCAGAAGCAATTAAATGACACCACTGCATGGCTGAAGAAAAAGCGGATCAAATCGAGTGCTACCAAATCTCATCACATAACTTTTACTCTGAGAAAAGGTGACTGCCCATCGGTTAACCTTGGGGCTGATAAACTGCCGCAAACCTCTTGCGTTAAATACCATTTCCACCTTGACCGCCGTATGACCTGGAAAGACCATATAAAGCACAAGCGCGATGAATTAAATCTTAGATTCAGGAATCTGCTTTGGCTCCTAGGACGACAATCCACCCTGTCTCTGAATAATAAAATAATGGTCTACTGTGCAATTCTAAAGCCTATATGGCTTTATGGTATTCAGCTGTGGGCTACTGCCGCTAAATCAAACATCCAAGAGCCATGCCTTCAAAGAGCTCAAAACAACATCCTTCGAACCATCAGTGGTGCCACATGGTACACCAGGAATACCGAAATTCACGAATATTTGGAAATACCGAAAATTAGCGAAGAGATAACCAAATATAATAATAAACACAAGGATCGCAAAGGTGCTCACCCGAATCCTCTTACCTAAAGCGCTGGTGGAGATGAATGCAAGTGATGTCAAAAGACTAAAACGAAGAAATGTGTTTGATGACTAAGAGAGGCTGAAGCATTGGCTTTCTACACTCTTTAACGTGAATACCTCCCATCACAATAACTTATAGTCTGGCGACTGATTGTATATTAATACTAGCTTCCGCCCGCGACTTCGTCCGCGTGGACATTCGATAAAATCCTTATGTTTAATTTCATTAAATTCTGATCAGCCGTTTTTACGTGATTAGGCGGGTTCCCACCAAGTGCGCTGCCTCGCGAGGCAGGACGTTTGCCGCACGGACCTCGCACGAGGCTGCTCGCTTGGTGGAGACCCGCCTAATCACTTAAAAACGGCTGATCAGAATTTAATGAAATTAAACATGAGGTTTTTATCGAATGTCCACGCGGACGAAGTCGCGGGCGGAAGCTAGTTTATAATATTCAGAATTTTATCCAGAGATGTATATCTATATCCCGTATATCCCGTTCCCGTTCCCGATCCCGACCGTGTCCCCGTCCCCTGGATGTGCATGTCCAGGTCCAATCATGTCCACCGTGTTGGACTTTAAAATAAATGTCATTTTCGCAATCACCACCTCATGGAAGAACGACATCCACATCGATTTTCATGTTTACTTACCCCATTTACACATTAAGGGTTTATTATTAAAATTACAAAATATATGTTTGCCTATTTATTTTTAGATGTGCTCCTACGAAGTTTGAAGTTGTAATGTCTATTTTATATTATTTTTTCAAACAAAATTTGAACCCCATTTTCACCCCTTTAGGGGTCAAATCATGTCCACCGTGTTGGACTTCAAAATAAATGTCATTGTTGCAATCGTCATTCCAGAAAACCCCAATAACGACATCCATATGTATTTTTGGGTTTTTTTACCCCTTTTCACCCCCATTTCATCCCCATAGGGATTGAAATACTAACAATAATAATATACGTTGCGTTAGATTTCCATCCATAAGCCTAAATTATAAATTTAGCGATTTTTACTTTGAAAATAAAGTATTTTCTTCAATTCACAACTTCATCCCCCTTTTGACGCCTTCGGGGGTTGAATTTTGAAAAACGCTGAGACCCGTATTTATTAATTTTCAATGATCAGCCTAATCACAAAATTTGAAGATCCTAGCTTCAAACCTTAGGGACTTTTATACAAACTTTGGACCCCCGTTTCACACCTTTGGGGGCTGAGTTTTGAAAAATCCTTTCTTAGTGCACCCCTGGCCTTCATAAGGAACCTATGTGCAAAATTTCAAGTCTCTAGATTCAGCGGTTTGGGCTGTGCGTTGATATCTCACTCAGTCAGTCAGTCAGTCAGGACTTTGAATTTTATATTATATAGATTATAAAAAAAACTGTTTTGACGAATACGCAGTGAGAGTGATTGGATAAACCTAATTTAAGTCACTCGGTTTTTTTCTAAAAAAATTATGTTTTACTTTATGTAGTTAATAAATAAATGACAATTTTAAAGGTACATAAATTTAGATGCAAAAAGTACCTCTCAACTGTTATTAAAAAATCATAATTACTTGCGCCACAATAAAAACACACTTGATTTCGACTTCCTGCTTGATAGGTATATCTGCAGACTTAAGAGCTAATAATTATGACGGCGAATAAAGGACCCGAAACTATAGTTAGAAAAATGTGGTTTCAGTTAAATGTCGTCTAATTTTGATATGTTATAGATTTCGGTGCCCTGAGTAAAAGTCTCTATGGGTGCTACCACTGTTTCCGAGTCCCTTTCAGTGTTTCGTCTGATGATGTATCCTCCTGATCAGATTATAAAAACTATAAACAACGGACAAAATGAAAGAAAAACACTTGTTTTAGATTAAAAATTATCAATCTATATTTACATAATACACCTCTAACGAATATTTTTTTTTTATAAATGTTACACTTTTAACCTTCACATTAATGTGAAATATGATACAATATCTATAAATGCACATCGACGTGCATTTGAAGTTGACATTCCCGCTACATGACAACATTAGGTTGAATCTAATTTAAGTACTAATACTTTGTTATACCCACAGACCATACAACAAGTAGGTACTGTTAAGCCGCCTGACAGTTAATTGTCATCGTGACCTACAATGATAATAATATTAGGATAGGAGAATCACAAGCGCGATTCTAACCTTGTCCTTGACCTCATCTCACTAGAGCTTATAGCACTGGAACACTATCAAAGGCGAAACAGATTAAATTAAACTAGACTAGCTTATGTCATTTGATTGCGACCTTCAATAGGACACTTCTACTGATTAACTGGTATAATTATGTTACTGCAAAACCTTGAACTCTGATGAATCCTAAGATTTTCCAGTAAAACCTAAGATTTACCAACTCTTAATGGTAAAAGTCTGAATGGGGTTGGTAAACTTTTTCGAAGAGAATTGTTTTATATTTTTTTTTGATAGCACAAGTTAGAAGAATAAAGAAAATAATATTATGATTTTTTTATTTTACTTTGTTAACCAAATATATTTTTTTATATTATTATCGCGATAAAATATCAAACGTACAGCTGAACACGAAGTTCCTTTGCATTTACTGATTAAAAAAAAAATTGACAGATTTGATATTTGACAGACAGTGACAAAGAGTATTATCATAATCATTACCTAATGTTGTTATTTTGTTTATCAGCTTATTACTGTGATTTTATAGTGTTTTTCTTGTTCAGTTATTGGAAATGAATCAGCTTGAAGAAATCCATAATCCAGCTTATTACGCCGATGAAGTACCTACACTGCTTTGTTCCGTTTTGTTTGAAATATAGACGTGACCATCCGCAGAACAATTTTTTTACAATTAGGTACCATGCCTTTGAAAGAGATGTGGTGCAGAGGATAAAACAGGAATTGTTCTCAAAGAGCTTTATACGTTTGTGATGATCACGTAAATGTATGTATATCTACAAACTTACTCACAAAAGAGTTATTTTATTTATTTTAGCTGACTGTGACTGACATGACTACTAATAGTTGACATCGCTAATGCCAAACCTTTGCTTTTTTGTTTTGAGCAACAACATAGAAGTCTTTGGAGCAAAAGCATTACCTACGCATACAGCCGTAATAGTGATATATTGTACTATGCTGTAAATGAAAAATTTAATTTTTTATTTAAATTAAAATGAAGTATTATAAAAATTCCGCAATTGGTTATTCCTGACTCCAAAGCCAAAAGCCACCAGAAAATATATAATTCACAATAGTTTTGGAAAAGTTGACCAACCCCATTGGGTTGGTAAACTTTTTCGAAGATAATTGTTTTATATTTTTTTTTGATAGCACAAGTTTGAAGAATAAATAAAATAATATTATGTTTTTTTATTTTACCTTGTTAACCAATTTTTTTTATATTATTATCGCGATAAAATATCAAACGTACAGCTGAACACGAAGTTCCTTTGCATTTACTGATTAAAAAAACTGATTGACAGATTTGACAGACAGTGACAAAGAGTATAATCATAATCACGACCTAATGTTGTTGTTTGTTTATCAGCTTATTACTGTGATTTTCTAGTGTTTATCTTGTTCAGTTATTGGAAGTCAGCTTGATGAAATCCATAATCCAGCTTATTACGGCGATGAAGTACCTACACTGCTTTGTTCCGTTTTGTTTGAAATATAGACGTGACCATCCGCAGAACAATTTTTTTACAATTACCATGACTTTGAAAGAGACGTGGTGCAGAGGATAAATCAGGAATTGTCCTCAAAGAGCTTTATACGTTTGTGATGATCACGTAAGTGTATGTATATCTACAAACTTACTCACAAAAGAGTTATTTTATTTATTTAAGCAGACTGTGACTGACATTGCTAATGCCAAACCTTTGCTTTTTTGTTTTGAGCAACAACATAGAAGTCTTTGGAGCAAAGGCATTACCTACGCATACAGCCGTAATAGTGATTTATTATACTATGCTGTAAATTAAAAATAATTTTTAAATTTAAATTAAATGAAGTATTATAAAAATTTCGCAATTGGTTATTCCTGACTCCAAAGCCAAAAGCTACCAGAAAATATATAATTCACAATAGTTTTGGAAAAGTTGACCAACCCAATTGTCCTGTGATCATCGTTCATTTCGAACTATTGCCACCATTCACTCGATAAATCTTAGGTTTTACCCATAAAGTTAATTATACCTATTAGGTATATTAACTTTATTGGTTTTACCTCAAAGACATGGTATATGTTAAAAAAGGTTTATTTTGAATGTGTTAAATAATTATAATATCTAACTAATAAATGTACTTACCATCTAATTTAAACTATTCAAAGATTGACTGATGTGTATTTGTAATGAATAGCTTACATAAGTAGGTAACCATTATTATTTATATCTTCAAAAAAATTGGACATGTACAATGCGGTAATTTGGAAAGCTATTTAGAATGGTACAGTATTAATACATATATTATCAACGTTATATATATAAATACGTTAGAGTTACCTTAAGTCCACATTATTTTAACCTTTTACACCCATACCATTTAAATGAATAAATAATATCTTAGTAAGTTGTAGCAATAAATTACTAGTACTAGTATTTGTTTTCTTTTGGGTGTTGTTGGAAGGTCGCATTTGGCAAAAAAGGAAAGAACCGAAGCAAAGCACGGGCGGGTCGCTAGTTAATATTATAAGAGATCTCTCTTGGCCTTCATCTAACCTGTTGGTCAATGATGAACAAGAAGGTCAAAGCGCACTACACATAAGATCCGCAATCAGTGAAACACTGACTATCTAAGTCCAACTGTCGGATAGCAAGCCAATTACAAAGAATATGGATCACTCAAGTAGACTTAAAGCACCAACCAAACTTGAGAAAGGTGAACTCCAACATCCAAAATAAGTACGATTGCGATATATTACAGCACTAGCGGCCGCCCGCGACTTCATTCGCGTGGACTAAAAACTCTTTGTGTGCCAAATTTCATCCAAATCCGTCCAGCCGTCCAGAGGTAACAAACACAACTCACACACAAACTTTCATAGTTATAATATTAGTAGGAATTATTCCAAAAAATAAATTGTAACCACGAAAAATTTAATAGCTGTCGAATTTCAAATGACCCAATCCACTAAAGGCAAACTAAGCTCAATAATTTTGACACCAGTGTTCAATCGATCGAACTACATCACCATAATTAAAGACGTGTATAGCGAAAGTGGAAATTTTACCATTTTCCCGATAACTCACACATTTTCAACATTTTAGCTTTGTGGGCCAATATAATTGATTGTTCATTCTCGTAATTCTTTCAGTTTAACAGTCATATGTAATAAACTTTGAAAGTTAAGTACCCATAATTTTTTAATCACAGCATTTTGTTGCGTTTAATTGTAGTACAATTGTCTATAACAGTTAACGTACATGAATATTCCGAAGCTTTCACGATACGATGGCATGACATTGTGTTATTAGAAATAGTGTTGTGTACAGTTTGGCCACAGTGTAAAAAAATACATTATTCCTGTGGTTTGTTGTTGTGGTAAAGTGGTAAACAGCTGTTGTGTGTTTCACACTAGGTAAACCTTTTAATATTACAACTTACAAATAATTACAAACTAAAATATTGCGTACAATGGGGAATGTCAGAAAAAAATATAATTGGCTGATTACTTTTCCATAAATAGGAATAAGGTCCCTTAGTAATAGAATAAAGTTTTAGAATTTTCAGTTGCGTGAATAAAAATAAAAAAAAACAAAGTATCTTCGACTTCACAAATGTATGAAAGTAACAGCAGAATGGAGATTATACCTTTGCCGCTAACTGCCACAACGAATGCTTGTTCCACAAGAGCCGTCATAACAAAGGACTTTACTTTCAAAATCGTTTTATCGCTTTAAAATGACCTAATTCTGTGTAATACCTAAGCTGTAAAAATGTTGGCACTTACAAATTTCCGAAAAATCTGACTATTAAAAAAAATACGTAAGAATAAAAACGCCTTAATTTGGCGTTCAATTCCAGCATTTGCATTATAGAATAGTCTTTTAAATCTCTTTTGGTTCAATGGGTCCTTTTCGGTAAAAAAAATAAATACCCCAAGATAATACCTATTTTCCTATAGATTTGTTCTGAACGTCTACTGTCTTATGCTACGGCTCCACCTGCGTCTTAACGCATAGCTTAAAGCGTTAATCTAGGCGTCAAGCAGATGTGGCCAAGACATTACAAACGACAGTACTAAATTTACTTGACGCCTTAGTTAAAGCGTAGTTGGACATTACCATTAACGTTAACGTTAACGCAGGAGGAGCAGTAGCTTTAGGTACAAGCGTACGCAGCGACATCTACAAATCTGCAATTAGCTTTGCGTTGCCATCCCCATTGGACTTGTATGTATTAGGATTTTATTTAGTGACTATTGTAATCTCCATAGGAATAATGGAAAAGGATCACTATATTGCCTTTTCGACAGTCTAATAAAAAGTGGAAACAACATTGCATCTAACCGTCAAGTGGACTAAAATTGTTGCTATAGTGGCGCCGCGGTGAATTTTATTTCATATTGTAATTATAATACACAATTTAATAAAACTTTACGTGGAATTTTTAGGGCCCATAGTCTAGTAGGTAATTTTATCAGTATCATTACATTCCCTCGTAGTCACTGCTAGAAGTAAATAGCAAAACTGATTTAAGTGGCTATTTTTGACACATTTACTATCTACTTCTAGGAATGATTACGAGGTAACACAGTAGTAGGTAGGTACCTTCTAAAAATACTAGACCTTTAGCCCTAAAAATTCCTCGTAAAGTTTTATTTAAATAATTTTCTATTAACAACTTATTAAATAAAAACTTCTCAGGGCGCCACTTTCAGCGGTATAACCAACCACCTGTAAAATACCTCTACAATAAAAGAAGCCTTTGTAACGTAACTACAACAAAGAGATAATGCTTGGCTAATATACAAAAATATTATGAGAGTTGGACAATGGAAGTTTAATGAAAATTAATATGATTGGAAGACACGTCATACGACTAGATACCGAGGAAGAAATAATACGATATTATGAACGATTAACAATAAATCATTATCACTTAATAGATTATCATTGATTCAGTTTTATAATAATTAATAAAACATTGATATTAGTAACTTGTACTTATAGTAGAGAAAAGAGAGACAAGAAATAGAATATAATGGTGTGGATAGTTATTTATAAGTATTTGGGAAATCAGATATCATTTAGCAAATCTAGTAAAGAAAGAAAAATAGACTGAAGAATAAACATAACATGGAAAAAATTTTGAACACAAAAAGAAAACATAAAAGGTGCTTTGGATACGTGTCTCTTGCCAAGCCTGATGTACGGGTGTCAAACCTGAATATTTACAAACCGGTCTCCGCCCAGCTTCAGTGGAGACGATTGACTCATAAGTTGTCTAGCAGCGCTAAATGTCAGCTGTGCTGTGCCTCGCCGAGCTGTGCTGTGAGCTAGGCGGCGCGGCGCAAAGCGGGGACGAGACGAGAAGAGAAGAGTCATTTCAAAGAAGCATGCTTTTAAAAATAGGAATAAACTAAAAAATTAAGCTTTTTACTAAATTACAAGTTCCGCCATATACGAGTATGTTGTAGCGAAAAATAACTCACTTTGACTGCTTTGACAATCATTTAAATATTCTTCCGCTCTAACCCAGTACACATCTCCGCTCCGCTACGCACAGCTTCGGGGAGCTAGAGCCTAGCTGGAAAACATCTATTCTCTTCCCTGCTAGAAAAATCTCTTCTCGTGCCCGCTTTGGTGGTGTCCAGGACTCACAAATGCTTTACAATACAATCTGCCTTAAATCGAAATGGACGGGACAAATTTCTGATTATTTCTGACTTTTAAAACCATATAATGTAATGGACCAGCTGGGAAGAGAAATGTTGGCAGACCACAACAAAAAAAGGCTGGATACAGAAAGATTATAAAAGAAAAGAATAGATGCAGATGGAGAAGACTTAACAGACTTACCCAATCCGTAGCAAAGAAAATAAATTAATATAATTTTCAAACCAAAATGTCTATTTGCAATGTAATAAATGAGCTTTATTATTAATAACAAATATAAATAGAGGAAAGGTTTTAGTGAATTCCATAGAAGCGGAAAATCGGCCATTGGGTAATATGTGTATGCAGAGATTCCTTTGGCTGTTGGCATGAATTACTTATTATCACACTGAATAAATTATTACACGTTTCACCGGTAAAAAGGTCATGCGCTGTGTAAAAATGCATAAGATATGAATGTGGCACAGACTCTGAGAAACAAACTCCAAACAGTTAGTCTTACTCTAAAGGTAGCGTTCGAATGTGAGAGACCGCGTCAGGCGACCGGCAGCCGCGATATTCGGCTTCGGCCATTTTTAATGTGTCCGCAATACTGGGGCATAGGTCTCCTTAATTAAGAGGGATAAGGAAGATGGATTATCTAATAACCCAGTGGTGTTAACGACTGCAAACAACCGGGACCAGAGCGGCTTAACGTGCCTTCCAAAGGAGCTTGAGATATTTTGGAGAATATATTTTTGGTGTTTGATCACCCATCCTACGACCGACACTTACGACAGTTGCTTGACATCTACAATGACAAGGCCATGCGCTAACCCAATCGAGATTATCCGCCTCCAACCGCGACCAACACATTTATATGGAGCGCTGGCCAATGCCACCAATGCAACAATCGCGTCTTGTGACAACTCGGCAAAATGGAGTCTGTCGCGGTCGCCGCTCGTGGACGCTGACATCTAAATAATACATTTAGATAGGAAAAGGGAAACATTGTGTATTATTGTACAGTCAAGTGGAATATGTCTACTAGCCATACTCTATTTTAGTCTAAGCTAGTCTAGAGTTGTCCGTAATCCATAATGCAAAAAAAAAAAAATATTCGGCGCAAGAGCAGCAAGGGCGTGGTTGAGTTTTACAAGGTTCTCTGTCCACGAATCTATTCTATAAATTCCGATTGTGTATTAGTATCATTATCTTTTTACTGAATAAAATTTTGGTTCCATAGTTCTTATTTTATTGCATGTTCATACGAGGGTGGTTCCATGACTTTGTAAAAAAGAAATACTTATTTTCGACATTTTTTGTTTTATTTCTCAACATAATCTTTTTGTAGCTCAGTCTGTGTATTCAGTCTGACGAAGTTCCTACCTCTTTAAACCATTTTTTTTTCATCGCCTGAAAACTGTGGTAACTGAAATGAGGGCCCATTTCAGACACCACCTTTTGGCTGGATGAAAATCTTTGCCCGCCAAGACATTTATTCATGTTTGGTAGGAGAAAAAATCTCAGTATGAAGGATACGCATCTTCATTCAATGAATTTTGATTTCATGAGTGCCGCCAAGAGGATCTACAGTGTCATTAAGAAAACTTAGAAGTCTCCAAACTTTTTGTTTCCAAAAGTAATAATCCTTTGCCAAATTTGACAAGAATGTAGCGTAAAGAAGGAGTTTACTATCAAACGGAGTAGTGGGCTTGTACCCCTTTAGTCTAAACCATAAAGTTAATATACCATATTAACTTTATGGTCTAAACACAAGAGTGGCTCTGTAGAGCTGTAGACCTCGCGCTTGTGACATTTTTGGACATTATCGAAATTTTTTGAAAAACTGAATCGACGAAACACTCTATTTAATTATAGAAACTGCTCACAAACTTTCACGAGAATCAGTTGAGAAATGTTACCTGTAGAGGAGAACAGACGGACAGCCGGACAGCCGGACATACGAAAGCATTTTTTCCGAAGCTGAAACGGAGTTGCTTGGCGCGCTCTCTCGGTCAATAATTTATAGGTGACTAGTCCATATATATTGTAATCTACATATATTATATAATATATTGTAGGGTAACAGAATGGGGTCAGGTTTGACGAGTGATACCCCGGGGTGTCGTTAGGGTTGCTTCTTACTCTCCCAGAATTCCGTGAGAGTTTGATTCCCGTAATTAGTGAAAATGATTGATTTTAATTGATTTTTTATTTCACCTCCCCGGATTTCTGATCCACATGTTGGCAACCCTAGGTATCGTAAGCGTCTACTGCAGCTACTCACCATCAAGGTAATTTACTATAATATTTTTTGTATACAAATTACAATTACTTCAATTGATTTAAAACTTGTGTATGTTCAGTTAAAAAGTTGACTAACCCCCAGTTTTTGAGGTGAGGAATATTAAGTCTGTAAACATTTATTTATTTATTAATCTTCAGGAAGACCAACAACTAGTTACAAACATATAGCACTCGCAATAACAGTAGGAAGTCATTTACAGGTCCTCGCATATATATAACAGGCTAATCTACAAAAAGCGATACAAGCTTATAAAACAAATAAGACGTTACACTAAAACATACACAAAGTTATTTGTAATTAGTTACAATAAATAAATAAAAAAATTAATAGTACTTACTGCACAAACATTAACGGTGTTCCTAGGCAAGCTTGAAAGCACAATAATACCAAAAATACAAAAATACATAATAACCGCTCATGTAGCCAACAGAAACTGCATTGAACTGCAAAAATCTTAAAATCGTCAGCAATTTAATAAACAGTTAAAGAAATCAAAATAATTAATTGATTAGCAAAGTATCTACTTAGTCAGCAACGTTTCAAAATTGGTTAATTATACATTTAATATAGCATTGTGAATGCCTCAAACATCGAGATAATTTATCTCGATGGCCTCAAATAAAAAAAATCAATAAGCAGTTAATCTGATTATGTACGCAGTGCGCGGTTTACGATACGAATAGATTTAATTCGATTGCCATTGATTGCTATAACGGAAGGAAACTTTAGGAAAGTCCGAATATGAGATGGTTGTCCTTTGCTAAAGTTGCCCCATCTCATACCTGGCCTTTCCTAGAGTTGCTTAACTTTTGTTATCGCAAACCACACCCAAAAATTTAAAATTCTAGCTTAATATGAAATGAAGCTCTTATACGTTGTTTAAATACCTATGCTGTTTATCCGACGCTCTAGGTGTAGTTTTCATATTTTGTTTGCTTGTTGATTTGTCATCACATCAGTGTTTTCTTTTTTTTTTTTTTTTTTTTTTTTTTTCTCTTTATTGAGGAACAAACAGTCACACATTTATACATATTGCAAAAAAAAAAAAAAACATGATGTACTTAAAGACCTATAGTTCCCTAGAATTATTATACATGTAAAGATATAAAGTTAACGTGAAATTTAACAGTAGATTTATGTATGCCAAAAGATTGAGTTAAGTGTATAAGCTTAAATAATTTTTCAATTTACTAAAGTAGGTACTTAATTAATAAAGTAGGATGAGAAAGGCACATTTTATGAATCAATTGATAGAATATTAAGAGTATCTTTTTTAAATGTTCTTAAATTCAAGCTAAAGATGTCGACTTCATGCAGCTTATCATCATAGATTCTACAGGAACGTCTAGTGAAAGTGTTGCTTCCGTAACAAGTTTTTGCAGGCGGATACGAAAAAAGATATTTCTTTCTGCACGATCTTTCACGCAAACGGGGGATACGAAATGTGATATTTTGTAAGAGTTTAGGTGCATCGATTAAGTTATTAATTAATTTGTATAAGAATGTAACGTCAAAGAGATCACGGCGATGACTGAGCAGGGGTATGTTGTGATGCTTTACAGATGTGTCATAATCAACGTACGTTCGACCTGTGCGAAAGTCTAAAGCCTTGACAAATTTATGCTGGACTCTTTCGATTCTATCAGCATGAGTATTAAAGGTGGGTTGCCAGACAACTGAAGCAAAACATTGAAATTATGGTTATGTAGAGCCTATACGTCTCAAAGTCAATGTCAATGACGACCTGAGTGGTGCAGTGGTCAACATGTCGCCTACCACACAAGAGGTCCCGGGTTCGATTCCCGGCCGGGCAGAAATTGAAATGATGAATTTTAATTTCTGTGACGGGTCTGGGTATTACTATGTATAATAAGTATATATTTAAAAAGTATATAAGTAGTATATCAGTTGTCTAACACCCATATTACAAGCTTTGCTTAGTTTGGGGCTAGATGGCGCTGTGTGAAATTGTTCAAGCATTTATTATTATTATTATTTATTTATTATTATTATTATTATATCACTTTTAACTTAATTTATTTTAAGTTTCTCTGTAATGAAAGAGATAACTTACTAGGGAGGTGATAAATTTATAAAATGACTAGCTTCTGCCCGCGACTTCGTCCGCGTGGATATTAGAGAACATTCTTAGGGAACCTTCAACCAGGATCCGACCAGCCATTTTTACGCAATTAGGCGCGCTGCTTGAGACATCTGCCGCGTGTGGCGGACCTCGCACAAGGCACCCCGTTCCCGTTCCCGTTCCCGTTCCCGTTCCCGTTCCCGTTCCCGTTCCCGTTCCCGTTCCCGTTCCCGTTCCCGTTCCCGTTCCCGTTCCCGTCCCCGTCCCCGTCCCCGTCCCCGTCCCCGTCCCCGTCCCCGTCCCCGTCCCCGTCCCCGTCCCCGTCCCCGTCCCCGTCCCCGTCCCCGTCCCCGTCCCCGTCCCCGTCCCCGTCCCCGTCCCCGTCCCCGTCCCCGTCCCCGTCCCCGTCCCCGTCCCCGTCCCCGTCCCCGTCCCCGTCCCCGTCCCCGTCCCCGTCCCCGTCCCCGTCCCCGTCCCCGTCCCCGTCCCCGTCCCCGTCCCCGTCCCCGTCCCCGTCCCCGTCCCCGTCCCCGTCCCCGTCCCCGTCCCCGTCCCCGTCCCCGTCCCCGTCCCCGTCCCCGTCCCCGTCCCCGTCCCCGTCCCCGTTCCCGTTCCCGTTCCCGTTCCCGTTCCCGTTCCCGTTCCCGTTCCCGTTCCCGTTCCCGTTCCCGTTCCCGTTCCCGTTCCCGTCCCCGTCCCCGTCCCCGTCCCCGTCCCCGTCCCCGTCCCCGTCCCCGTCCCCGTCCCCGTCCCCGTCCCCGTCCCCGTCCCCGTCCCCGTCCCCGTCCCCGTCCCCGTCCCCGTCCCCGTCCCCGTCCCCGTCCCCGTCCCCGTCCCCGTCCCCGTCCCCGTCCCCGTCCCCGTCCCCGTCCCCGTCCCCGTCCCCGTCCCCGTCCCCGTCCCCGTCCCCGCTCCCGCTCCCGCCCCCGCCCCCGTCCCCGTTCCCGTTCCCGTTCCCGTCCCCGTCCCCGTCCCCGTCCCCGTCCCCGCTCCCGTTCCCGTCCCTGTCCCGCTCCCGTTCCCGTTCCCGACCCTGTCCTCTTCCCCTGGATGTGCATGTCCAGGTCCAATCATTCCACCGTGTGGGACTTCAAAATAAATATCATTTTCGCAATCACCATCCCATGAAACCTCAAGAACGACATCCACATCGATTTTCATGTTACTACTTACCCCATTTACACCTTAAGGGATGATTTTCAAAATAACAAAATATGTGTTTGCCTATTTATTTTTAGACATGCTCCAACGAAGTTTAAAGTTGTAATGTATATTTTATATTATTTTTCCATACAAAATTTAAACCCCATTTTCACCCCATTAGGGGTTAAATCATGTCCACCGTGTTGGACTTCAAAATAAATCTCATTTTCGCAATCACCATCCCATAAAACCTCAAGAACGACATCCATATCGATTTTTATGTTTACTCACCCTATTTACCCCTAAGTGGTTGATTTTCAAAATTACAAAATATATGTTTGCCTTTTTATTTTTAGATGTGCTCCAACGAAGTTTAAAGTTGTAATGTCTATTTTATATTATTTTTCCATACAAAATTTGAACCCCATTTTCACCCCTTTAGGGGTCAAATCATGACCACCGTGTTGGACTTCAAAATAAATGTCATTTTTGCAATCATCATCCCAGAAAACCCCAATAACGACATCCATATCTATTTTTGTGTTTTTTTACCCCTTTTCACCCCCATTGCATCCCCATAGGGGTTTAAATACTAACAATAACAATATACGTTGCGTTAGATTTCCATCCATAAGCCTAAATTATAAATTTAGCGATTTTTACTTCGAAAATAAAGGATTTTCTTCAATACACAACTTCATCCCCCTTTTGACCCCTTCGGGGGTAGAATTTTGAGAAACGCTGAGACCCGTATTTATTTATTTTCAATGGTCAGTCTAAACACAAAATTTGAAGAACCTAGCTTCAAAACTGAGGGACTTTCATACAAACTTTGATCCCCTTTTTTACCCCCTTGGGGGGTGAGTTTTGAAAAATCCTTTCTTAGTGCACCCCTAGACCTCATAAGGAACCTACGTGCCAAATTTGGAGTCTCTAGACCCAGCGGTTTGGGCTGTGCGTTGATAGATCAGTCAGTCAGTCAGTCAGTCAGTCATTCAGTTTACGATTTTATAAATATAGAAAAACAAAAAGAATTACATTATTATAATGTGACTTCTTTCCGAACATACAACGCCGAATTTAACCGAACTGATGGAATTTCCACGAGAGGACCTAGAACTTTCTCTGTCGTTCAACAAAAAAAAACAACAAAAAATTGTTCTACCATGATAACGCGCCTGTCGTCAATGGTTGTGGTCGCCATACTCCATGAATTGCGGATTAATGCGGATCGAATTGGTAGGTACCGCATGCACCCTTCCCCAAGTCTGGCACCGTCACAGAATACATAATATTACAAGTGCCCTGTGCCACAGAATAACTAATAGTACAAGTAGCCTGTGCGCTTCCACTTATTCCCAAACCTGAAGAAATGGTTAGTTGGCCAGAGATTTTCAGTGAAGTCATTGTCGCCGTAGGTAGATGAGTATTTCGAAGAGTTCATGAAAATATCTTTTCAAACTGGTGTAACGGCATTGGAGAAGCCCTGGACTAATTGCATCGAGGAAGAAGAAAACTACGTTGAGAAATAAATTAATTTTAAATATATATTTTTTAAGTTTTTATCAATCTGCCCTTGTAGGTACACTTGTATGTACTCATGTACATGAGATGTATGTACTGTAGTCAGTACATACATACAAGTATGGTAGAGTCGAACCAAAGTAGAGCATTATTATTGTACTATTATAACTTATAATATATTTAGTTTTGACGCATCTAGGTATATCTCGGATGCAAATGCTTATCAATCAATAATTACCCTTGCAATATTTAAACTCTAAATGCTAGATTTTTAACTAACCTCTATTTTAAAACAAAGTGAGTGACTCTAAGAGCCCCTTTACATTAGCGTTCCTCCAGTGTAAGCTTTACTCGAATGTTTGCGTTGCGTTGCTAGGGTAGCGTCTTAGAATAATAATACCCAGAACGATAGTTCTCTACAAAGAGCACTGACAAAAGTGGGGCAACTAAAACAGCCAAATTGGACCCGTTTTCAGATTTTTATTTTCCATTATTGCCTAATCATACCGAATAAGTACAAAACAGTTTAAATTTTCCTACATTTATTAGATTAGTTACAATATTTTTGGATTTTAGTTACGAATAGGTAACGTATGAAGGATACAAATCTGAAAACTAAGCCATTCTGGCTTAGTATTAGTTGCCTTACTTTGCATACGAGGACACGGCTTCTAGGTGTTATTATTCTAAGGGTAGCGTGTACAAACAACGCAACGCAGCCCGAAAACTATCCTTATCAACTGAAAAGAAAGACTTATCGAACTTACCGAATGATAATATCACAATGTTTTTTTTTTACATTTTTGAACTTTTAGTTTCCATAGCTCGGCTTGGATTGAGATTCATTTTTAAATTATTCTGAAATAAAGAAAACAAGGTTTGGTTAATTCGGGCCAACGTCATTTTGTTAAACTACATACTTCCATCAAGTATACCCTAGATGTCTGGTCAGACTCTCAAAAATTTCCCAGCGTCCCACTTACAAACTGGGCGCTTATTTTGCACAAAGTGAGTGATATAAAATGTGAGTTTGTACAAAATAAGAGGTGATTATGTACAAAATAAACACCAAGGACGCTATTTGAGGTGCCATTTTTGCGTGCTGTTTTAGTTCGTGAAGCGTTATCTAGGATATTCTTAATCGAAGGCTACATAAGACAGTAATACAGTGGGGGATCGCAAATGTGAAGACATTTGGATAAACTATACCTATTGGACCGGCTCTTTAGGTATTTTCCGTTATTCTCATACCGTTCAAAACTTAGGCAATCTTTAAAGAAAATTTATACTTTTTTAATGTAATGCCATAGGTTGCTGAAAGATCCTACGGATCTGATATATATGTTAGGCTCAAAAACCGAAATCGCTCATTGAGCGAAAACCGCTCACATCGTGTTGTGGTCAGTGCCACGAATCCACAACACGAAATCAAATAAAAAACCCACGCGCAGATATCGGAAATCACTGTGCGTCTGGTCATTCGAATTATATCTATTATAATCTTACTTATTATAAAACCTATCACATGCCGCCATTTTCGATCCCTGTCTTTAAATGACCGAGTTATAATTTATGTTTGACGACGGCTTGGCGCAGTGGCAGCGATCCTATTTCTTGAGCCGTGAATTGGCTCAATAAATAGAATCGCTGTTGTTTTCAAATTTGTTAAAAAGGTTGTTATATTGAGACATCGTTTATTTTTCCTGTAATCTTTACATAAACTACTATCACATATAATTATTTCAGATCTTTCTCTTTGCAAACATCGCAGATAAGTGCGGGGATTGTATTTTTTTTTTACATTTTTCATCATAAGTCGAAAACTATGGCCTAAAAAAAAAGGATTTTTTTTAAAATGAACAGAGACCCCACATGCCCTAGTCGCCTCACTTTAAATTTTTAAGACTCCTTTTCAGTCCCTGTTGTAAAAAAAAAAAAAATTCATTCTTATTTTCAAAATAGTTGAGCAAACGTCATCTTTATTACGTATTAGTAGTTCTCGAGATATCCAGCTGTGACAGACAGACAGACTGAGTCACACCATAACGATTCCTTTTTACCATTTTGGTACGGAACCCTAAAAATAAGGATTGCAACTGGTTTTCGCTTGTCAAAGTTACAGTTATTTTTCTATCCCCAGGGAATAATACTATTTTTACCCTTTATAGTTTTCTGTGCCCTAACAACGTGAATGCAAAATTTCATGATGATCGGTTAAATAGCTAAATATTATAACTTAAAAGGTAACAAACAAAATCACTTTCGTAATTTTATAATATGGTTACTACTATTTATTATAATACTCGTAGTTAGAAATAACATCGATAGATTAACGTGAATATACGATTGGTTAAATTCCAGAGCGAATATATCACCAGGTTTAGTTGCGAGCACTTGGTAATTCAGTTAGCGTTTATGCGCTACGATGCACTTTCTTGATTAGTCGGCGAAGGCCCACAGGGAGCACCTACCTCTTTGATCTTCCAAATGTCAAGGGGGTTTTGCGAGCTAATTTTTCTACTCGAGTGTACACATTCTTTTAACGAAACAGTATATTTTGTGATATAGGTGTTTTCGTTTCTTTGTAGATGGAAGTAGGGGTGCATTGTGAGCTAAATAACAAAATGAACCCACGTTTGTGTACGCATTTCTTTTGTTACCCGCATCTTTTTACGTCATAGAGTAATTGAATTAAACTAAAAGACAAAGTACGGTCGCCGCCGATCGGTTGGATCCTTAGTCGGTCAAATTCCCAAAACATCAAGCGGTTTCAAAATGTCAAGTTTCTGAAATATCAAATGCCTAAAATGCCAAGTTCCCAATATATCAAATTTCCGAAATGTCAAATCCCATAATGTCAATTTCCCAAAACGCCAATTTCCCAAAATTTCGAATTCTCTAAATGTAATCTACGAAGATAAAGCCTTTCAGTTAAGAAAATGATAGGAGGTAATAAATTACACACTACTCGGATGTAATGTGATATTAATATTCTCTCATCATTCCTTGTGTTTATTCATTATTTAATTAAATTGTCAATATATACTACATTATTCATTATTTAATTATATTGTCAATATATACTACAATAATAGTTTTAGTTACAGGAATTGAAATCAAAGTACCTTAAACCTATTACTTTATATTAGGTAAGCTTCATACTTATGTTTAGTTTTTTGGTCAGATAATAAATGTTACTTGTTACAACATTATATATTAATTGGTAAAAATTTCATTTTTATACAACATAATTATATCTATATATATTTTTTGGACCAGTTAATTGCACTGTCCAAATTACCTATCAGTTGATACTTAGTTTGCTTAAATTGCTAAATGCTGACTGAGATTATTGACAAAACCTAAACCCAGGTGGCGCCATCTTTGGGTCATAGATACTTGTTCCACCACTTTAGTGAGTGACAAAAAGCGATGATGACCAGTAAACCACGCTGAATCCAACAATACCATTTGTTGAACCTTTTCAGTCCTAGAAACTTCAAGTGACCTTTGGCCTCTCTACCACGCGCCACCGAGCTTCTCCAACTATTAATCAATTAAGACAAAATATAGCAAAATAATCGTGGTTTATGATAGAGATTTAGGAAACTGTTATTCTTAGAAAGTTTTCTCACATTTTAAGTGAATTCTCTAAATTGACAAGCCTTAATCGACTTTTAACTTAATTTTACTTTATGTTTTCAAAATATTATGATAACGAACTGGCGAGCATCAAAGGGATGTTTACGGCAATAAACGTGTAAATCGGTTCGATGTATTTTTAAGAAATTTTAAAGAGAGGGCTCTTGAGTGCCAGATAAAGTGACTGAGCGGTGTCGCGGCTCTGATGGCACTTGTACTGAGAGCCTCTCCATCGAGAGGCCTTCGCCTTTGTACCACTCTAATTATTAACTCCATAGATGCCACTTTTCTGTGTTTAACGCGACTGAATGACCATTTTTTTCCTAATCCGTATTATACATTTTAGAATAATTTGCTCAAAGATTTTGAGTCCAAAAAAGCAACTTATTGCATGCATGTAACAAAAAATTATCGTATTGCATGGACATTCGGCAGTATTGTATTTATCAGGCAGATAAAGAAAAATAAAACATATACCTACATCCATATCATTACGAACATTATTACATAATGTTGAGTTCTCTAACATGCGGCCGAATGTGGGCAGTCATGAATACTAAATTAGCTTGTTTATCAGCTATGCACTGCAGTTAAAATAAAACATTTCATGCCGCTTTTTAAGTTCAGTTTTTTGACAATGTTAAAATATAAATCTATCACTTCTGATTGTACATAAAAACAATAACCGGCTGAAGGCATCCAGTTGTGGCAAAAAACTGATAACTGTTTTCTATGTGTGTTTTCTTCATTATTGTACTTTACCTTGTTTATAGAGACATTTAAAAGTGTCATAATTATTTTCGGTCCCATACTGATTTTCCTGTCATTGTTATTTTAACTACCCACCCCCCTATTTATTGTATGAAATTGACAAGCTTACTGAACATACTTTTATACACTTACTTCAATTCAAAGCTTCATAGTCAATAGTTCAATAGTTAGCATAGCGTTCAATTCAAACGGATAGAATACTGGCCATTTGATCCTAGAAGGGTAAACACAGCTTACTACTTGTATCAAAGACTTTATTTTTAATATTCCAGGCAAGTGACCATCGACTAAGCTTAACGCAGTTGGCGTCCAAGGTCAGGTATTGGAAAACTAACAGACTAAGGGCTTATTTTTCAATGCCTAGATAGAGCTTTATCCATTTGATAGCTATTTATAGGTAGATATTATACTGCCAAATTAAAAATGCTTATCATTCATTTGTCTGTCACAATTTTGAATGACTTTTATTAGATTTGGTTAATATTTCTAAAGAGATTTAAAATGACGTGTTTTTTTAAAATCAAAAACACATTTCTACAGAATATCCTCGTGAAGCATTCTTTTGAATCTGATTTTGATTGTGATGCAAATCTATAGCGGCACGTGAATTCCGGAAAATAAAAGGTGACCTTTGCCTGCCGCCGCCTCCACGTGCAAAAATTGCATTACTTTCAGCATGAATGTCGTCTTTGTAGTTATTTTAAAATAACGTTAGTAAGATTTTTCTGACTTTTCACAGGCTTAAAGATAAATGACAACAGTCTGTTCTTCAATAATGTGAACATTATTCGAGTAACAATCCTGTCGCGATCGAAACGGATTTGCTGGAATGAGTTAATTCCAGTGCCGATTTACACCATTCCTGTGGCGCTGGCATTCCATTGCTTGATTCAATCGCTGTGATCCGGATATCAGTTTTGTCATTATCAACAAATATCTTACATACAATCTAGATCGTAATCGGAAATCATTGAATCGGAATCGGAATCATCATAAAATTTTTGTGAAAATACTTTATGAACTCATAGGTTTTTTTGGTTACGATTTATTCTTAACCCGGCGTCATTGTGGCGGAAAAAAGTTACACTAACGTTGAGGTGGGTCATCATGACCCTGGTTACAATTGTTAAAATTTTGAAAATTTTGCCTAGTATAAAATAATTTTTAATTTTTGAAATTTTATATTAATTGTAAATACTGTATTTATAATCAGTAGCAGCAATAAAACACATTGGTAATGAGAGAAATAATCTTTATTTTTCGTTTTTCTTATAGACTATTAATTATACAACAAAACTGTAACTCTTTTCTTAATTTTCTTTTATCAACAAAAAACAATATCGTTTCTAACAAAAATAATACTTAAATCAAATCTATACTACCTTACCTCTCTATCATTGGAAGATAAGAACGAACGACGAACACTAACATGATCTTCATATAAAATATATATAAAAAGTATATGGCACAAAATAGCATCGTCGCCGTTGAGCTGGGTCATAATTACCCTGTCGCAGGTTCACACACGTGTTGCTCCTTGCGCGGGTGATGGACGAATGCACAGAGAAAGCAATACTAAATGAAGTGAGATACGTAAAGAGGAGGGGTGATCTTTAGCTGCAGCTACTGAGACAGACAGTTGTGTGTGGCAATTATTTCTAAGCAGTTTTCCGTATGCAAAACATGCAGGGTCATATTGACCCTGCCTCAATGACGCCGGGTTAATGACGCTGTAAAAATATTTAGTTAAAAAGTACTAAATAAGGGGGCAAGAAGTGAATTATTATTTTGTACTGTGTGTACAAGTGAAGTAACAAGTATTTAGAACTAAGTACTTATATGTATAAAGTAACATCAGTTAGCACAATACGATTTTATTATTTAGGTAACTATCACTGATGAGCTAAATCTATCGATTAGTACATAAAAATATTCATAAAGTAAGCTAGTCACTGGATGGTATATACCATATAGTAGTTAATTTACCTATTTTAATAAATTAAACTTACATTAGCTCGATGGCTCGAACTCCGTGGTAATTTATAGCGACACGCGAAAGTAATATTACTGATATTATTAATTAGTTACCTATTTTGTATTATACTTTACCCTAACCTGAATTGACCATAGTTCATTTTTATGACTACCGTAGCGCAGTTTACAAGTTTTCAAACAAGGAACAGAGATAAATTAAAAAAAATACTGTTAAAACACAAAACATTGCTTAATTTTGTTAGTAAACCACCAAATGACAAATAGGTAAAAGTAGTGTATTTCATTGACAAATATTTTTTGATGTTACAACCTTGATGATTCGATTACCTACACGAGCGAAGTTGATGAGTTCAGGTCACTGGCTATAGCCACAGAATACATGTCATGAAAATTGCATTGCAGCGGCGCAGTCACGGCATGCGGCAGAACGGCGCGGTCGACAAAAACATCCTATTATACCTATGCCCTTACTAATAAAGATTGTATAGCAGATGTATAGTTACACAATGGTTACTACTCTGTCAAACTATTTGAGTTTGATATTAAAAAGAAAGTAACAAAACACTGTGTAACTATGCATCTGCTATACAATCTTTATTAGTATGGAAGCTACTATATAATTGTAACGTGAAGGTATCTGCATATTTTTTTACTTTTTCACGCCTAAAACACTGAAGCAATTTAATTAATTTCAGATTAGATTTACATTGTAGCATGGGGAAGGACATAGTATCTACGGCCTTATTATTAAACGAAGACAAGTTTACACCTGGTTTAATAAAACAATATTACTCCTTACGTTTGACTCTCGCGTCACGTCGCGTCCGACTTACCTCAGTGTCTCAAGACGAAAGTCTATGAACAGTGTGTGTTGCCAGTGATGACTTACGGCAGTGAAACGTGGTCGCTAACTATGGGTCTCATAAGGAGGCTCAAGGTCACCCAGCGTGCAATGGAGAGAGCCATGCTCGGCGTTTCCCTGCGTGATCGAATCAGAAACGAAGAGATCCGCAAGAGAACTAAAGTAACCGACATCGCTCGAAGGATTGCTCAGCTGAAGTGGCAATGGGCGGGACACATAGCGAGAAGAACCGATGGCCGTTGGGGCGGAAAGGTTCTGGAATGGCGACCACGCACCGGACGGCGCTCCGTGGGTAGGCCCCCGACAAGGTGGACCGACGATCTGGTGAAGGTCGCGGGAAGCCGCTGGATGCGGGCAGCGCAGGACCGATCGTCGTGGAGATCCTTAGGGGCTGGAGGAGGGACGCTCAAGTGTTCCGAGCGCCCCTTCAGGTAGGAGACGCCTCGGAGCGCCACACGGAGAGTTCTGTAGAACTGGAGTAGATACCAGCACAGATCGGGGAAGCGGAGACTGCCACAACTGCCCCGCTAACCCCGATCATTTGTGGAGAGGGAACACCGCAGGGGGTTTAGCAGGTAGGCCTTCGTACCGGACCCGGCAAGGCCTTGACCGGGAGTTTTATATTCGTATTCAATCTAATAGAAGACGAATGTAAAGCTCTTGGCGTTGGCTTGTCGGACCATGTACGAAGGAGAGTCCTGGACTCGCCGGATTTACTCCCAACATCCGGAAGTCTATAAAAGAGTCCCCCTGCGTAAAAAAAAAAAAAAAAGATCCTTAGGGGAGGCCTATACCCAGCAGTGGGTGTCGTGCGGCTGATATGATGATGATGATGATGATGACGTTTGACTCTCAAAGCGTCATAATATTCCAAAGCAAACTTATTGGTAAAACTAGGTGTAAACTTAATCTTCGTTTATTAATTATAATAAGGGGGTAAGGGAGTAAAATAGAGGATGAAAGTTCGTATTTGGACTTGAAACAAAGTTCTCGCGGACGAAGACACGAATGGCTTGTTAGTATTTAGAAATTTTAGAGCGACGCGCAAGAAACTTGCGAGAGCTGGCAAGTCCGTGCGTGAGCGTGCGTACGGTCCGTCCTAACGATACGCATTAACCGACCGACAGTTTGTATCATTCATGTGCTAAGCTGACAGCCCGGTTAGCGTATAAAATCTCTATACACACATCCGTACGGTCGGTCCACCGGGCGGTGCAGCACTACATAAGTTTCCATAGCGCGTCGGTCGACCGACGACGGAAGGCATGCGGACGCGCTCGACCGACGACGGTTTCCGTACGCATTGCGTAGCAATATACGCGTGCGTACAGTCGGTCTAGCACTGTACGATTTATGAATTTTCATATAAATGACAAGCCCGACTGACGTACGCACCAAGACGGTCAGTAGAGCACTGTAACCGGCCTAAGTATTAGAAACTTATGGTATTATGGCCATCCTAAGCTTCGCGACCACGCTAGATGCTGCCGCCGCCGTCGCTGCTCGATCCTGCCGCGCCGCCATCGCTCGGCCGCCGCTAATTTCGTGCCCGCACCATTACCTATTAAGCTCGGTTGCGTAGGTAGAGTACACACAGACGCGTACCGCTAATAAAAATATGACACGTGTTAGTAATTACTAATTATGTATCTCGGGGTCAAGATTACATTATTATGGTAGGTATACCTACATTAGAGGTTTAACGAATTTCAATTCAAATTACTGCCTTTGACTAATGTATTTTTAGGTAAACCTAGAATTTCTTAGCTTTTATTATGACGCTTTGAGAGTCAAACGTCATCATCATCATCATATCAGCCGTACGACACCCACTGCTGGGTATAGGCCTCCCCTAAGGATCTCCACGACGATCGGTCCTGCGCTGCCCGCATCCAGCGGCTTCCCGCGACCTTCACCAGATCGTCGGTCCACCTTGTCGGGGGCCTACCCACGGAGCGCCGTCCGGTGCGTGGTCGCCATTCCAGAACCTTTCCGCCCCAACGGCCATCGGTTCTTCTCGCTATGTGTCCCGCCCATTGCCACTTCAGCTGAGCAATCCTTCGAGCGATGTCGGTTACTTTAGTTCTCTTGCGGATCTCTTCGTTTCTGATTCGATCACGCAGGGAAACGCCGAGCATGGCTCTCTCCATTGCACGCTGGGTGACCTTGAGCCTTCTTATGAGACCCATAGTTAGCGACCACGTTTCACTGCCGTAAGTCATCACTGGCAACACACACTGTTCATAGACTTTCGTCTTGAGACACTGAGGTAAGTCGGACGCGAAGATCTAACAATAGATCCAAATTAAATAGTTCTAAAATTACGCCTGAACTTTAAGCGCTGTTCCGTAAAAATAGTTTGATTCTAAAAGCTTGACGACCAAGGTTTTATTAAAATGCCAGTGTAATTAAATGCTCTTCAATAGTAGTTTATGATACTGATGCATAATGAGGGGTATTAAAACATGAGTGTGTGTTTAAAAACCGAGCCGTAGGCGAGGTTTTTAATAGTATCACACGAGTGTTTTAATACCTAGTTATGTGCAGTTTCATACACTACTTTATCTACACTCATACATTTGGGATTGAACCTACTAAATAAAAGATCAACGTTAGAAAAGAGAGAGAGACTTTGGTTGTATTAGCTATGTACCTACCTTGTAATAAGTCATTTCCTTAGCTGCATCTAAAATAATTTTGCAGAGCCAATTTTTTTCACATTTTTAAGCAAGAATAAAAAACACCTACGAAATTCAGTATAACAAAATGTAAAAATTGAAATCAAAATTCCAAACTTTTTTCGTAATGCTCTAAAAATGGCGCGCAATAAGTCATCGATCACCATAGAGTGCATTTTAATCATGGAAAGTATGTGGGAAAATATCGTTGTTTTTTTTTAATATCACGGCACTACCTTCTTCTTGGATTTGCCCTGTATCGTAATGAGAAAAAAAGTTATTTTATGATGCAGCTGACTGCATCGTAATGAGTTTTTTTTTTAATTTTACCTATTTACGAAAATAAAGTACGTATTTATATTACCTTTTTTGAATTCATATTTGGAACATTACGTTTTGAGTGTAGATAAAATTGTTTAAATGTAAAAGAAAACGTAATATCAAATCAATCAAAAATCATTCCAAATCCATTCTTAAAAAATTGAAACAATAAACATTAAAATAATAAGCGATATTATGTTTTGTCAAACAAAATAACACATTCTACCTACATAGGTATCTAAAGTAAGTGTCAAACCCAGATTTGATCGTATTCCGTTTCCGAGTTTGACTGTCTTCCAAGTTGGTCAACATAATATTATGCACTGCACTGCAACGATTATTCACATCCAATTAAGTCACATTAAAAAGCAAAAAACCTTTATAAAGCAATCGATGCAAATTGGGACACCGCAGTACAGCTAGGAAAATACGAAACATGCGATGGAAACTTAATTGCTTCATGTTGCTTTACAAACTATCAAATTCCCAGAACATAAAAGGATTTTATCATGTCCATCAGCCATTTTTGATGTCCCCACTGCTGGGGCACAGGCCTTCCTTGTGGGGTAAGGAGGATGGGCCATAACCCACCACGCGGGCCCAATGCGGATTGGTGGGTATTGACGACTGCAAATGCAGCCGGGACCAACGGCTTAACGTGCCTTCCGAAGCACGGAGGAGCTCGAGATAATAAATTTTTGGTCACCCATCTGACCCATCTCTTGACCGATCCTTGCGAACGTTGCTTAACTTCTGCAATCGCTGGGCCAGGCGCTAAACCACTGCGCCACCGAGCTCCCCATAAAAGGTCAAAATACTGTGAATATTTTCTACTAAACAAGCAACAAATACACATAAGTGATTCACTATGAAACGTTAATTTTTTTAGGTTTTCAACAAATACGTGTACCAGAGTTTTGCACAAAATAGATTTAAAATAGAGTTTTTGGTAATCCTACTACCTAATACTTACCACCCATAAGGGCATCAAAAATGGCTGATGGACTACCTAATATAACATTAGAAATGTAAAAGCTTGCATGTTTAGCTGTTTGTTACTCAATCACGCAAAAACGGCTGAACGGAATAGGGATGTTGACTATTTTTTTATTTTATGTTACATAAATTACCTCTCAAAAAAAGAAACTTTGGTAAAAGAATTAATTCGCTAGCATGAAAACTGCCCGAGATATCACAGTGAGAAATGCACACAAATGGACTCGATCAAAAACGCTCCATACTAATGGCTTGCACGTTATGACGTCACGCCGTGGTAGTTTGTATGCAACGCATAGGAAATTTGTTCAGCAGCTATATTAAATATTGTGTTTATCAAAATGGTTTCTTAGACAAATTTGCTATACATTTTACGGACTAATTAAAGGTATCATTTATTTTAATAAATTTTGTACTTTTTAAATGGACTTGTCCACCCAACTTTGAAGGGTCATAAAACAAATAATATGCAATATATAAAACCAAGAGGTATACAATTTACTCTAAAAGTTTAATATATTTACGATTTTTATTAGTATTTCGTTATTTTATTCATTAGTCAACATCCCTATTGTTTGTATATACATTTAGTTTTTAACCTGGATCTTGGATCAGTATTAAAAGTATCCTAATGTTTTATATTAGGATACTTTTTATACTGATCCAAGATTCCATAAGATCTAAGCGGTGAAACTGAAAAACCACCCCTTTTTTGTTTTTATGACAAACAGAACGACATTGTGTTTTATTTTTGCCCATAAATGGGGTTGATTTATCGAATCAATTGTCAATTTGCGTCTAGGGTCACTTTGCAGTTTTTCATACAAAACTTAATTTCTCAGCCATGTGGGTTGTCTACCACATTCAGCTTCACAGGGGTATTACCAAAAAGCCTGTTTTTTTTCAACGGTGCACTTGAAGCGTCCAGCAATTCCTTTTTAATTGGTATTTCGTATAGTGTTTTCAGTCATTGTTGGGTCAAGGTGGATTTGAAAATAAATGTTAATTCCTGGAATGGAAGCTGGACGCAATATCAAAGGCTTCGTGACGTTATTGGCTCCGTCTAGCCTTTGATGTTGTTTGCTTTTGTACTGTACAGGGTCATCGGGCAAGGTCAAGAGTACTATCGTGTAGCTTTGTGCAATGTTGACAGTTCGACTTAATTAAATCTGCCCGTTGCACGTCGAGGCTATCTACAGGCAATTACAATGTTCTTTGGCTTTGATCTGGCCAGTGAATGACGTAGCTTCTATTAACATTGCTAAAGGTGAACATGAAAGGTCAGCTTAGATTACATGTTGTGTAGGATTGGAAGTATGATTATGAAAAAAAATATTGTAAAAAAAAGTAAGCACGGTA
Organism: Agriphila straminella; assembly: GCA_950108535.1. NCBI lineage: Eukaryota > Metazoa > Arthropoda > Insecta > Lepidoptera > Crambidae > Agriphila > Agriphila straminella. The sequence goes on from OX467303.1 coordinate 16,487,546, forward strand.
AACGGTAGAATTAAGTTAAAGCACAGAATAGATAATAGTACTACCTATATAATAGTACTAGCGTACAGAAGTTGCACTCCATAAAATCGTTTAAATAAATTGCGACTCTTGCTCCGACACAATAAAGTGCAATTCAGGTCGCACAGCACTCCCTTCGCTCCAAAATATTCACCTAGTAGTTGCCTCTCTTTCTATCGCATAGGTCTTTCTTATCTTTTCTGATGTAAGAGCTGAGGAACGTTTGAACGACAGAGCGTTAAAGAGCATTTATCAGTGAAGGTTGCGGGAAGCAGCTGAATGTGGGCAGCGCAGAAGCGATCGTTGTGGAGATCCTAGGAGGAGGCCTATACCTTTACACAGCAGTGAGTGTTAATGTGTGGCTGATATGATAAATGACGCTTGGCTACGTTATTCTAACAATTTAATACTTATGTTTTATCGTTAATAAGTAAAATCAACAGCTTTAATACTGAAGCACGTAAGGGCTTAAATTAAAAATAGACTTCACAAGATCAAATACCCTGTTTCACTGAAGTCAACTGAAGTGCAGTATGATTATAGGAAAACAATATTCAATCTTATGCACGCTATAATAATGTTTTATGCCCCAAGGCCTGGAACTTCACGCGATAATGTCAACCGCGCTATTTAATACTATTTACGTGGAATAGTTCGGAGCACTTCATAGTTTGCAACTAGAACGAGTAAATAATATTGCAGTACGGCAATGCATCTTAGTTAAGCGGATCGATTGAAGGTACGGCTAACTTGTTACCCTACGTTAAACGACTTAGCATAAGATAGTAGTAGTAGTAGATATCTATTTTCGTACCTAATTATTATTTATCGTGCAATTTTACCTTGGTTGGGTTTTAGTTTTTCCACTTCTTTTAAAATCCTGGTCCTCGTCTCCCATCAGATAACTTAGCAAGCCGATTCTAACGAGCCCAAACTCGATGGGGTTGTATGGTTTTATTACAGAGTGCCTGTGGCCTTTTTCCAACTATCTTCAAATCAGCTCATTGACCCCATATTATTCCATTGCCTTCGAGTGCGTACCTATGTTCAAAGTTTCAAGTATCTAGCTCATCGCGAAACTAGTATAGAATCGTTTGCTTTTGTGGACAAACAGTAAAAAAGTTTTACTGTGACCATGGAGTTACAAGTGAACATGTGCCCGTGGGCTACGGTAAGCTTATCGTATTAGATAAGTAATAATTACGTATACAACGTGTAACATAAAGGGGGTATCAACCCGAAAGGAGGTCAATGTACGCGTTAATCTAAACACCTTCAAAAAGAATAAAAAAAACGACTTTCCATAGAAAATTTGAATTTGCCGCCATCATTTTGTATGGAGAGATCATTTTTTATTTGATTTTTTTTCTGTTGGAAGGTGTTCAGTTTCACGAGTATATTGACCGCCTTGGTTGATCCCTTTCTGTTACACGTTGTATAAAACACTACGAAACATTTTTGATGTGATATTACAAAATAATGTTTCAATATTTGAAGTAAAAAAAATAACAAGGTACAAAGATTGCCCGCATTTCGAAAGGTCGTATTATACAACGTCTTACAAAATAACCCCTAATGCCGAATATGGTCAATAGGGACCATCAAAATGAACATCACATCTTATACTATTGGCACAGAATAGATATAAGTACTTGCACCAACTCTGAAATCCCGAAAAAAAATCAGCTGTTTCATAAATTTTAAATTTATCGTTAATATTTTTTGTATGAAACAGCTGTATTTTTGCGCAATTTCAGAATTGGTGCCATAGTAAAAGTTGTTTAGTTTGATGGTCCCTATTGACCATATTTGGCATTAGGGGTTATTTTGTAACAAGTTGTATATTTGCAATAATTGCAACTTTCCTGCAGAAAATATTTTCCTGCAGAATTATCGCTTCGCTGTTCGTGTGCTAGTTAAAGTTAAGTCACGTAAAATTTTGCTAATAATGCAAAATCTTTAAAATAGTAGTAAGTATTGTATTATTGTGTGAGTTAAACTATATTTCAATATAGCTTGGGAGGTCACAATTTACATTTAAATAATGAGAATTAACTATTGTAAGTGTAAATCGATAAACTCGATACTTTCTTTAAATTCTATGAATAATGGACGTAGATTTGTGTAGTACACAGGACAATAAGTCAGGTTATACAGGTAAACTGCGAAAACAGCTTTTATTACGTAGGGCATAAAGGCGGTCTCAAGGTCAACATGTATAGTCTGAGGTGCCGTCGTGTATAGGAATACATACAACAGTTTGTACTTGGGAGAGGAATGGAATATTGCACGGACTCAGTAGTGTCAACCATTTTATTACCTATTTAATAATCGTGTAACATACATAAAAAATATACAAAGATTACGACGAACTGAGAACCTCCTCCTTTTTTGAAGTCGGTTAAAACTAGGTACGTATAGTGCTCTATTTTTATACTTAAGTGTAAGCTTTCAGTGTCACGGTGCCGGTGTTAAGCTTCGTTGTTCTGCTCTTTCCGTACAGCACTAAAATGGATCTAGACACGATGCTTTCACGATTCACACCGTCAGAATTAATAGATAAATGAAGGCATTTCAAACTTGCACTCCTGTTTTAAACTCACCAGACTTTTGGCCAATCTGAACATGAAACAGGAATTTAGATTCGTATGATATATTGTAGCCGGTTTCAGACGTAACCGGCCCCCAGACCGACCTTCTTCATAAACTACGACCCCAACAATTTCAGATTCGGTAGGATATATCGGGCTTCATCGGGCGACGGCGACGACGTCAGCCGTGGCGGTACGCGCTTTTTGACTCTTTAAATCTATGATAGAGACCTGAGTACTACTGCCGCACGTCAGCAGGCCGGTAATCGTACTGCGTAAGGGCATCTTTTCTTTTCATATAAAAGAAAGTCGTGCGGAAAAAACAAAAACGCGCGTTTGCAGTTTATTCACACAATATTCATGATTGTACGAGGAATTATTTATTAAGCACATAATAATTGGCAATTTTTGTAACCATTTTTTCTTCGTTGTTGTGATAGTGACAGCTCTTAAAATCAAAAGTCAAATTGGGTCAGAAATTGAATGAGTCTGGTACAATATTCCCTACAATATCGTATCAATGTCCAAATTTGGTATATTGAATGTATGACCGACAGTGCTAACTTGTGCGTACGGACTTTCTAAGACAAAACAGTCTCAATGATGATCAGTAACGATTTTTGTTTAGTGGCTTATCAGAAAGCTTATGCTACCACATGATTAACAGCTGTAAAGAAATTTTTACGATATCTCTTAGACCTGAGAAGTTATACGAGGTAAAACATTGTTATTTTGGGGGGTCCTTATGACGTCATCGCGACGTACGCGAACCTTATGTCGAACGTGATAAAGCACATATTGCATTGAGCTTGGCATTTCCTTCAAACTCTTATAACTCAACTATTTCTAGACGGATTACAAAAAATCTTTTACTAGGTTTCTCAATAATAATATGTTATTATATTAAATCAATAAAACTATAGGATTCAAACATGTTACTGATCCTCATTACTACAACATCGGGCTAATCTTGATGTTGACGATAAAGTACGGAATCCATTCTGATCGAGTCAGTTAAAGTGCGAAATATTTCTAAAAGTCATAACCATAATGTGCACTCTAACTGGTTTACGCACTTTAACGGTAACAGTGACACTTTGTGATACCCACGCGGATTTGACTAGCTCTGCAACCGATGAATATTTTAATATTTTCAATATTAGTGACCTTAGCATTGAATAGGTAAGTACGACCGACGCAGTGCTCACTAATTTGATTCAGCCAAAATGCTTGAACGCAAATTTCAAAATGTTGTTTGACGAGCTATTGTAGCATACAATTCAATAGCGGCTGGATAACAGTAAACAAACATCCAGTTTCCACGATAATAGTCAAATAGACCTTGAACCTTGGTTTGTATTGTTTGCACACAACCAGGAATTGTATGCAATAATGAAGATACATACAGTTGTTTTGCGTGAACGTTATTCGTAAAAATTGTATAAGTACAATTGGTTTCATCTTCTTTTGAATTTTTATATTATGCTTTTTGACAGTAATTACCATTATAAGTGGGGTCTATACATCGATCATCTATACCTGAGGATTTAGCACATCATACAATAACAAAGCTGAAATGTGGCACATGCCGTTTGACAAATCACGCGGCACTAAATGACAAGTCTTGGGGGACTTTCATAGTGGGCTGCGTTTTTGGGGAGTTTGAGGTGTCCCACAAATGCCATTGTCATGCAATATCCACAGGTATCAAAGTGTCTATACAGTGATAATTAACCAATAACGAAAAATTAGTCATTTTAAACTGAACAATGAATAAAATTTATTCTAAATATTGCCGCATAATAATGATTATGAATAAGCTTGTTTGTATCATAGTTTTTTTTGTAAAATGATCATACTGCTGAGAAAGCCGGAAAAAAAGTAACTAGAAATTGACAGAGCATATTGAAAATGTATCATAAGTCATCACGCCGAGATAATAACGACGGATAATAGTCGGATAGGTATTATGGTGATTGCGGTGGCTTTCTCAAAACGAAAGGTAAAATGGAAGCAGGGGATTAATGTTTAAAGCTGGCTTTTCCTAAATTATCGCCGCCAAAGCCAAATCAAATGTATGTACATACATCGGTGCCATCATCTTTTCCGTTGACGGCCCGATGACGGCTGCGGCGGCGGACAAGCGGCGAATGGTACCGAAATAAGCTGCCTGTGATACAGATTTAGAAATGGTCGAGCAATCCCGAGGTGTGTTGCTCGGTTCGTTGTAGGACTGAATGAACGGTGGCGAGTGGCGATGTTGCCGCCTCAGCGCAAACAATACAACACATTTTTACCTTACTGCAAGCAAAGGGTTATGTTTATATTTCTTATTACGTGAACGTTTCATGAAATTATGGGATTTTTATTTCTAGATTATTTATTTTTTGGTGATAGAACAATACCTACCACTTATCAACTTACCAGATTTATTAATCTAAAGAAAAGAATTGAAAAAACTAAGATTCTTTGAATCCACAAAAGCTCTGCCTGCAACGAAGTGTATTTTTGTTATTCGTACTGTATTTGTGTAAGTTTATTGATTTTGTATAGGTAGTTATTGTAGGTATAAGCTTTTATTTTTATATTGTTAATTTTGTATGTAGTTGCCACACTGTTTTTATATCCATTCTCTGAATCAAAGGTTGTCTGGAAGAGATCGCTTCCAGCGATATGACCACCTTTGCCCACCATTAGTCTTAAGTTTTAAGTTATACTGTATTCCTTTTTAATGTGTGTGCAATAAAGAGTTAATCTTTCTATCTATCTTTCTAAGAACTTTTAATTTTTTTTTTATTTTATTTATTTGGTTCACCAACAGCTATTACATCGACACTTATTCTAAGTAATTTAGATTGTGTTATTATGCTAAATGCACAGCCAATTACAGGTAAACACCTCATGCAAAATGGCAAAAGAAGCCTTTCTACCTACTTAAATATAAAAAATATTTTTTTTTTAATAATATAGTGCATATATGTGTGTATAGTGCATATTATGCACTATTACCTTCAACTACAGAACAAAAACAAAATCTATTTAGAGACAAAACTTTTTTTTTAATTTAGTAGATTTCTCTAATTCTTCTAATTTCCATTAACATAACAAATTGTTATCGTTTGGAAAGACCCGATAGAAACGAACGCCTATGACGTCAGAGATACTTACGTCACGACCGTCGCTACCAAAGAGAATGTTTAAAATATTCCATACGAGCGTTTTATGTGGTTACCAACGTAAAAATAATTTAACAGACAGACCCTTTTTTATTACGTATTATCTCGGTATTGTAATTATTTGCATCTTCTGAAGAAATTCAAAATAAATAGACAAATTGATTTACTCCATGAATAAAAAAGCATGCTAAAATGCAAGTAAACAAAAATGCTAACAATTCATTGTTAGGCTTAAAAAAATATTATATAAAAATTATAATGAAATATCTATATTATCAAGACAATCACAATTTAAAAGACCTTCCTTGAAACATTATTGTGAGTTTTGATTTCAAAGCTAAAGTTCTTTAACCGCATTTACCTATGTTCTTCGTAACAACATTTATAGCTTCACAAAATCGTCAAAAGTCGATAAAGTTGAGCATTCAGCTCGACTTTCAGCGAGCCAAACCTTTTGGCGTACTATAACTAAGGGTTCATGTAACAACAAGTTAACATTTTGTATAAATCAATATTCTCTTTCATCTCGAATCTCGATTACTCTTTGTAGGTAAAATTTAATGATATCAAGATTTAATTTGACATTTTCGGTGTTGCCCGCAGGTTATGGTGTATTCATTCCGTATTTTGCTTCCAGGGGTACTGGAGGAGGGGGGATGTTCGGTGACGTCAATATCTCTGCCATTTTGGATTCGCTCAGTGTAAGCTACGACAAACGAGTCAGGCCAAATTACGGAGGTCAGTACACTTTTGTATATTTCACATGCGCGTAAAGTTTTCATTTACATTTTTGATGCTGTTTTGTTTAATTGTACATATTTTCGCGAAGCTTTTGCGTTGTGTGATAGCTTTTATTTGAACACTTAATTAATGATATTTATTAAAAAAAAAACAATATAAGTTTACTAAAGCAACTTGTAAACTCGTAGAATTACATTTTAAGCTTTTGTACTATTTGAGGTAATATTATGTATAACTAATTCGAGTAACTTCGACTTCAAGATTTCAAAGTTTTTTAAGAAGATAACAAAGTATTAGAATTGTAGCCTGAAAAATTTGTGTCGTTATTCGCGTTTTAGTTTGATTACTTTTTATGTCGTAGGTACCTACCTATATTTAATCTTTACTGATGGATTCATCAAGTAAAGGACTATTCAAAATATTGTACCTATAAATCCTATAATATTTTGCAACCTCAATCAGCCAAAAGAACAGCAGGCTTACGCAACAGCACCATCGCGATCGTTTCGTGATCGTCAATTTGACATTACAACGTTAACGACGACCACGGCTTTACAATACATGAGTGTCGTTATTTCTTTATTTCTATCGTTATTTCACATGCTAGTGCCCGTGTGCGTGGTTCTAAAAAATATCATAGTTTCGTTTATGGTTCATGTAGGGTAACCACGTAAGTGGCACTCAGAGTACCTATATTTATTAGTCTTTGAAAATAGGTCCTCGGCTATTTTTCTTTTCGAATAATTTGCATAAAGATCAAATATTTATTTCTCACTAAGTATATCGCAATACCTATAAAGTGTTTTTGAGCTAACAAATTACGAAATACTCTATATAATCTGAGAAAATAAGTGTTATGGGTATATAAGTCGTTTTACACATTTTAATTAAAATGTGTAGGAAAACTTTCCATTCGATACTTCTTATAAAAAAATAATACTCGCTTAAAATTTAAAGTATCGTATTTTTCATAGTCACCCTATATTTTTGACTTACAAGATTACTCTAACTCTATGGTAATGACATAGCCAAGACAAAACACACCATTCACGCAACGACATAAAGAGCTACAACCAAATGGATTGTCGTAAACTTTAATCTTTAAGCCGAAACAATGCAAATATTGTTTTAAATCAAAGGAACCATATTACATTAAATATAGAGACATTCATAAGATTCTGAAAAATGTCGTAGCGTGTATGTCTACTTAAATCTTCGTGGCTTCCTCCGTCATAGACAACATGTGGGAGTGGTCAGTCGCAAGTGCTTACGCAAATGCACAATTTTGACAACGATTTCGTAAAAGATCACGAATTCCACAGATAATAAATACCACTATCCAAAACCTTGTAGTTATCGTCAAAATGTTACCCTTATTGCGTATTTTTCCCTCAATGTATGGTATTCATTCATGACTTGGGGGTTTTTATTAATTAATTAGAGAATTTTGCAGTTCATTTCGTACTTTTCCCTTAAGGTGGCTACCCCACCGAAAATGTCGCCCTCAGAAGTTTTTATTTATTAAGTTATTAGTAGAAAAAGATTTAAATAATGTTTAACGTGGAATCTTTAGGGCCCATGTACTAGTATTTTTAGAAGGTATCTCACTACATTCCATCATAGTCATTCGCAGAAATAGATAGCAGATATGTAAAAAAGGCCACTTTTAGCAGTTTAAGCAGTTAATTATACCCTCTAAAATTACTAGACTGTGGGCCCTAAAAATTCCACGTAAAACATTATTAAAATCGTGTATTAGAATTATAATATGAAATAAAATTCACCACGGCGGCGCCACTTTCACTCATGTATGGTATTCATTAATAACTTGGGGGTTTTTATACAATAGGGAATTTCGAATTTTGACAAACAGGAATATCAACATTATAGGTACCTACATAATAGATACCTAGAGAACTTTATTAGGTACCTCTATAAAAGCAGAGATAATATTATAATACTAATAATAGGCATATTTTGTCATTGTTCACCCTTTTACCAATGATATCAATTATTTTAACATTTTAGTGTTCAGAATATCTCAAGCTCTCCTGTAAAATAAGTCTGGAATAAGATACAAGTATCTAAGATAATTTGGCCGAGCTGTCATACCTTTTTCATTTTTAAATTTGAGATTTAGGATTCTCAATGTTTTTATACAATACTAAATAACATACCTAAGTACTATCCCAGCAAATTATACCACACAGATTTGTAATGAAACGTTTTATTCATGTAATACAAAATTTAATTGATATAAAGTACTTTCTTTCAAAAAATTTCACAATGTACCTCTTCAATACCTTGTATTGTACTTATACAAGATTTTTGGTATACATTTTTCAAGAGTTTCTTCTTCGGCGCTATTAAACTCACTTTTTCGTAGGATTTTGCGATTTAATTGATAAATTATACGTAAGTATGCCGCTTTGGAGCATAAATCTTTTGTATCTATATTAATTGATACTTTTTTTTATTAATAAATTGTTTTTTCCTGTCTCTGCATTTGTAAGCGCTTTAGCGATCACAAATCATTCTCATAAATTTTCGAGCTGAAACAACCAACATATAATTAAAACTTTACTTAAATAATAATTTTCAAAACTTGTTTGAAGCTGACATTTGCACCTGGTTGACACCAAATTGTCACTTTTGCGATGCAAAGACAAAAAGTCTATGTGGTCGCTCGTCGTTATCTTTACTTTGCGAATGTGCCTTTGCGTACCAATTTGACAGGCGGTGTCAGTTATTCATAGTGAAATAAAAATTCGCGGTATAAGATCTTAGTTGCTAGATAGAGCAACGAAAAACGCCGATAGAAAGCTTGACTCGCTGACTATATCTTACACTGTTTTACGATCACGATCACGACGGTCGTCAAATTGTGCTGTTGCGTAAGCCTGCTGAATCAATATTTGCACGCCTTTCATCATATTTAATATTTTATAATTATAGGTAGATTATAATGTTTTTTTTTATCTTAAGGGGGCGTATAACGCAGAAAGAAATTTTCATAGTCGAAATTATCGAAATTATTGAAAACATTATCGTTTTTAATAAAATTGATGACTAATAAATTACGTATTATTTTGGAAAACTGACATATTCAAAACTGGACAGCTAGCTAAGGTTTTTTTTTCAATTACAGTTTCTAGTAACTGAGTATGTACTATTATCTACATTATTTTTGGGACCAATAAATCAGGTAATACTGTGTGAAATCGTTGCTAAATTATGTAAATATACTTGACGTTGTACGGCCCCTTAGATGTTTGTTGTAATGTTGGAAATGATACTTTCCTTTTAAAAAATTGTAATATCTTTGAATGTAGGTAATTAATAGGACATATTTCTATAAATGCAGAAACAACAGTCGTTTGAGTAACATTCCTAGCAACAGTTTCTCCGGAGGTATTGAGCATGAAACAAAGCTGAACAAAGGCGATTTGGATATCTTTGTAATACAATATGGATGCATCCCAAACATGCCAATCCACAAGAGATCTATATCAAAGGAATTAGATGACGTTTGGCTATTACAATGTCGAAAACGTAACCTGGTTAAATATGCACACTTCAATCTCAGTTCCTTTAACTTAAGTGGTTTGACCCCTGAACATTAATAATTAAAGTCGATTCATAAAATACTGATGTAGCCTTCAAAAACGACTACAAGGATCATAAGGAATATTTGATGGTGACTGAATAAACGCTACCATTTCCTATTTGTAGATAATGGCTATATGTGAACTCCAAATCACAGCCTGATTTCAGGTAATGTAACCCGTGTAATATTTCAGGACCGCCAGTGGATGTGGGAGTCACCATGTACGTGCTTTCCATCAGCTCCTTATCTGAAGTGAAAATGGTATTTAGTAACGTACAACTACTTTAATGTAGATTGTCATGTTAGTTTGAAAAATGACAGAAGGGCATCTAGGTTAGGGACCCTCGATCGAGCAGAGGCCCGTTTTTGGAAGGAGACGGGCGTCGGTTTGATCTTGGGCTCCGGCGTCACGGCACCGTCCTCTGGTTTGGTTTTCACGGCGCGAGGCGCACGCGCTACTCACGATTGGGCTTGATTGCAGGTCCGCCAGTGGAGGTGGGCGTCACCATGTATGTGCTCTCTATCAGCTCCGTCTCCGAAGTGCTCATGGTACTCGCCACTGTCAGCTCACGCTTGTCTCGGTCGCTCCGGCCGCGCCGCCGCCGCGACCGAGCAGCCCCAGACACGAGGCTGCGAGCATGCCGGCGTTATGGAGCCGACCGCCCGGAAGGCGATGCACTACTTTCAAAATTAAGATCACTTTGAATAAACTGTACATTTTCTCCTGTAATTGGTTTTAGTGGTGTGCCCATCCGGGCGTGTCTTATCTAATTAACAACATACTAAAATGTACATTGCTATTGAGCACCTCTCCAAGCAAGACATTGTCGTTGCTCCATTGTTGTTTTTATTTTTGTTTTATTTGAGCTTTTTATGTTTTTGAGTAGGTATCTGTTGTGACTGTGGGTTTCTTACTCTTGTCTCTCAGAATGGCGTTCAGCACTTCAGATCCGCCACTCGCCTTAAAAATTCTTACTTTATGTAGTCTTGCTATGAATGTTTTAATGTTTGTTCCGTTGTCAGGGAGTTCCGGTTGGACGTGGATACTTCGGGTGTTTGCTTTAGTTTATTTGTTCTGTTTTGTTGTTTTATGGGAACCGATCATACCTGTGCTTTCTAGTCATGCCCCAAATTATAATCAGGATTTAATTTACTTTTCCTATTCTGGATGGTGAAAAAGTTTAAAGTCCACTTATGTTGGCACTACCTTAAATGTCACGCAGTGAAAACGATTGAGCTATTTCGGAACGTGATTTCATGTGTGTACAAATGACGCCAAAACCCTTGATAACGGTTTCAATCTAAAAAAACCCAACTGTGACCAGGGTGTATGACCCCTAGTGGAAGCCAAATCAAGGGGACTGCCAAAGTCACTTCAGGACGTGACCCTAACCGGATAACTTTTACTAATAGCTATTAATAGAGCGATATTAAAGTACACGTATTCCGCATTCGCTTAATTAGTTTAATAATAACAGATAAGATTGTGATCCTTTAAAAATATTAACTTTAACATAACAATCTGAATAATCATAACTTTTCCTACGTTTACATTTTTTTTGCTTTATATTTCTAATTAAGGTGGATGTTTGTTAATTTTAAAACACGTTGTAAATTTAATAATTTAATATTTTTTATTAAATTAGTTTGAACAATAAAATGGTGCGTGTACTTTGATATGCTTGGAATTATATTTATATAATGTGATAAATAATAAAATATATTTATTTTGAAACTGGACTTATGAAGTCGACTTTTGAATAAAGATTTAAAGTAAACAAAAATTATTTGATGATATTGAAATATTTTATTGGTCGCTATATGAGTATATATCAGAAATTATGTATGTAAGACACATTAAGAAACACAAAAAGCTGATTTGACTGAAAGAAAGACATTTGAATACGAATAGTATTAACCCCACGAACATGTTTAAACATAAAGTGCCAACATCATTCAGAATGGCTTGTTATATTCAGCGTTGATGATTAACTTGAGTTGCCGGCAACAATGCTTTCTGTCAGATCTGTTGTATAATTTGATAAAAACGTAAGAAAGAGATACAATGGATGTTCACTAGCCTTGAATGTGTTACAAACTGATTCATGTAAATTCATTAAAACCGCATTAAGCAGCTAAAGACTTGTGGAAGCCATGCAAGCGTGGCCTATTGCTGGTTACCATTCATTGTGTGCATATACCTACATACGATTACAAAACGTGCCATTGTTCTACAAACCCATTTATCTTTCAGGATTTTACACTCGACTTCTACTTTAGGCAGTTTTGGACTGACCCTAGGCTGGCATATAAGAAAAGGACAGGTGTAGAGACTCTTTCAGTTGGATCTGAATTTATACGAAACATATGGGTGCCCGATACTTTCTTCGTCAATGAGAAACAATCTTACTTCCACATTGCTACTACAAGCAACGAATTTATACGCATTCATCATTCCGGTTCTATAACGCGTAGTATAAGGTAATAAAAAATTGGGTAGCAATACATTGTAATTTGTGTTAAAATAATTATTAATGCACTCTTGTTTCACAGACTGACAATCACTGCTTCATGCCCCATGGACCTACAATATTTTCCGATGGACCGTCAGTTGTGCAACATCGAGATTGAAAGCTGTGAGTTCATCAATAAAATCATCACCATTTGGCTTTCTTCAGCTCGAAATATTTACATCCCCATTTTAATTGGAATTACCCTACTTTTGCTTCAAAATTTAAATGATTCATTATGAATGGCTGCCAGATGATCAAAAAGTACAAACCTCCGAAGCTTTATATTAGTAGATGGATATTCTTATTCTAAAATAAATTTGAAAGCGCTTTCTGGTTTAGAGCCAACACTCACCATTACGTCATTCATTATTGGTAGTTGACGGTTCAATATGTTCATTCACCTCTCCAAGTGTAATGAAAACCCAGTGGAATGGGTGCTTATTTTATCGTTCCTCTGCATGGTACAGTCGGCTACACCATGCGGGACATCCGATACAAGTGGAACGAGGGGCCAAACTCTGTGGGCGTATCGAGCGAGGTGTCGCTTCCGCAGTTCAAGGTGCTGGGCCATCGCCAACGAGCCATGGAGATTTCACTCACTACAGGTACTGAGTGCACCAACACAAACCCTACAGTGTAATTACATCGTCAAATAAGTAATTTATAACTACTTCTGACAACTTCAATCCTTACACTCTCATGTTTATTATCTTTGTAGGTAATAAAAATACCACATTTGCATGCGTTTTTGCTTATACCTTGACAAATTTTAAATAAATATCAATTCCGTCATGGAGTCTAACCGCCATTGTCAAATTCTTTTTTGTATAACGTAGGAAGAATCAAGTTACGGGTTTTTATTTTAGGTTTTTCCTTGCAGGAAACTACTCCCGACTGGCATGCGAAATACAATTCGTACGCTCCATGGGATACTATTTGATCCAGATTTATATTCCATCCGGCCTCATTGTCATCATATCTTGGGTGTCCTTTTGGCTGAACCGCAACGCTACACCTGCCAGAGTGTCGTTGGGTGTAACAACTGTTTTGACCATGACCACCCTAATGTCTTCAACAAACGCTGCTTTGCCCAAGATTTCATATGTGAAATCTATCGACGTCTACCTAGGCACCTGCTTCGTGATGGTCTTCGCAAGTCTTCTAGGTAACCTTAAAGCGACTTGACGACCCTTTGTAAATACTTTGACGTGATTGAATTTTAATATATGTACTGATCATTATATGAAGGATTAAATATTAATTGTCATTGCATTTTTTTTACTTATACCCCCTTACTAATAAAGATTGTATAGCAGATTTATAGTTAAGTTACACAGTGTTTTGTCACTTTCTTTTCAATGTCAAATCTTTATTTGTAAGGGGGATAATGTATAAATGTATAACATAATAAATTAGGTATAACATAATTGATAACGCGATGTTAATTTCGATTGAGACGATAGCTTAAAAGTTTGAAGCGGTATTTTTTAAATTTATTTTCGCTCGGCGGGTTTTTTGTTAAGTATCAATAAATATTAAAACTCTTTTCATTTTTCACAGAATATGCTACTGTTGGTTATATGGCAAAACGGATACAGATGAGGAAACAACGATTTACTGCAGTGCAAAAGATGGCTGCCGAAAAGAAAATGCATATAGATGGACCACCTGGAACTTCGGAACCTTTGCCACCTCCAAGGACCAGCACTCTTACTAGAACTTTACCACCAAGTCGATCATCGGTAAATATTTTTACTGTATGTTTAAAACAGCTGACTTACATTGATACTCTCATAACAGTACCATTAAACCCTTTCAAAGTAAAGACTAGTTTAGCTTTACAGTATCATCCTTATTATCTAACATTGTTTAAGATTACAAGAAAACTTGTTATTTTGCGGGCTCATTGATATTTTTTTGTCCATCCAGGAAGTCCGTTTTAAAGTCCATGATCCGAAAGCTTACTCAAAGGGCGGAACTCTGGAAAATACCATTAATGGAGCTCGTGCGCCTCCTCCACCGCCGGTGCCACAACCTGAAGAGGAAGCCCCCCCTCCTCCACATCTTCTGCAAGCATCAAAGGTAATATGACTAATGTTAAAGTAGATTCTAATGTTGCTGGCATTGCGAATTGAATTGGACTGTAAGCGAATGTTCTCAATTTTTGCATAGCGACGTTCTTTTGCGTTTTATCGAACAGCGAATTTGAAGTTGATAATTTTTCTCCGAAAACATGTGTCTACTTACATATCTGACCGAAGATACGTCAGGCGTATCATCGGTCGCGTTTATTCGGTCGAAGCGGGCGCTTGTAAATCTGCCCGACGCATCATTGGTTAAAGCCCTGGGTCAAACCGGATACAGCACAGCGCGTAACCGGAAACGACGTTGTACTGTATGAAATGCTATGGTTTATTATATTATAATATCACACCGAACGCGCGACTGATCAGCAGCCGCGCGGGGTTCAGTGTGACATATACCATAGTATACCTAACAACGTCGTTTGCGTTACGCATTGCGGGCAACGTAGATCGTTTTACTATGTAAACGTATCTGTTTTGACGTTACACGACCGGTGAGTCGCGACGCACCTTTCTGTCAGATATGTAAGCATCCATAAAGACAATCTAAAAATATTTGCAGGGCATCAACAAACTCCTCGGCACCACTCCATCGGACATTGACAAGTACTCACGCATCGTGTTCCCAGTGTGCTTTGTTTGCTTTAATCTTATGTACTGGATTATTTATCTGCACGTATCCGACGTCGTTGCAGACGACTTGGTGCTTCTCGGTGAAGAAAACTAAATAACTGTCACGGCTAATCGGTCTTTCTACATCAGTCT
This sequence comes from Agriphila straminella, assembly GCA_950108535.1. Taxonomy (NCBI): domain Eukaryota; kingdom Metazoa; phylum Arthropoda; class Insecta; order Lepidoptera; family Crambidae; genus Agriphila; species Agriphila straminella. The sequence goes on from OX467303.1 coordinate 16,503,041, forward strand.
ATGACTCAGCTCAGGCGTAGGAATTAGGGTGCTCATCATCTACCCTCCAAGATTTTGGCAAGTGCTTTTTAATATAACAATTTGTAATCCCCTTAGCACTATAATCATGATTAATAAAAAATTTGCAACACACAATAATATTATAAGTATATTGTATAGTAAGTGGCACTGAGAGTTTCTTTAGAGATGATTAAATTATTACTATAATAATGTGAGTCAACCAATACTTTTGAAATCATCGCTATTAAACATATAATCAACAGAGTTCTTTAACGATAAATATTTTAAAACATCATTTTGTAATTTAGTTACTTATTAGAAGATTTGCACGATTGAATGCTATTATTTTCAACATCATTTTTTATGTATTACCTACATTATTACTTACTAAATGAAAGCAGCAAAAAAATCAAGTGCTTGTTATTATTACTAAATCATTTTGAAAATATCAAGTTGTCATTAATAATACTAAAGACTTATATAATAATATAAAACCTTTTTTCACGTTTAGAAAGAAAAAACAATTTTACCGTAGTCAAAGTATCGTAGCTGACTTGAAACAAACAATAATGAACGGGATCCAAATGATTGCTATTTTAGATTCCTTAAATAATTACAGTATGTCTAGAAAGGATTTTATATCACGTCGAAGTTCGAAGGCAATTGATACGTAGCAGTAGGATGATGGATGAAGAGTTAAATAGCTTTAGGAAGTACGAGAAAATCCAGTATCACTTAATATTGTAGTTAGACGCAAGTGCAAATTTATGTTTTTTGAACTAATTGATAAAAGATTTTTAACATTTGGAAAATCTTAGTATAGATGCATTATATTTCTCATAATAACGGATTAAGAAGTACATTGTTTAGAAATACATTGAGGAAAATAGTAGAATCTATAAATTGTGCCTCTTCTTGCAGTGATACATAAAAGGTAGTCTAGTTCCTTCAGTTGATTTTTTTTAAGTTGTATCGAACATGAAGACCTAATTTATCTATGGAAATGAAGAGGACTTGAAAGTCAGTAGAATTATTATCGTCAGGGATAAAATAATAAGAGAAAATGTAAATATATACATATATGTATATTAAGTATATTAAAGTTTATACGGCTAGGATAGTCACGGGTGAAAGGATAAACAATATCGAATACCAATATTATCACACGTTAGTGGATTGAAAAAAGAAGACTTTGATTTATATTCCGAAATAATTTTGATCAGTAATCATAGCTCATCTCATCACTCTCATCAGTGATAATAAATATTTTGCTTCCGGTGAAACTAGCAATTTTTCTCTCAACTAAAATTGTTTAAAAGTGATTGTACTCTATCTTTTATTATTATTTAGAATTTAAAAAATAAAATACACGTCAAATGTTTATTATTTCACTTTCTATTTTTTTTAATCAGATAAAATATTTAAAATTATATGATTGAGCGTCGACGCTAAATGCTAGGGAATAGTTTCTTTTGGTATAAAGTATTAGCCATTTAATTTTTGGACATTGCGACTCGGCAGCATAATTGGTCAGTGCATTGGGCCGGAATCCCAAGGATGCGGATTCGAGTCCCGTCCCGTCTGAGGTGCTACGGGTGAGTCAATTTTATCTAGTATATCATTTATATTAAAAAAGGATTAGCTATAAAGCTTTTGTAATCCGATCTGTAAAAAATAATTTAATTTTGGAATACATTTTAATGGAAAAATAAAACAATTTAAAGTAAGTATACCTAGTCGTTGTATTTTTTTGTATCTAGTTTATAAATAATAAAGTTAAGATTGAAAAAGACAGTAACCATGACCTAAATGGAGAGGGAAAGTCATATTGAATAACTATAAATGACGCGAATGAATGATGAATGTATGGAAGTTCATTATTGGTATTCGCTGCTGTCTAAGGTCCCGAACATCAAATATAATTGCGCTAGTTTGATAAAATAAATAAATAATTATTTTGTTCAATTATTAAAAAATATACACTTACACACTCCAATATTATCTAGTGCACGGAACACTTTTATTACGTAGAATAAAATAACATTAATATTTTTGACATTATGTTAAATAAATATTTGAAGAAAATATCAATAACTGTTTATTTTTTCGTAGACTAGTTCTATGATACTGGTCAGTAACATAATATTATCATGATACCTAATATTAATAAAAGCAAAATATTGTGTAAAAAGAACGAATGGAGAAGAACTCGAATGTTGATTAAAATTGACTGGAACGATGTTTGCTGGCTACACTTTAATAATAATAATATCTATATAACTTAAAAAATCTTTTTTTTGTTCTCAGTGTCTTGTGTACATGAAACGTTTTTGTGTGTATATAATCTTAAAATTATTGTTCAACCGTCCCCAATAATTTATTGAATGTTTTTATGTTTAACTGATTATGTTAATCTATTTAGGTGACTTTTCGTCAATTAAAATAATCAATGTGTCTCATATCAAACACAGACTTCACTTTGTAATGAGTGTGGTCGACATTCCATCACAACTGCAAAAATTTAGTAATGCATAAAAAGGAAGCATGTTAAAAAAATATTGAAATTATAGCAACACATGGACTTATGATTTGTTTAATTCAAATAAACTTTTTACACAGGATTTTTTAGCTTTATAAAATATTAACCGTTTCATCTGCAAAGTCACTTTCAATGGGAACATGTGTTTTTTTCAGAATTTGCTCAATGTTATTTAAAACAAAGTTTTAGGTAAAGGAGTGCAAATAATTGACGTTTCGTCTAGAAATTGTAATAAGTAGGCTAAGTACACGTAACATAAGATGTCATAACGCCTCCTATTATATTATATTTGAGCTACAGTTTAATTAGGATTATTAAAAACCCATAACATCTATTATTTCACATTGTACCTAAAACACTATTTTTAGTTTATGCTTACGATTTCATGAAGACTGAGTCATTTCCATTACAGTTCTTATGTGCTGTGGTTTAATTGTATGTACCTAACTACAGCCAGTAATGTTGATCGAAAGTTTGTTACTGAACGAGAGTTACCTACAGAGAAGCAGTTAACATATCCTTGTTTCCATCAAATTATCACGGCTATGATAATGTTTTCATGAGAATTCTATTGACCGAAGAATAAAATTTATGATTGATAATTATTTGATATTAAAAGATGTTAAGTTTGTAAATTTAGAAAAAAAATATAATATTGTTATAGTACGATTAGTAGTAACAAGCAGCCAAATTTATAAGAGTAATTTAAATAATGAGTAGTTAAACTTCAATATATAATAAAGAGATGTACATTTTGAAAATGACAGAATTGTGTAAGATGTGAATTCGCATTATATTGCACTTAGAGAATAAGGTAGTTGAGTAGCTTTAGCACAGGGGGAACAAGCGAAATGCGATATATTATATTATATAGGATTGTCGGGAACAACTGATGCTGAAGAGTAAATTTTTCTACACAAACCAAAGTTAAACGTGTGATTGAATCCCATATTTTATTTAGGACATTATTGCCGCATTCCGCTTGTAAACCTCTTGTGCGAAACCAAATTCTAAATCACACTTAAATAAATTTAGAATAATTAAAAAGTATATGACGTGAGTAAATCAATACAAACAATATAAGATAATTTACTATTTAGACATAAGGGGATATTCGAGGAAGTTATTATATCATGTTTTCAAGATTAGATGTACTAATCTTTTAAAATACAGAAAGTATAGTTTATTGCACTAATAATGGTTAGATTTTTTTAACTGAATTGAAAAAACAACCAAAGCAAGTGACTTGGTGTAATTTTCTATCCATCGAGTCTTAGAGCAACGCGGACTTCCGTACGGAACGGAAGCCCGCGTATCGGAGAAATGTCAACTTGACAAAACGTAGTTGTTGTCGCTTGTTAAAATTATACCAACATAAATGATTTAGCTATAGCCATTTATAGCACATTATAGTTTGAAATAATATGCTTACCTATACATATACGCGCACCTTATTTTGAAAAAGGTTCTGAGTCAATAATTGTTCACAAAAACCTCAAAAACCAATTTGTTTATATTTGAAGATATTAAATTTTTTGAGTTTTACGCTTCGTTTTACGCCACATTACGTGCCAAAATGTACGGTTGTAAAATGTTGGTATTTAATTTAGTAGATTTAAATTATGTATTAATTATAATATTTAAACTCAGTTGTTAGCATAAAAATATTGTTTTGCATCAAAATGTAATAGGCAACCTTTGGTGCGCATACACATAATGACGTGATATAAATATTTTATGTGATTCTAAAAATTGTGAAAATAATACATTCCTAATATAATTGTATTGTTAGTTGAATTTTGTTTTAAAACTGATGCGACGCTGACATATAACATTATAATAATAATAATAATATCAACTGTTTTCTTTTAAATAGGTTTTCCTTGAACTGTTTTACTTTCTTATTTTTATTTTATTTAGTTTCAATAATGTGGTATGACTATTAATTGCCACTGTCAGTTAATCTGTTTCTGTGAGGCATTGAATTTATTAAAGTAAATGTTAATCTAAGGCAGTGTGCACATTTTAATGTGCTCCTTTAAACATTACAGCCCCTCTACTCAAATGGCCAACATTCGATTATTTAGCTAACTTAAAGCTTAAAAATAAGCAATAACGATTAAGTCACATGTCTCAAGCTTAGTAAATCACAGACATTATTGTATTGTGTGGAATTGACAATGCTACGACACGTAATTTTAGAGTTTATTTTTTAGGTAAGCGATGGAATAGAATGTCGGCCGTTTGAGTAGAGAGCGATCAAACCGGATGCAGCACAGCGCTTAGCGTTGCGTTGACACGTACATATATAATTATGTTATGACAGCATAATAATATGTCACACCAACTGAATGCCGCACGGCTGGGTTGCGTTTCGAGGTTCGAGGTTGCGGTCGTTTAGTTGTTTTTTAACTCACTCTAAGGTTCGGAACGACCGAACAACTTTAGATGTCATTGGTAGATAATACAAAGTCTTCGTTTTCCATTACGGATAATTTAAACTTTCTTATACACTAAATCAAATAAAATAACAGATTTTATTTCTTTATTTTTCTTTTTTTTTATTTTTATTTTTCATGAGGAGCAACCATTTACTTTTTGAAAAATAGATACTTACAAAAACATCGAAATACAAAATAATGTCAAATGACATTGATAATTTTTTGTATAGATAAACGTCAGAACGTTTTTCAAAGACCGATTTCGATGGTTTAAAAGTTGCAACGCTCTTATGTTAGGAACAGGAAAGTTGTGTCAACCGAATGTCACATTCTGAACGCCGCGCCGATAGAGCGTATAGTTGCACTCGAAGCGTAGGTTCTGAACGAGCCCCTGCTTCGCATCAGTCGCGCATTCGGTGTGACATATTGGACTCCCTAAACGATCAAAATTGCTTGTCAATCATTTACATTGCATTTACCATTTGGGGGCGTGGCCTACTTTTAATTGGCCACGGTAATCTATCTATTCTGTGCTGCTTGTCAAGCATCGCTCCTAGACATAGATATAGTATATTAACTCCTAGACGATCAAAATGTGATTGACAAGCAATGCAATGTAAATGATTGACAAGCAATTTTGATCGTTTAGGGAGTCCATAAACCATAGCATTTCATAGAATAGAAAGTCGTTTGCCGTCACGCTATGTAACGAAACGCGCTGTGCTGCATTCGGTTTGACCCAGGCTTTCATTTTCAATAAATGGCGAGTAATTAAATTGTTATCAATGTATATTGGTTTAATTTAAATGGAACCTATCATTTATCCAATTATGAATAACTGCTTACGATTGTGACCGTAACCTAATAGTTTATAAGTCAAAGGTTGTACTTTGAGGACCTATACTTGTCTTTAGGTTAAATGTAAAACGCTTTATTGATGTTTTAGAGATCTGTGGAATTTGTTCTTAAGTGTTTACTGATAAAGTGTCGCTAACAATTTATCTAAATCTATGTTCATGCATTTTTAACCCCACCAAACGTGGTATTAGTTTTTATGAAATATCTAGTATCACAGATTTAGTTTTTTTATATGATTTATGCTTTTTATCTTTGGGTAAAAAAAGACTTGGTTGTTATGTTTCTGTTTAATCTTCCATTTTTTTTTCTCTGTGCTAAGTAAACTTAATCTTCATTAAAATTTCCAATTCTTCATTCAGCTCTTTAATATTACATGTAGGTATGTATTAATTTCTGGTTAAAGTATACCTACACAGTGATTTAAGACATTTCTTTTAAACCTTTGTAAAAAAAATATTTTTGAAAAAAATAATAATCACGTGAACTCCGCATCAAATCAGTAAAAAAATATGATACGGCTGTAGTTTAAAACACACCGTCCCGTTACAGAAGAAAATAAAAGTAAGAGCCATACTAAAATATTGGTTACATTTACTTGTTTCTTGTAAGGCGGTCCATTCAGTGCGATGCGGATGACTTAAGCGGATGTCTGTGACGGTAAAATGTATTAAGGATGACTCACTCTATACAATGCTGGGTCCGAGAGGTCGAGATACGGCCGTAGCTTGATCTTGTTGTCACCAATCGTGGTCCGTTGCTCGGCCGCTGCTCTGTATAGTAGCGCGAGCGTGTCCATACAAAAATAGTATGGGATATTAGTTGACCGTGCTAAAACTATATTGTTACACTGTGGTACTACGGCCTAGATTCGGTTTGGACCAGGCATGACATAGCGTGAATCATCCAGCGGATCCATCGACGAATTATACTAGTGGGTCACAACAAGTATGGTAGCGATCGCATAAGTGGCTGACTCTGGGTTCACAGGATGGAGAGGCACTCTCTGATGCTGAGGTCTGTTTGCGTGAAGTGGTTGCGATCTTTTTATATGCAGGCTGAAAAATGTGTTATCGTTACAAAAAAAAAACGACTAGTTGTAATCATGTGATCAGCCTTATCGTTTTTTTTGGTAACGATATCACATTTATCAGCCTGCATATAAAAAGAACGAAACCACTTCACGCAAACAGACCGACATATTTAGCATCAGAGAGTGCCTCTTCACCCTGTCACCTCAGAGTCAGCCACTTACGCGATCGTTACAAATGTATCCGCGCGGATAGTCCGGTTTGTACCGAACCAGCCCCCCCTAGTATGACCACCGAAACACGATAAAATTATACACGCTGAAATAAAACAAAAACAGCTGTTCCATACATTAAGGTCGAATTGGTATTGCGCTTTTGTATAAAACACCATTTTTTTTCGCGATATCAGAGTTGGACCCTATAGTAAAAGTTGCTAGTAATCATAAGTGGAACCACCCCACTGCGGGAACCAAATGATTAAAATATCACGCCGTATACGCGTGATATTATAGCATTTATCGAAACTTAACTTAACTTAACTTAACTGTCAAAATCCATTGTCTTACTCGTATAACAGTTAAACATGATAAATCGCAATATCATATTCATATCGCGTTCCGGTAGCCATGCTACGGGGCAGGCTTGGTTTCACACTAAGAAAAATACTGTAGGTACTGTCAGTATTATGAACACATACATTTATTACTAGCGTGTTAATGATGTAGCTTTAACTAGACGGTATGTAGGTACCTGCAGGGTTAAAGTAGAAACATTTATAATGTTTCATTTAGTGGATGGCAACGCAAAGCTAATTGTAGATGGCGCTGCGTACGTTTGTTCCTAAGACAGTATACGTTTCTAATACGGCGTGTAAACTAAGGAAAATAGGTTTTTACTGAAAAAGACCCATCGACCCAAAATGAATATAAAAGACTATTCTACAATGCAATTCCGGAATTGAAAGCCTCCCCTACTACAATTAATCCCGGAAAATGAGACATAATAGATTTTCTATTGTTACGTACGGACGCCGGCGTCCGGACAACAATAAAATCTCGCCGGAAATCTGTAAGTGCCAACATTTTTACAGTTACATAAAAGATTTTAGATATAAAAGTCCTTTTGATTTGATCTGTTCTCGTGGAACAAGCATAGGTACGTAGCGCCATTTTGACAGTTGTCTTCTCCATTGACATAAATTACTTGGTTGAATTACTCTCTAACCCCTTTTAATATACTATATCTATGATGCATATATAGTTTCATAATTGAAAATCTGCTCATTCATCGATGACATTTGGAATGTCAATATAAAATGTTTTCAGATGTTTTAGATCCAAAACATTAAAATGTTTCATGCATATTCCAAAATATTGCTCGGTACTTTAACCCTGTTAAACACTAAATTTACACTATTGTAAAAGTTTAACGGGTTGTAGGTAATTATGTATATTAAAAATATTTTGTTAACGATCTGTTTGGAATCAAAAGTCTGTAAACTTTAGAACTGTTATTTATTATATTTTGTTCATATTTCATTTACAATCACCCAATATTTTTGCTCTGGTTTTAAATTCTCTGTGTAAAGTGTCACTCCGTGTGCTATTTTTAAGTTCTATTTTAGACATTGATTGATAAAATATTGAGGCCACAGGATAAAATATTGAGCATCAACTCACACAAGTGTACTAGGATAAGCGAATTTGATGGCAATGGTTGTACTTCTGTACACAGGCAATACATAATTACACAGCAAGAGGCTTTCAGAATAATCCCCGCAAATTCCAAAAATTTCCAGAGCCATCATTACTATTATACCTTTCTATACGCTTTTTCGAAGTTTCGGTGATCTTTATGAATTTATTGTCACTGAATATGTAAACTTAAATTAGTATATTTATCTACACCCATGCTTTAAATCCTTTATAAAAGTTTCTGGAACAGTTAGCTTATTAACCATTATATCATCTCAACGAGTGTTATAATGTTGTACTAAATTTCATAATGCAACTCCTTAGACATTATGGTTAGTATGCCATGGTGGTTTTAATGTTGGCAATAAGCTGTTTCAGAACCTTTTATAGAGGATTCATATCATGGTTGTAGATAAAGACTTGTATATAATTAGGTATTAAAACACTCGTGTGATAAACCCACATTCGTGTTTTCATACCCCTGATTATACAATAGTTACATAAATAACTATTAAGTCACGATAGTCGATTAGCTTTACTAGTTACAACATATTATTTGGGAAGAATAATTAAGTATTATTAATTTACCTGGCCTTACTCTAAATATATTTATACGGCCAGTAATGAGACCGCAGAGTTACTTTGCTGTATTGTTTGTCCCTGCTCTGTGAGCCCATCAACGTGATTATTTTAACATTGTCTTGAGAAGGACGCTTGCAGTGCTTTAATTCCACTGGCATCTTCTTTTTTATACCTATAATTTACTATAAGAAATAATCCACTATATTCAAAAGTTCTTAATCAATTCTGTTGTTTAATTTGAGACTGATAATAATTTATTGATAATTTAATTTATAGATAGCTATTCCGTAAGGTATGAATTAGTTTATATGAATAAATGATTTCTTCCATGTAAAATTCTTCGATTTTATAACATTGGTGTGGTTAATGATGTTGCTCAAACTGTTTGACTTTAAACGTGTAGTTACATTATACGAAATTTAGTTCTGTGATCAAATAAATTATGTGATCTGTATTGCTGTTTCAATTTAAATGACTACAACAAGAATTATTATTCAGCTGTTTGCATTCGAACGATAATCTCCTAATAAATCTAATAAATAAAATAAATCTAAAATAAATCTAATTTGGCTGAGCCGATTTTTTTACATAATATAAATATATTCCTTACCTACGGTACCTACACTAAAAATAAAAATAAAAAAAATTGTTTAAAAAAAAACCTACCTCTAAAAAGCAAGAAATAATATAATAATATTTCTTGCTTTTTAGAGGTAGGTTTTTTGAAGTCGGTTTTATTTTAAACAATTTTTATTTTTTTTATTTTTAGTGTAGGTACCGTAGGTAAGTAATATATTTATATTATGTAAAAAAATCGGCTCAGCTAAACGTAAGATAATCGCGGAGAAACATATACATACGGGTCAAACTGAGAACCTCCTTTTTTAAGTCGGTTAAAGAACCACACTTAAGATATCCCTCTTCCAACAAAAAAATTGTTTAAAAAAATCAAAAAACCGACTTCACAAAACCTACCTCTAAAAAGCAAGAAATAATATTCGTAATAATAAAAATACGTCTATTGAAGTCGGGTGGGGCTGGAGTACAAATTCCTTTTTTTTATTCCAAAAGCCCCACCCGACTTCAATAGACGTATTTTTATTATTACGAATATTATTTCTTGCTTTTTAGAGGCAGGTTTTTTGAAGTCGGTTTTTTGTTTTTTTTTAAACCAAATTTTTTATTTTTATTTTTAGTGTAGGTACCTTGGTAGGTAAGGTATATTATATATATGTAGAAAAATCGGCTCAGCCAAACGTAAGATAATCGCGGAGGAACACAAGACGGGTCAAACTGAGAACCTCCTTTTTTAAGTCGGTTAAAGAACTACACTTAAGATATCCCTCTTCCAACAAAAAAATCATTATCTTATTCAGTTCATAAACAAAGAAGTAATACGACCATTATCATCGAGGCAATTCACACAAAATCATACTATTTTCGTGCCTTTTTCAAGATTACTTGACAAGTACTAAACCGATTTCCAAATTTTAAAAAATGGGACCAACTAATTTTTACATTTCTGGACTAACTATGTTCAGCCTGCGATTTTTACAATCAACACCCCATAAAACCTCAATAAATCGACTGCCGCAACGAACAGTATCGAATCTGCAAAATCTCGATTTTTATATAATTGCATCAATAGATAGAGCAAACATGGTGCTATTAGGAAAACATTTTTTTTATTTGAAAAAAGTATTATTTCGTGAGATTTTGAATCGACCAATATCGAAACTTTACACTGAGAGCGACGATCATTATCGAATGAGGTAAATTCGATACTGCTCTAGCACGACGGTACACAGGCGTAGATCGAAACTGCCTAATTCGTCAGTGTTCTCTGGGATGTGAAAAAGGGAAGGCGCACGCGGTTTAGTTTAGGTTAGTTCGTTATTGTTTAGTTGCTATTTGTTTTTTGCATTTTAATAACAAAAAGTAACGGTTAACGAGTAAAACTATCGAAATTGGCAGATTCGATAGTGACCGTATAAGTTCGTGTAACGAATCTGCCACTTTCGATACAGATTTTAAAACCATCGAACACTATCGAATGTGAAATATCTCGGAAAAAATATATTAAACATTAAAATCGTTATTAGGCACAAAAAAGAGATTTTTTTTTTTTTTTTAGTTTATTTTTCAATACAAAAGAAAATTACAACAATTTTTTTTTCCAATCGCAGCAAGAGAAACCGTAAAAGGTTTATGTATTGCTGCCATCACTCACTGACACATTGACAGATAAAAAGTTTTTAATTGTCTTTTACATTGTTCCGGGTTATCCAGGATTTCATCAAGTAAATCCTTTTGCAGCTCATTTAACAATGACGGTAACATAAATATCGAGCAACGTTTACTATATGTGTTATTGTATGAAGGCAGCACATACTTAGGTAAGTAAATCAGATTACGTAAATTACTATTTCTAATTCTTAATTTTAACAAAGAGCTGTTTTCTATCTAAATAAAATAAGCTATCATTCAGGAAAGTAACTTTTCTCACTTATGCTCTGAAATCTTATCATTCCATTTGAAAAACGAATGCGGGGCGTTCCACATTTCCGAGGGGGTCTGGTTCATCACATTCTAAATTTAAAATTCAGGCCAGGAATGAATTTCAATACTTACTTCCCGCACCAGCACCAGTGCGGGAAGTAGGTACAGTGCGAAGATGATCTGGGTGGTCTGCGGCAACTTCTTTTTTTTTGTTTTAGCTGTTCACAAAAACAAAAAAAGCAAAGGCACATTTGCACCATACAGTCATAACTTTAGTTCCTTTTTTCTGGCACGCAAGCCAACGACAAGACAGTTAATATTATAAAGGTAAAATTATTTAATAGGTACTATAATAACGATACAATAAAAAAAATGGTGCGCACAGAGTATATTACTATAAGAATAAAAAAATATTACATTGTATTGTACCAGATTTATCAGAGACAAATCCTCTAAGTAATCTTGAATTATGTACAGCGCCATCTACCGCCGAGAAGCAAAATGAGATGGGTTTTTGCTTCTCGGCGGTAGATGGCGCTGCACGTAAATTTAATTAAGTTTCAATTGAAAAGTTTTTTATTTCCTCGCATTTCTTGAGAAAAGCACTATACAAGCCTGGTTCTGGAAGCTATTCGCATTGCCTCGAATGATTAAAGCCCTCGCCTGCGGCTCGGGCTTCAAACCATCCTCGACAATGCAATCGCTAGCTTCCCGTTCACGGCTGTAATGTACTATTTACGACACGAAAATATACGATATAATAATAATTTCAAAAATACGATTTTGTGTCAAATTTTGTACATAAAAAACTTTAAACTACTCTACTGTAAAATACGTGATTTTCAGTTTCGATACTATTCGTAGCGGCAGTCGAAATATCGATTTTTAGGTTTATTTACCTCATTTACTAAATATTTGTTTGCTTATTTATTTTTCAATTACTTACCATAAGCATTTAAGCCTAAAAATTAATTTAGTGATTAACTTTGCAAAATAAAGGACTTTATACATTTCTTTATCCCCCTGTTCGCTTCAGGAGTGGAATTATAAAAAACGCTGAAATATGCGAAAATTTCAATCGTTTGCCTAACCACAAAATTTGGAGATCGTAACTTTGAAAATGACGAACTTTCATACAAATATTCATCCCCTATATTACCCCTATTTTTTGGAACGATATCCGCACAGAATAAATAAGTACCTAACCTAGTAGGTAGGGTAGTGTATATCGGTAACAGAAATGAAGGTCGGCGTTCATAACAACAATACAGTTAATTAGTTTTGTTTGATACCGACCGTGAAACCTCGTTCTTGCTTTCCTTTCAAGAGCAGGTAAAGTTATTAAGTTTAGAGCGAGATTACCTTCTCGTGCCTTCACAGAATGAAGGTAGTGAAATGTAATTATAAATTGAAAGTGAAACTTGTTGTTAGAGCAGTTAAAGTTAAAACAATATTTTATGCAAGTTAAAGCAGATAAAGTTAAAACAATATCTATAACAATACAATTAATATTTATTGTAATTTTCCATTTGAATTCTTGACGTACCTCTGCTTTTTCACCCTCTTGTCCACATTCTTTTCTTTTTACTTGGCTGCCAAGAAGGATTATTTGATTCAATGACTATGGTTCTGCAAAGCTTCTAGTAAAAACAAGCGTAAGTAAACAAGTTACCTAATTTAATTAACTGCCACACCCATGATGGATTTAGGGAACTAATATATCAATCATAAGGACTTAAATAGGATAATCGATTAAAAAAATATTAGAACCAGAAAAAATAATAATGTAGTATGTTCGCCCAATAAGGACTACTTTTTTTCAAATCTTTATAAATCTTATATAAGAAGTATGTGAATTTAAAAATCATCTAAAATATGCTAATTATCTATAGTTGAAGTAAAAACATAACCAAAAAATCATATATCAAATGTAAATGATTGGCAACATAAGTTTTTAAAAAACATGTCAATGGACTTTATTATGAATATTATGATCTCAATAAGGGACATTCTTATTTCATAGACATTTTCGGAAATAAATTGTTCTATTATTATTTCTTTTTAATTTTATTGTAAATATTTACAGTAGTTCTCGTTATTCCCGATAGATTTATCCATAAATTTAAAAGAATTCAAAGTCCTTATAAAGTCTATAGAAACTAAAATATACAATAATAGATTTGATTTAGGTCTGTTAGTAAAACACAGTTTGGTTTTGAACTTTATTGGGCACATCACCATCAAGGAGAAAACTAAGCAAGTTCGACAAAAAATCAGTGCTTTCAATAATCTTTATATTCACAATCCACGTCTAAGTCCTTTAAATTTGTAAATTTCATGCAAAAACAAAACAAAAACACTTGAATTAGTCAAAATAACACCAACTAACCAGAAATCGGTGGAGCTCGGTGGCGCAGTGGTTTAGCGCCTGGCCCAGCGATTGCGGAAGTTAAGCAACGTTCGCAAGGGTCGGTCATGGGATGGGTGACCAAAAATTTACTATCTCGAGCTCCTCCGTGCCTCGGAAAGCACGTTAAGCCGTTGGTCCCGGCTGCATTTGCAGTCGTTAACACCCACCAATCCGTATTGGGCCCGCGTGGTGGCGATTAACAAACATCCAAATAAGCGAACTTTCACATTTATGATATAAGTAGGATAATATGGCCGGCCACCTTCGAAGCGCTTGAAGTAGGAAATTTTTGCCACATGAAATGGGACTGCTATTTAGTTAAGTCTTTATTTCTCATTTTTCTCTCATTCTCATTAAGTAATAAGTTTTTTACCTCAACTGAAAGGACTACTACCTTAGATGGAGATAAAATATTTTGCACGCTTAGTTACTAGGAAATTTTTAATTGTTTTTTTTTATAAACACCTGTAGGTACTTTGTATTTTTTTTTTCATTATCAACACTCAGAATGTTTCCTATTCCAAAATAGTAAAGAAATCCGAATCAAATAAGTAGTTATCTTTTATTTAAAATTTTTATGTCTGAAAGCGTACTTTTGGAAAAAATACTGAATTTCAATTAACTCAAAAGCTATTAACTTTTCGAGAAAAAGTTATATAACAAAAACATTTGTTTTGACCTCATCTATAATATATCCTTAGTGCTAACTAAGGAATACGTCATATTGTCATATTTCCAGTAACCATATATATTTTATATACATGGTACATAGTAGGTACGTCTTCAAAAACTGCTGTCGTTTCCTTCCTCAACAGTACCCGATATCTGCTCAACATCTAATTTACCTACTGTGCGTATAAACATCACAATTAAGGTCCTTAGATATACGCAAACTTTGCAGATAAACCTCTTGCTGGTATAGACGCTAGCGCCATCTGTGCGAGAACAGAGTAAACGTATGGAAAGACTATTAAAGGTGCGGGCACATTTGTCTGACGCCACGCGTTAACACGTGTTAACTCGCCGTCAGATGACATCGGTTTTCATAGTAAATGTATGCACTAGGATCACACTTATCTGATATGATAACACGTCCATACAAATATGGCGTGTTAAGACGTGGCGTCAGACAAAATATGTGCCCGCACCTTAAATTATTGTACTGAATGTAAGTCATCATTCATAGATGAAAATTAAGGAAAATACCTCATTTTGCTCCAACTCGAGCCCTTTCAGCACTTGTTGCAGGTGTAACTCCTGTACGGAAGATAAAAGTTAACTGCTATTGACGGAAAAATCGATAGAACTAATGAAATTCAAAAAGTAGCTTTGCGAACTTAGAGCTTTGACCACACGTGGCTATACTTAAGGCGAGGGTTTCCAGATGACAGGAATTTTCCTGACATGTCAGGAATTTAAGGCATCTGTCAGGAAAAAAGGGAAAAACTGCAGTTGTCAGGAATTTTTGATATCCCAAAAAGTGTAAGATTTGTTAATCATTTTGGTGAGAAAAAATATCAAATGTCAACTAAATGAAGAATATAGATGTAGATGTCAAAATGTCAGGTTTTCTATAAAATCAGGGAAAAATTCAGGAAATCTCATTATTAGATCTGGTAACCCTACTTACGGCGCATGCCCGTAAAGCACGACACGTGCTCCTTTCAACTACAACTGTTAGGAATAGATGGCGTTAAAAGTAGAAGTCCCGTTGCATTGCAAGCCTAGATGTGGACAAAAACCATTTCACTTTCAGGCTGGGCTGTCTAGCCATTACATTGTGCTGTATACCTATCTTTATTCAGCAATACTATTCATTGTAGGGTGCAGTGCAAGGGCACTTAATGGGTTATGAACGATGACCCTTGCGTTACCTATATTGAAAGACAATTTACTTATGTCGTACAGACCTACTTACTTACTTCTTACAAGTTGAAATCTTTTGCTGTTGGCCTCCTACCGTGACCACCGAAACACGATATACTATAGTGGCTCTGTGAGCTCGTCTAGACCTCGCGTATGTGATATTTTTCAAAAAGGCTGAAATATGTTTTCTTTTTCGAAAAATTACAAAAATGCTGGCACGAAAAAAATTCTATTATAATATCGAAACTGCTAACAAAATTTCACGAGAATCGGTTGAGAAAGAGGTCGCAATTCTCAACTTATTCTCGAGAAATTTTGTGAGCAGAACAGACAGACAGCCGGACATACGAAAGAATTTTTGCCCAAGCTGAAACGGAGAGACGCTCCGCTCGCGCTTTGCGCTCGCTCGGTCAATAATATCACAGCTAATATCGCGTACCTATGCGTTCGAAACTCAACTGTCAAAATCCATTGTTTTTAACGCAATCCATCACTATTTTTAACATAATTAATTGCCTCACTAGATGGTGTTGATTAGCTTTGACACCTGCCCAAAGAGAAACATTTTCGGTGCAACCATAACACGCTATATCTATGATAACACGACGGATAGGTCGTAGTTGTCGGAACGCGTAAACTGATGCATTAAAACATCGGTAAACTGGTTTATTCATTTCCTGTCAATTTCGAAGAGTTAATAATTATAAAAAAAATAAAGTTCCTAATTATTTTAACTAAAAAAACTGAAATAAAACTAATTTCGGAACTGCTGTTTTAATTTAATAATTATTTCTAGATGTAAAATATGTGACGTCACACTAGGGAGGGGGGTCTCACAAATGTGACCAGCAGTTTACCGATGTTTTAATGCATCGGTTTACGTGTTCAGACAATTACGACCTGTCCGTCGTGTTATGGTTGCACCACCTAGTGCTCAGAACGCGTCATAAGCTATGACGCGTTTTCTTCATTTCCACAACGCGTTGTGGTCGTTTGGTATGTTGACCACGACGCGAATTTCGCTTTGTGGTATTTCTATGATTACCACAACGCGTTCTGGGCGTTTTTATAAGGGCCATTACACGAATTTCGCGTTGTGGAATTTTGGCAGTGACCAGAACGCGTTGCGAGCGTATTTTTCGCTCAAAGACCGAAATTGGTCTTTGAGCTTGCCATATACAATTAATTAGGTAGGTAGGTACTAAGAAAGGCATCGAGGGTATTAAGGAGCTTGATGGCGCAAAGCGTTAACGTATCGCCCTAGGATTGCGGCAGTTAAGAAACTTTCGCAGAGTCGTTCATAAAATCAGCGACCAAAAATTGATTACATCGAGCTCCTCTGTGCTTCGGAAGGCACGTCAAGCTGTTGGTCCTGGCTGTACAATCCGCATTTTAGGGAGGCATGTGCCTCGTGGAAAATAAAAATGGCTGATATTGATGAATTTTATGTGAGGTGATTCCACCTCTGTGTTCCTCGTTTTTTTGCCACACCAAGCTTGGCCGTCATTTCACCAGATTTAAGTTAAGTGACGATAAGGCCGGAGGTGGAAGCACACTACACATACCCGGAAACTTCGACGAACACAACTATTAAATAGTTGTAAATTTTGGTATAACTACACTGCGTTACGCAATTTGAATCTACAAAATAATAATAATAATATAGATATATACAGTAAAATAAAAATGTATGTAATGTGCTGCCTTCATACAATAACACATATGGTAAACGTTGCTCGATATTTTTAGTTTACCGTCATTGTTAAATGAACTGCAAAAGGATTTACTTGATGAAATCCTGGATAACCCGGAACAATGTAAAAGACTATTAAAAACATTTTCTCAAACATGCTTGGAAATTCGATCATTATTTTGACAACCTTCTTCGTGCTAAATCGGAGTTTACGGACTGACCTAAACTGCGCCGGCAATCTTAGTATGAGAATCCATTACTAACGTGTAATAATGGATTTTCATACAAAAATTGCCGGCGTCTGACCGGCAATGTTTCTATTAAAACTCATTACGCACGTGTAATTCAGAAATGGAGCGAACTTTTTAATGAATCACGAATAATGGGTATCAAATGAAAGGCCTTGATGAGCGAGCACAATCCAATTTTTTTTTTAATATTAGGTATATGGGTATCAAATGAAAGGCCTTGATGAGCACATTCCAAAATTATGAAAAAAAAAGAAAAAAAAACCTTTTTTTTAATACCTAGGTATGGGTATCAAATGAAAGGTCTTGATGAGCACATTCCAAAAATATGGAAAAAAACGAAAAAAAAGAATAAAAAAAAACCTTTTTTTTTAATACCACCTAGGTACATGGGTATCAAATGAAAGGTCTTGATGAGCACATTCCAAAAATATGAAAAAAAAGGAAAAAAAAAGAAAAAAACTTTTTTTTTAATACCTAGGTTATGGGTATCAAATGAAAGGTCTTGATGAGCACATTCCAAAAATATGAAAAAAAAAACGAAAAAAAAAAAGAAAAAAAAACTTTTTTTTAAAACCTAGGTATATATTATGGGTATCAAATGAAAGGTCTTGATGAGCACATTCCAAAAATATGAAAAAAAAACGAAAAAAAAGAAAAAAAACTTTTTTTTAAATACCTAGGTAGGTACATGGGTATCAAATGAAAGGTCTTGATGAGCACATTCCAAAAATATGAAAAAAAAGGAAAAAAAAAGAAAAAAACTTTTTTTTTAATACCTAGGTTATGGGTATCAAATGAAAGGTCTTGATGAGCACATTCCAAAAATATGAAAAAAAAAACGAAAAAAAAAAAGAAAAAAAAGCTTTTTTTTAAAACCTAGGCATATGGGTATCAAATGAAAGGTCTTGATGAGCACATTCCAAAAATATGAAAAAAAAACGAAAAAAAAAAAAAAACTTTTTTTTTAATACCTAGGTATATTGGGTATCAAATGAAAGGTCTTGATGAGTACATTCCAAAAATATGAAAAAAAACGGAAAAAAAAAAAGAAAAAAACTTTTTTTTTAATACATAGGTATATATGGGTATCAAATGAAAGGCCTTGATGAGTACATTCCAAAAAAACTGGAAAAAAAAATAAAAAAGGAAAAAAACTGGAAAAAAAAATAAATTTCAACATGGGTATCAAATGAAAGGCCTTGATGTGCACATTCCAAAAAAATAAAGAAACTGGCTCCTTTCTTCTTTTTTCAATTTTTTGCTTTAATTTGAAATAAAAATTAAAAGTTAAAAATACCTTCTTGGTTTGAATTTCCGCGCATTATTTGAGAAAAGTACTATACAAGCCTTGGCCGCAACTAGGCATTGATGGACTCACGTATGTGTGCCTCGGCTTCGCCTCGGCCCACATTTTCACGTTCGTCCTTCAATGCCTGTCTTGCGTGCCGCTGCAGTAATGTACTATTTATCAGTCAATGTGTCAGTGAGTGATGGCAGCAATACATAAACCTTTTACGGTTTCTCTTGCTGCGATCGGAAAAAATATTTGTTGTAATTTTCTTTTGTATTGAAAAAAAATACATCCATTAAAGTAGTTTGATGGATATATTTATTTATTTATTTAATTCTTTATGCACAATTGTACAATGGCAGACTTAATGGTTTAGGCATTCTGTGACAGTCAACCTTAGGGTGATGTGAAGACTTTGTGTGGTAGGGTGCATAACCAGGGTAAATAAAAAAAAAAGAAATAATATGATATAACTACATAGTTAAAATAAAAATACTCAACGATTACTTACTATAAATAATACTTATTATAACATACATACTGACATAAATATAAATATAGTACCGAGTAACAGCAGAATGGAGTTAATACTTTAGTTAGCCACCGCCGCGCCGCCGGTAAAATGGGGTGGATAGCATAGATATAGTATATTAAAGGTGGATAGGGTTTCAGGGGGGAATAGAGTGACAGTCGAGTATTTAGTTCAACAGACTATATAAATGTGCCTATTTTGACAAATGCGATATAGCAATACTGTTTTAAAAGCCAAAGAAATGATTTGTACTGGCAATTACAATGTGTTCTCACCATAGAGACTAAATTAAGAAAAAAGCCATTTGAAATACGACGTTGCAACCGTGCGTTTTTTGGTCTTACGAAACTTTACTTTTTCTTGATAAGTTAATACATTTCAAGTGTTTTTGTAAGTTTTTGCTGTCGCTAGTTTTGAAAGGAATCCCATAAAACCAAAAGTTACTTGAAAATAATCTGTTTTAATCGTCTAATCAGAAAATTAGTTGCAGGTTTAATTTTTTTAACAGTTTTCGGGGTTATTAGGGTGACCTGAGGGGTCAATAGAATATGACATGGGGGTGTATAGAGTCACAACTGGGGACAATAGACTCACTAAAGAGGTGAATAGAGTCAGCAAAGGGGTGAATTTTTAGGGCTGTCAAATAATTGTTTTGTTAGCTGATTTTTTTTTATTCAATATAACTACCTCATGTTTTTTTTGTCTTTAGTATTTGCGTCTTGGTTTATAAGAATGCGATTTCACTCATCATACCTACCTAGATTTTTATATCTTTATTTGCAGCTAAAAAGTACAAGATGCATTGGACTTACAAGCCGAAACCGGGTGCAAAGACATATAGAAAGTACGATGATACCGTCATAAAGCAAGCGCTTCGAGATTTACAAAGAATAATAATAAAAAAAATGAACAAGTAAATCTAGGATTTTAATAATTTAGAATAAGTCTTAAGTAAAAATACAATACTTTGTTTTGTTACTCCTTTTATTGAAGTCGGTTAAATGTTAAAATTTTAGTGTCAACCCTTACAAAAAACTCGATTGCCCCCAGTTTCGATTCTATTGACCCCAACCCGGGGTTAATCGGGTTTAGCAGCATTTTTGGGATTTTTTAGGCGATTTTCTTAGAAAACTTGATAAATATATAGTGTTGATCGCTAAAATGGACAGCCGGAAGAATAATGAAGTATTCAAATGCCATCTACTTGATATTAAAATAGGTTAAATATGGCAACAAAGTTGAAAAGTTACCCTATTCACCCCATTTTACTATAAATAATTATTTATGGACGGGAAATAAAAAAGCATGACTCTAATAATGCTCCTGGGTTTGATCTAATCACTCCTACGGTACTTAAACATCTACCCAAGAAGGTTATTACGTTTTTGGCCTGTCTGTTTAATGCCATCCTCAGGACATCTCATTTCCCAACCCTCTGGAAAGTATCTCAGGTGGTAATGATTCACAAACCAGGAAAACCCGAACACGAAACCTCGTCATATCGATTCGTCAGACGATTGAACAAGCTCACCGAGTATATCACACGATATATCAGAGCTTGGAAAGAAAGCGATATTGCTCAGCAGCTTTCACTGACGTACAGCAAGCTTCGATCGAGTTTGGCACAAAGGATTAATGGCCAAAATAAAAGTTAATTTACCACACTCAAGTTCCTTCTCATCAAGTCGTATCTGACGAAACGGTACTTCCAAGTCAAGCAAGGTGAAGCCAGATCGAACCTTTATAACATAGAGGCGGGAGTCCCACAAGGTTCAGTTCTTGGACCGGTGCTGTACACCATTTTTACGCACGACCTTCCCGTAATGGATAACATCACTGTTGCAACTTACGCTGAAGACACTGCTTTCCTATCAACTGACGCGGTTCCTGAAATGGCTAATCATAACCTACAGAAACAGCTCGACGAAACTCACAAGTGGCTCTGTAAATGGCGTATTCGAGCAAGTGCCACTAAATCATACCATGTCACTTTCGCTTTGAGGAAAGGAAATTGCACCCTGGTCAGACTTTGTAGCTACTTCTTACCATATACTGACAATGTCAAATACCTCGGATTCCACCTTGACCGACGCCTCACATGGAAGAATCATATCAAAGCAAAAAGAGACGAGACCAACCTTAAAGGAGATCACTCATTCTGGGATAAAATTTTAAATTTTTTTTTCATTAGCGGCCATCAATAATAATTACACATTTATAAAGTACACATAAAACGAACTATTTTTTACTATGGCGTCAAAGTCGAAAACAATTTGGGTTCGGAGATATATACCAGATAAAAATGAAAACGACGGCAATGGGAGATTGTTTGTTTTAGGAGTTTTAAGAATCAAATCATTATTATTTTGGTAGTACAATCTTAGCAGTCTCCTACCGCGCCCCTTTTTCTCGTGTGCTCAGTGCCCAATACTCTTAAACGATAGAAACGAGAGTCGTTAGGTGACTCAGTTATGCTATTCTTCAATTAAAGCTACCAGCGGAGTTGAACTGTATCACCATTATCATTATGAAGCGCTCATGGCGGAACTTAACTGATCGTACTCGATCACGTTTGTTAAGCAACGCTCGGTCCGGCCAGGTGTCGGATGGGTGACCGTGAAATGGCATCACAACTGAGCGCTTCCGTGCTTCGGAGAGCACGTTAAACCGTCGGTCCCGGTTGTTGTCATTTGATAGCAGTCGTTAAGCCAAGTTAGAGGCTTTACAGGCGGCTTGATAAACTGTGCTTTGGGCACTTACCAGCTCAAACTAGCCCGATCGTATTGCAGCGATGCATTGATCCCAATGTAAACTTCGACTTGCCTAATATCAATAAATCAATATGGATGTGGTCTATGGTGCTAAAGCCTTTTCGGAACCCGGCTAGTTCGGGAGGTTGGTAGTCGTCGAACCTGCGAGCGAGGTCGCTCGTTAAAGACTTAGATATCTGCATATTTAGCTGCCGATAGCGATGAGCATCCGCTGAACTCTGGAGCCTCATTTCACGTCTCTGATCCATCAGTAGGAGTGTGTGGTCGGAGAGTTTCTTTAGTTTGGGAAGGCGGGTCTTAAAGAACTTGGAACCTACCGTACGGACAGTATCCACCACCATGTTGTTTAGATCGTCCACATCTATGCTGTTCTCAAGGGCTTCGAAGCGGTTCTGAAGTTCAAATTGAAAGCTTTCGGGGTTTTGGATATGGGCCGGTAATGGTCGAAGCGTGGATTTTATCAGTCGAGAATAGTCGAGACCTTTCCAGCTTTAGGTTGATATTCAATGTGCCACGTACCAATCGGTGATCGCTCCCCGTCTTGACGGCGTTGATCACAGTGACATAATAGAATGGTAGGTACTTAATAACCGATTATGGTACTTATTCCCATCAGATAATTCCGTAATCATATTTTGAAGGGCTCAAAATACTAGATTGGTGCGTCCAAGTAATACCTATACTTTGAAGATCTTGCAAGTATTTCGGTGCTCGAGTAAAATACTTGCAAAATATTTTGCTGAAGATTAATCACTAATACCATACAAATAAGGATCAAAATGGTTTTGGCAAAGAAAACTACTTTTAAGCGATTATGTTACTTAACAGGTAAACCTTAACTGCCTAATCATACTTTGAAGGTCTCAATAGGCTTGTTTCCATTAAGAATAAATATAATGGATAGGGGTTTATAATGATTAATTATATTATGGAGAAAATAACAAACAATTTTAATTATTAAAAGCGTTAAAGAATAAATAATAATTAATTACGTTAATAAATTTCGTAAAATGAAACCTTTAGTCACGTGACAGTGAACACCAATCAGAAAGCGTTACGTCACGCCGTGCGAAACTCCAATCTTGTCTTTGACGTTTCGAGTATCACTACCGGAGGCGCGTTCCAAACCTACACTCCGAGTGCAACCTAACCACAACCGAACGCAAGTTTTAGCCACTTTTTCCGTATTTCTCCATTGTTTGGAACATATATAAATAACTGGTTTGGCGTTTTTATAGTCGTGCTATCACACTGGGGCTCTATACAGTACTTATAATATGAGAAATTATTTTTTAAACGATAAAAACTAGCTATAACGTACGAAGACACGATCGCTCTTTTGTTTGTTTTGCACGGCGTGACGTCATTCAAGACGCCATGACAGTCTTGTGCGTTTTGGAACCAAATTAAAATTGTTTTTTTAAAACGCGAAATTTATAATGTAAACGCTCGATTAAAAATAAATAAACCTTTTTTTTCGATAAAATGCCTAATAAGCTAAAATATTAAGCAGTTATTGAAATTTTGTCAACTAGCCTATTATTATAGAGTGTGTGTTTGCAATGGTGAGGGCGTCCAAGTAAAATACCTTTAAGGTCTTGCAAGTGTTTTCGGGGCTGGCGCCTGGTTTCCGTACTTGTAAGCTAAAACCTGGTCGTAAAACCTGCAGGTCGCTTACCTACTCAGCACCTGATGTATCAGGTGGTATCACCCAGTTGAAAACAGCTGAATAATCTTATCGAGATCCACGAAATTGTGGGACGACATATTTTTATTCATTTAAAGATCGTTGTATATCTCTGTTCACAAATTCATTGCAGTTTGTTGTCGGCATACAAAGAAATATTTCTACTCTTATCACCATTAAAATGAAATGTAATTCATTCCTGGCCGCCGACTTTTTGTTTATCCTAGACCGCCCTATAAAATGGGTGATTTCCTTTCGTAATTTATACTGGCTAATGGGAAGAAACTCGGTGATGCTGTCCGTAGACAATAAATTACTGATATACAACTCAGTATTGAAACAGATTTGGACGTTCGGCACTATGGGGCGTAGCCAGCAAGTCAAATACTCTCTGCCGTCAGCGAGTACAGAACAGCATACTGAGGGCAATTAGTAAATGCTCCTTGGTTCACGTGGAATGACGAAATCCACGAGTACCTTAAGATGCCAACTGTAGCGATGGAGATCGAACTATATCAGAAACGACACAAAGACCGCCTCCACCTCCGAAGAGGGTCCACCAACAACAGTCACGATGAGCCTAATGCCAACATTTAAGCTAAGATAAAATAACTTAGCTTAGCTTTTGGTCTGCAACCGGCCTAAGCGTGCAGAAGTACCTACCTACTCTTGGAAATCATTATTATGACGATTTTTTAATAAAACAAACCTTTCAGTCCACATATTATATTTATGCTTATGCGATTATGTCGAATATGCTGACAAATACTGGAAAAATAAATATAATATTATTTAGTTCTCGTTTCACTCACAGCTCCATTCAGCTTTGTTGAATACTTATACCGTTTTTCTTCGAGTATGTGCAAATTGTACATAGATAATTATTATTCTATTTACAACATTTAGGACATACTCATACCATTTTACAATTCAAGTAATTAAAATTCTCAAAACAAAAATGGGTTTAAAAAGTGAATTTGTGTTGTGTAATCTTTATTAAGTTTTTTCGTTCTCTTAGCATAAAATGACAAATAACATTAGGGGCCGTATTTTTAAATTCAGCATTAAAATAATAAGTTTAGCTACCTTACCTATCAGCAGATTTAACTGAAATTCATACCAAGTCACATGGATACGAATCTGTCCCACCGATTAAAAAAATATTTACATTTAACAACATAATAATATTATAATAGTGTAGTACTAGATTATAGAAAAGATATTCGCAAAGCAGTAACCGCTATATACTTACTTGTCATCTACACATACATTAAAATCGCTGTGCCTATATATGTATAAAGTTCTGTACATACCTACTTAAACCGATATTAGTAACTACCACTATCGTAAATACAAATAGTGAATGTTTAATACTTATAACATGAAGTTAGTTTTTAACGTGACTTCCTCGCCTAAACCAGAAGTTGCATGATTCTATATCACAGTGATTGAGAATTGATATCATCATCATCTTCACATGTAGTAAATGCTCCATTTAATATCACTTGAGCCTTTGTATAACAAAAAAAAAGAAAATAATAAGTGTAATAACAAGTCTTTTGATGATAAATTGCGAACTATTATTACTAAAGATTTTGATTATTTTATTTTAGGGGATACATTGCCATTGAGTATATTATTAGAAGCATCTGCTTTATTTCCAAATCATGATAATGATGCTTCTTTTGCTACTTTTTTAAATTCAGTTGACAGGTTGATGTTATAGGTCAGTAGCGTTAGAATATTATAATCGGATTTAATTCCTACCCTCTATTAACTTGTTTTGGGGTACATTTTTACCCCCCATCACTTGTGCACAACTCCGCCGGGGGGGAAACCTAGGGTAGTCATATGGGCAACAATAGATGCCATCAAAACAATAAAACCTTTTGTAGGAATTAAATCCAATTTGAAGCTTTTTTTGTTTAATACTACTGAACTATTACTTCTTGTCAAATTTATAATTGTCAAATATTTTTTATAAATATTTGAAAACCGTTTAAAAATCAACAAACATGTACCGTTAGCTTTTTCCCAACCTACACACAGCCTGGTTAAAAGGATTGCCTTTAGTTAGTTTACTTACTAGATTCACTTAAGAAATTTATGTCTATCGTATTTTCGCTAAAACCTAATAAGTGAACAGAATAATTCTTGATTAGGGCCATAAATATTGTGTAGTAATATTTCCGACAGTCATATACATATACAAATACAATGTTATAAAAACCATACGTTATCAAAAAAAATATATTTCCGTAAGAAGACACATAATTATTTCTTTCGTTTAAATTGTTTGAAATTTAAACGAAAGAGTATTTGTTAAGTATTTGTCATAAAATTAACTACTGTAACCGACAAAAAAATAATATTGATCTTGACTGAACAACAATATACAATGCATGTAACAGTCTACCTACAGGTAGTTCTTTACAAATATCTCTATTATTCATTTGAAAATGTACGATATAACTATTATTTTTAATATATATCAAGGCTCAAAATACGTAATGATATTTCGACTCATAGTTAGTAAACATTATCGTTGAAGAATTAAAGTTCTTGGCTTTCTAATAATTCGTAATCAGGGCACTAAGTATTTGCTACACTAGTTTGATTTTCAGTTTTATGTTAGTAATTATTGAGAAAATATAGTAAAATCATAAAATGAAGGAAATGTTGACTTTCTATAAGCATAACAAGTAAAGGTATACAGGGTTATTTATAAATCACCGACAACCTCGCAGGAGTAGATTACTAACATCACAAAAAAAACAATATGTTCTACGACTTTTCCGAAAACAGACAAAAAACAATCGATTTTCCATACAAATAGTCCGAACAGCTGATCGAGTTTTGTATGAAAAGTCGGATTATTTGGTCTGTTTTCGGAAAAGTCGTAGAACAAATTAATGTTGTTTATGATGTTAGTAATCTACTTCTGCGAGGTTGTTGGTGTTTGACAAATAACCCTGTATAATGTATAATTATGTCTGAGACTGACAGTATTTCAAATATTATGTTTATAAACAAGTACCTAATTTACAAGTTATTTGGATTCAGATAAAAGAGCAAGTACGAAAAGTTCTCATCATTTAGATAAAAAAAAGTAAACTGTGTCCATCAGTTCAGGAAGTTGACATAGTATTATAGAGCTCATATGAAATATTATATAATTGATTATTTTTTCAAATGTAGTAAATCCTAGTAGGTATATTTACATTTGGTTCCTTTTTCTCTCCGAGATATTTATTTTAACTTGTGTTACTCAATTCTAGTAAAAAAATAAAAAATATTTTATAAGCAAACAAAAATATTCACAAGGATAATGTTGAAGAAAAAATAATAAATATATAAATGATAGTTTGAGATAACCCAATAATTTGTTTGTCACTTCTTGGCATTAAAAGTCATGTAAAAGAAAACAATCCCACGATTTCTTATTTTTTTTGTAAAGGATAATCAAAACATCTGATACATAATTTCTAAGCATTGTCTCTCTCTCTCTTCTGTATTCAACAAATCCAAATTGCAAATTGATTTTATATTCAATCAATTTATTTTAAGAAACTCGTGCCATTTCTCTCAACCATAAAATATTGTTCAAAGATAAATGAAGTCTGCTGCAGATTACTCGATGTAAATATCTTCAATTGGATACGCCGTCTCTATGAATTTTTGGTAAAATCTTTGGAAAGCTCGTCTGAAAAGGTAAATAAATAAAATTAAGTAATTTAGGAGATTGCATTAAATTAATTCACTATGTGCTAGAAGAGTGACATTAACGTTGTTGGATGGATAGGAAAACGAAGGCCGCATGAAAGCTAACTAGATGAAATGTGTGAGTAATTAAACGAATGGAGTGAAAATTGTGCGAGGAGGACAGGGAGATGATAAAATGATCACTCTGTATTTTGAAATTGTAATAGCTGAATCTTACCCTACAGCTTCAGCAACCGGCCTTGTAGATTCTTGGCCCCTAAAGACATGGCACGCAAATCGCTGTAATGTCGGATGTTTCGTGATGAAGCCTAAATACCGGTGATCTCGTGGGTGAAATGCGCAGAACGAAACATTCTTCAGGGAGTAGAAGTAATCGATACAAGGTGCGTTTCGATTTCTCTGTAAGAAAAACGAGAACATAAAGTTTTGAATGAAATTTGAATTTTATTGTTTCTATTATCTTTGTTACTCACATCTGCTTTTGATCTATCGACCATACGTAGCCCTTGATCAGATACTTCTAATATGCATGGTTGTAATGTTGGGTCACCGCTGCTTTCACCCACTATCTTTTTCACAGCTTGACAAACAACTCCAGTCCCTTTGTGAGCTAAGGTCTCTACTGAGCCCATGTATCTGGAAGATGTTTCGTATAAAGTTTAAAAACATTTAAAAGTTACTATTGTCACGAAAGATAATGTTACGTCTATGTGTTAGTACGGCTTCTTTATCATTATCAATTAATGAAACCTCATCAAGTCGCGTAATTCAACTTACCCTAATAAATATCGCTCTCGCTTGACTTTGGCATTTGCTGGGTCGAAATCATTGTAGTCCATATCTACGGCATATGCCGATGGGAAAATTCCTTGTTGACCAGTTCTAAGGTTGACTCCTGAAATTAATTGCAAGTGTTAAAACTTTAAATTGTTGGTAGGTATATGCAGGGTCAACTACGTATTATATTATCTTAAGATGTTTCCTTTGCCTTTTGTCAGATAAATATTAACTCACCCTCACACCACAAATCATCAGCTTCCTTTTGTACGTATATAGGATCTCCTATTTCGACTTCTATCTCATCGTGGTGTCTCGGATTGAACTTGTGTAGGCCTCTATGAGTGGCTTCTAACATTTCGAGTTGACTGTGTGGTACTGTCGACATGTTGCCTGCAAAGTTAATGCCGCTGATACTGCAACTCGATGACGGGGACACTGAAACAGATACCTATGGTATATCATCAGGAAATTAATGGACTATTTATTTAACAATTAATATTAATCAAAGAACTCGTACAATAGTAATGGATATCTTAAACTCTGTCTCACTCTACATATTTTTAAAATTGAAAATGTTTATGTGATCACCAGTGTATGTGCCCGATGTTCAGCCAAAAGTGCGGCATGACCGTAGATAGATCGGTCAAATTTGGAGATATCTCTATGAAAGAGGTGTCAAAATGTGCAAAGTGCGGAGATCTATATCCTATGGCGCTTGAATTTTGAAAATCGATCGGGTAGTATAGTATTTGAAATTTTTTAAAGAAATTGGAAAATGTTTCCGACTTGCCGGAGAAATTAGAATAACTCTTTTTCAAGGGGCTTAATCAACATTCGGAATAAAACACATCTGGAGATTGAATTAGGCTACAAAATAAGCTCACGGGGTAAATGATCGGACGACAGATGTGGGCTGCAGAGGTTCCCAAAGGTGGGAGTGGTTGGTAGTTCGGCCGCGTTGAAGTAGCCACATACGCTGTCATGTGGTCTCAAAATTATCACATATTATAGAGTAAAGTGTATATGGATGGTTATTAGGTCTTTACCTGGGAAATTGCTGATATTTTGTCACATACAGAGAAAATAATAACTTCTATGATTTAAAATATCTTTATATTATATCGAATTATACCATGATAGTCAACTATCAGTAAAAATAAAGTCCTTTAGCTTTCATAGCATTAAAAATATCTTGAAAGTGACTCTTTTTTTTGAGCGAAAAAGAGTGACTGGAGGGGTTGAACTTAGCCATTTGTTTTTCTGCTTATCGTAAATGGAATAAGTTAGCATATTGTTCAAACATTGGTACTTACATAAAAGTTTTGTTACATGAGTGTTCATGGTCGTTAAATTAAACAAAGAAAATGCTAGTATGAAAAATGCTACTTCTTGTAAATTCTCTATTCAAATCGGCAATTTCTTAGGAAAAAGACCTTATTATATGCAATAAATGTATTATTTTAAAGTGCTCCCACACAGCAGGTTAGAAATAAAAAAAACTTTATTTCTACTATTACACTAATTACTATTATATATAAAAATAGCATTGTGAATGCTAAAATCTAAAAATTCAATGAAAACTTTACGGTTTCAATAGAAGAGTAGTACCCGTAGCACAAACAGCTATCGAAAGAAATAATGCGCGTAAGAACATTCGATAGAGTAATTTTGTATGGAAAATTTGTACAGAGCAATCTAACGCCGCTCATAGATAATAAGCTCTATCGGTTACTTTTACGCTCGTTTTTTTTTCTCGATAGTTCTTCGTGCTAGGGTTACAGTTGACTGAACATTATACTAATAATAGTAATTTTTTTTGATGTTCATTTTCAATGGACGCTGATAGTTGCATGGAGCGTGAAATCTGTAAATTTTTGTTTAATAAATTGTTTAGCTTTAGCATTTACGAGACTTTCTAATTAACACAAGGTTAAACCACACATCTGTTTTTATCCAAAACAGAGGACTACTCCGAAGACCGATAATCAGACGACGCTTCATGTAAAAATGTTAAGACGCTAAAATGTTCTGTTTTATTAACTTTATGAAAAAAAATTGGCCAGAAAAAAGCTTACCGTTTTGTTGCAACGGCGTCGGCGATAAGCTCTTCGGGCCTGTGTCGATGGGAGAATGTGCTGTACTGTGTCCGCTGTCGACATCTCCCAGGCTCTGCAGTCGTTCTGAATCGGGGCTGGAGTCCTCGTCGAGGAGGTAGCCGCACTTGAGAACGAGCAGCGGCCTCCCGTGGCAGCCCGGCCGGGTGAGCACGCCCGCCAGTGCGCCGAGCTCATCAGCGAGCGACGCCGGCGCAGGCTGACTGCACGCTAATATTGTCGCTGGAATACGTGAAGAATTACTTCAAGAAATATTTTACTGATAGACTAACCCACTATGGGGGTCTGCAACTTTATTTCGAAAGACGCAAGCTCGATGAACGATTGCTCGAATGAATTATTGACCGACAAACTATTGGTCGAGGAGTCACTAGTTTCGAATAACTTACTTTCGAAACACGCAAGCTCGATGAACGATCGCTCGAATTAACTATTTACCTAAATTTTTTTTTTCGAGCTGTCATAGTTTCGAATGGCGATAATTAGAATGAACTATTTATAGAAAAAAAAAATATCTTATTTTTAATTTTTAATTCTTCGAACAGCGACGGCTTCGTCCAGCCCGTCTTACTCTAAGGTCTAATTAAATAAATTATTCTTTATTATGATTTTCTTATTGTAAATAAATTAACAGACAACAGTACTAAATAAATAATAATTTATTTAATAAGACAATGAAAATAAGGAAAGTTTAAATGTTAATTTATTTACAATAAGAAAATCAAAATAAAGAATAATTTATTTGAACAAATTTACTTGTCTCTTTATGCTATTTTATATTTTAATTTTACTTTTTCTTTTGTTATCAACGTAGAGAAATGTCATATGAAATAACATCACTTAGATGTTTTCTTACTATCGTAGTTTTTTTGAGTAAATAAGATAATTAATATAAGGTATTTTTTTCTATAAATAGTTTATTCTAATTATCGCCATTAGAAACTATGACAGCTCGAGTAACAAATTTTAGGTAAATAGTTAATTCGAGCAATCGTTCATCGAGCTCGTGTGTTTTGAAAGTAACTTATTTGAAACAGTGACTCCTCGACCAATAGTTTGTCGGTCAATAATTCATTCGAGCAATCGTTCATCGAGCTTGCGTCTTTCGAAATAAAGTTGCAACCCAGACTATGGTTCGTATTTTATACCTAGGTAAAATCAAACTCAAATCTCTGCTTGAGTACACTTAGAAAGGAATGGTGCTTTTCATCGCATATAGCGCCATCCCTTTCTAACTATACTTAAACAGAGATTTGAGTTTGTGTTTGAGGTTTATAATACGAAGTAAAAAACATGAAAATAAAAGTTGATTTTATTTTCCAATAGATATTTTAGAAGAAATTTTTCAGTAAGTATTTGAAAAAATACTTTGTAAAACTATAAAAAATATGGAAGTAGGTAGGTTCCTATATTTATTGCAAATAAATAATTTTGTAAATAACTTGTTCGTGTATTTTATTTTATTGAAAACCATAAAATATCAATGTGGAAACAACATTAAATGGTTTGAATTCGATAAATAACCTTATAATCTCTAAATTCATTTCTTTTCTGTTTATCAGAAAAAAATATTTACAGCTAATAAGTATACAACAATCGGAGAATCCTGAAAAATTAAAAATAAGAACCCTGCATTTTAAAGTATAAAAAATGTAGAGTTATTATTTACATGACTAGTTATCAAAAATAGTTAAACGACACCCGATTAGAATAACCATAATAATCCATAATATCCAACTATACCATATTTGGTACCAGTAAAAAAATATTTTTTTTTGGTCCAAGAAACGTATTTCTACGACAGTTAAAAATGTTTTTTTAAAAATCGGATTGCATTGTAAGTAAGAAAATTTAGAAGATTCAGGCATAAGATTTAATTTTTTTTAATTACAATGGATTGTGAATCTGACTTTGATATTAAATAGTGAAAATAGCATTGCAAATTGACTTACAATGTTCTTCTTTAAAAATGTAATATTTGTTATTGTGTATTTTTAAAATATTATTATGGCTTAAAATCAGGAAAATCTCTATATTATTATTCTTTAACTGCAGTTTTCCACGATATTCATTAAAAATGTGCAAATTCTATTATAGAAATGCAGTGCAAGCGACACTTCGATGTTACATCAATATTAATATCTTAAATCTAATAACATTGTAACTTGTTTATACAATTGTTTTATATCCCAAAAAAATGCATTGTAAGTGACTGAAATGTCTGAAAAACACGGTTCTATTGTACTTTCTGAAATTTAACATAATATATCATGAAAAAAAGCATACCGGCTTTAGTAAAAATCAACAACAACAACACACAATTAGATAATTTGTATTGGCACTATAGGGTAAATCTTCATAAATGTTTTGAAAAATATTTAAAATGACCGCCCTGTAAACTTGACAAAAATGAGTTACAATGTTATTCTAATCGGTTGTCAAAAAGATCTCAATGAATACTTAATATTTATGAAGTCAGTCAGTTAAAAAAATAATAGTTGACTGGCAAACAAATATTATGTCAAACTGTTATTCCTCCGATCCTATATGACACATGTAACAAGAAAGATAAAAAATTATGCGCCTGTTTCACAGTTTACAGTTAAACATAACTTCCAGTTTACTTAAAAAATGCAACAGAATTTATATTTACTTGCAAGTAAATTAATAGGAAATCAACCGAAACTTGTGAGACAAGCCATGAACATCCCCTCCCCCCCATAAATAAAAGCAATACTTACGAGTAATAATTATTAAGTTTTCAATAGTAATTTGAAGAGAAATTGTAAATTTTCGCTTTGTGCACCCTTTATTGACAGTCGCTAAAGCGCAGTTGCAGTTTATAAATAGTTTACTTAAATGTAAGCGCCACCGAAAATATATCGACCGACGACTTACGAAGTAGGTACCTTCGACGCCAGTAAATAAGAAAAATTGAGAAAAAAGATAATACTAACATTTTTTATCCTTTGGTATTTCTGGTAGTTTTCTTCTTCTCCGCTGCCCATTTGTGAATGTTTGATGACTGGGACTGCGTTGTGCTCCGTTTATGTCCAGCTGTGGTTGTGACGAAACAGTTTCATCTTGTGCTGTTGGCCCGTCAGCCTCACCAACGCAACCTCTTTCATCGTCAGGTGAACCGTCACTTTTTGACGACGATGATTCATCATCCAATCCCACATTTGGCACTAATCTGTGGACAAACCAAAAGTATTAAAGTAGTTAGATCAAGTCACCATAAAATAATAAATAATTCACTAGGACTTCAATTTCTCGAGCTGAGAATCCAGTTTCGCTCACGAGACGAATGGACACCACAATCTTATGTTTTATGCAGCAACTTGGTGAGGTTTGGGGTTCCAAAAATTATGTAAAAATCACTACTCACGAATAAAAGGGGGTTGGAGCTTTAATGTGTTGAGGTAATCTGTCGAACACTCGACGAAATTCTTCAAATTCGCTATCGGCCATATCGTTTACACCTGATCGTCGGCCGTAGAGGGTGCCGCATGCGCGACTCGCTCCCCGCAACTATATCGACCAGGGTTCGCAACTAGATGAACGGCGGGGTACCGCGCAAGGCCATCCCTTCGCTGCCCACTACGCATGCGTGGAACACCCTCTGACACAGGCTCATTCCCGATGCAGTGAACTTGATGCATCAACGGGAAACCCCTTCCAAAATTTAATTAGTGGTGTCGAATGCAATGGCGAATGTCACTCAATGAGCGAGTTGGTAGTATCGCTAAGTATATATATGTTTTAATAAATTTTAATTTTAGAATGGATTCTGGTTACTCGGATAGTGCAACTATAATCTGATTTTATTTATTCTGAAAAATCGTAATTTTGACCTATCTATAAATTCCAGAAAGTTTAAAACTTTCCTGAAACCGAAGTAGTGTCATTTATTTATATTAGATTTAATAATATATATTTATATTATTTAGCAGTGGTTTGACAGAGAAGAAGGGAGTGAGTGACAGAGTCAATATTATGAATTTGGAACTACAGGCTGTTCGCATTGACCATGGAGGTTTAACACCCCCCCGCAATATGAACATCCTGTATCTTCCTATACCTATGTGCTCCAAAAAATATACATTCGACATATCAAAGAACAAACACCCTATCTATACTTTATACAAACACAATTCAAAAATAACATCATTATTTACACCTTACTTGCTAACCTTACATACTTAGCTACCTACCAGAAACATAACATGATGAAAAAATTAACGCACAACTAAAAATTACAAGCCTATGCTAAACCTAGAGAATTTGTACATTTACAATGCTTCAGTTTCGACAAAGGTTTAGTCAATATATCGGAAGGCTGCAAAGCGAGTTCTTCGATACCTTAAGGGTACCATAGACCTCCGACTGCATTTTAAACCTGGTGCTCCATTCTATCCCCAAGGATATGTCGATGCGGATTATGGAAACAGTCTTGTGGACCGACGTTCATTCACTGGATACGTGTTCCTAATGAGCGGCGCCCCAGTATCATGGGAAGCTCGCAAGCAGCGGACCGTCGCGCTATCTACAACAGAAGCCGAATATATGGCTCTCGCTGAAGCTTGCAAGGAGGCAATATACCTTCAGTCACTCATTAGTGAACTATTCCTTACGTGTCATCCCATCGTCATTCATACTGACAATCAAAGTTCGATCAAATTAGCGAATAAACATACCATTCACGCACTAAACACATCGACGTCAGACACCACTTCATACGAGACTCACTTGCACACCACGACATACATCTCAAAGGTCAAGATCAGTTAGCAGACATTCTACAGCGAAAACCCAAGTTTTAAATTCTTTCCATTTAGTTTAGAGATGGAAGTACCTGAAGTTGACTGGTGAATTGTTGACGACGAAGATGGTGCCGGCTGGTTCGCCGATGGAATATTATTCTCCATAGCACGATATTTTTCTTGTTCTGTCGATCACAGCAATGGGCTAACCATAACCATTTATTTATATTAGATTTAATAATATATATTTATATTATTTAGCAGTGGTTTGACAGAGAAGAAGGGAGTGAGTGACAGAGTCAATATTATGAATTTGGAACTACAGGCTGTTCGCATTGACCATGAAGGTTTAACAGTGTCAAAGCGAATATCGTACCAATCAAATTACAAAGCAAGACAGCGATTTTTCGTATCAAACATTAAAGAAGTAGGTACCAATATTACCAAAACTAAATACATAAATGAAATGAAGGCATGATTAAAAAATCTGCCTAATTATTCTTACACGGCACATACAAGGCCCACCTACCTATATTTAGCTCATATTCAATCTATGGCGCGGCGCAAAAGCAATTTTTATTGTATTCTGTGAAGAGGGTATTTTAAAGTTATTTATTTTATTTTCAAATTAAATTACTAATATTTAGAAAAAAGGAAACATTACAATTCTATTCGTAAAGAAGCGATTTCGCCGTAAACTAGCACCTTGGTTTTTAAATGATATTATTTGAAAACATGTAAACCTAATAATTTTTGATTTTTACAATTTCTTGCTAATATTATATTTTATACTAGAAAAAACTACTGGTCTCCAACTCCTTTCCACCTGCTCAGGCGGGAGCTGAACCCACAATCTTTACGACCTAAAGGGCAAGAGCATTCGCTAAGATCGCGAAAGATTCGGGTTCGATGTGAGATTAGTATTTTTTCTAATAGAAAGTTTTTGTCATCTCTAGGTCAGTCAGTTCTCGGCGGTATAGTGTAGGAAATGAAGCGATCTTTTGTATGGAGACCCCAACATCAAATCCTCACCTCAGTCGATGAAACTTTGCAGGGATGTAATAGTAACAACGAACCAAAACCTATGTAAAATATCCAAAAAAAAAAAAAAAAGATTTGGATAATTAAAAGAATATGTTTCATTTATTATACTTTATCATACTGTAAAGTTTCGTCTACTGAGGATTTGGGGGTCCACTACCTTCCTTTCCTACACTAGTATTACGTCCGTCAGGGCGGTCGGTCGACCAACAGCTTACGAGTACTGTGTTGACTCGATCTGCGGAGAAAAGCTGTTTTTATAGTACCTTTATAGGTAAGGTACTGTAAAAAATGAAATAGTTATAGTTTTAAAACTAAAAGTCGAAAAAGTCTCTCTATAAAATGATTTTATTCCTTTTCCTTAAATTTATTATAAAGAGTTGCAGTTTACTTGTCAGCGCCAGACGAGTTGCGGATCAGTGCAGTCGATCAACAGCTTAGCGTGTTGGCTCAGATCTTCGAGATGAGATAATTTTTAGAGCAGCCTACCAATAAAACTTTAAAAATGCTAAAAATTAATAGAAGTCTCTCTTTACTACAATTTACTACAATTTTAAAGTCACAGTACTTGTCGGCTCCAGGCGAGTACTCTGCGATATTGCGTCAGTGTGGCCGGTCAACAGCTTAGCGTGTTGACTTAGCTCTACAGACGTGCCCAGCCACAGTCGGCGGAGATGAGGGTCAGAGCCTCCACAAACAGACGATCTATGCTATACTTTCTAATAATTCAACTTCTATGACAACGAGAAAAGTTTTCTTTTGTTTTTCTGTTAAAAGTTTATAGTTCGGCAATGTATAATATTTATTGTAACTATGTCGGTATTTAGTTTTGCGTGCATCGTTATATATTATTAGCAGGTGTGCTGTTTGATGTATTTATTTTACAAGCATAATATAATATTCAAAATAAATCAAGAATATTACCCATTATAACATAAAAAAGAATTGTATGTACAAACAATATTTTCTATATTCTTTATTCTTGTCTATGTAATCGATCTGAAAAAATAAAATTTTAATTTTAGCTATTTTTTATAAATCAGGTGTCTGATATATTGCAGTACCTATTAATAAAATTAAATGTTTAGATGCTTTGCGACATAAGAGAGTGGATGAATATGCTACCGAAATGAACTAAGAAATGAAATAATGCACATAAAAACATATTTTATCGTATTCGAACCTTTTATAAAACATGTTACGTCATTCACTTCATTCTCGCATCAAAGATCAAAGTCGTTAAAAATCCTTTTACTAGACGTCGTTTCTGTACCATAATTTTAAAAGTGATTAATAATAACTAAAATACGACTCGATTTAGTAGTCCACGTAGCGTCTGCTGGCGATCTTCCAAACCATTCCTCTGGTGAGTTTTTTACTCTACACTATAACTAAGAACGGTACCTCCGTTCTTGGTACAGTATGTTATAAATTATGTCGAAGGAGCCTTGCGGCGATTATGAAATGCAAAAATTGGATATTATGCCAGTCACCTAAGAGCCTATGATTGACGCTCTCCTTAGATCCCGAATCGCTGTGACCGAATACGGTCGGGACATAATTTTTATTATTATTAAGGTGGTTTTTATTTTAGGGGAACAATATTTTCTGTCACCTAAGTTTAGATGTGTCACTAATCTGCAATACCCGTCCCCAGTAATATCTGTCCCCAAGAAATATGTTAGTATATTTATCAAAACTGTCTCTAGTACAAATCATCGGATTACTGTAAATATGTAGGTATCTAAAATTATAGTTTGATCACTTTTTTCTATAGCCTGAATATAAGATAATATCCATTAAAAAGTAAGTCAATCATCCAAATAATAGATCTGTCACCTAATAAATATTTTATATCTTGATTCAAACACGTAATTAATTAATAAGCATTTATTCAAGATGCAAACACAGTTGACGTTATTATAATCTTATAGAGAGAGAGGGAAACAAAAGTCAGTGCCTCTCAGTTAGGGATACCACACTCTCCCGCACTTAATAGAAGATACATGTTAACATTAATGTATGAGGCTTACAACAGACTTATCTAATGATTAATATAGGTACCACCACCACTAATAACTATAATCTTCTTTTACTAGGATAGTAGTTAACATTGACTGTGCCACTATAGCCAAAGGCATTCTCTACTTAATATAATACCAAATAACTATTTAATATTAAATTAAAACAACTTAAGATTTTAATTATTCATCTATTGTTTGAGAACAATCTATTATTTGATTGACATGACGTTTCCACTGGACTCCATCTACTTCTATGAAATAAGTGATGCCTGGTACCGATTGCCCCACTATTAAACCCTGAACCCAAGGCTTGTTGCCCTTTCGAAAATCTTTTACCATAACTTTTTGTCCTACCACAAATTGGACCTTTCTATTAGAGTGGTTTTTGTTTTCTAACTTGCTCTCCACTTCCTCGCGTAAAGGTGGCGGACGCAGTAAACTAAATCTATTCCTCAACTCCCGTCCTAACATTAATCTAGCCGGTGTGATGCCGGTGGTGCGTTGAGGAGTATTTCTATAATCCATTAAAAATAAGTTTATTGCATTTGACATGGAGTGGCCATTTTCTATAATTTTTTTTATGGTGGATTTAAAAGTTTGTACAAATCGTTCTGCCGCCCCATTGGTTGCAGGGTGGTATGGAGGTGTAAATGTATGTCTTATCTGACTTACCCTACAAAATTCCTTAAATTCGTCACTCGTAAATGAGCGCCCATTATCGGTTACTAAATGTACTGGGAACCCAAAAATAGAAAATATTTTTTTAAATATTTCAATTGTTCTCTTAGAGGTAATATTGGAC
The DNA here is from genome assembly GCA_950108535.1 of Agriphila straminella. Lineage (NCBI taxonomy): Eukaryota > Metazoa > Arthropoda > Insecta > Lepidoptera > Crambidae > Agriphila > Agriphila straminella. The sequence goes on from OX467303.1 coordinate 16,542,430, forward strand.
ATTTCAAATACCTCTGGCCATTTTGAATAACTGTCAACAATCACTAAATACATTTTATTATAAAATGGGCCTAAAAAATCTGCGTGTATTCTATACCAAGGGGTAGGTGCCACTGGCCACGGTTTATGTGTTTGAGATGGGTTTTTACTGTTTTGTAAACAAACTAAGCAATTTTTTACTACATTTTCAATATCTGTATCCATTTTGGGCCACCAAAAATAAGAACAAGCAATTTCCTTCATGCGGACCACTCCAAAATGGCTTTTGTGTAGTTCATTAAGCACTGCTTCTCGAACTGTTAGGGGTATTACAATACGGTAACCCCAGAATATACACCCCCTATCCACATTCATCTCATTACGTCTTGTATAAAATGGAATTATATCCCGGGAAACATTTTTTTGTTCGGGCCACCCATCAGCCAGATAACGTATCAGATTTGTAAGAGTCAAGTCTTTCTTTGTTTCTTTTTGAATTAATTTCCAATTAAGACTTTCCAGTTGGGAGTCATTCACATGATAGATATTGCTCATATTACAATTTTCTAATAAAGGGTGTAAATTATTATCTTCACATTTATTTTCTATTACATTTCTAGAAATATAATCTGCCGGATTAACATTAGATTTGATATGTCTTACCTTATAATTAAATGCAGACAAAAATATTGCATAATGTTGTAATCTTTTAGCAGCCATTTTTGGAATGCTTTTTGATGGTCCAAATATTCTAACTAAAGCTGCATTGTCTGTTTCAAGTTCAAAAAATCTACCATATAAGTAGTTATAGAATTTAGATATTCCAAAGATGACTGCCATAGCTTCTTTATCTATTATTGCATATCTTTTTTCTACATCATTTAATTTTTTGCTTGCATAAGCAATTGGCTTAATTACACCATCTTTGCTTCTGTTTGACAATACTGCACCTAAACCTATATCTGATGCATCTGTGGTCAAAATTAGAGGTAAATCTGGGTCATAATGTCTTAAGTTATTGGCTGATGCCAGCTGTTTTTTTATTAATTGAAAAGCTTTGTCACATTGAGGTGTCCATTGAAATTTGTTTTTTTTTGTACATTCATACAATGGAGTTATTACTGAAGCCATATTTTTTAGAAAACGGGAATAGTAGTTTATCTTTCCCAAAAATGATTTAAGTAAAGTTAAGTTTGTTGGTGTAGGTGCGTTTAATAATGGTTCAATATTGGATTTAATTATACTTATTCCATTTTTATCTACTTTATATCCAAATACCTCTAAACTTGTCACAAATAACTTGCATTTTTCAGGTTTCAACTTGAATTCACATAATTGTAGTTTTTTAAGAACTTTAGACAGTGTTTCTATTGTGTCTTGTAAGTTTTTTCCTTTAATGTAAATGTTGTCAATGAAAACAATTGTATCAGGTATGTCTTTTAACTTTTGTGACATTAAACGTTGAAAAGACCCAGGTCCCGAACTAACTCCGTAAGGGAGGTAGTTATATTTATAAGTTCCTACTTCTGTGACTATTGTAGTACAATCTTGGCTTTCTAAACTAATGGGTGCTTGTAAGTATGCTTCTTTTAAATCAAGTTCACAATAAAATTCTCCATTTTTTAAGGTATTTAATATATCATCAACATGAGGTAAGGGAAAATGATCAATTTCTAAAACAGGATTTACAGTTAGCTTGTAATCACCACATAGTCTCACAGAACCATCTGGTTTTAAAATAGGTACTACTGGAGTTCCCCAATTACTATGTTCAACTGGTGTAATTCTTTTATTGTATAACAATCTTTGAATTTCTAGGTTTACCTTATCTCGGAGTGCATACGGAACCCGTCTTACAGGAAGGTACTTTGGTTTTGCATCAGTCTTCAATTTTAGTGTTATAAACTCACCCTTAAAATTACCCCAGCCCGGGCTGAAAACTTCCGGATACTTTTTTTTTATGTATAGTTGTGCACCTGAAATGGTAGTTGGACAATCTGTAATAGTTTGCACTTTATGAGTTTCTACTAGTATGCTGTCATTCAACGTAGGCGGCCATAATTTTAACTCATTGAGCCAGTCTCTACCGATGATTTTGGGCGAGACATTTCTTACCACAAATATGCTGAGATTTTTTTTAACATTTTTATATTTAACTGGGATGTCAGTTACAATACCTAATGGTTGGGTTAAGCTTTGATCAAAATTCCTAAAAACCACATTACAATTTTGTATTTTGAATAAATTTAAATAGTTTTCTTTATCTTTAATAGGAATTACAGTGACTTCAGAACCAGTATCTAGTTGGAAGGATAAGTTGTGATTATTGACATTTATTGTTATGTAATGCGGAGGGATCCTACTTACAGTTTGGGAATAAGTTTGATATTCAGTATAAGGATTTTCTTTTATTTTCTCCTTTTCATTTTCATCTCCTTCCTCAACATGGGCTTCTAGTATATTGGTTTCTCTTGTTCTCATCGACTTCCTTGAGCACATTTTAAAAATGTGTCCTCGTTGGCCACACTCGGAGCAGAACTTCATTTTTAAAGAGCATTCACTTTTAATATGATTATTCTTCCCACAACAATAGCACTTATTTTCCCTCGATTTCTCTTGAATTCTAGTTTTTCTCATTGGTTTGAATATCTTTTTGTTGATGAAGACTTCACTTACTTCTTGTGCATTGTCTGAGTGGAGTAATGCAGCTTCCACTGTTTGCGCCACTTCAATACACTTGTCCAAGTTCATTTCTATGGAGCTTTTCATTAATTCAAATTTTATGATTTTAGAGGTTACCCCATCTATCAGTTTTTCTTTGATCTGGTCATCAGAGTCCTTAAAACCACATTTAGCTGCGAGTTTTTTTAGCTCCAAAATATATTCTTCTATTTTTTCATTTGGCAATTGATTTCGTTGTCTGAATTTAGCTCTCTCCAATACAGTTGATAATGTTTTCACGTATTTATTTCTTAACTTGTTACATATTTCTTCAAACGTCAGTTTGTTCGGTTTAATCGGTGCGCTTAGGTGTGTAAGTGTTTCATAAACTTTTGAGGTTAATCTAGTTACCAAGAGTGGCACCTTTTTTTCATCACTGATTTCATTGAGAATGATGTAACACTCCAGTTGTTGTTCGAAGGCTTCCCAGTTATCGCCGTCAAAGGGTTTAATTTCACCGAATGTGGACATTCTTTTTTTTTGCAGTTTTGATTTTGTAGTATTCACTTAGGATTTTTCGTAATTCTCCAATGCCCGATTCAGGTTCAAACTGTAACTTTTCATCCACTAATACTTGAATTAATTCTTGTTTCGTACATTTATATATGTAAGTGAGTTTACCTAATTTTACTTGAGCTGGATTAGACATTTATTTTTATTTGTAAAATTGTAAACGGCGTGAAACAGATATCATAATATATAAACAAAATGGCGGTACGGTGGAATGCATCCGCAATGACCGCCTTGCACGAAGTTCACTTCGAAGCCCGCCGGCACAGAAAATTATTTCTTCCTTCTGCACAATTTGTTGGTTGTTTATTGGAGGTTTTTTTTTAGATTTTAATGCACTGTGGCGTTCACTTTCTCGTCGCCAAGTTTTATATCTTGATTCAAACACGTAATTAATTAATAAGCATTTATTCAAGATGCAAACACAGTTGACGTTATTATAATCTTATAGAGAGAGAGGGAAACAAAAGTCAGTGCCTCTCAGTTAGGGATACCACAAAATAGATCAGATCCTTAATTCAATGCTGGAGCCTGAGGAGAGTATAGTTCATATGAAGAAGTGAACTTTCTACCAAAAACCCGCCTGCATAAAAGACAAATCAACTGAAATGATGGAAGCAAGATTAAATATTAAAGGCAACATATGTCATAATAACATGCAGTCGGAGGCATGCATAAAGAAAGTGACATTATGAATGACTTGAATTATATGCCTCCGACTGCATGTTATGACATGTTGTCTTTAATATTTAATTTTGTTTCTTTCTATTTTTTTATATTGTTTTTTTATAAATTGTTTACGCGGTTGTTATGTGCCCTATCGAGAGGACGCTATTTACTGATCAAATAATCTTCCACGATTAATAACAATAAGAATATTGTGAATATAATAAGAAATAAGCAAAGGTGTGTTGTGTAAGGAGCTCGGTGGCGCAGTGGTATAGCCCCTGGCGCAGCGATTGCGGAGGTTAAGCAACTTTCGCAAGGGTTGGTCATGGGATGGGTGACAACAATAGGGATGTTGACTAATGAATAAAATAACGAAATACTAATAAAAATCGTAAACATATTAAACTTTTAGAGTAGCTTGTATACCTCTTGGTTTTATATATTGAATATTATTTGTTTTATGACCCTTCAAAGTTGGGTGGACAAGTCCATTTAAAAAGTATAAAATTTATTAAAATAAATAATACCTTTAATTAGTCCGTAAAATGTATAGCAAATTTGTCTAAGAAACTATTTTGATAAACACAATATTTAATATAGCTGCCGAACAAATTTCCTACGCGTTGCATACAAACTAGCACGGCGTGACGTCATAACGTGCAAGCCATTAGTATGGAGCGTTTTTGATCGAGTCCATTTGTGTGCATTTCACACTGTGATATCTCGGGCAGTTTTCATGCTAGCGAATTAATTCTTTTACCAATGTCTCTTTTTTTGAGAGGTAATTTATGTAACATAAAATAAAAAAAATAGTCAACATGCCTATTAATTATCTCGATCTCCTCCGTGCTTCGGAAGGCACGTTAAGCCGTTAGTCCCGGCTGCATTTGAAGTCGTCAACACCCACCAATCCGCATTGGGCCCGCGTGGTTATGGCCCAACCTCCTTATCCACCCATTAGGAAGGCGTGCCCCAGCAGTGGGGACATTAAAATGGCTGATGGTCAAAAGGTGTGTTTGATCAATAAAACATAAACCCTTAAAGTCAAATACTATAGAAAACTATATTTGATATTACCACGTTTTCTTATTAATATTATTGAAATAACAAGCAACGCTACATGAAGGCTTTCAAGCTTGATTGCGCTCAAAAAGGAGTGTTGTTCGCAAATAATAATAAACTCCTATTGAAGTAAATCTCGCTTGCCGCGTCTCAGAGGAAATCGAATTAATAGCGCCCGTCGGAGGCGTTCTTTATTTGAATCTGTTAACAACCTCTCTTTAAAATAGACTGATTCAATAGATTTATAGACAATTCGAATAATTGATGTTGATGGCTGGAAAGCAAGAGGAAGACCGTAAACTATATAGGTACTTATGTAGATTGTGTGCGGAATAATATGAATGTGATTGTGAAGTGAGTGCACGAGAAGATGACGAGTGACAGGAAATAATGGAAAAGAAGGTCGCAATGTACTGACTCCAAAAAAATTGGGATGAGGGTAGGGAAGATGATGAAGATGAAAATATTGTAACTTTAACTATTCGATTCAATAAAAGGAAGCCACTAGGCTTCGTTACATAATGTCCTCGCACTGTTCGCGCAACGCACAATATTTGTTATATTGATGCGCAGTTAGAATTAAGTATATTTTCATAATCATAAATTTCCTTAAAAAATATTATTTGAATTCCTAATATTCTTCAATGAGAATTACTACCTAATTAATTTAGATAGATTGTTACTGACAAAAATGGACTATGTGTCTGAGAAATTAAATATATATTTTTTTATTTCAGAGGAGCACCCTGTTAGTAAACGAATGCCGACTGACAAATACCGACTTGACAAGCATTAAGTTGATATTTACCAGGCCGTTGGATAGCTCAAGTCTTAGAGTAAGACGCGCTTCTGTACCAGCCGCGATGCTCGAAGGCTCAAGGTTCTGCAATGTAATTTTGTCGAAACAACTGCCGTGCGATTTACAAAAATGCCATTTTCACTGTCAATAACTATTGCTCTGTGGTTCAATTCATCGAGTTTGACAGTTGTCATACACCACTGATAACCACAGACCATCGCTGTCGCAGTCATAAATTTTAACTTTACGATAAACATATACATAGTTAATTGGTAATCCTTAATCGTTGATGAAATCTATTTTCTAGCAATGATTATGTTTTTATTTTATTCCCCATACCCAGAACTATACAAAGCGAATCTTCAAAGTGCAATTTCTCTGTCAATGTTTGATCCATTGAGAGTCATAAGTTGATAAAACTATTTCCTTAACTGCCATGGTTTTCTCAACATACCTGAATAAGGAATGAGTTTGCCTTGTGCGTCTTCTGCAACATTTACAACGTGTTAAAAAATAACCTCTAATGCCGAATATGGTAGATAGGGACCATCAAACTTAACAAATTTTACTATGGGACCAACTCTGAATTTATCACGAAAAATAATCAGCTGCAAAAATTAATAACAAAAATATTCGCGATTTAAGAGTTGGTCCCATAGTAAAATTTGTTCAGTTAGGTGCCCCTGTCTACCATGTTCGGCCTTAGGGTTTATTTTGTAACACGTTGTATACATACCACCCAAAAACATTTTCCAACATGAAGCCTGGAAATTAATAATGGATGTTGAAAGATTATGTTGTCGCTCTAATTCTGATTCATGTGAAATTAAGGCCATGCTAATTATAGCCGCGTAACGAACTGAAACCAGTGACAATGTCGAGTGTGACGTCAACCAAAATGTCCTTTTGAGATTATCGTGACAAGTCACATTATGCTGGAATAGGGGCTGTTCAGATAGCAGATAGCGGTTTAAAAACCAACTATTTTTTCATACTCGTAATTCATGATTTATTTATCCGCATACATAACTCACAATATTTAAAAGCACCTCAATATTAAATTAACAAACGGCTTTCAAGAAGCTGCTAACTCCAAGACAAAAGAAATCGTAAGAAAACGACAAGTTGCAAAGTTAAGTTACTTACTTATATTAATTTTTTGTCCATAATCTGCTTTAAGTACTTAGAATGATTATACTTTCATACTGCTCAAAAGAAAAGGGGCCACTATATGGTTTCTCAAACAAACAAGTTAATTTCTGTAAGTTTTTCTTTAAAGTTGATGACTTTTTAACTTGCGGACTTTACTGTTGAATTTTCTGTATAAATAATTTCGTCGTGTACTTATTAGAGTTTTCGCGTATTTCTGTATGAAACTCCAATTTCTTTCTATGCTAACTGACACACGGTGACTAGAAGAAATTATAAAGTAAACCCCAGTAAATTCCGCAAGTTGAGTATTATAGCTTTGGAACAATATCAAAAAGAAAATCTGATTGAATTTAAATAAAAAATATTTCAGAAATTAGCTCGTTTGTTTGGGAAACCATATATTGGATTGGCCCCTAGTTTTTTGGTAGTATCTATGCGATCTTACAGATTTTACCATACCAGTGTTTTATCCCAATAAAAACAACATCGCCAACACAACCAAAGAAATCGACAAGTTGTAGTCGGTTTATTTTTAGCGGGTGCCAGGCCAAGGCTGTAAGGCTGAATAATGCGGGATCCTCCTCCAGATAATGAATGACACGGGACGCTCTTTCTGCTTAACAATGGTAATAGATACAGTGACTATCGGTTAACAGGCCGCGGCGGGCACACAGCGGATAACACGTCCATGTGTGAGTGTTAGACTGCGGGTAGACGCGCCTGATAGAAATTAACGAGCAAGTTGTGTTTTCTAAAGTTCCTAGGTCGGTGTTTGCTGTACTGATCTGATGTTTGATTTAATTTGTATTTTTTATTTATTTAAGCCCCTATATATTTTTTTGAAACAGAAGCCTTCTCGGGTAAAGGAGAACCAAAATTCCAAAATCATAACAAATAAAGGATAATTTAGGAACACTTGGGGTACAAACAAACAATTTGTATTCATATAAAAAGATGAAGAAGATTCTTATTTATCTGTTAATAAAATAGTAATTAAAATGTGCTTAACTTATCATTAAACTCTTGTAATTAAGAAAGCACATACCTACGGTTCTATTTGATACAAAGCAAATAAAACAAATGTTGACAGTTTTGTTTATACAGTGTTTATTAGTTTATTTTTAACAATTTTGACGAATATAGATGTAGATGTTTATTCATTACTATGAATAGGATATAAAACTAAAGTTTAGTTTAAAAAATATATATTTTCTACTTAGCTTTATTCGAGATTTTTTTAACCTATAAGAAACTTTCGACATTTCTGTCGATGGACTTAAGCTACTAGAACTTTAGCTTAAGATAAAAGAACTTAAGCTTCAATTGTTTTCAATTGTAAAAAACCAACTGCTACACATTCACAGTGTCAGCAAATAAATAATAGCATCGTTAAAACTAAGAAGAAAATCGTCAATAACAACTGAGTTGCAAAGTAAAGGGCAAAGTGTGTCCGTGTCTTAACGCTATGGAAAGCGAACGTTGTCCCAAGTTACTCCGAACACTTGATTCAGCCAATCAAATATACCCACCCTCCGACAGATCTCCCGCGCCTCTTCTCTTTATAAGGCGAGCACAGCCCCTAGGAAACCACAGTATCTCTTAGGTATTGCAACGAAGCATCTCTTGCAAACTGACCTTAACCGCCAAATAAATTAATCAACAATTGTCCCATCACTTGGTAAAAGATGAGTGGATCTGGTAAAGGTCTTCTTGGACTGTGGTTGTACAGAAATGGTGCTGAATGGCAAGTGAAGAACGAGTCCCCACATCACCCTAAGCTTGGGGACTTGCAAATAGCGGCGCAGCAGCAGAATGCGGAAGGAGAGAAGATATCAGTCATGTTCAGTTTGAAAAACCAGGTTGGCGGTCTGGTCCGGGCCCTGTCCGTCTTCCAAGACCTGGGCATTAATGTTCTCCACATCGAGTCCAGGAAATCTATGACAGCATTTGCTTCAGTAAGTTTAATATTTCTTTGAGAAGGTTCTGCTTATTTCTACTTGTTTATGTTTTTATCTCCTACATTATTTTAGTTACAGCTACAGTTAGAGTTCTTTGCATAAGCGACTGAGGAAACCTATCAAAATCTTTTGAATAAAGAACCCTTAACACACAAAGAGTTAACCATCTGTTAGGATTTGTGATCTGTCTTTATTTTATTAATAGCTATATTTTGAATAATTAGATGCAATATTTTTAAATGATTGAAATGAAATGCAAAATGATAAGCACAGCGATCGTTATTAATTGTTTCGTTTTTTTGCATTATTGTGTTTTTCAGGTTTTTTTTTTAATTATAATAAATTCTAACAAAGGTTACAAATAGGTACAAAGAGTAACAAAGGTTACAAATAGTAAAGTTAGAAAATATTAGTGAAATATTACATTTATCTACTCTCATTGTAAAATTCGTATTAAGAATTTCAAAACGAATTTACACTTTTACTTTTTAATTTATTGGCGCGTATGGGCTTATTATCTATGGTGTGTGGTGCGGGGCGCGTCATTTTTAACGCAAAACAAAAAAGTTATGATTTCAATTTTCACTTTTGTAGTACTGAATTTCGTATCTGATAGCCATCGAGATAAATATTTATCTCGATGCTGATAGCAGTGAATGTTACAAATTTTGTTTATCAAAAAAATTAAGGGTTTTGAAATAAATTCATTTTGTCTTATGAGAAAATTTGTAATTCTGACATAATGCAAACATCATCGAGCAAAAAAAGAATAAATACTATTAAACGGCAAAAAGTTTCTATAACATTTTGACTCCTCCCGCCATTTTAGATGCAGCGACGGAAATGACTCTTATTATCAAGGTAGTACGGTAATATCAGCAAAGTCTCTCTTCCTTTTTAACTTTGATCGTAGTAGGTTCAATCTCAAATTGTATGAGTGTAGATAAAATAGTGTATGAAACTGCACATGACTAGGTATTAAAACACTCATGTGATAGGTACTATAAAAAAAACATATTCTCGTGTTTTAATACTCCTCTTTATGTATCAGTTTTATAAACTACTATTATTATTTAGAGGAACTTCATAACGTTTTTTCCTTTTTAGAATTAATAGAAAAATCACAGAAAATTCTTGTTTACGCTGTCTAGTGAAAATTGTAAGGCTTCGAGACTCGTGTGATACTTTCAAAATATAACTTTTGGTCTCTTCTGAGTAGGAACCTATACTGCATATGCAACTTGCACTTGCTTAATGCAATTGTAAACATAGTCAGAACTTTTAGGCCTCCAGCAACTTTGAACATCATTTAGTATTTTAGATTACAAAAAAGTTATGAATTATTTTTCCTCGCAGTCGGATATTCTGGTGGATGTGGAGTGTGACCCCCAACGGATGGAGCAGCTCAAGAGAATGTTGAAACGCGAAGTGCATGACTTCGAAGTAGTTCCACAATCTGGCCAGGAGTTTCCACCACCCACGCCTTTATCAGCTGCCGCTAGCTTTGGTAATCTTTTAAATTTATTAAATTATTAAACTAAGTATATCCCAGAAAAAACTACTTTTCTCAGACTCAGTAGCACATTAAGTTTAATTAAGTTTTGTCGCACTTATGTAGTATTAAAGTATTTATATGCGGGACAAATGGTTGCATATCGTTTGTCGCACTAGAGCAAGGGTCTCCAAACTAGAGCCCACGGGCCAGATCTAGCCCGCAATCACCAACAATTCGTGAGCCGAGTCGTAACAACATTCTTTAATTTACAATAGGTTTGGTACGATGAGCTAGCTAGGTCCTGGCCCTTGGGACTTCGTGGGGGAGTTAGTCTTGGCAACCCATGCACTAGAATAGGTACTGTTGATCTACAGTCTTGTTTGTCGAGCTTTAATGTGTTGCACAAGCGTTCATTAGAACAGCTATCCTTAGTTCTGGTACTATTATTTATTCTGTGGCAGCAGTACAATATGTCGTACAGTGTGCATCGCACATTTGTTTGAAGACCTTGAACTGAGAACTCACATCCTTCGCTGTCTCGGTGAATGCTGACCGCTCAGCTAAAGGAACCCCAAAAGGCTCGTTGAAATATTTAATATCTATTTTACTTTCTCTGTTACAAAGCGCTATCTTATGAGGGATACCCTCGATATTAGGATATTTATTATTACGAATCATTTCAACAAAACTTTAACTTCACATGAACTTTACCTGAAAGGCCCATTTCAAGAACGCATATGAAATCCTACATTATCTGGATTAATACGTACAGTGATTAGTAACATTATGACTTTATTACCGAAGTAAGTTCTTGTTTTTGGATTAACTCAATTTTATCGAAAATAAATAGATAGATAGATTCCTAATCATTTATTTCTACGCCATTATTGAGGATAAAACATATCTTATTATCAACGCGTGCCGTGGTAGCGTTACAAAAAATATTGTATTTGAAACAGCACTAATTTCCAATAATACCGCAAATTAAATAAACCTAAAAGTTATATTCCACTATAAATACAATAGTTTCCATAGTTCGCTGCAAATTGCTGAACATCTAAGCGAATTTGACTTCAAACGGTACATATTGTGGTGCAACTTGGACAGTGGTCCTGCAGTATTGGTAACAGATTGTTTGATTCTTAGCTGGCTAGAGTTCAAAGATAGATGCTAGAATATGAAGTTGAATTCTACGAATAACACAAACGGATGCAATGGTTGCGCAGCCAAGCCGATTATGCGGACAAAGTGACTCAGTGTGTAAGTGTCACCGTAAATTTTTAAGTTTATCTAAAAATTAAATGGAGATTTCAGACCACGTGAATGAACATCTTTTTTGCTATGGGGCCAACAACGGAATCTCGAATAAAAAACAACTGTTCCATAGAAAAATGTTTTAAAAAAACAAAAAACCGACTTCAAAAAACCTACATCTAAAAAGCAAGAAATAATATTCGTAATAATAAAAATACGTCTATTGAAGTCGGGTGGGGCTGGAGTACAATTTCCTTTTTTTTTATTCTTAAAGCCCCACCCGACTTCAATAGACGTATTTTTATTATTACGAATATTATTTCTTGCTTTTTAGATGTAGGTTTTTTGAAGTCGGTTTTTTGTTTTTTTTAAAAAAAATTTATTTTTTTATTTTTAGTGTGGGTACCTTGTAGGTAAGGTATATTATATATGTAGAAAAATCGGCTCAGCCAAACGTAAGATAATCGCGGAGAAACATACTTAAATACGGGTCAAACTGAGAACCTCCTTTTTAAGTCGGTTAAAAAACTACTCTTAAGATATCCCTCTTCCAACAAAAAAAATATTATCTTATTGAGTTCATAAACAAAGAAGTAATACGACCAATCATCGAGGTAATTCACACAAAATCATACTGTTTTCGTGCTTTTTTCAAAATTACTTGAAAAGTACTGAACCGATTTCCAAATTTTAAAAAATGGGACCAACTTGGGAGTGTACCTAATGTAATAACGTTTGAATCATTTCAATCGGTCCAGCCGTCTTCGAGTAATCGGTGGACATACAAAAAAAACAAAAATATACAGACGAACATAGAACCTCCTCCTTTTTTGGAAGTCGGTTAAAAATACAACATCGACATAATGTATGAAACAGCTGATTTTTTTTCGCGATTCCGTGGTTGGCCCCATAGTAAAAGTTGTTCGTTGACGTGGTCTGAAATCTCCTTTTCATTTTTATACTTAAAAATTAACGGTGTATTGTATAGGTTTATAACGTGTTACAAAATAACCCCTAATGCCAAATATGGTAATAGGAAGCATCAAAATGTGTCACTATTTATATACGTAGGTATAATAATAAAACACATTGTAAGTATTTAAAAAGGGTACAAATTATTTGAGATGAGTAGGAAAGTAGTTATTTTAGTTAATATAATTATCGTTATAGTAGTTATCCGTGTCAAAATACTAAGGTCCAGTCGAATCAAATTCAAACTGCCTACAAATAGTAAGCTTGATAAAAAAATAAATTTCAATTTATTCACAAAGTTTCTTGTTCGATTTGAATTCAGATTGATAACTTTACCGCTTCCATCGAATTTTCTGCCACTTCTTTTCCAAGAAAATCAATCTCTTTTTTCACAGATTTAGATATTGATATTTCATTAACCGACTTCAACAGAAGGGGGCGGTTATCAAGTCGACGGTTTTTTATGTATGTTTTATTTCTTTCAGTTTCAAAATAAATAATGTACTTTTATACAGATTTAGTACCGTTGCAGTGTCCGTTACTGTGCTTTAGCTACTTTGGGATGAGAGCAACCTATGTGATGTTGTTTTCTATACAAAGTATAACAGAATAAAGGGCTAAAGCCGAATATGGTATATAGAGTAACCCCGGCAAACTATTACAAACCCTAAATTGTTTATTTGCCCTGTTTTTTTATTTGTATGGAAAACTGCAAAGTGAAATAGACTATTGTTATCGATATTCAATCAAATTAATTTCTATCTAGAGTATACAGTTTATCATAAAAATAAAAAAAAGTTTTTTCAAAAAGTGCTGGTTTTTTGGTTTTATAATAATTGTGCTTTAGGCTGCCTGTCCAACGCGGAGCGAGGCGGCGGTGGAGTAGAGAACGAAGAAATATTCACCAATAGGATTGCTTGAGATCTCCGCTCCTCAATCCTATTGGTTAATATTTCCTCGTTTCTCCGTTCTGCCGCCTCGGATAAAGCAGCCTTAGTTCGGTTTTCTGTAACATGTTGTATATTGTTATAGATTTCGGCGAAATGCCATGGTTTCCTCGAAAAATTTCTGATCTGGACCGAGCTCAGAACGTTCTAATGTATGGTTCCGAGCTGGACGCCGACCACCCGGGCTTTAAGGACCCGGTTTATCGTAAGCGACGTGAGCAGTTTGCTGCTATCGCCAACAATTACAAATAGTAAGTACCTAAATACATAAATATAATCCTTTAAGGTTCCTTTATGTTTACGAATTACAGCGCGTACTTATATTGGTTAATTAGTTAGTTTTCCCGGAGAGTCCTCCCAATTTGTGAACTGGTGGAAGATTCAGTAGCTAGATCTTGTTAACTTTAATCAATCTAATTTTATTATTATTATTAAAATCAGAATGCAGCAATAAAATAATTTAATAAACATAATTTTATTAAACCAGTCTTCTTTTAGTAAAGTTTCTTATCTTCAATATTTAAAGTAGTTTTCCTCCGTGTGGCAAAGTTTTGGGACACCCCGTATATTTTATTTTATCAATGTAGAAAAACAATATATTTAGATAGGTACTCAGGATCAGGATTCTAAGATTTTGCAATAGTTATTCATGCAACTGTAGTAGGTATAATGAGGGGTATTAAAACACGAATGTGGGTTTATCATTATCACATGAGGCGAAGCCAAATGTGATAATAGTATCACATGAGTGTTTTAATACCTAATTAATATCATCATCATATCAGCCGCACGACACCCACTGCTGGGTATAGGCCTCGGTTATTTTAGTTCTCTTGCGGATCTCTTAATATATATACCTAATATAGACCTAATTAATATATTATTATGTAATGGGGGTTATTAAAACACGAATGTGGGTTTATCATACGAAGCGAAGCCAAGTGGGATAATAGTATCACATGAATGTTTTAATACCTAATTATGTTCAGTTGCATACAAGACTTTATCTACACCCATGATATGAATCCTCTATAAAGGGTTTTGAAACAGTTTATAATTTATATTTTTTTAAATAATTAGCTAACATTCAAACAACCAGTGTCATGGTAGCCGTAATATCCGAGCGATGTCCGTCATAAGGACATCCAAACGAGTGTTTTAATGTTGTACTAAATTCAAAAATGTAATTCCTTCGGACGTGGGCGCAGGGAGCGCGACATGCCCTCGCTCGGATATTGTGGTTAACTGGTTACTATGACACTGGTTGTTATAATGTTGGCAGTAAGTTAACTGTTTCATAACAATCATAATCTTTATAGTGGATTCAAAGACATTCGACATAACGACATCAGTGCGATGTGTACTACCTATATACTCGTATTTTTCTGGTTAGTAAGTTTTAGTAATAGGAGAATACTATACTTTATTCATATGTTGTAGCGGTCAACCGATTCCCAAGGTTCAATATTCAGAAACGGAAATCAAGACGTGGTAAGTTTAGTAACGTTGCGTGTTAGCCTCATATTCATTCCGCCACCTGCCTGCTGTTCCCCTATAAAGTGCTTCCTTGTTTTGTGAACACCAGTGTGCATTCGAGTTCATCATGCGACTTTAACTTTCAAAATTGTCTTACATCAGGCGTTTGCAACATTTATTGTCATAAGATGCATGCAGCTTATCTACACCTGTGCGTTATCCAGTTAAAAATAAACAAAAGTGTCTTGTAGGCAAAAAACAAAGATTTATCTTCTGATTGATCTTCTGTTCCAAGCCCGCTCCTTTTAGTTACAACTTTTTGATGTTCCTTTGAGAAGATCGCAAGATAAACATAAAAGCGCACTGGTGTGAACGTGGCAATAAAGTGACCCTTTGTTTGACGTGTTGCTGGTGTGCTTATTATATTCCCTCTAATAATAGTTACAGCAAGGCTCGTGATACACGACACGTTTATTTTAGTCTGTAGTACGTACACTGATATACTTAAAAAAAGTGCTTTGAGCTAGATCGTTCCTCAACTTGTATGATCAAATCAAGACATGCATTTCAAAATAATATAATGATACAATTAGTTCCTTTTATAAATAAATTTACATAATATAAAAGACGGAGGTCCACCTCCCTCTCCAAGTTTTCTTACGCCATTTCTTTCTTGGAGGAGCCTCCCAATTTTGTGAAATAGTGGTAGATTCAGTAGGTTCTCTCTTTTAAGCATTAATTAACTATACCAAAAAAATTGTTTAATATAAAATTTCTGAATGTCCTCATAAATCATCGCTCATAAGCTATGGGCTGGGGCGTAGGCTCATGAGCTGCAAAGGTGCCGAAATGTCGGGAAAACGAAAAATCTAACTAAATACTAACTAATTACCAAAGTACTTTCAATAAAACCGCGCTACATTAAAATGTTTTTTTAGTACTGCTTATTTAAATAAAAATTATGTAGACTTGAATTGATGCATGTTTTAATGCAAAATAAAGCAGTTTTCAAAGGTTTTCAATGTTCCGCTATAGGCGAGTATTTTGAGCGTATTTTATATGCCTCAAAGTGTGTTGATAAAATTGAAATAGTTAAGGCAATACTTATAACTCAGTAATCACCCTTTGAAATTTCCTGAAAAAAAAAATTCGGAAACATTTTTGATGCCTTTGATAGAAAATCTGCAATGCTTATACTATACTTTACATTTGTAAAACACCAACAACCTCACAGAAGTAGATTACCAACTATTTTTTTTAGAAAGTCGTAGAACAAACGTTAGTTTATGATGTTAGTAATCACACCTGCGGAGTTGTTAGTGTTTTAAAAATAACCCAGTATAGGTACTTACTGTATTTATTTAATGCAAAATTATTTTGGTTGCCACAGCAGCGAAATAATTTGTGGTCATTTTAAATATTTTTCTTTATTTTCGAAATCCATGTCATTTATGACAAAATGTCGATTATTTTACTGCTTTAGTTTAGGCGTTTATGTAGTAAAAGTTTCTCAAAATTATTGAGTTTGAAATTGAGTTTTGATCTAAATAACAATAGTCATTTATGTATCACAGATCAAATAACACTGACAGTTTTTTTTATCAAATGACTGTTGATTATTACTTACGGCGCTTATATTGGTTCACTAGCGCCGCCAATACATTTATTTTTATTACTCGTAAACCAAGTAAATATTAAAAAAGGAAATAACCAAGCCCTATTAAATTGTTTTTAATATTTTTTTATTTTACTATTTTTTATTCTTTGTAATAGTTTTCAGTGGCCACTTTTGGTTTAAATGGATTTTAAAACTTACAGAAAGAATGAAAACTGTTGAAAAGTTATTCAAAAAATATTAGAGACAAGGATGTTTCCTTTTTTTAAGTGATGACCTGGTTTACATATAATCAAAATAAATGAATTGGCGGTTAGTTGGTTATAAGGGCCTCAGTATACTAGTTTATCAGTTCATAAGAGAATCTTCATTATTCATCTCTATTAGCGAAGTATTGGTATTTGCGCTATGCAAATCTCATTTAGGTATTGAAACTGCTTTTCATATTGCATAGTTATTGAAGTTAGATTGTCGATTACAGGGGGATCGTGTTCCGCGAACTACACAAACTTTACCAGAAGCACGCCTGCGAGGAGTATCTTGAAAATTGGCCGCAGCTTGTTAAGTACTGCGGCTACAGAGAGGACAATCTACCTCAGGTATTTGATTACTTGCCAAATGGCTATATTGGCACCGTTGGACCAGTTTACTTGTTCGACTCAAGGGCAGTTATTAGATTTTGGTCTGACACTTGGACCATTATGTAAATGTTGTAGTTTACACATTCGTATTTTGGGAGAGTAATTGACATTTCAGCCATAGCGTAATAATTACCTGCTGGTGGGGTAACCAGACTGTGTTGCTCTCAAAACAGTCTAGTTACCCCCTAGTTGTCTAGTTACAATGATTATTAGGTGAGGTGAGGGGCAGGGTAACGCCCCTATAGCGCTAACATAAACTAAAATCAAAAGCAAAGGAGTCACTGAGTTTTTTTGCCTTTTTCCATCGATACGGCACACCATATAGCATTCAATTGGTTGAATGTTCTAAGCGGCACACAGTTTATTTTTTTTATGTTTATTTTTGTGATGGAAATAAACAAAATCTTTCTATCTAATCTACCGCGCAGGCGAGCCGTACCTAACCTTTCCTTACTGAAAGTATGGTCGCCGAGGCAAAGGAGTTCCTTCAATATTTATAAAATGCCTTTGCAAAAAAGCCGTGGGAATTTTAAATTGTATAATTATTTTAAATAAGAAATGTTTTGGTAGTTGTTACTATGTAAGTACGGTTAATGACAATTCGTTTATCGCTGCTTTTGCTTTACACACATTTTATAAATTAATTAGGGCTCAGCGTGATTTATTCCAAAAGCAATAACGCTGATTTTCAGCCATCACGCTATACTATAGTGATACGCGGGTTAAAACAAATTAATGGAGCTCTAGGAGTAAAGGGCAAAGAGAATATATTAAATGTTCATAGACCGAGAATCACTGTTTCATAAAATCGTATTTCGTATAATAATTATATCCTAACCTATACTCATATTTGGCATGTGTAGACAAGTAAATTACTTCTATAAACAGAAATCAAGATGTATCATTTTAACTGAAAATAACTTCTGGAAAATCTTACAGCAACTTTATAGAATTTAACAACAAAAGTTTATTAGAAGCTCCAACTTCGTGAGTCAATAAAATTAAAGACTTGGCGTCTGGTGTATTGACTTCATAGTTCAACGTTGAGGCTTGATCACACGAAATTCGTTTTTATTAGTGTAAGATATAGGTATTTGAAAAGTTTCTCTTTTATTACAGAATCTATTTAGGACTCACTTCTTATTTCGTTGTAACCTAACCAAGTTTCTACGTAACATTTGAGATTTCCACTTTGAAGTTATTACGAAATACAATATATATACCCCCTTACTAATAAAGATTGTATAGCAGCTGATGTATAGTTACACAGTGTTTTTAGTTTTGTCACTTTCTTTTCAATGTCAAACTCAAATAGTTTGACAGAGAGTAACCATTGTGTAACTATACATCTGCTATACAATCATTATTAGTAAGTGAGTAAGTAAATAATTATTGTGTTTTCAGCTTGAAGATGTTAGCGCTTTCTTGAAGCGTAAAACCGGATTTCAGCTGCGGCCGGTCGCCGGGTACCTCTCTCCCAGAGATTTTCTTTCGGGTCTCGCTTTCAGGGTGTTTCATTGCACGCAGTACATTCGACACTCCTCTGATCCTTTTTATACCCCGGAGCCGTAAGTACAAGCTTGAGATCCTTATTACTGACGAATTAATTAGGTATCAGTCTTTTTTCATCATGTTTCCATCGCATACTAATTCTCTTTTTAATAAATACGAGTTCAAAAGTCAGAATGAAACCTAAAAATAGTTTCTTTATAAGAAAAAATCATAGAAACTGAGAACAGAGACACTTGTGTAATAACCACAAAACATCTCATAGTTCAAGAGCGCATAAAAATAGAATTTAAAAACAAAAATAATAAACCGTAACCCTGACTTATGTCGCTTTAATAAATGAGGTTACGCAAGCTTTTTAATATTTAAAGTTGGCACAGGTTTCCCATAGGTGACGATTTATTACTGTAGTATGTTAGTAAAAGCGACAGCATTCAGAAAATGAAGACAAGACATTAATAGACTTTGTCGGAATTGAGTCGTCAAATCAAACATTTTAGGGGTTTGGACACATTGTCATGGCGTTACAATATTGTTATTTTTCTAACATAAATGTATAACACATTACATAATTCATTAATTCAGAAAAAAATAAGCATTTGTTTTTTACTGTATGACCAACACCTAAACTAATACAGGTAGTAGGTACTCGTATTACTTACTGTAGGATTTATAAAAATGAGTTCTAAAAATAAATATCGCCGGTCTTCTAGTCTGCTAATAATACTAACTACTTTCTTTGACTGAAGTTGAATAGACCTATATCCATCTTGTACGGTGGGTTATGTATGATGAGTCACCTCGCCACGTGTTTTAAGCCATTCGGGAAGACCCAATTCAGGATATTTATAAGCTTCATTGCAATTTAGTACCTAGTTCGCTTTTGAGTCCGACAAGTCAGCTAGCTAAAAAGTTTAAGAATATCAAGAATTACCCTATTGGTTATACTTTACCCATTACCATAAATAGTTACCTATTAAATATTTTCTTTGGACATTTTTAATAATTCAACAACAAACTTTTTAGTGATTGTTGCCACGAGCTACTTGGTCATATGCCTCTACTTGCAAATCCGAGTTTCGCCCAGTTCTCCCAAGAAATTGGATTAGCCTCACTCGGTGCCTCTGACGAAGATATCGACAAACTGGCTACTGTAAGTTTCCAAACTGTTAATTTGAATCTAAAGCACACCCCGGACACTCCATACAACCGCGCAATTTTAATAAGATGACGTCAGATGACGATTTTCTACACGCGCAACTGTGTGTATAAATCTAGGGCCACCGTGCAGTTTGTACTGTATCAGCGGCGTTTAATTAAAATTCGAACTTTTTGGTGAATTAAGTTACGACTCATTGCTTTGAATATCAAAATAAGTTGACAGTTGACGAAAATGACTAAAAGTAAGGCGCACTGCTTTGAATATCAAAATAAGTTGACAGTTGACAAACGCGACTAAACGAGCATACGATTTGGCATACGAACTCGCGGGGTGGGGTGAGGTAATTGATTCTGGGGCGGGGGGAGAGTGTCCTTTCTGTACTGTAGTACTTATGTCTATTCCGTGTCTAAAGTGTATCTTATGTGTCTGTGTATCTTCTTCTTAAAGTGCAATTTTCTTTCCAGCTTTATTTCTTTACCGTGGAATTTGGACTTTGTCGACAATCTGATGGATCTTATCGCGTGTACGGAGCTGGACTCCTATCGTCCGTGGCTGAACTACAGCATGCTCTCATCACACCTGATAAAATAAAGCGATTTGATCCTGACGTCACCGTGAATGAAGAATGTATCATCACTGCATACCAAAACGCTTACTACTACACCGATTCGTTCGAGGAGGCCAAAGAAAAAATGAGGTTTGAGAGTTATTGTATTATTTTAATCTTAACACTTTTCTTATTATGTACCTACGTCCTACATCTCACTGACGCAAAATCAATAGTTTTTTTAGATTGACGCTTGGACTGGGCCCTTACAGCTTTGCTACACTATATTGTTTTGCTATTAACTTAACTGAAGTTTTCATTCAAAGAAATTAAAAGGGAAAAAGGGTTTTTCAAAGGATTTTGAATTAAAATTCCATTTTAGAACTTTGAAATGATGAATAGTGGTTTTTCTAAAAACGCCACTGCGTTTTGTAAACATTATGTTTAAATATAAATTAGTTAATAGATCACTACATATTATAAAACGAACTTCTCCACTGCGTCTGTTTGTCTGTTCGTGATAAACTTGACAACTACAGCACGGAGCTTCTTGCGGTTTTTTCCAATAGATATAGAGATTTATGAATATAATTTGTCAATGTTTTGGGTAAATTGGTTGAAATATAACGATTTGTTGGAAGGGTCGGAAAAAATCAAGCCGCCTTACCTGGGAGCTTTCATCGAAAATGCTGATTATTAACTCCTTTGAGATTATAACAAAACAAACTGTTAGGTTACTGTATATATATTACTTTAATTATTTTCCATAATGAACACATTATTATTTAATTTACTAAACGAGTTATTATAATAAAAAGTAATGTTGGTCATGACATGAGTCTATAATACTGTCTGAAGTTCATTAAATCTGCCATGGCGCTAATTACAAATATTTATCTTTGTGATAATCGCGCCACTTATTGTTTTTAAAATACATATCAATATTTATTATTATTAATTTATCAGATCCTTTAAGATATTGTTAAAGTTAATGTATTTTTAAAACTAAATAAAAAGGAATAAAGGAGATGGTCCAAAAAAACCCAGAATTAATACGAACAAGCTATACATCAATCGATTGCTTATGTCGAGAGAAATAATCCTACCTAAGTCGTAGACCCCAGATCCATGGGGTATCGGAGATATATACGCTGACAAAGTATGTATGGAATATAGGTGATGTTGGCAAAGTCCAGCATTTGACGTAAATCAATACGAATATATCAATCGATTGCTTAGATCAAGCGAAATAATACTAACTAAGTCGGGGACCCAAATTCCATGGGGTATCGGAGATATACGCTGACAAAGTATGTATGAAATATAGATAAAAATTATCATAATCAATCAATTATCATATTTTCTTGCGCACTGAATGGACGTAAACCACTTACCTAAAATGTAATAATCGATATTATATCACCGAAGTTGTAAAAAGTTATGTTACTATACCTATATTTCATACATACTTTGTCGGCCTATATCTCCGATACCCATGGATTTAGGGTCTGCGAGTTAGGTAGGATTTCATCGCTCATCCTAAGCAATCTATTGGTATATGGCTTGTTCATAAATTAATTCTGGGTTTTTAGTCCATGTATTTTGGACCGTCTCTTTTGGCACTAAATATTTCCGCAAAATGGAGGTAGTGTCACGCCCATAGATATAGTACCTATATTAGAAAGTCACGCCCAAGGAAATTATAAGTACTTCGTACAACGTCACGCCATATGACGTGACAGGGAGTCAAAGAGTACATTCAGGGTGCATTCCAGTTCCAGTTCCAGGAGACGGTTACTTAGCCGTCTCCCAGAGTAAATTTTAACAATCAGCGCGTTACTCACTCCTATGTTTGACGGGACTCGAACGGGACGGAAACAGAGCAACGACTGGAAGGTATTTGTTTTCTTTTTGGGAGTTGTTGGAAGGGCGAAATTGACAAAAATGGAAGGAACCGAAGTGAAGCGAGGGGCACCCGCCCCTAGTATTTTATGAAAAAAATAAAGAACAAAGTTATACCCATACAAACTATGAGCGGTGCGGAGGTGGTTTGTTAATATAAACTTGAACGCGTCGAATTTCAAAGTTTAATACTAAATTTAATATTACGCAATAATTGATCTTAAGGAAAGTTTCAGTTCAGCTTTAATCAAATTATTCTTGTTAAGTTCATTACAAAATTCGAGAAAATATCTTTTATTGTATTAACTACAACAAAGTTATCATTATTTTGACTAGGTACGCCTGGAACCAATGATGGTAGCTATTAGTCAGTGAAAAATACATCCAATCATCGTAACTAACTTCAAAAGTATACTGTTTTTTGATACTTTTTTATTACACGTTTCAAGATCTGAAGATGATGGGGGTAGACTTCAGCGGTCAAGCCCTCCCAAACTAAAATCCTCAATCCGCCACTGTAGCCAGTCATTTACAAACTTGATTCTCGTTGGCAGATCTCAATCATGAAATTGCTTCGATGGCAGAGCAATTTCATTTTACAAGCAAACACGATAAATAACTAGCTTGTTACTTCAGCAAGACTATAATAAGACCACATGCGGATCGCGATCGAGTTCACGATTAGTCGATGTTATGACTCACAAACGTCAATAATAAATATGGATCAAGGTGTAATTAATTTGGTTTAAATAGGGTAATATGTTTCTTCATCGAGTTAACGATTCCAACAAATAAAATCACACTCATAAAATAATATACCAAGGATAATAAATAATAATAATACTTACCTTAACATAGGTTGTTAACTACGTGAGCGTGGACTAAAATGGAAAACACGTTTTTACAACAATGAATAATGTATTTCTAGTATCGGCACAAATAATATCGGTTACAGACAGCAGTGACAGCTATGTTATATTTCGTTTAGCCTACAACAATATTATATTCTCTATGACGACCAGCCAGTTTCCAACATCCCCACCCCCAGTGGAACACTAACAATCAATCGTTGGAAAGTGGCTGGTCGACGGAGCTTAAAGGTAAAAGCTTACGGGCTGGGCGGCGTAAGGTTCCCCCTTTAGTTATGACTTCAGCGACGCGCACAGCTCCGTCAGCACCCCTAAATATTTTAAGGACTCTTCCTAGTGGCCATAGACCCCGCGGCAAAGAAGAGTCCGCGATAAGCACGACGTCCCCCTCGGAAATAGCCGGAATGCCGCCGCGTGGTCCTCTAGGTCGCAATGTAGGCAAGTACTCCCGCAGCCACCGCAACCAAAAATGATCAGCCAAACGGAGTGTCTGCCGCCAATCACATCGCCTTATCAAATCCGAGTCTGTGAGCGACGACGTCCATGGACTGATAGATGACGATCCAAGTATAAAATGGAAAGGGGTTATGGTTTCCGGAGCTTGCGGCGATGGTGATATATACGTGAGCGGTCTTGAGTTTACTATTCCTTCTACTTCGGCTAGTAAGGTAGTCAAAATCTCTTCCTTGGGAGATTTGGTCTTTAGGGTGTACCTTAGGGCAGTCTTTACAGTTCGGACCATACGCTCCCAGGCCCCTCCCATAAATGGTGATGCGGGAGGAATAAAGCGCCACTCGATCTTGTGGTTCGTAGCGTATTCGCGCACATCGTCTCCGTGCAAAGCTCGTAGAATTCGATTGGCACCGACAAAGTTTGTACCGTTGTCGGACATGATGACTGATGGAGATCCTCTGCGGGCTATGAAACGCCTTAGGCTTAAAAGTGCAGAATCTGATGATAGCGACCCGACCACTTCGAGGCGTAGCGCTCTGGTTACGAGACAGGTGTATAGGGCTACATAGCGCTTCTCGTGGCGACGATTCACCGTGACGTCAACTGGGCCGAAATAATCGAGGCCAACATTAGTAAAGGGTCTTCTGTGGTGTTCAAGCCGTACTGATGGTAGGTTGCCAGTTTGCGGGATAACGGGCTGGATCTTATGCCGCTTGCATTCGTTGCAGGTGTTCGCGACGCTCCGTATAGTGCTCCTCGCTTTGAGAATCCAATACCGCTGTCTTAGTTCATTTAGAACAAGTTCGTTGAACGAATGAGCCGTCTGGCAATGGTAGTGCAATATTATGAGGCGGACTATGTGATGGCGGCCATCCAAAACCATCGGACATTTGACACTCTCACTTACCCCGGGAGCGGATGTTATACGTGAATCGAGTCTAATGAGCCCATCGGGGCCCAACACCGGGGAAAGTGCAGCTATCCTGCTATTCTTGGCCACTGGCTGCGACGACTGCAAGGACTTGTATTCTTCAGGAAAGCTGTCGACTTGCGCTCGGTGAAGAAGAAGGTTCTCGGCGTTGGAGATATCCAGAGCCGTCAATCCAGAGGGGGAGGTGGTGCCATCTGCGTACAAATAAGAGTGTTGATCGATTGGACGAGACAAAAAAGATCTAAACATACGCGCGGCTTGTAGCGAACGAGCGGTCGCTCTTAGTAGACGCAACCATTTACTAAAACGCGTAAAATTGGGAACCGGTAAATCTGGCAGAGGAATATCGATAAGAAGTCCGACTAGTTCCGATTTGTCGTCGGACGCTGGTGTGACTTCCTCATCATTGCAACTAGATTCGATGGGCCAGTCAGAATCAGGGTATAAAAGAAAAGATGGCCCGGAAAACCAACGATGAGACAAATCTAGTTTCAATGCCTTAGGCTTTGTAGCATCGTCAGCGTTATTGAGTGCACTTGGAACCCATCGCCAATTGGAAGGGTTTGTGGTCTCCAATATTTCCCCAAGACGGTGGGCAACAAATGGCTTAAACGCTCTAGCATCACCTCTCAACCACTTGAGGACCGTGGTCGAATCAGTCCAATAAAAAACTGCGGAAGGTTTTATGCGGTGAGCTTTCAAAATAGTTTGAGCAAATCTAGATGCGATTAAAGCCGCTTGTAGCTCCAATCGCGGAATCGAGATGGGTTTCAATGGAGCAACTCTGGCCTTGCTACCGATGAGTTACAAGGACACTTCATTATTACCGTAAGTGAAGCGCCAGTAGGCAACACATGCATACGCCTGTTCGCCACCATCAGCGAATACATGCAACTGAACGTCTAAAGGTGTCAATGTCGATTGGTTCATGTAATGTCGTGGGATGGTAACGTTCGACGTGGATTCCAGCAGTTTAAACCAATTATTGCACTCGGGTATAAACTTATCGGGTATTGGTGAGTCCCAGTTCAATCCCTCTCTCCACAGCTTTTGAAGGATTATCCGACCTTCAATAATGATGGGCATTAATAGGCCGAGTGGGTCATAAATTTTCATGACCTTTGATAAAATGTATCGTTTTATCAAAGAGGCAGGGGACTCGTGTTGTACCACGGGGAAGCTTAAGTGATCTGTTCGTGGGTTCCATCTGACCCCTAAAACACCTACGTTATCATTTGGTGGCAGATTGACATCTGAGCCGCTCTCGCTTCGCAGTTCAACTGGAATTTGAGACAGCGCTTCTGGACAATTTGAAACCCAGGAACGCATTTCAAAGCAACACGCGCTATGGACTTTTACGATGTCAGAGGCGATTTTCGAAGCCTGCGAAATGTCAAAATGGCTTCCCAAATAATCGTCCATATAGTGATCGTTTATGATTGCGAGACAAGCGTCTGGAAACTGGGGTTGAAACTCTTCAGCGTTTTTATTTTTAAGTGCCAGAGCGATGAATGGACTGGAGACGGCGCCAAACATCATCGACGACATGCGATATTCCCTTAGATTTCCTTCCTTACTCCGCCCTAGAAAACGTTGAGCGTCTCTATCCTCTGCTACAATTTTTATTTGGGGGAACATCTCCCTTATATCTGCGTGCAAAGCGATAGCGCCCTCTCGGAAGCGAAAAAGAATGTCAAGCAAGGGTTGGAGCAAATCTGGGCCCTTAAGCAATAAACTGTTGAGACATATGCCTTTAGTCTTCGCCGCTGCGTCATGCACCACTCTCAGCTTACGCTTCTGTGGGTGCATCACGCCAAATGTTGGCAAGTACCACCGTATGTGGCTATCATTACTGGCACGAGTACCGTGGTAGGTCTCTATCCCACATTCCTCGGCGTAACCTTTCTGTATGATACCAGAAACGAAGGCTTCATAACCGGCCTTAAGTACGGGGTCTTTAGACAGCTGTCTCTCGAGCGACAAAAAACGCGATAATGCTAACGTGTATGAATCAGGCAGTGGTTTCGGTATATTCTCGCGCCACGGTAGCCTCACTTCGAACCGACCATTATCGAGTCTCCGTGCTGATTTCGAAACAATATCGAGTGCGCGTTGATCTTCGGCGTTTTCTTTTGGTAGCTTTTTGCTAATGCCTAAAGAATCAATCTCGTATTGATGTTTAATTAGACTCTCTAACTCGTCGTATTGCCTTTGCATAAACGCTTGTGTCTCAGTGTCACTAGTGTCATCGTAAGTTACATTGACAAAGTCGATAGGTTTCGAAGAGGTCGAAATAGCGCCGTGTAATACCCACCCTAATAGGGTTCGCGAGGCAACGGGCTCGTTCTTTTTGCCTACTCTCACATCTCGGCTCAACGATAAATCCCAATTTGAAGCTCCGATGAGTACAGTTGGACTCGCGTTGTCATGTGACAGCTCGTCGGAAAGGTTAGCCAAGTGCTCAAACTCACGGTAATTTATTTCGCCTATACTCTGTGCACGCAAACCTAACGGAGTAATAGCGCGGGCATTTTCAATTAAATAGCGTTTTGTCTGATTACGTCCTCGTATGTAAAAATTTACGTAACTCATGTCGACGTCTTTACTCATACCGCTGACACCTTCTATGCGAAGGCGGCTTTGGTTTGTTGTAGTACTAGCTCCGATACGCGCGGCTACATCACCATCAATTAGTGTGGCAGTACTGCCCTCGTCGAGAAGTGCTGTCGTTGCAAACTGTCCTTTTGGACCTTCTAACACGACCGGAAGCACCTTCAAGAGGCCTCGCGGAAGCGCCCTTGATTGTGGTAGCCCTGTTGCGTTAACGAGAGTTTCGGATACATTTGTCACCTGAATATTAGACTAGTTAGTGGGAACGTGAATATCTGTATCAGAATTTGTCATTGCGACTGTACCTCTTACTACCGACCCGCTACTGTCAGGCTGTGAAGAAGATTCTAGCGCGCCATGGAGCAAAAAGTGATGACGCCGTGTGCACCCGTTGTTACCACAAGGTTTAGCTCGACAAAAATTCCACCTATGCGGATTAGACTTAAGGCATCTGTAGCAAATTTTGAATTGACGTATCCATTGCCAACGACTATCAATATTTAGAAGCTGAAACTCCTTACACTTGACAATAGAATGTGAGCCTTGCTTACAATAAGTGCACTGTGCGTCGTTACTCTTTGCGACTGTGGCATGTACGATCTCCTTTACTACCGGCTTAGGGGCAGTAAATCTATTCGAAGAGCAAGCCGCCATCGAGTCGGAAACAAAATTGAATTTAAGTTGACGGTCCGCCTCTTCGAGCAAAAAATCCGATAATAGTTGCAGTCAAGGTGTTGTATTGTTTTCTCGAGGCAAAACACGTGCGGCCGCGTAGTCGGTAAAACGACTTCGCGTATGCTCGCTCAATTTTGACAGAACGGAACGGAAGAGCTCCGGTGAATACAAGTACTCGTACTGGCGCAGATATTTGATTGTTGACACACAGTTGCGCAATTTATTTGCCAAGATATTTAAATGTTCTGTGTTACTCAGCTTAATATTCCGCAGTCCAGCAATCTCCCGTGCCACCAGAATTTCAGGCCTAGCGAAGTTCTGCTCCAGCGTGCGGATGACGTCGTCGGGGTCACTCGAGTCCCACAAGTGTGACGCCACGGCTTGATACGCTGGGCCGCGAACAGCGTTGCTTAGACGTACCAAATTCTCGGCTGGGGAAAAAAGATACTTTGTTTTATCGTAGCCAGACTTAAACGCCATCCATTGATTAATGTCACCTGAGAAAACACCTAGCTCCGGCCGTTTGGGCCGTTCGGAAGCAGCAACAATGGCTTTGGTGAGCTGTGACATATAGTCGGTGCTATTGTTGTTTGGTGGCTGCGCAGCATCTGTTGTGGGTTTGAATGGCATAGACGACGTGACGTTTACTGTCGGAATATGCGTCGCTGAGATGGCCGGCCGTTGTAGGGAGTCCAGCGGCATGTGCTGGGTAACGGTCGGTTGCGACATTTGGACCACCGCTTCCAGTGGTGGTTCTGACATCAACATCGGCGGAAGCGTCGACTGTCGAAAAATGTGACTAGTGTTAGCTTGCGGTTGCCGGTCCGGGGCTGAATACGCCGGGCAGGTTGGTTTGTTTACCTGTGCTATGAATGTGTCATGATTTCTAACCCACGACTCTGTGCGTTTATCTGATCTACGTGAGGTTCGAGATGAACCTTTAGAACAGGTAGACTTATCTGTAGCATCCAGGGCGGCGAGCTGCGCCTGTAGCTTCGTCTGCTCAGCTTCGAGTTGGAGGCGTTCGCGCTCACGCTCGCGGTCGCGCTCACGCTCCGCCTGCTCACGCTCGCGGTCGCGCTCACGCTCCGCCTGCTCCTGTGCCAGCTGTACGCGGCGTCGAAGATGTTCCGCTTTGGCGGCAAGCTTTCTGGCGCGTACGGTGGCTGTTGAGTGGGAAGACTGAGAATGTTCTCCTTTGGAGCTACTGTAATTAGAAAAATCTTTCACGTTCACGACACTGCCATCGACGGGTTCGGGGCGCTGTGTGAGACCTGTTTGTAGGCTCGCGCTCGATGGTCGTGCTAAAATGTCATTGTCAGCACTAGGAGTCGCCCGTGACGGGTCATGTGGATCGACATTGTCCCGTGTATGCGCGGAGCGTGTATTACGCTGCATATGATCGACTCCGAGTGCTGAAATATCTGCAACCGACTTACTTTTACTGCGTGTTTGCATGATCGTGAAATGAAAACTATTCTGACGATGGACGATGAACTATGAAAAATACACCAAATGAAATGAAACCTGATTATGCTGATTACACAATTTTGACTATCGAAGGACCAATGTTAACTACGTGAGCGTGGACTAAAATGGAAAACACGTTTTTACAACAATGAATAATGTATTTCTAGTATCGGCACAAATAATATCGGTTACAGACAGCAGTGACAGCTATGTTATATTTCGTTTAGCCTACAACAATATTATATTCTCTATGACGACCAGCCAGTTTCCAACATAGGTTATTAATTAGGTACTTATTGTTAATGAATTATTAACAAAATATTTTTTGTTTCTACTCGTACCATTCGCACGATTAAAGATTATTATTATTAGAAACTCAATAAATCTGAACAAACTATTGCACCATCGTAAATTAACCATGATAGTAACAAACATATCTGCAGGCTTACGCAACAGCACCATCGCGATCGTTTCGTGATCGTCAATTTGACATTACAACGTTAACGACGACCACGGCTTTACAATACATGAGTGTCGTTATTTCTTTATTTCTATCGTTATTTCACATGCTAGTGCCCGTGTGCGTGGTTCTAAAAAATATCATAGTTTCGTTTATGGTTCATGTAGGGTAACCACGTAAGTGGCACTCAGAGTACCTATATTTATTAGTCTTTGAAAATAGGTCCTCGGCTATTTTTCTTTTCGAATAATTTGCATAAAGATCAAAAATGTTCTCCTCTTTGCGTTCAATATTTATTTCTCACTAAGTATATCGCAATACCTATAAAGTGTTTTTGAGCTAACAAATTACGAAATACTCTATATAATCTGAAAAAATAAGTGTTATAGGTATATAAGTCGTTTTACACATTTTAATTAAAATGTGTAGGAAAACTTTCCATTCGATACTTCTTATAAAAAATTAATACTTGCTTAAAATTTAAAGTATCGTATTTTTCATAGTCACCCTATATTTTTGACTTACAAGATTACTCTAACTCTATGGTTATGACATAGCCAAGACAAAACACACCATTCACGCAACGACATAAAGAGCTACAACCAAATGGATTGTCGTAAACTTTAATCTTTAAGCCGAAACAATGCAAATATTGTTTTAAATCAAAGGAACCATATTACATTAAATATAGAGACATTCATAAGATTCTGAAAAATGTCGTAGCGTGTATGTCTGCTTAAATCTTCGTGGGCCTCCTCCGTCATAGACAACATGTGGGAGTGGTCAGTCGCAAGTGCTTACGCAAATGCACAATTTTGACAACGATTTCGTAAAAGATCACGAATTCCACAGATTATAAATACCACTATCCAAAACCTTGTAGTTATCGTCAAAATGTGACCCTTATTGCGTATTTTTCCCTCAATGTATGGTATTCATTCATGACTTGGGAGTTTTTATTAATTAATTAGGGAATTTTGCAGTTCATTTCGTACTTTTCCCTTAAGGTGGCTACCCCACCGAAAATGGCGCCCTCAGAAGTTTTTATTTATTAAGTTATTAGTAGAAAAAGATTTAAATAATGTTTAACGTGGAAGCTTTAGGACCCATGTTCTAGTATTTTTAGAAGGTATCACTACATTCCCTCATAGTCATTCGCGAAGTAGATAGCAGATATGTAAAAAACGGCCACTTTTAGCAGTTTAAGCAGTTAATCATACCCTCTAAAATTACTAGACTGTGGGCCCTAAAAATTCCACGTAGAACATTATTAAAATCGTGTATTAGAATTATAATATGAAATAAAATTCACCACGGCGGCGCCACTTTCGCTCAGGGTGCCACCTTAATGTATGGTATTCATTAATAACTTGGGGGTTTTAATAGGGAATTATCAACATTATGGGTACCTACATAATAGATACCTAGAGAACTTTATTACCTCTATAATAGCACAGATAATATTATAATACTAATAATAGGCATATTTTATAATATCAAATTTTGATGGACTGTATTAACACACACTGTACCTATGTATTATGATTCAGTTCGGCTATGGTATGGTATGGTACGTTCCGTTTAACAAAGTTTGTTTTTATATTTTGTTATAAAAACAAACTTTGTTGTTTTTTAACCGACTTCCAAAAAAGGAGGAGGTTCTATGAAGACGGCTGGACCGATTGAAATGATTCAAACGTTATTACATTAGGTACACTCCCAAGTTGGTCCCATTTTTTGAAATTTGGAAATCGGTTCAGTACTATACAAGTAATTTTGAAAAAAGCACGAAAATAGTATGATTTTGTGTGAATTACCTCGATGATTGGTCGTATTACTTCTTTGTTTATGAACTGAATAAAATAATTATTATTTTTGTTGGAAGAGGGATATTTTAAGTGTAGTTTTTTAACCGACTTAAAAAAGGAGGTTCTCAGTTTGACCCGTATTTAAGTATGTTTCTCCGCGATTATCTTACGTTTGGCTGAGCCGATTTTTCTACATATATAATATACCTTACCTACAAGATACCTACACTAAAAATAAAAAATTGTTTAAAAAAAACAAAAAACCGACTTCAAAAAACCTACCTATAAAAACCAAGAAATAATATTCGTAATAATAAAAATAGGTCTATTGAAGTCGGGTGGGGCTTTTAGAATAAAAAAAGGAATTTGTACTCCAGCCCCACCCGACTTCAATAGACGTATTTTTATTATTACGAATATTATTTCTTGGTTTTTATAGGTAGGTTTTTTGAAGTCGGTTTTTTGTTTTTATAACATTAAGTTGACTTATGCCCTTTCTGCAATATGCGATTCTTATTTTAACATTTTAGTTTTCAGAATATCTCAAGCTCTCCTGTAAAATATGTCTGGAATAAGATACAAGTAGGTATCTAAGATAATTTGGTTTAGGGCAGCCGAGCTGTCATACCTTTTTAATTTTTAAATTTGAGATTTAGGATTCTCAATGTTTTTATACAATACTAAATAACATACCTAAGTACTATCCCAGCAAATTATACCACACAGATTAGTAATGAAACGTTTTATTCATGTAATACAAAATTAACCGATATAAACTACTTTCATTCAAAAAATTTCACAATGTACCTCTTCAATACCTTGTATTGTACTTATACAAGATTTTTGGTATACATTTTACAAGAGTTTCTTCTTCGGCGCTATTAAACTCACTTTTTCATAGGATTATGCGATTTAATTGATAAATTATACGTAGGTATGCCGCTTTGGAGCATAAATCTTTTGTATCTATATTAATTGATACTTTTTTATTAATAAATTGTTTTTCCTGTCTCTGCATTTGTAAGCGCTTTAATCACAAATCATTCTCATAAATTTTCGAGCTGAAACAACCAACATATAATTAAAACTTTACTTAAATAATAATTTTCAAAATTTTTTTGAAGCTGACATTTGCACCTGGTTGACACCAAATTGTCACTTTTGCGATGCAAATACAAAAAGTCTATGTGGTCGCTCGTCGTTATCTTTACTTTGCGAATGTGCCTTTGCGTACCAATTTGACAGGCGGTGTCAGTTATTCATAGTGAAATAAAAATTCGCGGTATAAGTTCTTAGTTGCTAGATAGAGCAACGAAAAACGCCGATAGAAAGCTTGACTCGCTGACTATATCTTACACTGTTTTACGATCACGATCACGACGGTCGTCAAATTGTGCTGTTGCGTAAGCCTACTGACTCGATGACAGCGTCGCTGTCGTCTATGGCGTAACCTAGGTAACAATATGTAATAACACCATAGTTCCACTTTTGACCACTGTGTCAGATATGTTTGTATCTGTTAAAGTTATGGTTAAGTCAAGATGGTGCAACTCAGCCTAAAGTGAATTTTATAAAATGAAAGTACTAGTCTAGATTTATGATCAGGTATCATAAAATTTGACTGCTAGTGCCTAACGAAAGTTTAACAAAATTAATTGGCATGCAGGTAGTACCTAACTGCAGTTTGACTTTTAGTTCTTAGTTTACCTTTCGAAACTTTGTTGGTTAGATATTACTACTGAAGCAATAAATCTCTAAGTATTCTTAAAATCTTTATGAAAAAGCACTGCAGCCACGGAGAGCTGTGAATGAGAGCTAAGTCTTACTCGTTTCATTTTACCCGCTTAGCTAGACCACTTATTTGTGGAAACGATTACATAGTTTCGTAGTTAGGTATGAACTCACTCACAACTCAGAGACCCTATTACAAATACATCACGACAGCCAGACGATGTTCGTTAATCGATTTACATGATTTTGAACCTTAAACATAAGTTTATAATGTCACAGAGTGGGAAATACCAACTAACTACCAAAGTACCTACTTTTAATAAAACCGCCCTAGTATCCGTTAAAAAGTGTTTTTATTTTATCTCTCATCTGTTTCGAAATAGGCCCTCAGCTACGTAGCAGATCTCTGGTGGAAAGTACCTTAGACTAACGTAACGACCAGAAAAATACTTTGTTGGTTAGGTAGGTATATTACTTGATCAATAAGGTAAGGTAACTCATTATTTTCCTAAAACACGAATTATGATAACGTTGTTTTGTGTCTTGTCGTCAACAATTTTTGTAATGAGTTAAATGTGTACTGTCTTTTGTATAATAAAGTTATTTATTAATAAATATTAATAGGTATATTTTCTCGCAATTAATCCTTCTGGGACTGGAAGCAAGATTTTAAAGGAATAAATCTGTTAAACTCAGTTTTTGATGTTAAAATTAACTCGAGCTCATTACTGGGTAGTATAAGCCGCTCCGAAAATTATTATTCAAATCGCTAGGTTATTAACATAATCCTTAACGGGCATATTAAACTCGCGCTGATTTGGTTATCTCAAGAGTCAGAAAACAAACTTTTCAGTGATCTATCAAGAAGTATTTGTATTGCCAATAAGTTTCGATTTCCGTAACCAGTCGTATAGTTCAAAATTACTAATAATAAAGAACTAATGTAATCAAACTGTTTTTAAGACCAAACGTAAGCTGAATTAAATAACTAGTTTAGTTAGAAAAAGTAACTTTTTATTATATCAAAGTGAGTTTCCACAAACGCAACTAACAAGCGTCCGGCAAAGTAAAAATAGCACCAACTCTTAAAAATTGTACTAAAATGTGACTTAAAGGTAGAACACCACTGTGGATCTTAAAGGTGTACTGAATGTGACTTAGAGGTAGCTAACAACACTGTGGATCTTATAGATGTATTATAATGTGACCTAAAGGTATCTTACACCACAGTGGACCTTAAAACTGTTCTAGAATGTGACTTAAAGGTAGCTAACAACACCGTGGACGTAAAAGATGTTCTAGAATGTGACTTAGATGTATCTAATACCACCACGCACCTCTATAGGTATATATAATGTGACTTAGAGGTAGCTAACAACACCGTGGACCTTTATGATGTACTTGTATGTCACTTAGATGTGGCTAACACCACCGTGGAACATAAAGGTGTACTAGAATGTGACTTAGAGGTATCTTACACCACCGTGGACCTTAAACATTATATTAGAATGTGACTTAGAGGTATCTTACACGACCGTGGACCTCAAGATGTACTAGAATGTGACTTAGAGGTAGCTAACAACACCGTGGACCTTAAAGACGTGTTAGAGTGTGACTAAGAGGTATCTGACACCACCGTGAACCTTAAAGATGTAATAGAATGTGACTTAGAGGTAGCTAACAACACCGTGGCCCTTAAAGATGTTCTAGAATGTGACTTAGAGGTATTTTACACCACCGTGGACCTTAAAGATGTACTAGAATGTGACTTAGAGATAGCTAACAACACCGTGGACCTCAAAGATGTACTAGAATGTGACTTAGAGGTAGCTAACAACACCGTGGACCTTAAAGACGTTCTTGAATGTGACTTAGATGTAGAAAGGTGTACTAGAATGTGACTTAGAGGTAGCTAACAACATCGTGGAGCTTAAAAATGTTCTAGAATGTGACTTAGAGGTATCTTACACCACCGTGAACTCTAAAGATGTACTAGAATGTGACTTAGAGGTATCTTACACCACCGTGGACCTTAAAGTTTTTTTTTTCTTATTGTTATTTCTAACTGCAATCAGTTTCCACACTATAAGCAGTTTTGAGAGGTGACACATGTTTTGTAAGGCGGTACTCCCATTGGAATACTCTTCCTATGGTTATCACTAGGTTTTATTCCCTCTGTTCCAGTTCATCAATAACGCTTCAGTAACGCTTCAGTCTCTTCACGGCATGTGTTGTGTCGGTGAGTGCGAGTGCCAGCGTGTTAGTATGGGTCACAAGACGCTTTTTGTATCGCTTTGAAGACAATTTCTTCCTTTACAGAGTTCATTTCCAAATATTCGTGTAATTCAGAGGTTTTTATAAACCACGGAGCGTTGAGGATAGTGCGAAATACATTGTTTTGAAAGCGCTGCAGTATCTCTAAATTGGAGTTACTAGCTGTTCCCCACAGTTCTATGCCGTAAGTTCATACCGGCTTAAGTACACTTTTATATATTAGGATCTTGTTGTTAAGTGAGAGCCTGGATTGGCGACCAAGCAACCAAAGCAAAGCCCTGTATCGTGCGTTTAATTCATCACGTTTCTTTTTTATATGTGTCTGCCATGTTTGCCTTCTATCCAGGTGTATGCCCAGGTATCGCACTACATCACTGTGTGGTAATACTTCATTGCCTAGTTTAACAGGCGTACAGTTGCCAGTCTTCAAAGTAAAAGTGACCTGAACTGACTTGGAAGCACTTGCTTTGATCTTCCATTTCTGCATCCAATTGTGTATTTCATTTAGATGGTTCTGGAGTTGATACGATGCTCTGCCCGGCTCTGGATCACTACTCAGAACTGCTGTATCATCAGCGAATGTAGCACAAAGAGTATTGGGGTTATTTGGTAAGTCTGCCGTGAATAGTGTGTATAGCACCGGACCAAGGACGGATCCCTGTGGGACGCCAGCTCTGATATCGTAGAACTTAGATCGATCATCGTTCACAATAACTTGAAACATTCTGTCCTGCAAGTATGATTTCAACAATCCATAGTATGTGTGTGGCAGGTTCTTTTTTATTTTAAATAACAAGCCCTTATGCCAAACCTTATCAAAGGCCTGCTGGACATCCAGAAATGCCGCAGAACAATATTGTTTACGCTCAATAGTCTGCCGTATCTTATTCACAACTCTATGCACCTGCTCTATTGTAGAGTGTCGTTCTCTCTCTCCTTAAAGATGTTCTAGAATGTGACTTAGATGTAGAATGGTGTAACTGTAAGTAAAGGCCTATGAAAAGCTTTTGGATATTAGTTTTCAATTCAGTGTCTTAGGATGGGTAGCCTAAGTGTGTCATGCTCTGTTTAATCATTTCTGCGGTGGTGTCGTGTGGGGCGGGTCGTTACGTTCCCTCAAATATGGTTGAGCGAAGCGATGGCTGGTCCACGCGTCATGCTCGTGAACGGGTGCTGCCAGTGGGAATGGGTCTGCTTCTGAGTACCTATCTTAACGCATATTGAATTGTAAGAATTGCGTTTTTTTATTGTTAATTTTTATGTCTTGTATCAAGTATTTTTTGGTAAATTTTGCCTACTTAGGTGCACTTTCGAGTAGCAGACATAGTGATTACTGATTTCTCAACTAGTTGAAAGTTATTTACTCTCACAATTACCTATCCGATATGTAGTAGGTATTTAATTTCAACCTACCTACCCATTGTGTACAAACTTTTGTTAATTATTGTGATGGAAAATGACCTCACTTTAAATGTGGAGCTCATTTTTCAATGTTGACGACTCTGTATGAAATATACAGGGAGAAAAAAGCAGCCCTTGACGAGTTTCTTGCCGGTTCTTCTCGTTACAAGGTCTCCCGCTCAGGGTTTGCGAACCGATGGCGTAGCTTCTTTGACATTCACAAGTGCTTGTAACAGCCTAGACTGAATAAATGATTTTTTGATTAGTTTGATTACTAGAATGTGACTTAGAGGTAGCTAACAATATCGTGGACCTTAAAGATATTCTAGAATGTGACTTAGAGGTAGCTAACAACACCGTGGACCTTAATGATGCACTAGTATGTGACTTAGAGGTAGGTATCTTACACCACCGTGGACCTTTATGATGTACTAGTATGTGACTTAGAGGTAGCTAACAACACCGTGGACCTTAAAGATATTCTAGAATGTGACTTAGAGGTAGCTAACAACACCGTGGACCTTAATGATGCACTGTATGTGACTTCGAGGTAGGTAGCTAACTACACCGTGGACCTTAAAAGTATGCTAGAATTTGACTTACAGCGTTTTCCAAATTAAAGCAGTCAAATACTGCAATCTCCAAACCACTTGTCAAGTACAAATATTATGGCCACATTATTTCACCCCACGAGACGCTTAACTACGTTTTGGAGTTATGACAGCAATTAAAGTACGTAAAATACTAACATATTTTATCATTTCTCCAGGGCCTTTGCAGAAAGTATACAACGACCCTTTGGTGTCAGGTATAACCCCTACACTCAAAGCGTAGAAGTATTAAGCAACGCCCAGAAGATAACCGCTCTCGTTAGAGAACTCAGAGGTGATATCTGCATCGTGTCGTCCGCTATCAAGAAAATATCGGCACAGGATTCTACATTAGATGTCGAAACTATTGCTAATATGCTGCACACTGGATTGCAGGTAATGGAATAACTAATTGGCTATTAATGTATCTAACACAATATCTAATAACCCCCTTACTAATGAAGACTGTATAGCAGATGTATAGTTACACAGTGTTTTGTCACTTTCTTTTCAATGTCAAACTCAAATTGTTTGACAGAGAGTAACCATTGTGTAACAATACATCTGCTATACAATCTTTATTAGTAAGGGGGTTAATGTATTAGGAAACAGTGTTGTGTGTGTGTAAGCGACAAGCGTATATAGGTATGATGGTTCTGATTAAGGGTGGTTTAGAGGTAGGCACCTCTAAATTATATCATCATTTGTACAGTACATGACATACGTTGTTTTAGTGGCAATGTATTTTTAAGGGTGGGTACTCACTTAGGTTCGCGAACCTGGAACAGTGCGTCCTAGCAAACATTTTATTTTCGTGTTCGCACACATACCGTACACACTATGGCGCACTGTTGCAGCACAGAATAAACATTTTTTTTTGGTGCAGGTTCGCGGATCACGGAGGTTCGCGAACCTAAGTGGGTTCCTACCCTAACCGTCTTGTTTCACATGAATATGTATCTATTGAAAATTAAATAAAATTAAAAAAGATGTAAGATGTAAACAAGATAAGTCATTGCACTTCTGGAAAGTATTTATGATTTTTCTTTAATTAAGATAGATTTTAATCAAAATGTGAATTACGAATCGTTAGGGAATTCAGTCACGGATAAACGTCGTATGCCTTTGATCGTTACATCAAAGAATTTCGATATGAATTATATTCGTGAACATCACATATTATTTTGTCGTAAAAACATATCCATAATATAGAGATGTGAAAGTAACTCTGTCTTCTAGGTACTTATTGCGCTTGAACCAGTGAACTAGAATTCTACTAAAAATAATTAATATCTTTTAAAAACTATTTGGCTAATAGTGTGTTCTGCCACTTTCTTTTAAATTATGAATTAAGTTTGAACGTTAAAGATTTTCATCATTAGAAATAGTCAGTAATAATTCGCGTATGTGTCATTTTGCGTATGTGTCATTTTGCGAATGTGTCATTTCGCGTATGTGCCATTTTGCGTATGTGTCATTTTGCGTAATCAAAATGTGTCATTATGCGTAAAATTGTAAATAAACAATTTGTTTCCAAAATTTAACTTTTGGTTTGACATCTAATCTCCGGCGGGGGTTTTTCCCATCACATTACAACAAACACAGATCTACAGAAGCCATGTTTATCAAGTTGCGTGCGACAGCTTGATCAAACCGACCCTTTTACCACTCGACCGTTAATTTGGAACTAATTACCTTCACTTAAGGCCGAAGTGTTTTCAACTTGAGTTCTATTGCCGTAATAATAGGCCGTCCTTACAGCAAATCTTTTCTTTGATCCTATTTTGTAAGGTCCGCAATGCGGGGTTCGATCCGAAACGCCATTTCGGTACTTAAATGATTGGTCATGAATCCTAAATCTACCTGGAAAGGTACAGTAGTAAGTAACATGATGTTTTTGTGTGTACTAAAAAACTAAAAGAGGGCCTTGATACAACTATGTTTAATGAAAACGAAATAAATTATACAAGTCAATAAAAATGAATAAAAGATTATATCATAATCAAACCGTTTATGTCTAAAACAATAAACAATCCGAAAATTGTGGTAACTCGCCATAAAAAAGTTACGGCATAAACAGGTCATTAAAATTTTGATTAGTTATAAATTTTAACAACACAATTTCTGATAATAATATTATACCTATGCCAGTATCAATCCCTCAGGATCATATTAGCAAGTTTTTGTTGAGCCACTGTTGAAATGGGTTAATGGTGTGCGCAACAGTTGTGGCTCTATGCTCAAGTAAAGGATTGCTTGTCCTAACATACCAAACGCTCAAACTTTTGAACTTTTTTTATAGTTACATTCGATGTCGTCGTATCAAAAAGTGATTTTGTCGGACACTATTTCCCAACAGAGTACTTGTCAAGACTAATCAAACAAGTACAAGCCCAAACTCGATGGGGTAGTATGGTCTTATTACAGATTTTCTGTGGCCTTCTTCCGACTCCATCGTTAGATCAGCTTCATGACATCATAATATTTCATTGTCTTCTAGTTCTGATCTATGTTCAAAGTTTCAAGTTTTTAGCTCATCGGGAAGCTAGTTTAAAAACGTTTGTAAAAAATGTGGACAAAAAAGAAACAAAAAAATTAACGAGAAAGCAAAATAATTAAAACGTGTTAGTAATATGTAAATATCTATACAAAACATTTTTGTCCTAAATTTCTTAGTTTTGATACACACGTTCCAATAATACCCCACACTCTTTACTGAGATCTTGCACTGTAGTAAAGATAAAAATCGTAAAAGTCTTAATTTGATGAAATCGTTTGTTTCTTACATATATTTTTATTACAGGTAAATGAAAGAAGCCCACAGAGTACATCTGGAGGCAGTACACCAAACTCCGACAGAGGAGCATCTCCGAAACCAGATGCTGGAAAATTGTTTTATAAATAATAATAAGCTAAAATGTATTTTCTGTACGCAACCTACTCTACGTATTATCTAATTGACAAATAATAATGTATCAACTTTACAAAGTTAAAGTATATTAGAGTCTTCTTATTTACAAAATGTGTCTTTTACTGTAGTCAAATAATAAGGAGTTTTCCTCATAGTTAAGAGTTAAAGATCTTCAAATATTTATTTTAAAATGTAGGTACCTATCATTAATAAATATTTAGCGAAGCAGAAAGGCATTTTTATTTTAGTATTTTAATGTTATTTTATTTTATTTTATTTTATTTTATAAAAATACATGCAGGCTTACAGACTAGGTAATCCAAAACACCAGCAAGTTATACATACAACATATATATATATACATATATATATACTTACTTAGTATTCCCCGAACAATACAACTTGGGCGTCTTTAATCCAGAGTAAATAGGAATTTACTCCATCCATCTTCATACTGCTTGTCACTTTCCATCAGGTGAAAGTGAGATCAAACGCGCAGATAGTCCATAAATAAAAAAAAATCGTCAAAGGCTATTTTTTAACTTACCACTGTTTGGGCAGTTTCTTTGTGGGTGGAAAGAAAATGGGTCATGATGACCAACCAAGCGGGACCAATGCGGATTGATGGGTGTTAGCGAATGCAAATGCAGCCAGGACCAACAGCTCAACGTATCTTCCGAAGTCCGCTTGAGGTGATACATTTTTGGTCACCCATCCCATGACCGACACTTGTGAAAGTTGCTTAACTGCGACAAACGCAGGACATATGCGCTGAACCACTGAGCTATAAAGTTTCTCACTCAGTGATAACATAATGTAGATAAAGGAGATTTTGTTTTGTCATGATATCGCGCTTGTAAAGCTCTTCGCACATGGCTCGCAAGCGTTGTCGCTGTTGTCTAAGCGTATCGTCAAGACGCGACGAGTACGATACGAGCAGGGGCCCTATTTTTGATTTGCTTGACTAGCGTCGAGTGCTCTTTGCTACTGTTTGTCGTTCGACATTTGACTCAAATGAATGAGATTGAGTCAAATGTCGAACGAAAATCAGTAGAAAGGAGCTCTTGACGCCAGTCGTGCGATTCAAAAATAGGGCCCCAGAGTTCTACACACGAATCGTAGTGTAGGCGTAGATATTGTGCCAGAATATAAACTAACTAGAGCTTGACGTTGACGGAAATTCATCACCAAAACATATAGAAAGTATTTTCTACGCTTCTTGTTTTTTTACGCTAGTACGCTATTTACGCTATATACGATTACGCTATGACGCCGTGGGCTAAAGATTCCAACTAGTCAACAAAATGTTGACTAGATGGAATCTTTAGGAACCCCTTTTTGTAGGTATTGCTTGTAGGTAAATACCTACAAAAAATTATGCCAACACCAACACTGATTTCACATCAAAGAGCTTATTGGATTCGGTAACGATCTCGAAATAAATTGATGACGAACTAAACTAACGTTCAGCCAAACTTTGGAACGTAACGTAAACCGAATGTTATAAGCCACACCACTGGTTTAGTTGTATACAATAGCTGTTAGAAACAAAGATGATTTAACGATCTAAGCTGCTATTATGGTAACTGTTTGGTTTTAAATAATTCTTTCTAATTTACATCGCGTAAATAAAGCTAAAATTAAAACTTCATTTATTGTCAAAATAATGAAAGGAAAAGAAAACTAAAAAAATAATTTTCATTCGAATGAAGAAATGTTTTTCACTGATTCCACTGTTTAATATTTACTTCACTAATTACTTACAGTTGAAAATTCTCTTTTATCTTTGAAAAGGAGAACCATTTCGCAAAATCTTTGAACTGTAGAATTCAACTCTCTCGGTGAAAAGATAAATAGAAAACGATTAAAACTATGTAAAACTTTAATTCCAACAGAATTCAAAATGCTATCTAGAGTCATCAACTCATCACTGAGGCGAAACTATACATAATAATGTCCGACGTGACTGACTTTGGAATCGGTTTAGGCAAGCTGCCAAAATATTTAATGCTGTTATTTTTTTAATAAAATGTTGCAACCATGCAAAATTAGGTCGTGTATTGCCGGTATAAGTTTTTACGAAATAAATTCTTATCATCAAAGTTCCATTATACGCAAAAGTCTATTATTG
The DNA here is from genome assembly GCA_950108535.1 of Agriphila straminella. Lineage (NCBI taxonomy): Eukaryota > Metazoa > Arthropoda > Insecta > Lepidoptera > Crambidae > Agriphila > Agriphila straminella. The sequence continues at coordinate 16,585,113 of OX467303.1, forward strand.
TCAACGCACGTAGATCGCCACACGGAAGATCATTCTTCCGTATATTAAACCAAAGTCCTTGGCAATGTTTCTTGAATTTAATTATAACTACTTGCGTATCTGTCAAAATCGTATGAAAGTTGGCAAGTGAGCGACAAGAGTTGGTAAAATTAGCATTTAACATTGAAAATTTTGCAGGTTTGTCACCAATTTTACTAACTGATAATTAGCCCAGTTAAGGTAAATTTTGTTTAAATTAAACATCAACTTCAATAAGATTAACTAGCATTCGCTCGCGACTTCGTCCGCGTGGACATTCGTAAAATCCCTAGGAGACCTTTGATTGGAATAAAAAATATTATATGTTTGAATCCATCAGGTCTACAGACATTCAAACTTTCATACTTATAATTTTACTAAGATATCCATATTCCGTTCCTGTTCGTTCCCGGTACCGCCCGGTTCCCGTTCTCGTACCTGTTCTCATTCCTGTTCCCGTCTTATTTTTCTACAGTAACTAAATTTGAGCGGTTTTTTTTCGCCCAATTAGTGACTTCCGTCTTTGAGCCTAACATGTAATCACAAAAGAAACATTTGTGTAAAATTTCAGCTTTCTGGGCGCAAAGGTTTAGGAGAAAGTCAGTCATCATAAGATTGCAAGGAAAGATAAAAGCACGGAATGTTGTACTTATTATCACTGTGGTTTTGAAAGAATAAATTGTTTGTCATAGTATAGTTTCGTCCACGCGGGCGGAGCCGCGGGCAGTCTCTAGTTAACAATATCTTTCGTATTCTTTAAGTGGAAAACCATTTGTTGTATATTTATGATTATTTTCAATAAAGAGTTGGCTGAAGATTGTTTACCAAAAAGGATATTAAGGATATAAAGACTGTAGCTATTAATAATATTTGGTACATAAAATTCATACTACGTATGATACGCAAATATTTAAATTAAGATAAATGACAATAACTTTTTGGGGCTGCAGTGTTCTTCAATTACAACATTACGTTACAGCTGCGAAGGGTATCCTCGGGGGTCCTCACTATGGCTCACTTAAATAATGGCACTTCCGAAAAATAGGTCACTGGAGCAATGCGGGGCAAGGGTGGTCCAGCTAAGGAAAGATATCAAGGCGGTGGCAGCTGTCGTTAGCGTCAGTCGTACTTTGTTTTCTATTCGGTGATAATGCGGATTGAGTGACAAGAGTTGGAGTCACAGCGTGACGTATCCAGTTTCCAGCGATACAAGCCCTGACTTGAGGCAGTCGCGTCGAGCGCCCGCCGCGTCACGACGCCGCCGCCGCCGCCGTTGCCACCTACGTAAATCAATATTACCGTTCCGCACATGTACGCTTAATAGCCACACGTAAACATTTTATGGCTGTTTAAAGTTTTATCGCGCGGTTCGTCAGTATCAACTTTTTAAATCACAGCTCCCTCGCGCTACAGAAACGAAAAACATTACCCATGAAAGTTTCGCGTCGCGATGTAAACAATATGCATGAAAATAAACTAGCGAGAAACAACAGCTGATCCCTGTGAACAGCTGATTTCTTTCATGTGACCTAAGATATCTTAATATATTTATTTTAATTAAAGAATTCCATAGATTTTTTGTAAACTCGGTATTGATTTTTAAATAAAACATGGTCGAAAACGAAGCGTTAGGTAAGAGTTTTTTTTCTGTCGGAGTGTTTTGGCGGCGCGTGCGCATGGAGCGAATGTCGCCGATAGATCGTGTGAAATATGTTCGCTATTTGAGAGTATAAACGTGCGGGCTTACGAAGGCCACGGGTTGCGTTGACGCTTGTCTCGGGAAGTTGGCGAGAAGCGCGGGCGCGTCGTCTGGCGTCGCGGCGGTACGCGGCCGACTCCATCAGTACAACCTTGCTCGCCTTAAGGACATGCCCGTGTTATGGATTACCAATGCATCGTCGTGTACACCGTCATCAACATCGCGCCGCCCAGGCTCACGGCGCAAGCATCGGAACTCTCCGACGGCTGTATCACTTGGTTCAAAAATAAAATCAAAAGGTTAGTTTTTGAAGGAAGGTTTGCGAATGATTTATTATGTCGTGTCTATTTAATTAATATGTTTTAGTTTATAAGCATTTTCTTTTTTTATTTCTTTTAGTATTATAATATTAACCAGCAAGAATTATGGAGTCATAATTTATAAATTTACGAAATGATGGTAAAAACACTACAAGAAGGTAACAAAAATAAAGTATACACGTCCCTTCGTGAATTTTTAATTATGTTATAAAATTTCTGATTTTTAGAACGGCTTTTTATCTAAATAACTTTTTTTTTTATCTGAAACGAAAGCATCCGGTGGTAGGAAAATATAGACGATTCAAAAGTACTTAATAATTAAGTTTATTTTAAAAAAGATTATTTGACTTTGACTTTGACTCTGTAATTATTACAAATATCAGCACTAAAACTTAAATTGTACCCCAACATAAACAAAATATTCTATTTTATAAAATAATAAAAATAAAAATTAATAATTTCTTTATTTCTGAAATCCTAAAAATCTAATATTTGATGCCCATACTGATATCTGAGCACTCTCCTTATTTTAACTTTACTTTTACCTAATAATATAATACGTAAGATTGGCATGGCATTATGATACAAAACATTTTTGACGGCTTCAAACAATCAGACATTGTTTTATGGAAAAGATATTTCTTATTATTTCAAATACTTTTTTTTTCTCAAATCGATTTCTAAAAAATCTAAAGCATAATTTCAGCACAGACAAAATCGTGATGTTATAAATGTGTAATCGATTAGTGTTTAATTACTGCCGCTTATAGCTATTTCGCCTAATTAATGGTAAATAGTGGTGATGGTATTTTCATTAGTGCGTGTTTGTCTTATACGAAGGTTATAGTTACGACATTGAGAATAAAATCCTATAGGAAGGTTAGGTTGCATGTTCTATAAGAATTAAATCTTAGCTGTTAGCTTAAAAATCGTTTTAGACTTCATCGATAAATTCAATAATCTTCAACGAGTCAACTGTTTCACTGAAATGATTCACTTTTTGAGATCCTAAGAACGTAATTGGCACGTATTGTTTTAATTCAATTTTCTATTGATGACTTTTATCATGGACCAATGAATAATGAACTATGGTTTTATCCAATTTTGATATTATTAAGGACTCATTTCGTTGAGCCTATTTATGATTTGGAACCATGTTGAAGATTTTAACGATTTCTTTAGTTCCAACGTCGTCGTGGGTGTCTTTCAATGCTATTTATTACCTTAGCATGAAAATAACTAATGGCCCTCTTTTCATTCCATCGAAATAAAGGTGTGTTGTAACATGCCGTGACAAGGGTATAATAATTTGTAGAGTATTTTTGTTACTATGCGTCATTTACTTTTATGTTAACGATGTTATCATATTGATTTATCACGCAATTACGCAGTTTGCTAAATTATGTATTTGGTTTTATACTAAAAATGTATATAAGTATGTATAAAATATTAATTTATCAAAACATTATATGTGATGCAATGCGAAAGTTTTTTTACTATTTATTTGACAACAATGAAATTGTGTTTGTGTAAATGGAATACCTTTTTTTATCTACTTCAATGAATAAATTGGTACTGAATCAGAATACCTACGTGGTTTGTTTCGATTGATAAATTATGTTCTAAATAACTAACTTATAAAAATGTTACCTTTTAAATGGATGAAAGGTCATTGGGCATTTTGTTTGGACATTTGACCTACGGCGTACACAAACGAAATAGAGCTAGTAAATGTAAGTGCTACGCAGTGGTATGGGTCGCATACTTGCAGGACATTTTTCATTTTTTAACATTATATCATAGCATTTCAATAATAAATAAAATACCACACAGTCATTTTCACAATGCTGGAAGTATTTTTTTTTGTTTTACTAACAAAAGTTTAATAACACTATAAATATACTCACACACAGTAATGTGAAATAACTTTTTTTGTCGGTCCGTACATAAAAAGTAATACATATTTTGAAAAGTGGGATTGAATTATTCAATTTAAAACTTGATGATGGCAAATTTTACTGGAAATAGTACATACCTTTATTTTTAAAAGAAGTAAAACTGCAGTCAAAGGTTTTTGATACATCGCTTTTTTAGCCGGAAATCGAACGGGCTAAAATATGAAAAAAAAACGAGTCATCCTGTGCTTTTATGATGCCAATTGATAGGTCAATGATAAGAGTCAAATTCTTCTGGAAAACATAGTATATTTAAAAAAGATAAAAAAATGGTGGTAAAGTTAAAAGAATGATGTTGTGTAGTCTTACTCATTTTAAAATAAATTACATTTAAACAATATTAACACACGGCTGCCCTGCCAAAAACGATCTAAAAAGATAAAAAACAAGTGTCATTGCAGTCAGGGACCGTATGTGGAATAATGTTTAATCAAAGAGGTCGCCTGACAGCAATGCCACTTGTTTTTTAACGTTTTAGTTCATTTTTGACAGTTTTAATAATTACGTTTTTTAATATTTTTAAATTTATTTATTTTTATTTCACACATTTAAATGACAAATTATATAGTTTTGGAATGTGCTCATTAAGGCCTTTCATTTAATGCCAATATTTTAATAATTGAAAGAAAAAAGAAATCGTTTTTCACATTTGAGTGGCGTCGTACAGTCGCCATATTTATATGCTTATTAAAAAAATAACCAGTGTCTAATTTATTTTATTTTTACAATCTTCGGGAAGCTAATAGCTAGGTTGAAAAGAAAGTGGTTAACTTAAATAAATATCGAAGACCAATTACAAGACAGTTACCTACGAGTTGTCACTCGGAATGATGTAAGGATTCTTGTGATATCCCATACATCAAAATTCGTTAAGCCATTTAGAAGTTATGATGAATAAAGAAACTCAATACCCACAAACATACATGAACCCTGAACACATATACTATACACTCCCTTTGGGCAGTCTCGTGTAAATAAAACCTACCTCTAAAAAGCAAGAAATAATATTCGTAATAATAAAAATACGTATATTGATGTCGGGTGGGGCTGGAGTACAGATTCCTTTTTTTATTCTAAAAGCCCCACCCGACTTCAATAAACGTATTTTTATTATTACGAATATTATTTCTTGCTTTTTAGAGGTAGGTTTTTTGAAGTCGGTTTTTACCGGTACCTTGTAGGTAAGGTATATTATAATAGAAAAATCGACTCAGCCAAACGTAAGATAATCGCGGAGAAACATACATACGAGTCAAACTGAGAACCTCCTTTTTTAAGTCGGTTAAAGAACCTACACTTAAGATATCCCTCTTCCTACAAAAAAATAATTATCTTATTCAGTTCAAAAACAAAGAAGTAATACGACCATAATCATCGAGGTAGGTAATTCACACAAAATCATACTATTTTCGTGCTTTTTTCAAGATTACTTGAAAAGTACTGAACCGATTTCCAAATTTTAAAAAATGGGACCAACTTGGGAGTTTACCTAATGTTATAATTTTAATCATTTCAATCGGTCCAGCCGTCTTCAAGTAATCGGTGGACATACACAAAAAAAAGAACAAAAAACAAATATACAGACGAACATAGAACCTCCTCCTTTTTTGGAAGTCGGTTAAAAATAAAGGAATGTTTCCTTTCAGTAAAGCCATCATCAATATTTTGGGGTACTTTCCCTGTAACATTTTTATAGGTAACTGGGCAGGCATTTGATCCCTATATTGTTTGGTAAACAGAATGTGGTCTAAGATGTAGCACGCTTGCCCAGGAAATACATATTCACTTAATAGATTTTCAAAAAATTTAACTAAAATATAAAAAATTATAAATTTTATTCAGTTGCGTTTTTCGACGCAAAATTTGATTGTTACCACGGTTCGTATTCCAAAACAGCAATCAAAAAACATGAAACACATTTGCTTTGCAGTCATACATACGAAACGGTATTCTAAAAAACGTCATTGTAAATTTTTTTCATAAAGTTATGAAATAAGGCTTCTATCAATATTGATTTGAAGTCCATTATGGATTATTACGTAATTTGAGAAGTTTGCCATTGAATTGTGCCCTTTCCATTATTATTATCAAGTCTAAGTCACGTCACGAATGAGCGCATGTCATAAATGGAAAATTATCTCTCGTCACATTTGCTTTGTTACTATTCTAATATTGTTAGAGTGAATACGTATGAAGAACAATGCATGCTATTCCGGTAGATACCTATCGCATATTACATAAAAGTGAGTGAAATAGCCATAGGTAAACATAAAAAATGACTTTTGCTTTTATAGCTGTTTCACTAACGTAAAGTGATTGGCAAAAGTATTTACGCCTCTGTTAGTTCTGTTTTAATTAAACAGTGGCATTGTAAGGCATCGTACATACCTACTAGAAAAATAGCAACTGCTCTGCTCTCATTTTAACTTAGGTAGGCACTTCTTTAGTATGGCACTAGACTACAAACAAAATGATTTGGTCAGAACTTTTCAAACTCTTTGGTAGTTGATAGAATAATTGTAAGATGAAAATTTTCCTTAAGATACAAAATATTCTAAATGAATACTAGGCTTTACATAGTATTACATGCTAGCAACAGAAAAGGGATTAAACTGTACACATGTGTGAAAGGAATGAGTACGGTTTCGTCGCCTTATAAAATAAAGCTAAGCAGCGACGGATATTGCATTCTTGACATTGTCAATAAGAGTTAGTTTTACATAAAATAGTTAGCTAGTTAATATCGTAGTGTTTTGTTAATACGATTTTCAGTTTGAATACTTATTAACCCGGCGTAATGGGGTTGGCTCATAATTTTCCGACAATTTTTGTTTTTCATACAGAATGAAATGTCCGTTCTTTTCTATAACTGGACTTGTTGGATTTCTTTACACATTTTTGACAAAAAATCAGTTAGGCAGTAACAGCGCTAGATGCTACAGTTAATCAAACATAATGGTAAGTTTGACACAACTCCGCAGTCCGTGTTAAATTAATGCTCTATGGTTGATATGTCATGTTTGGTGTGTCATTTTTTATATTCACGAATATTTTATATATTTGTTTCTTTTTTCATAGATATATATGAGTTAAGTTCCTTTAAGTGCCACTCAAAATATAAGAACTAATAAAAATTTAAGAGGTAAAAATATCTCGTTTAAGACCATATTAAACATAGGTTTTTATATAACTTAATAAGGCTTTCTCTGTTCAACTATTATTTTATATTTGTAATTAATTACCTAGGTCCTAGGGACTTAAGCGATAGGCAAATCAAATTATTTTTCTTAAATAATTCTAAAATATCTTCACAAAAGTATTCGGGTAATAATAATGACACCTACTCAACGTCCATGTATGTAACTATTTTGAACCCCCATGAATCTTAACATCCTGACCGCTATCAACAAATCCGTTACTGAAAAATATTTTCTCTCTAAATCAGACAAAAATATATATTCAAAATTGCTGTAGGTATGATATACTGTTATTGAACTTTTAGATTTTATGCATGCTATTTTCATATTAAGGTAGTACCCTGAGCGAAAGTGGCGCCGCGGTGAATTATATTTAATATTATAATTCTAATAAACAATTTTAAAAATGTTTATCGTGGAGATTTTAGGGCCCACAGTCTAGTATTTTTAGACGGTATCGTTACATTCCCTCGTAGTCACTGCTAGAAGTAGATAGCTAAACTGCTAAAAGTGGCCGTTTTTGACACATTTGCTATCTACTTTTTCGAATGACTACGAGGGCATGTAGTGATACCTTCTAAAAATACTAGACCATGGCCTAAAAAATCTCCACGATAAACATTATTAAAATCTTTTTCTATTAATAACTTATTAAATAAAAACCTCTGAGGGCGCCACTTTCGCTCATACAACCGCCTTAAGATAATTAATATAATTGAAAAAAATACTAGAAAAAATCGACTCACCCGTAGCAGCTCAGACGGGATTAGAACCCGCACTATTCGCCGCTCCCACTAGAGACTCGGTAGCATAATTGGTTAGTGCATTGGGCCGGAATCCCAAGAGTGCGTGTTCGAATCCCGTCTGTATTTTATATTATTTTTTTCAATTATATTAATTATCTTAATGATATACTCTATTAATGGCAAATGATCAAATTCCAATAATAACCATTGCCAATTAAAATATTAGGCACTACAAACATCCGCACTACGTTTAACGTAGTGATCATTAATTAAGTTATATTTTTTCTTATTATTATTATTCTTGTACCAGATGTTTTTATGTGTGTTGCAAAAAATAAACAATTAATTTATCTATTAAATTATTTTTGTAACTGACCCTAAAGTGCAATAAAAATATTGTCATTTTTATTAACTTCTCAAATGTTTCTATTCCAGGGCGGTAGCAGTGTATCTCCAGTCACTAAAATTAACATCTACCAGCGGAGTGATTCAGGGCAATCTAGCTTGCACATACTACAAACAGGGATTTATCGACTTAGCTATAGAAACATATCGTCGCGCCATAGAACTTCAGCCTAATTTTCCAGACGCCTATTGCAACCTCGCTAATGCACTCAAGGAAAAAGGCCTCGTTTCTGAAGCAGAGGAGTGTTATAACATGGCCTTACGTTTATGTCCCTCGCATGTTGATACTCTCAACAACCTGGGTAATGTCAAAAGGGAACAAGGCCTAATTGAAGAAGCTACTCAACTTTATACAAGAGCTTTAGAAGTGTTCCCTCATTTTGCTGCGACGCATAGTAATTATGCTTCACTTCTGCAACAGCAAGGTAGTATTGATGATTGAAACAATTGATGTAGAGATTATTATGAATATCACTTAATCAACCAGTACAATAACTAAACTATACTGCTCAAAGTCATATCCATGTACGACATCATAGCTGACTACAGCGTCAATTAGAAGCGGTTCCTTTAAAATTGGAAAATGTTTCAACCATTAAATTATTTTACATGTTACCCCAATAAAAAACCTTTCATAATCAAAGAATTAAATTATAATCACAAGAGTTGAATTTTAACTATTTGCGCGTAATTAGTTGTATCCAAAAGTAGCAGATTGTTGATTACATGGTCCAAATATAACAATAATATACTGTATACAAAATAAAAAAATCTGTATTTAATTATAGAACAATCATCAAGAACAGGCTTATTACAGACAGGGTTATTTAAAATTTACTAGTAATAGTAAGTTTACTCTGAATTTGTAGATAAATCTTCCCAATATAAATAATAGCAGACATGACCTAATATTTCAAATTAATAAGTCAATTTCGCTTTTTACAAGCTTTACAACATCGCTCTTACAGGCAAACTTCACCAGGCGTTGATTCATTACAGACAAGCTATAAATATTCAGCCAAAGTTCGCTGATGCCTACAGTAATATGGGAAACACTTTGAGAGAACTACAAGATGCAACCGGAGCTATGTTGTGCTTCAGAAAAGCTATAGAAATAAATCCATGCTTCGCTGATGCTCACTGTAATTTGGCAAGCATATATAAAGATATGGGAAATGTCACCGAAGCTATAGAATCTTACAAAATTGCGTTAGAATTGAAGACAGATTTTCCAGATGCTTATTGCAATTTAGCACACTGTTTACAATTAATATGTGATTGGAACAACTACGACGATAGAATGGATAGAATAATTGCTATTGTAGACGACCAATTGAAGAGTGACAAGTTGACGTCTGTACATCCACATCATTCCATACTTTATCCATTGTCTAATAATGCGAGAAAAGAAATAGCTAAAAGACACGCTAACTTATATACGGAAAAGATAAACATGTTTCACGGAGCTATATTTGAACATGCAAAACGTCTAAATGGACGATTACGTATTGGCTATGTTAGTAGTGACTTCGGTAATCATCCAACATCACATTTGATGCAGTCTATTCCAGGTTTGCATGATAGGACCAAAGTAGAAATTTTTTGCTACGCTCTTAATCCAAATGACGGTACCACATTCCGCAGTAAGATAGTTAATGAAAGCGAAAATTTTGCTGATCTATCGAAGGTAACTAACAGTTATGAGGCTGCAAAAATTATAAATAGTGATGGAATTCATATTTTAGTAAACATGAATGGTTATACAAAGGGCGCTAGAAATGAAATATTTGCTTTAAAACCTGCAGCCATTCAAGTTATGTGGCTAGGATATCCAGGGACTAGTGGAGCTGATTATATGGACTACCTAATAACTGATGAAATATCGTCACCACTTGTTACGGCGTCTGATTTCACCGAAAAGTTTGCATTCATGTCACATACTTATTTCATTGGCGACCATAAGCAAATGTTTCCCCATTTGAAAAAACAATACAAAGTTATTTCAAGCACCAAAACTGAACAAGATTTCGTAGCTGTAATTAATAGTTCTGATAATGTTCAAATTGAAGAAATGCTTGATGTTAGTGAAAGAAAAAAAATTGTTGAATTTGGACAATATCCACCGATAGAAGTTTTCTGTAGAACTGTAGACATTCCAAGTCATGTAGTCGATTCATTGTGGAATTTAAAATGTGTTGAGGTAATTAAATTTTATTTTCCTAGATTGTGGGGTATTTTAACTGCTTGTTAAATTGAACTTTTTCAATCATTATTTTACAGATTCGTGTGAGTGATGCTGTTATTCATAATGGTATGTCAATAAACGATGTCAACAATAAAGTTGCATCAGGTGAAGAAGTTCTAAACACCGTCATATTTACTTCACGCAAGCAATACGGTCTTCCTGAGGATGCAATTGTATATTGTAATTTCAACCAGCTATATAAAATAGACCCTTCAGTAATGGATACATGGGTGAATATCCTGAAATCGGTACCAAATAGCATTCTATGGCTACTAAGTTTTCCTGCCGCGGGGAAACCACATATTCACAAATATGTTCAAAATTCAGGTAATATTTACAAATATTATTGTGCTTTAAGTTGTTATCAATAATTTAATTTTTTTAGCTTGTTTGATTTTTATACAATACTAAATAATATTAAAAATAATTATTTTAATTATTAAAAATACGACTCGCACCAAATCGATACTCGATACTCAGCCGGGAATCGAACCCGCGAAAATATAATTTATATAATATTTGTATAAATATAGCATTGTGAATGCAAAAATCTCAAATTTAAAAATTATATAGCTATTTCATCTAAATCGATTGCCAAATATCTGGAAAGATATTTCAATTGAATGTCGAGGTAATTCCTCACATTGGTGAAATAACGCTGGCTTGCAGCGTAAGAGTAGGATATACTAGAAGAAATTCGACGATGTCACTAGTGACTCGGTAGCTCAGCGGTCAGAGCATTGGACCGGATATGCAAAGGTCGCGGGTTCGATTCCCGTCTGAGTATAGATCTGGTGTGAGTCGTATTTTTTCTAGTATATTATTTAGTATTGTATAAAAATAGCATTGTGAATGCAAAAATCTCAAATTTAAAAATTGTTTGATTTTGTTTATAGGAATATCTCCGGACCGAGTATTGTTTTCGAAAATTGCGTGCAAAGAAGAACATGTTCGCAGAGCTCAACTGGCAGATGTTTGCTTAGATACACCGCTTTGTAATGGTCATACTACAGCAATGGATGTGTTATGGGCTGGCACACCTGTAGTTACATTGCCTGGAAATACTCTAGCATCTAGGTAAAGTATTTCTTTTCAGTTGCCTTTTTAATCTTCAAATATTTCTATTAACATTGGGTAGCGTTTGCGTCAGTATAAGGAAAGAAAATTAGTATCGCCTTTAATTACCACAATAATAGCCATACAAAAACTTTAGCCGTGACTGGGTTGTATCGAATTGCTTTACACAATGTGCGCATATGCTCGTTTTATTTTACTTTTCAATGTTAATTGTTGAATTGCTAAAACAAAACTTGTAGGTCGAATTATGATATTGAATTTTTAGATTTAAGCATTCACAATGCTATTTTCACAAAAAATACTAGACAAAATCGACTCACCCGTAGCAGCTCAGACGGGACTCGAACCCGCACTCTTAGGAATAGTGCATTGGGGCGGAATCCTACGGGTGCGGGTTCGAGTCCCGTCTGAGGTGCTACGGGTGAGTCGATTTTTTTTAGTATTTTTTCAATTATATTAAGTAACTCAAATTATGATTTCATTTTTCTTTCCATTTAACATTAACTTACAATACTTGTTTATTATTACAGAGTTGCTGCATCCCAATTGAAAACATTAGACTGCATCGAGTTAATAGCAAGAAATAGGCAGGAGTATCAGGATATTGCTGTGCGATTGGGTGAAAATGCTGAATAGTGAGTGTTAAAAATTTTGCTACTAACTACCAGACAGTTTCCGATATTATACTCGTACTTGTATTAAAATTGTTAATTATAAGCTAGATGTAATAATTTGCTCAAACTAAACTTCAAAAATACTATAGTATTTTAATTTTCGATTGCATAGTTTTTTTAAATCTCAATAATATTCAGATTGATCAATCTTTATTTCTTCCACATCCGAAGTTTTAAAGCCACCGGTAACGATCAATTGTGATTGTCAATTTTTTCGTCAATGCCATTGTTAAAGTAATTAAATGATCAATGAGCGTCAATTACGTAAAAAATGACAATCGCAAATGGTCGTTTAGTGGTCTGCCTGGTATGGTCCAGAGCATTTTAGGGTCTGCCTTTTACCTACTGTGTTGTATTTTGTGTTCTACCTTGTATCATTATCGGCCATTTTAATATCCCAGGCACGGACCTCTCATACATGGTTAGGGAGAATAGGTTTTATCCTACCAAGATGGATAGGTTGATGGTTAATATGTTCGTGTTATGGGCTCCCTTATTTAGTAGATACAGTGGAAATATAAACGCGTAAGCATTGAGCAATAAATAATTTTAATAGTTGAATACTTGTTTACACAAAATAAAAACCGTCTCTAGGATAAACACAATGACAACTTCTGCCTTCTGTCATAGTAACATGTGAGATCAAAACTATGTGTAGGAGGATCTGTTGAATTCATCATATGAAACTACCTACCTAAACGATTACTTATAAGTGATCAGGTTGGGTAAAATAACTATAAACGGTCTGAGAATAATTAATTTATTTAATTAAACTTAGAAAGTGAGTTCTTTTGCTTGTCTATATTTTCCTACCACCCATTCGAGACTTTTTTAGCTGACAAGAAGAATGGGCGCAAGAAACTTATCAGCTTTAATGCTTTTTAATAATTTTATAATCGTACAATCAGCTAATTTTATAATCAGTCCGTACTAGTGCTAATTACACTACGTACGTACGTAACGTGGACAAAGCAAAGCAGTCAGTCAGAATTCGGACACTATCGGATTATTCTTATCCAGTGGATTTTAGCAAGAAACAGCAGCGTAGCTAGTAAGGAATCGGACAATCTGTAGCGATCGGTCCTATCCCTATTGATTGAGTCGACTTAACAAGGATTCGGACAATCTGAGACGATCGGTCCTATCCTAGGCGACTCCGTGATTGATTAAGTCGGCTTAACAAGGATTCGGACAATCTGAGACGATCGGTCCTATCCTAGGCGACTCCAGCCACACCAAGTAGCGGATTTTAGTAGTTATGGGGTTGCGGACGATCCAGAAGATCAAGTCCTTATTGAGTCGACTCCGAAGAGCGACTGGTTGCTATGCGCCGGCGCAGGCTTTATATAGTGTTCGGCTCGACGGGGCAGGGCGGCGAGACAATGGCGATCGATCGATGGCGCTGGCGCCGGCGTGTCGCGCAGGTCGCGCCACCTGGCTGGCGCCATGCGCTTGCTCGGTTTGTTATGATTTTGCGCCGACAAACAGTAAACATTGGTTTTGCAACCTCCTTAATAGGGTCCAGTACTTGGTTTCGAATAACGCTGTAGCGACACATGCTGTGGCGAAAAAATATCAATGTGGTACGCTGGAGCGAAAAAGCATTGGAGCGAAACCCACACGGTCGAATGACACGACAGCGACAAACTTTGTGGCGAAATATGATTGTATGCTAGTTTGAAACTCAAAAGGCTGAAAATAAAACACAAAGTTAAAGTCTCATTTTAATCAACAATCAAAAGGTTATATTTTGAGTACCCACTATGTACAAATAAATTACCATTAGTTTTTATCATTTTTTTTAAAAACACTTATCAAATTATACATTGAAGGTTCTGAATTGTTCTGCCTTTTATATTATACTAGCTTCTGCCCGCGACTTCGTCCGCGTGGATATTAGAGAAAATCCTTAGGGAACCTTCAACCAGGATCTGACCAGCCATTTTTACGCATTACGGCTTCCCTACCAGTTCCCTTTCCCGTTCCCGTTCAAGTTCCCGTTCCCGTTCCCGTTCCCGTTCCCGTTCCCGTTCCCGTTCCCGTTCCCGTTCCCGTTCCCGTTCCCGTTCCCGTTCCCGTTCCCGTTCCCGTTCCCGTTCCCGTTCCCGTTCCCGATCCCGTCATGGCCACCGTGTTGGACTTAAAATAAATGTCATTTTCGCAACCACCATCCCATGAAACCTCAAGAACGACATCCACATCGATTTTCATGTTTACTTACCCCATTTACACCTTAAGGGAGAATTGTCAAAATAACAAAATATGTGTTTGCCTATTTATTTTTAGACATGCTCCTACGAATTTTAAAGTTGTAATGTCTATTTTATATTATTTTTCCATACAAAATTTAAACCCCATTTTCACCCCTTTAGGGGTTAAATCATGTCCACCGTGTTGGACTTCAAAATAAATCTCATTTTCGCAATCACCATCCCATAAAACCTCAAGAACGACATCCATATCGATTTTTATGTTTACTCACCCCATTTACCCCTAAGTGGTTGATTTTCAAAATTACAAAATATATTTTGCCTATTTATTTTTAGATGTGCTCCACTCCAACGAACTTGAAAGTTGTAATGTCTATTTTATATTATTTTTTCATACAAAATTTGAACCCTATTTTCACCCCTTTAGGGGTCAAATTATGTCCACCGTGTTGGACTTCAAAATAAATGTCTTTTTTGCAATCGTCATCCCCGAAAACCCCAATAACGACATCCATATCTATTTTTGGGGTTTTTTACCCCTTTTCACCCCCATTTCATCCCAATAGGGGTTCAAATACTAACAATAACAATATACGTTGCGTTAGATGTCTATCCATAAGCCTAAATTATAAGTTTAGCGATTTTTACTTCGAAAATAAATGATTTTCTTCAATACACAACTTCATCCCCCTTTTGACCCCTTCGGGGGTAGAATTTTGAAAAACGCTGAGACCCGTATTTATTTATTTTTAATGGTCAGTCTAAACACAAAATTTGAAGATCCTAGCTTCAAAACTGAGGGACTTTCATACAAACTTTGATCCCCTTTTTTACCCTCTTAGGGGGTGAATTTTGAAAAACCCTTTCTTAGTGCACCCCTAGACCTCATAAGGAACCTACGTGCCAAATTTGGAGTCTCTAGACCCAGCGGTTTGGGCTGTGCGTTGATAGATCAGTCAGTCGGTCAGTCAGTCAGTCAGTCATTCAGTTTACGATTTTATAAATATAAGATTTCGCCACAAAGTTTGTCGCTGTCGTGTCATTCGACCGTGTGGGTTTCGCTCCAATGATTTTTCGCTCTAGCGTACCACACTGACATTTTTTCGCCACAGCGTGTGTCGCTACAGCGTCATTCGAAACCAAGTACAGGACCCTAATATGGGTATGTATGTTAATAATATAGTTGTCTCATCTCACGAATGAATGTGCGTGCACATCTTCGATCATCTATACTTACCTGTGGATATTGCATGACAATGGCATTTGTGGGACACCTCAAACTCCCCCAAAACGCAGCCCACTATGAAAGTCCCCCACGACTTGTCATACAACTTGACATTAAGTGTCGCGTGATTTGTCAAAAGCATGTGCCACATTTCAGCTTTGTTATTGTATGATGTGCTACATCCTCAGGTATAGATGATCGAAGGTGCACATGCACATTGTTTTAGAGTGCGTAATTCGAAAGCGTGCAGACGCACACTAAAACAATGTCCATGTGCACGCCTAACAACATTCATAGCCGAGGTGCATTCGTGAGATGCAACAACTATAACTGCAGCTGCAGTCAAGACCTACGGCTTAACGTCCCTTTTTCGAAAGGCACATTAAGAGGATTGTCAACCACGTGGTTTCCATACAAACGGCGATAACGTTTCCCACCCTCTAAACCTTAACCTACAGCAATGAATTTTTGGTATGTTTTTGAAATGCCTAAATACTAGGGCTGTACGTTTTGATTTTCAAAATATTCATTGTAGATTTGAAAATATTGGCACTTCTGTGCATTTTAGTGATTTCATACAAAAGTATGAAATCACTAAAATGCAAATATTTCGAAATCTATTATAGATATTTAAAAAATCAAAACGTACAGCCCTAGTATTTAGGCATTTCAAAAACATACCAAAAATTCATTGCTGTAGGTTAAGGTTTAGAGGGTGGGAAACGTTATCGCCGTTTGTATGGAGACCACGTGGTTGACAATCCTCTTAAGCCTAGCTGTAGCCGTCAAGCCGTAGGCCGTAGCTTAAAATATATTGTTTTCAATCTTTAAGATATGTTAATATTTTTTCACCTTGGGCCCGCTTGGTAGGCTATGGCCCAGCCTCCTTAGAAAGGCCTGTGCCTCAGCATTGGGGACATTAAAAATGACTAATGACAGAATATTTTTCAGCCTCAAATATATGAAAGCAAAAGTGTCGAATGCTCGATTAACCAGTACATTATTTGATTGTGAACATTACGCTCGTGGATTAGAGGATCTTTACTATCAAATGTGGAGACGATACGAAAATGGAGAAGTAAATGACCACATTAAAGCCTCTTAAATCATACGGAATAATATAAGGGTACGTAATTTGCTTTAAAGGAAATAATAACGTAATTTGTCTAAATTTTTATAATACTCATAAAACAGACTCGTTGTTCGATACTAACTATGTGTGGGGTTTTTCTGAAACTACTTCACTGCTTAAAAAAATGTCTTATTTACTAAATTTTCTCGGAATTATAACATAGGTAGCTGAGGGCATTACAATAGGTGTTGCAATTTTTTGGGAGGTAACTAATGGGTAAACAAGGGTAAACATAATTAATTTATATTTTGTACATGCGATTGAAATTCATATTTTTTCAGATAATGTTTATTTGTAACTTTTTTAAATATTTATAATGACCATCAATATTGAAACTGCGCATTAGTTGTCACGTCTTACCATGGGGCATGCGCACACACGACAAAATTTTGCCGACACTTTTCTCTCGTTAGCGCTATATTTGTCTCGATCACACCGCACTTATGTGAGCAGCAGAAATCGTGAGACGAGCAGTGTCGACAAAGTCGTGGTGCGTATGCAAGCCCGGCAGGAGTAACACGTAAGATCCATACTCTATGAGTAGTACTCTATGAGTAACACTGCGTGATGTGATGCTGATTAATGTCTGTTATTTTAACATTGTTTTTGCGATTGTTGAGAGGTCGTTATAGTATCGAAGAGCCACATACGAAATATCCTGAGACGTACATGTTTTGTTTTACATTTGTTTGATTGTCAAGGGCGCTTAATAATTTACATACGTACCTTTATACAATATATTTTCTTAACTCCTCAACTTATGATTAAAGTGTAATAAAATATTTTTAATTCTCTTTTCAGGTTCCAAATTCTGCTGTCAGTCCTAATAAAAAACGTGGTTTTATACACACATACTTATTGGTTGTCCGTCCAGAGACTGTCCTTAAAGAAAAATATTAAAATATTTAGCATTTTGTGTATGTTTATTCATAGAACGTCACTTTAACTCCAATTTTGAACGATAATTATTGAAAGTGCTAGTTTTTGCAAAATAATTATATTATGAAATGTTTTGCGTGTGCGTTGTTGTGTATTTTGTTGTTGATTGTAAACCAGTGAAATCTGGTTAAATGCCGTTATTTAGTTTTAACTGATCGTTTAAATTTTTACATTTTATTTAAGTGGGTAGGTGTTTTTTACACATCTAACCTTTAAACTAAAATTGAACCGTTCAGTTTTAACTATAAGGACAAAGTTTGAATATTTCTAATTATCGTCCTTAATAAATCTTAAAAATAAGTACGAATTGCAAGTCTATTTCATGTCGAATTTTTAAGGTTATTAGAATTTATTGTGAAGTAAAGAAACAATTTTAAAGTGTTATAATTATTAAATACGTAAATTGTGAGTTTTATGTGGCTCAATTTAACATTTTGTAAGAACTTTGTAATAAATAAATTGAATTATTTATCTTACATAAAGTGATTTTATTAACCGCTGATAGTAGTAGTAGAAGCTGACTAAGGTCTATAAGGTCTATAAGGCTGCGTTCAGACGATAACACACGACCCGACCTCAACCCGAACTCAAATCAAACTCACCTCAACCGCAGCCCACCTTGAAATACATCGCTTACAATTTTGAGTCTTATGACATATTAATAAGCTCCTGTATAATGTTCAGGTGAGTTCGGGTTGTGTTCGGGTTGAGTTTGAGTTGAGTTCGGGTTGAGCGCGGGGTGTGTGCAGTTCCATCGACAAAATATAACGGAGCTTATTAATTTGTCATAAAACTCAAAATTGTAAGCGCTGTATTTCAACGAGTGGGCTCCGGTTGAGTTGACTTTGGGTTGAGGTAGGATCGTGCGTTATCGTATGAACGCAGCCTAACTTTCTTTGTAATTTTTCATGTCAAGGGTGAGTCGGTGTGACCACGGGTAAAAAAGATTCCCAGTCCGTAGTCAAGTCACACTAGTGTAATAAAACGGTATGACCACGGTTCGGTCGTGGCATGCTGTGCCAGTTTGAATACTATTGAAAAGGAGTCCCAAAAGATGCCTGTAACTGTAAAAGCCCGTATATTGTTAAATCTTAGGTTTTACTACTATTACCAAATTGGTAAATGTATGTTATACTCTTTATTGCACTCATAAAAAGTTACACAAAAATAAATTGAGATATGTACACAAAGGAGGACTTATCTCTTAAAGAGATCTCTTCCAGCCAACCTGAGAACGTGTTCGAGATTTGGATATTAAGCGGGTGACATAAAGTGCAAAAATTAAATAAGAAAAACTGACAATTTAAAGTCTAAAATATAGTACCTACAATATATAAATAAATAAATATACGTAATTTACCTATGATACATACATACATATTAAACCTATATTATAAATATACATACATATAAATAAATAAATAAGAGATGGTGTTAACTAAGTATCTCTGTATTGTAGTATTCTGATTGGGATAACTGTGATAAAAAGTGCGACATAACTTTGGATTTAAATGAGTGGATGCTTGGGGAGTCCTGAATATTAGTCGGGAGTTTATTCCAAAGCCGTGCTGCTTTGGCAGAGAAGGAATTATGACGAGATAAGTTTTCTTGCTTTTATCTTTACAGTGGCGTATGCTAGGTAAACCAATGACCGTTGGTAAATGTTGGATTTTTTGAAATGAAACAGTGAAATTATTAATTTAATGATAAAAATAAGAATGAAGTTAAAATCATTTATATCAATCACCTATCAGTAAAAACTTTAAATATCGTTAACATCATTCTAATAGATTATTCATCATCATTATTATTATTTATCATATATGAGTATTTCTTAATTATTCATAACAATATGAATAGCCATCAGTAAATTCTTAACAAGTTTAAATAAGAGGTACATTTATTAGTTAGATATAATTTTAAAACACCTTTAAAACATTTTTTTTTATTACTTACCGTGTCTTTGAGGTAAAACTTTAGATATCGAGTGGATGGTGGCAATAGTTTGAAATAAACTATCATCACACTACAGGACAGTTTGGATTTCTAGCATGGAGTTGGTAAATCTTAGGTTTTACTGGAAATTTTAGGATTCATCAGAGTTTGGGGTTTTACAGTAACACACGTTATGAAGCAAAATCATTTCAAAAGAACACAATCCGCTCCATTTTTTTTGCATAGTTATGCAAAAAATGATATTATTAGAAAAAATCACTTAAAGGGTGGTGAGTAATACAATTAAATATTATAAAAATAATATAATTAAAAAATAAACCAAACATTTGAATAACAAAAATGAGACAAGTAGGTACCTCTAATGTAGATTTGTTTATTTTTTTCATATTGTTAAATAATTAAAAAGTTTGGTTGTCAAATTATAATAAAACCTGGGTGAATGCATAGATATAGTATATTAAAAGGGGTAGATGCGCTACCGAGCATAGATATAGTATATTAAAAGGGGTAGATGCGCTACCGAGCGACCGGGTGTAAGGGATAGATATATTATGACGTCAAAATATGGGGTTGCCATGACCAGAAAAAGTACCCTTAACGGTGTAGCATCCGTTAATGTGCAGATTACTAGTTAAAGTACGGAAATCGTAATTTCGCACTTTAACTGACTAGACCAGTTAATCTGCAGATTAACGGATTCCGTACTTTAACGGTAAGATACGTATACATAAAGTAAACTAGCTGGGGTTGTTTGTAGATTGTGTGGTTAATGGAATAAAAAGATAAACTTTAAATTAAAACAGGTAAAGACGTTGGAATACTTTTTTATTAACGTTAGTTTTTCTGTTTTTCGGAAACAATTTTTTTTTTAATGTTTTGAACAAATTCGTGTGTGGCACCCAATTCTTTTTTCCAGTTGCTTCTATACCTTTTTCACGAGTTTTATCTTCCGTCGGAAATCTGAAAAAATCAAATCGCTTGAAATTCCCTGAAATATGGGGTAATTTTTGGGGAAAATTTTCTATATAGTAGGCATCCGGAAATCGAATTATAAACCTACTGATTTTAGTGGACGTCAAAGCTAAGCTGACTTCTACTATTACGTAGATGTACGCAATTTTACCGGTTTGCATGTCAAATGTTTACGAGGTTATTTTTAGAAATAATTTTTAGATTTTTCCTATTTATCAGGTTTTTCATGATATAACTAATGATTTAGCTCAGAAACTTGGTTTCTGTGAGATTTGAGAAAGAAATACGTGATCAAAATATAGAAAACAGTGTACTCACGCATGAAATGTAACGCCCGCTTCTTTCCTTTGATTGTTGCTTTTGCAGCCAAATATCGAACATCCCACCATTTTGTATGCTAGACACAAACACTACACATTCGATTTATAATAAATCTTCAATATTAATTAGGGAGTTATCCACAAAAACTTTAATTTCTCTGGCACTTTTGATATAACCCCACTTGTTTGTTTTGCTTATTTGAACTCTGCCTATAACCCGACCATGAAAAAAAGTCCGGTCGGTGATAGAGAAAAAACATGACACTCTTCTCTATTTCCTCCTATAGGAATCTTAATAAGACGATCTCGCTCTATCAAAGCATGTCAGACCCTTGCTACCGAGCGACCGGGTGTAAGGGATAGATATATTATGACGTCAAAATATGGGGTTGCCATGATCAGAAAAAGTACCCTTAACGGGGTAGCATCCGTTAATGTGCAGATTACTAGTTAAAGCACGGAAATCGTCTACTTTAAGAAAAATTTCGGTACTATTATGTATTCTGTGCTTTAAGAGGATTGTCAACCACGTGGTCTCCATACAAACGGCGATAACGTTTCCCACCCTCTAAACCTTAACCTACAGCAATGAATTTTTGGTATGTTTTTGAAATGCCTAAAAACTAGGGCTGTACGTTTTGATTTTTAAAATATTCATTGTAGATTTGAAAATATTGGCACTTCTGTGTTTTGTATGAAATCACTAAAATGCAAATATTTCGAAATCTATTTAAAAAATCAAAACGTACAGCCCTAGTATTTAGGCATTTCAAAAAAATACCAAAAATTAATTACTGTAGGTTAAGGTTTAGAGGGTGGGAAACGTTATCGCCGTTTGTATGGAGACCACGTGGTTGACAATCCCCTTAACTGACTCGACCAGTTAATCTGCAGATTAACGGATTCCGTACTTTAACGGTAACATACGTATACATAGAATAGAAATAGAAATAAACTTTATTCGCAGTAATTGTGGTACAGCAGAGATATTATTAAAATGTTTAGACAATTCGCCATTTCCAGCATGCATAAACTCAGTATAATTATAAATGGT
This sequence comes from Agriphila straminella, assembly GCA_950108535.1. Taxonomy (NCBI): domain Eukaryota; kingdom Metazoa; phylum Arthropoda; class Insecta; order Lepidoptera; family Crambidae; genus Agriphila; species Agriphila straminella. Next base: position 16,607,257 of record OX467303.1, read on the forward strand.
ATTAAGAAAAATAAAAACACGTCTTCCCTGCTAAAATCGAACTAAAGTTAAATAACAATCGTCATTGCATTCGGGACGGGAGTACACACAACTGCCCTGCTAAAAAAAGAGATAATATATAGTAAACTAGCTGGGGTTCGCTCAGGTAGTTGATATTGAGATTGTGTGGTTAATGGAATAAAAAGATAAACTTTAAATTAAAACAGGTAAAGTCTTTATTAAACGTTGGAATACAGAACTTTTTTTATTAACGTTAGTTTTTCTGTTTTTCGAAAACAATTTTTTTCAAAATGTTTTGAACAAATTCGTGTGTGGCACCCAATTCTTTTTTCCATTTGCTTCTATCCATTTTTCACGAGTTTTATCTTCCGTCGGAAATCTGGAAAAATGAAATCGCTAGAAATTCCCTGAAATATGGGGTAATTTTTGGGGAAAATTTTCTATACAGTAGGCATCCGGAAATCGAATTATAAACCTACTGATTTTAGTGGACGTCAAAGCTAAGCTGACTTCTACTATTACGTAGATGTACGCAATTTTACCGGTTTGCATGTCAAATGTTTACGAGGTTATTTTTAGAAATAATTTTTAGATTTTTCCTATTTATCAGGTTTTCATGATATAACTAATGATTTATCTCAGAAACTTGGTTCATGTGAGATTTGAGAAAGAAATACGTGATCAAAATATAGAAAACAGTGTACTCACGCATGAAATGTAACGCCCGCTTCTTTCCTTTGATTGTTGCTTTTGCAGCCAAATATCGAACATCCCACCATTTTGAATGCTAGACACAAACACTACACATTTGATTTATAATAAATCTTCAATATTAATTAGGGAGTTATCCACAAAAACTTTAATTTCTCTGGCACTTTTGATATAACCCCACTTGTTTGTTTTGCTTAGTTGATCTCTGCCTATAACCCGACCATGAAAAAAAGTCCGGTCGCTGATAGAGAAAAAACATGACACTCTTCTCTATTTCCTCCTATAGGAATCTTAATAAGACGATCTCGCTCTATCAAAGCATGTCAGACCCTTGGGTGAATGTAACTAATTTTCGTTTAGAAAAATTAAGAAGGTCTGTGCACGAATTGTTTTCGTCTCACATCTGTTATTGAACATATATTATCATTTTGGTGCTGCCACTTTGCAGTTCTAAAAAAATATTGACCATCGTCACACTACCTAACTTAACTACTATTTTTTATTTTTATTATATTTACAGTATTTATAACTAATAGCATAACTAAATATGATACAAATATACTCATTTAATTTGTTTTCGCATATAAACACCAAGTAGCTTATTTGTATTCACAAAGTATAGATTTTAAATACATTTTTGGATCGAAAGAAAGTAGTTAAAAAAAAAATATGCTATTATACTTAGAAAACAACCAAAAATCGGTAACAAAATAAAAGAGGAAATCTTAAGAAACCACATCAAACCATTTCTTACTCAAAACATTTCTAAATTGTTCCGGTTTAGAGTTAAAAACATCTTTACTATGCCTAAAGCCAACTATAATTCTAAAACCCATTTAACAGATTTGTTTTATCTAAAATAAGGACGTTAACGTCAACATTAATGCTCATAAATAAAACCAAACATTATTTGAAAAATGATTTATTTTTTCCATTTCATTAATTTTTTACATATTAATAAATCATTCATAAGTAGGTACACCAATAATTATAATGTAGCTAATAATAATATAAAACTGATTTCGCGAAATATAGTTTTGATAAGTTTTATGATCCTATTTTCATATAATTTAGATCTAATTGTTTTAAAAATATTACAGTTAGTATTAAATTATTCGCGATTTAAAAACACATTGAATATGCTTAAACTACTTAAATATAAAGCGTATAACAGGTTAGTATAGGCTTACATAATTAATGTCAATTTGTGCTAAAGAATATTGCTTTGTATGTTTAAGTTTAAATTTAATCGCATAATACGAGTACCATCAAATATTAATTTAGTAAGATTTAAGGTTTTATGGTGTCGGTGTTATAAATTAAAACTATTTATTTAGCAATAATAATAAAGCTAGCACTGTATTGTATTTGTAACATAAATAAATTCTAGTCTACAAATATTATCGTTTGCTGGTGTTACTATCAGGTCTTGTTTGCTTTAGCCTCGGTTAATAAAATACGTAATCATTATTGGTAACGATAACTTGAGCGAATTAGTTATTTTCTTACAAAATCTACTTTCTATAGAAGATATAACGTGCATAAGTACTTAATTAAGGGTGGTAGGTACCGAGATGTCTGAAGTATTAGTACATATTGAATGTCTTAAGGGTGAGCCATTATATAATGTCGAGTCTAATACTACAATTTACTGTAGAATAATCAATTAAGTGTTAATAACTTAGCTATAAATATTACTCATTGTTATTCAAGTAGTTTTGTTGGTTCATTAGATTTATTGTATAGGGTGTTGCGTAAAATGAGAGAAAATACTAAATTTATTGACTAATTTTCAATCATCGTAGATATAAATATGTCGTATCCATTAAGGTGGTTTTGCAAAAATTGTGAGTGACAGTATTCAGGCAGTATACAGTATTCAGGCAATAAATAAATTTCTTGATATCGCCTTATAAAAAACCATTAATACAATCTGTTATTAGTACCTTTATAATCAAATGTATTAAGTTGGATAAGAACTGTGGCCATCGAAATAAAAGCAAAATAGTAGGCAAAACTCAGTGGTTACCGACTCGCGTAAGCGCGATTCACCTACTATTTTGCATTTCTTAGGATTAAATTTTTCATGTTTGAAAAACGTAATACAGAATATACAACTATTGAAACAGATTCATAATATTTACATAAGGCGTATATGTTTTGCAATATACTAAGTTGAGGTTTCATACTTATTAGGCTAGCTCATTTTTCGCAAAGCGATGAACTGAACATAGTATTTAATTACATAATTAACAATTTACAGAAAATCCGTAAAGACCACACAAATCAAACGTCAATTATTGTTTGGATAAATATTAAAACTTGCCTTGAGTAAAAAAAATACGTTTATTTGTTTTAAAACGAGATTTTCAAAGCATTTTACAGTACGAGTGTCTGAATCCTCAAAGATGGTTCAATTTCGGTCATCAGGACCTTAACTTCAGAAATAGATTTTTAATGAAATGTCATTTGAATGATTCAGATGATTAACAATCGTTTAGTCCAAAAAAGTGCAATGTCAAAGAGCAAAATACACAGCAGAAAATTAAGCTTAATTTTGCTTATCGGATCGGCTCTAGATAAATTAAGACCTTTGTTCATGCCAAAAAAACGTAATGTGAAAATCCCACCAAATTGATAGGTTATGTAATTAAATTATGTAATTGTTTGCACTTGTACTACGTGTTATTGGAATGTAGTGTAAACAAAATTATATCTAATAGGAACAATCAGAGATCTTTAAAACATAAATTACTCTTAAATTAATTTTATCATGCTGTTGCAGTACTCACAAAGCGTATTTGTTTCTTAATGCATTTCTTTGGATACTTGAGTAATAAAAATTTGACTTAAAATAAAGTGAGACAGCTAAACGTGAATTTTAAATAATTCTAATTTTATTGCTATTTTCGATAGAAGTTTGAACATATTTTAACCTCAATATTATTGAAGACAACTAAAACAGTTCCTAGTATCTACTAAGTGTTAGCGGAACCCCACTAGGTCCTAGGCCCACTAGCCTGTCAATCTTGTTAGGCTAACACCTTGTGGGGTTATACTCACAAAAAAAAAACTTATTTTAAATGGCAGTTGCTTATTGATGTAACACCTTTTGTAAGGATTTTTGACCTTTTGAAATTCCATAACGGTGCCATCGTTAGCTTAGCTGATTTTACAAAATCTCATAATAGGTATATAGGTATCTACTTGTGTCATAGTCATTACCTATTTCCTTTATTTCCTTAATCAGGCCTTCATTACTTGTCTCTGTCAAATAAAATATAGGTAATATTGACATCTAACAAGGTAAACAATTCTGATAAATATTTTAAATAATTTAACAAATTACATGATAACATTTTCAAAATGAAAGTCTTATACCGTTTAACATTATACAAAATAAAATCTAAAATATAGCTATTAATTCCTTAACTGTTTGATACAAATGAATCATTAGACTTATTTTACACTTTTCGTCTTAATCTTTCATAGTTTGATCCATCCCAATACTACTTTAACGCTAAGTACGACAATATTATCATTATACTTATTCTAAGTTCCTCATACTAAGTAACTAGATATTTTTAGAATTTCGTTTCGGAAAGACGAAGCTGTAAGCTAAGTCATGTTCTTGATACCTACTATATTTTCACACTAGCAGCGAAAACTATAAGTCTTAATCTTAATAATCTAACAAATAATGTAAAATTTCGATTGCTATTAAAAGGGTGATTACACAGATTACAAAGTGCTTTTATATTGAATGCTTCATATGGTATACGTAAATATTCTAAAATGTACAGTTTATTTAAGTAAGTACTATAATTTACAATACTATATACTTACAAGTGTGTATTATTTACTAATACGAAATCATATGTCGACATTTAACGATTTAGTAAATATGTCATAGCAAATATTTTCACACGATAGTTCCTTAAATTGACTTAAAAAATAAAAAGTAACATCTATAACTTTCCACTAAACGACAAATGTATATTATTTATAAAACATTGCTTAGTTTGATTTCTGACAATCAAGTAAAAAATATTGGCGAAATTTATATTAAAATATCTCACCTATATTTTTATTAATCACCTCGCATAAGCGCAATAATGTATTCTAGCGTTCTGAGTTATTAATTTGAACATTATTTTTCATTTGGTGTTAACATTGAATTCGACCGGTCGGTTATTTGCATATTCACAATACTATTTCACTACACGATACTTCAATAATTAAATGATAACTTAGTTATATAACATATCTTAATATCGGATATTTTATCTAAATGCGACACTTACTTAATCAGAGGGCTTGTTGTGATTGTTAGTTTTCGGGCACTAGTATTTTTTAATATTTTTACATACCTACATAAATAACGTTACATTTTCGCTCAAACACAACAAATGTATACAAATTACATTTTACATTCGCGTTATTCGGAGGCAGTGGTGAGATCTAATCTAGTTCCATATAGTAGTTTTAATCACTATGTATACATAATTGTGGCTTTCAACGAACAGTAATTTGTACATTTCAATGGTGTGGTACGATTAGGAGCCCACTGATCCTGTATTGCATTCGTCGCAGCTGAAGAAAGGAGCCCTGCTTGTCAGATATTCGAGGGTTCGACAGGGTTGTAATAGTAGGGAAACTTCTTCATAATCCAATCGCATTGGAACTGTTTCGAAATACGATGAGACTGAACAAATCCCCTACATTGACAACCGTTCCAATGCTCAATGCTTGTCACTACAGGGCGCTATAGGGCGCTAATCGAGCAGACAAGCCTATTTTAATCTATTGTAAAAAGCATTGCATGTTCTAGAGTGCGGGTTGACTATAATGGAACTAATAGCGAATTCTTGGGAAAGGAATATGAATAGTGATTATCGAAATGATAAATTAAATATATAACTTTAAGTTTTTTTGTCATTAATCTAATAGTTTTTAGTAATGCAAAGGTTTTATTGAATACTTAATTTGACTGACGACGAAGATGTAAGATTTAGTAGAGAGAATAAACTTCTGAATTAAAAAAATAAAATACATGAACTTTCTTTCGGAAAACTATATTGAATCATGTACTTTATATCTAACCTTTTAGTTTATTTCTACTTCCTGTTTTGATAAAATAATTATGCATGTGACGTACGGTCGCAAAGAAGGATACGTCTTAACATACTTTAACGTTTCATTTACCAATTCGTTCATACTCGTGTTGCTACCACGATTAGTTATAAAATATTTTAAAACGCTATTGAACATTTAATTGCTTTCACAAATGCTCTCACGATTTTAGCATTTATGATGGCTAATATTTTAGTGTTATATAATATTCAATAACAGACAGCCCCATAACTCATACGTTACGTGTTTATGCAATGCATGTTATTATAAATCTATTTAATAATTCTATCATCTCATAAATCCTTTTTCGCGACTGTAATAAATGAGCTACAAAGCTGATAAGTCAGGCACAACTATATACAGCCTGAAATCATATTCCAAGCCAAACAGTTCGTCAAGTTTTGAATAAATAATTAACTCGTCTTACACACACAATTCCGCATTATTGACGACTGTAAAATTTAATTAATACATTAAGGGTCGAATGCCTTTCATTTTCATGAAACTAATAACCGCAAAGTCTTTATATAAGTTACATGATAGAGTTATTTATATAAGGTGCGTGTAAGACTTCTTGGTATCTACAACGTATGATACACACTACACACTACAGATGCAGTCTTCACGATCGGACGTAAATGCAACGAAATAAATTATTATTTTAATAAATCACATACGCGTCCGCTCGCGAATCGCAAGATTTGTAAAAGCTATTAGCTATTTGGATTGTCATGAGTTATTCGGGTAGAGTACATGCTGGGCCTAAATTACAAACGTGATAATTTGTCACCTCTCATGACAATTTCATATCCATTGCTTACCAATTAGAAAATAAAACAAACTCCTCATAAGCTTCACCGCAATGTAAACCAAATTGTCATGACAATTTTTAAATTGTCACGTTATGAAATAGGGCCCTGGAGATATCATATTTTATTCGCGCATGCATGCCACTAAGGGATTGGCTATAACAAAGAAATAATTGTACTACTCAAACGAGGTCTGAGAAAGGCAAGTCCCATTCTGAGTAAACCAGAACAACCAGGTTCACTTAGTACAGCTAATATTGCTACTAATTTTATAAATAATTGTAACACTTATATGTTTAATAAATGAACATGTATAAACACACTGGCTTAACCAATAACTTCGGTAACTTAGCATGCATTTACTGATGTGAAGCAAAATCAATTGCCCGAGACACTAAAGCACTTGGAATTAAACAATAATTTTCCTTTTACATTAACTATTATATTATTATGATAATGGTTATGTCTAAGGGTAATTGAAAGTCTTCATCACTACTATCAAAATTAAAATACCTACAGATAAAATCACAACAACAGAATTTGCATAAATTAACTTAACTTTGAACATGTACGAAATTCTACGGAAACTAATGTTCAATAAATCAAGCAAAAAAAGTTGAGCATCAGATTTTTTAAGGTAATATTATTTGGTATTCCACTCATTTTACCATTCAAGTAATAATAATTTGAAACTTTCTTGGTTTGTCACTAGTTAATACTTGTTCTAAACTTTATATAGAAACAGCTGAATTTTTCTCTATTATCTTATCGTAACTATGTTTCACTAATGAATTTAACAAAGAAATCCAATATCACATGCTTTCGTTTCAAGTTTTAGTAAGTATAATATTAATCGGAACAACGTTGAATGTTGTTATGTTAACAATCTTGCAATATTACACGTGATTACTGTAACTAGTATTTTAGTTGTCCCAGCGACAATACGTACTTTCTACATAAATCCGATTCCGTATAAAATAAATCGCATTGTAAGTATTTACGACTCCTACAACATAGATTCTCAGTCGTTTTAGTTTCTACCTCAGACTCACGAGAAAAAGAGATTTAAAGACTTAGACTAAATATAAATTTATTCGTATCCTTGTTCTAATTATTTACATTTTAATTTACTTTTATATTATTTATAATTTTAGTAAGTATATAAATAGCTAATATTTATTTACGTTTAGTATCTACAAAATCGTTCGTGTTTATAGGTTTACTTTTCACGAGACCTACATTAACCTATATTCCTAACTCGGATGTGTTTGTCATCTAGCGTCTACATACGAAATCTGCCGGAGTGTTTCAAATTATTATTTTACCAAAAGCGTTGGGAAAACAAGTGGACAGTACAGTAGACCCTCTATTTATCCTCTTCCAGAAGAACCAGATCATCAGCCACGACGTCAGACACGTGGAGGTAAATAATCCAATACATCAAGTTGAAGCAGACGAAGCAAACGGGGAATACGATGCGAGAATACTTGTCTATATCTGATGGAGTCATCCCCAAAAGCTTGCTTATGTCCTGGAAAGCAAATTAGTCGCTTTATTTGCTGAAAGTTGAAACTAGATTCACAGTTATCGCCAGCAGTTTACAGGTACATTTATTGTTATAAATATGCGCACAGCAGAAATAGTTTCGCGAGCAATTTCGCCTTGTATAACATAGTAACAATACAACTGTTTTCAATACAACGCTTGACATTATAGATAATATTCGTTTACCTTTCCTGGATGCAGAATATGAGGAGGTGGACCAGGATTTTCGTCTTCTGCCCCTCCTCTCCCTCCATTTATAGTATTTTCGAGAGTACCACCTTTCGAATGCGCTTTAGGATCGTGTACTTTAAACCGCACCTCCTGAAATTTTTTTATAATATTGCAACAAAAAATATTGGAACACCAAAACAATGCGATAAAAAGATATAGCAAATGAAATTACCGAACAGCTTACCGAAGGCCTTCCCGGAGGACATCGGCCTATAGTTCCCATCTTTGATAGTGTGTGGGGGTCCCCTCCTGGTGGACAATCAACCGGTGGCATTTTCTTTTCAGAAGCAATTTTTTGTATGGCTACAAATCTTTGCTTTCTCATTTGTATCCTTTTGGCCATATAACCCACCGTAGCGTACTCTAGAAAGATAGAAAAATCCATTTGAAAAGCTTTGTGACAATACAAAGTATTGCGATATGGCTTACAAACATTCGCGCAGCATTAAATCTTCATAAAGAGAAATCAGAAAAAGATCGCATACGCCTAAAATTAATTTCGCTTGGCACTAACAACAAAAATATTAATAATAACCTTATATACAAAATTATAGTAAAATTATTACCTAATAAACTTGCGAAGACCATGACGAAACAGGTACCCAGATAGACGTCTATAGATTTGACATAAGATATTTTTGGTAGGGCGGCGTTTGTTGATGACATCAGCGTCGTCATAGTCAACACGGTGGTGACTCCCAGCGCCACTCGAGCAGGCGTTGCGTTTCGGTTCAACCAGAATGATACCCATGATATGATCACAATCAAACCAGATGGAATATAAATTTGGATGAGATAGTATCCCATAGAACGAACAAACTGTATTTCACAAGCCAGTCTCGAATAGTTTCCTGTAACCAGTGTCATAATAAATGCATTAGAAACAATAAATAGTAAAAAGGGTATTGAAAATATTTGTTTTGAATGTAGGTAGTACATAATAAGGACATTGCAAATTTTAAGGCAACTGTTTGCGTTGCAATGTTGAAGTAGTCATCCATAAACGATAGTGATAAAAGGTATCAATTTCAAAGAACGTAAAAACAGTAATAATAATCGACAATAATGACTAAGTCACACCACTCAAAGTGTTTTTGTGCAACAATACAAAAGCAGGACGTGAATAGATTCGTGGCTGTTTCTGTCCAGTGTTCCACTTTGTGGTGTATCAAAATTTTCGGTCGTATAACCCCCGCGTAGTACCTGTGGTTAGGGATATCTCCATGGCCCGCTGGCGGTGACCCAGCACTTTGAACTGCGGCAGCGACACCTCACTCGACACACCGACAGAGTTTGGCCCCTCGTTCCATTTGTATCGGATGTCCCGCATGGTGTAGCCGACTGTGCGCAGCGGACACAAAAATGAAATAACCCCAGGCCCATCGCAATGGGTTTTACATCGAGTTGTCAATCGGTCGGGGTAAGAGCGAGGGAGTGACGAGCTCAGTTTTGCGCGTCTCGTCGTGCGGTTGTCATGTCGTGTTTAGCGTGTGTGCTTGTGTCGCGGTATTGATCGTCTGCACACGGGCTGTGGGAGACGGGGTCGGTGGCGAAGCGATGGACGGATAGTGCTAGGACCACGGTTATTAGCAACACATTACCTGTAGAGAGTGTAACCACAGTAGCACGCTGGCGATGTCCGAGTACCCGGAACTGCGGCAATTGCACCTCGTTGCTCATTCCGACGCTCGAAAGGCCGTCTCTCCAGTGGTATCGAATGTCTCTCATTGTGTACCCGACTCCGGAGACATGCCAAACACACAAAACGCTATCACTTACGCTGCGGAGCATCGCGTTTCCCTCAAGTGCCACAACGATGTCGAGGATGGAACTCGCGAGAGCAAAAGGCGAAACTTCAATGAGTAGAGTCAAGTGTTTACGAAACACTCGATTCAGTTCAACATGGATGATAGAAAAATATAAATCTACCAAATTCTAAGTTTCTAATGTGCTAAAGGCAAAAATAATTTCTATGTCTACAAGATGGTTAGTGATAAAATAGTAATTTTAATCTGGCTTAAAATAAAAGTGTGTTACGTGAAAGTCAAACATAAATTATCATGCAAGTGCAATAGGTTCGGTAGGTCTGGTAGTGAAAGCGCATCGGTGGGTGGTGCGAGGGTGTGTCGTATGGTGTGGTACGCTCGCGCTCGGCCCTCGTGGTGGTGAAGAGCCCGTAAGCACCACCGTCCCCCGCCTCCTCTGGCCCGCTCAGCCGTCGCAGCGTCGATGTCTTAGTATCAGTTCTTTCGCTTTATGCTCGTGTGAACAAAGGCTTACTATTACGAGTCTGCCTTCTGCTGGTGCTGTATGCGAGAAGGAGACGTTCCAAGATATGAAAACACGAGGGAATCACAGCACGTGTCGACGGTTAAGTTGTACTCTTGTGCTCACAGGATAACCCTGAGTAGCATCTGTGATACAAGAAAGTGGATACAACACAATTTGTAAGCCTAGTGATAAATTTGCACTGTGGTAGAGTCAAATTAATGATTGCCTTGGGTGAGTACAATACACACGCTTATTTTCAAATTGCGATAATTATTTTTCTATCATCGTAAAGCTGTTGACTAACGTCTCGTTTGACAATATTAGTAATTATTTAATAAGTACATAAAGGATAGTGAATATAATATACTTTGCTTGACACGTAGACCTTGACTTTATACACTCAAAGCGTGCAGTATTTATATTTATAAATACACTCAAAAAAGCTAAAATATTTGTATAATAACCACACTTTAGTTTTCACTCACAAATATTTTGCAACAATTAATATTACTATACATTTAATAATTCACACGCTGTTATTTTTATACGAGTATTTCACGAGGAAATATCATTATCAAGATACTTACAACTCTCGATTTCTATGTGGCAAAGCTGGCGATCCATTGGGAAATATTGAAGGTTCATGGGGCAGGATGCGGTGATTGTCAATCTGTAACGTCACAGAATATTGAGGTTCACATCGGACGCGCTGCGTAACCACGTCTAGAAGGACAATTACTTTGTATTCGTACCTGATGCTTCTCGTAATGGAACCTGAATAGTGAATACGTATGAATTCATTGCTAGTGGTTGCTATGTGGAAATAGGATTGCTTTTCGTTTACGAAGAAAGTGTCAGGCACCCATATATTTTTAATGAATTCAGAACCAACCGATAAGGTTTCCACTCCAGTTCTTTTTTTGTATGCTAAACGAGGATCAGTCCAAAACTGTCTGAAGTAAAAATCCAGCGTGAAATCCTGAGAAGAAATAAAAATATGTATATTATTTTTTTGCTTTTAAAGGTTTATGAATATTAAATTTCATATTGTAATCTATCCGATTAAGTATAAAGTTTTTACCAAACTAACATTAAAATTATACAAGTAAAATAATATTACATTTTATACAGGTTTGGTAAAATCTTTATACTTATCTAAACATGTTTACAAACATACAGTCGTTTTAGGATACCTCTTTATACAGTGTACTATTTTACAAACATCTAACATCTGCATGCTGTTCATAAACGACTTCACCCTACGCAATGTTGTATGCATTGAGATGAAGTGCTTAAGAGAAATGTAGTTTGTACAAGTCAGAAATTAACTTCTTTTGAATAATATGAGCACGTAACATTATGGTATAGACACAACACTACATCAAGTGGAGCGGTAAGCTTAAAACAATTATAAAAATGTGCATAGTGTAAGTGTGAAATGAAGCCTACGAAACACAGGTGAGGTCTAAGAATGAATAAGTAGTTAGGTGTTCTAAGTGGTTGTAGAGGGCAAGGCGAGTGGGTGGCACCCACGGCTCGATAAGGCAATCCTCAGTTTAATTGAAGCTAACAATCTGGAATACGTTATACAAGTTGCCACGAACAGTGTTCGGACTGGGTTTGTGGAACAAATAAACGTTCGTTAATGAGCTTGAATCGCGGGTTCGCGACTTTGTAAAGGCAACTCCCCTCCTTGGGCCATGGGCCACGTCTCACTGTGACCTTCCCAACCTTGATTTGGTTTCCACTTTGGGGTCCTTCACCCAAATGTACGCCTACCAAGCTCACAGTTGGATACTTTGGAAAATCGCATGCTGACCTCGAACCGTTATTGTCCTCCAAAAACATTCTACCATTTCTTGTTCGTTGACTTTACGAGGTAAGTCATGAAGTCATTTCAAAGAGTAAGATGATTTACGGCGGGTCATTTAATCGATGTTCCAAGTTACGGAAAAAAAGAGATTAACGATTGTTTTGGCAGTATTTCTGAAGATACACATATACGTACATACACAACAAACTACAAAATGAATCACGATAAGATTTGAACAGTCGTCGCAAATCCATAGAGCACGAAATAAAACTTAAAAAAGAAATTAAATAAATATTGAATTGAAATATTTTTTTATTCTTTGAAACCTTTTCTGAGAAAAATAAAATGTAAATAAACAGAAACCACATATAAATAACAAAAGTGATGATTATCTGTTTGTTAAATTAAAAGACAATTGAGATTATGTTTCAATGGTTGACAATAATAAAAATAAATTATTTGAAAATTAAATCACTTAAAATAATGATTTGTGAATTTTCATGTTTCATTGTGACACAAAATCATTTATGATTTTTATGGAACCAACAAAAATATTGCCGTTTTTTCAAATTACTCTTATAACAGTAACAAACGATAGGAAAACGAACAGAATTCATCACTTAGTTTCCACATAGCAGCGACTTTGGAGTTACGAGTACTGCCGGACACACAACTGGAAAGAGTTCAAGGTTTTGCCTTTCTTATTATGTCATAATGTTTATTTCCAATATGTATGTTTCAGGGTACTTTATCAATGCACATAATAAGAAAGCAAGTGGACGGATAAAGGGCGAACTGCTCCACCAAAACGCGGACATGCTCGCAGCCTCGTGTCTGGGGCTGCTCGGTCGCGGCGGCGGCGCGGCCGGAGCGACCGAGACAAGCGTGAGCTGACAGTGGCGAGTACCATGAGCACTTCGGAGACGGAGCTGATAGAGAGCACATACATGGTGACGCCCACCTCCACTGGCGGACCTGCAATCAAGCCCAATCGTGAGTAGCGCGCGCGCCTCGCGCCGTGAAAACCAAACCAGAGGACGGTGACGTGCCCCATCGCCTTCGCGGGCGGAGGGAGGGGTCGCGAGAGGCGCGGGGAGCGTGCGGGGTTTGACGTCGGGCGGCATGCGGACTGTAGCGGCCGGTTCCCGCGCGACCCACGCGACACTCGCGCGATGCGGACACAACGTTAGCCGCCGTACGCATCGCGACGCGCCTACGAATGCGATCGAACCGTGGACACGGGTGCTACGATGAACGGTTTAATGCTGGTGATCATACTAAGGGACAAAATCTTGCTATGTATGCGCTGTGTCTTTAATATTGCTTTGAAATTGTACCATTTTCACTTCAGACAGAGAGCTGATGGAGAGCACGTACATGGTAACCCCCACTTCCACGGGTGGTCCTGAAAACGATGCAACATACAACACATCACAAGAGTTAACTTATTTTAATTCTTTATTAACACTAAACTAATCAGCTCTTTCATATATTGAAGGATTTTTTCCCCCTAATATTCAGATAACAAAAAATATAAAGGGTTATTTTGTAAAATACCAAAAACATTGCAGGAATAGAATTACCAACATCATGAATAACTATGGTAGGGTTACGATTTTTCCGAAAATTACAAATAATCGACTTTCCATATTCGAACATTTGATCGAGTATTGTACGAAAAGTTGTTTTCTTTTTGTCTTTTTCGGAAAATCGTAGAACAAAATGTTGTTGTTTATGATGTTAGTTATCAAATTCTGCGAAGTTGTTGGTGTTTTACAAATAACCCTGTATAAAAATTTGTTATATAGGTAGACACTTTTTTACTGTGAAAAAATTAAAGGTGCAAAGAAATTGAGCTGTGAAATTCACACATCACTGTGAAAATATCAAACGATTTATTTTCCGGTTGATACGCCCATCTTCGTTACCTTGAAGGCGACAAAGCCCACCTACTATCTTTTTCTTTTATATTATTAAAATCATAGCTATCCAGATATTGTTTTTCTCAAGTTTTCTTGTGATTTTGATGATAATGGACCATAAGTTTTCCATGTTTACAAATTTTGAACTCTTTAAATTCAAATATGATATTTAAATGAAAAATTCCTATCCATGTTTAATAATAGCTGTGGTAATAAGCAAAACATATAGGAATTAAACTGAAAGACAATCTGATGACATCAGTATTGTTACAAGTGATTACCTTTTATAATATAAAATAAAAAATAAAAAAGAGACGATATGATTTTTGAGATCTTTTTTGGTGTTATGATTTCGTAATATTTTAGTAAATATATATCATTTAAGTATTAATAAATTTCATAACTATTAACAGTGCTGTTAGCAGGTTTAATGATTATTAACACACAACACGACCTTATTTTGAACTTTGTAGACTACTATTTTTTTAAATTAAGTTTAGCAAGTTAGTATAAAATCTTGATAATAATCTCTATTCAATAGGTAGAGTGAATAATGATAATTTTGTCTTGCATCTCAATGGTGTTCTTTTTCATGGATATTTAAAAAAAAGAGGTAATATCAATGAGGGCTTTTCAAAGTGACATTTAAAAAATAAAAATAGTAACAATTTGCGTCACTAGATGGTGTTGATGGAAAGAGATGTTTCAAAATTGGCTTTTAAAAATAAACGGCCTGTACCAAAGAGGAAAGTAAGCGCTCTCTGGCTGACATCTGCCTAAAGAGAAACAACTCTTCGAAGATTAATAAAAAAATACATTGAGACATACATTTTTATCAACGCCATCTATCGAGCCTACAGCTTTTTATCATTTTGAAAAGCCCTCATTCGAAACATGATTGGACGTTTGCGTTATCCATGTTTAAAACAATACAAAGCTGATACGGTTGCTGAAGTTTTTACTAAGTTATAGGTATAAGTTATGTATTATGTAATTATACTGACCTCCATAGTTAGGCCTTACTCTTTTGTCGTAACTTATACTAAACGAATCCAAAATAGCTGATATATTGACGTCTCCGAACATGCCACCCCCACCGGCACCCCTGAAAATAAATATTTCGATTTTAGTTTAAGGACAGAATAGACATAAGTACTACCGTAGAGAAAGGACACTCTCCGCCCCGCCCCAGTATTAATTACCTCATCCGACCACGCGAGTTCGTGTGCTGAATCGTGTGCTCGTTTAGTCGGGGTTTTTTAAAATATCAACTTATTTTGATATTCAAAGCAATGCGTCGTAACTTTATTTACCAAAAAGTTAGAATTATGAAATGAACACCGCTCATTGTGGTCCCTAGACGGTAATGCGGCATGACATGCTTTACGTAGTGTCATGCATTGCATGCATGACCGTTTAACTGTATTGATTGATGCAAACTACGTACTGGCAGTTGATTGATAATTCCTTTTATTTTTCATCCTGCAAGCTATGACTGACTGACATGCACGCATGATCGTATAGATCGAGGCATGTCATGTCATTCGCGTAAACGCATGGTCATGCCGCATGATCGTCTAGGGACCACATAGTACAAACTGCAAGATAGCCCTAGACTAACACACACAGTTGCTCGTGTATAAAAACGTCATCTGACGTCATCTGTTTATAATGGCGCGGTTGTATGGAGTGTCCGGGGTGTGGTTTAAGGTGGAACAATTTCTAAATTACTTAAAAAAACAAGTGGGTTTAAGAAAAGTGAGGTTGATTAAAACACCATAAATTAGCTATTTCATAGCAAGATCCACTATAAGTTAAAAAAGATAAAACGCCTTAATTTTTAAAATGTACTCGTATATATTATGTAGTTAGACCATCAGCCATCCATACCACAAAAAGGCTGAATAAAAAAAATGTCAGTAGGTAATCGGTGATGAAATTAAAACGATTTGAGTGACCAACCGTCAAAAATGAATTGATTTATTCAACCTTTAATTTAACAACCCAGTAAATGATTTCATTCGTATTGTTATTTATTAATTGGCTATTACAGTCCTGTCACGTAACATATATTGTTCCGGTCTGAACATTAAAATTAACTTTAATCGGGTGCCAAAATAAACATCGAATTTCAGAGTGGTAAATTGATCAAATGTTCGGCCTCGTCTGTTGTTGATTTAGCGACATGGCTGTGCTGCTATTAAACAAAACGGCCCTCATGTTTTAACCCAAATGTTATTTGGGGATTCGGTTCTCTGCATAGCGCTTGCACGATTTTAATTTTGTTTTTGTAAATCGTAGGGTAGATTATGATAACACCTTAATATTGACTTGAGAGGTATTATACGAGTACATGGTATTTTTTATTAAATAGCGCCCGCCTGCAACTTCCAAGTTTTTGCGTGATGCGCGTACTAATATAGAGACCTTGAAGATAGAGACGTGGTTACAGACGGACAAATAACAATTCAAGAATTATATATTATTATTATTTTTTTATTTTTTATTTACTAGTTAATCTGCACATTAACAGATGCTACACCGTTAAAGTGCGAAAAATAGTGAGTGGAATAGCCAAGGCTTAAGGAAATTTAAGTTTACGACCTATAGGTATTGAAAGTAAATTTTACAAAAACGTCGTTTCTGGCGCTTCGCCGGCCGTTGCCGCGGCACGCTCGCTCGCTCCGCTCGCTCGGCTCGCGCGTTGGTCGAAATATTAACTTAACCTAATGAACTGTTTAAACCATTTCTAGACAAGTATTTGCAGCAAACATACTTTTTATACATTTTTAGTATTTTTGGAGTTATAGGGATACATAAATAAAAGTCGGGTTATTTACAGCATTTATAGCTCAAAAACAACTTAACGGATTAGGATGAAATTTGGCATACAGATAGTTTGTATTCTGGATTAAAATATACAATTAGGTATTTTTATTTTGATCAAAGGTTCCCTATGATCCACGTGAACGAAGTCGAGGGCGGAAGCCAGTGACCTAATAACGGAAAAAATACTAACAATTTATTTAAAGTATGTTTGCTGCAAGTACCTACTTCTAAAAAAGATCTTTCTAATGATATATCACTCGATGGTATAGTCACTATACACACTATAAGACCAACTCCTTGGACCCTACCCCTCACCCAATTGTTTACATTTCCGGAGCATGTAGATCGAAAACTTTTGGGAAATTGGAAAAAAATATAGAATAAAAGTAGAAGATAATCTTATAATCTTTCATTCGGTAAAACAATTTTCTTTACGACGCACCATTTTAGAGATATCGGCGAAAAACCCAAAAGTGAGACCTTTAAACCTCTACCCCTACTCTAGCTCACCTCTTAGACGAGAGGACTTTTAGTATGTTGGCACCCTAAACGAGTTTCTGAAGGAATCCCCACGCATTCTACAACTCTTTTATTGATTTGACTAATACCTATTGGCTTTAATAACCAGTGCTAATGTTAATAGATTTCTATCAGCACGCGAGCAAAAATATCAGATTACTCAATGTTAAAAGTTCACAAAATCCTTTCTGTGTCAAAATAAAATACATCGAAAATACTGTCGACGAAATTCGACAATCAGCTGTTCACATTTGCCGCTGACTCTACGTATCCGATACGAAATGTTACTCTATCCGTTAAAAATATATAGTTTAAACTGTTAAAACGAATACATGAATGGAACTTCACATTCATAAGTTTACGAACCAGCTTTCATTCACTTTAGTCAGAAAGAACAGCCAGTGCTGTAGCTTACAATAAAAATGAAAAAAGAACCCTTTGACGAAGTTATCTGCATATTCTAGTGCTCCTCGGTGAAAATAGAAATGATATTCTTTCTCGCCGGATGCAAGGGAAAGTTGCAAGTTACGCTGAAACCGATATGTGTGGTTATTGGTTAATCCACCTTTCAATAAAAGGTGTTGTCTGACTACCTATCTGGAAAATAAAAAGAATAGCACGTATCATTTTTCATTTCATTTCTCGTAGTGATAGAGAATGGAGTAATAGTATTTTAAGCTTAGCAGATACACAACAATTATCATAATGGATAGAAATAAAAAAGATATTGTGTAAAGTTAAGACTAGTTATGACGTGAAGTGTATAGTACAGCTTCAATGTAATGTATGTCAATCATGTGTAATAAAATAATAGTATATTACTGCCGCATTGCTACATTGCTGTTGCTGCGCTAAATAACCAAAATTATCAAATAATATTTTCTAAGTACTTATATGTGAAAATCAGTATGGATTGGCTACTTGATTCTCCAGTGCTATTCACTTAAGACTACTTATCACGTAGCAATAACGTCTATATAACGGCTGAGTAGAAGCGTGAAAAGCGCCATAATTTGACGAGCCTCGATGACGCTTCAGCCGTTTTCGATAAAACACTCATCCGTGAGTGTGCTTCACTGTTTCAATTAACTTTTGACGATTTTCATAACCTTTCTAACTGCTACGAAGAGGCATAAGCTGGCACCTACACGGCAAATTTGTTTTGTTAATTACCTCTGAAGGTATTAACTATTGATAAATAAATAAACGTCTTTATTGAACTGAGATCATTGCGTCAGGACGTCCGGGTGCAGTAGGTACCCTTAAAACTATCAAAAGCTCGGCAACGTATTGTTTCATTACAAAAAGCCGGGGGATTCAACATAAGTCAAAATAAAGTAACACATTTGTAGCACATTTCCTCAAAAATATGTGTATCTCGTTACATTTTACATATTTAACCTGCACAGGAAGGTGGCCAGAATTTGTGGGCGCATTACCGTTTCCGGGGCCAGATATAAAACAACAACTTTCGCTCAAGGTGACACTCGTAGTGGTTAATAACCTGCGCGACAAAAAGCTTATTTTAACTTTTCAGATATCATTAACCATCTAAAAATTTACCCCGTGCTGACATTTTATTTATATATGTCGTGGGATGATATCTCAATAGATGGCACTATTGTTTGACCGCAAGCGCTGTACCGCGCCTTGGGTGACAGACGTAAGGGGAGAGAGAAAGCGGCGATAGACGTAGGTACGTGCGAGAGGGAGACCCTCACCATGCATTTACCCAAGGCGCGGCAAACCTCTTGCAATGATGATGATAACTTTTCATGAATCCTGATAACCTTTTCGTAGTTGTCATCTATCTTAAGGCCGTAATATTACGAATTTTATAAAGAATCATTAATTCAAACAATTAAACGAAAGCGTTTGTCTATAACCCTGTCCCTCTAATGATTTGAATCAATATACGAATACCTACTCTGTATAATGAGATAAAAAAAATGTTAAAAAACCCTTAAAACATCCCGACCATTAAAAGTGTCATTGACGAATCAAAACAGACAGACCTGTTAAATCCTTTTTCAACACACTTGCTCGTAAAGTGAGCCCTAATACATCGCTTTTAGGGCCATAAACCGAGCTATAACAAACGCGTGCAATAATATATAAAACACTAGTTCGTAATAGAATTAACCCTACAAAGTTAAATTAGTACTTATTGCAAGTTCTATGCGAGTAAACAGAGCATTCCCAATTTAGCCGGGTAAAACAGTTATTTTTTTTGACAACAAAGAGGTTTTATGCTGCTAAAAATTCATAATACATTTAAATAAATGTGTAAGTCCATAATTAACTGCCGTACTCGGAGACGTCATTTAATTTTAATGCTTCATTAAATATCGTGTCGTCTTATACTATCACTATGGAAAAGAAAGAGATAGCAATAATTTTAATGATACATTAAACTTAATTGACGTCTCAGAGTACGGCCGTGAGTCAAATATATATATAATTATTATCAAATTATTCATAATTCACAATATTTTGTTATAAAATATTAAAATATTTGCATTTTGTCACTTAAAATTATATTTTTGAAGTATTAGTAGTAGGCTGTATGCTCCTCACACCTTTGTTCGCAAAATATTCTTGCGTTGGGCGTGTAAAAAAAAACATGCGCGCCTTTGCCCATAATTATCATATTTTGTTTTTGTCGTATTTGTTGCTGTGTGGTAAATTACTTAGTTTTTTCCTCGCAAATGTGTTGAAAAACGTCGTATGAAACTCGTGAGCTCTTGCTTATTGCACACTCGGCTGAGTTACGCCCTCGCCTGCGGCTCGGGCTGCAACCCACAGCCTTGTGTGCAATGAGCAACCTAAGCTAACTTGTCTCATAATGTACTATTACACTACCACAAAAGTAGATGCATTCATTTTTTTTTTATTTTCTACAAACTCATTGTAATATTCTCACATTACCGGGACGCCATTGCGTAAGGCGTGTATGTAGTATGACAATAAACTGTTCACAATTTTGCTTTGAATAATAAAAAAAGCGTGATTATAACCTTTCTTCACCGAAAACTTAAAGTAAACTACTTAAAATCCTAAACCTGCTTTTAATTTTTCGTATCAAAGAGAACTTAAGAAAATAAAAATACAGTTTTGGGATGAGATGGGCACCTTTTTCAGCGGTCTAAAAATAGACGGGGCTCGGAGTAAGAGAGACGCGAAGCCAACGCGCAGGGCACCCCTAGGGAGGGGATCGTTTGCCAAATTTCACCTTTATAATATGGCAGCTACGGTCGGTTTTCCTTTCAGCAACTCTGAAGCGATACTCTGAGCTCCTTTCGCATTAAGAACATCACATCGGTGGGGATAAGATAGCAAATGCATATTTAAGTTTTGATAAATAAGCTTGTCCGTACAAGTCGCATCTATCATACTGGTGAGTTAATTTTGAAACTGAAAGAAGTAGAACGCAGAGTTGCGTAAGTTACTTTATTATAATTAAAACCAAATGCTTAATTAAAAGGATTGCTTTTTTTTAAAGTATAGGTACAATTTATTATTCACTATTTTAAGAGGTGATAACAGGACAAGATACAAATAGTTATTAATTAAATGAAAAACAATCAAGTTTTAAGATATGATAGCAATTTTAATCCCGAAAACTACTAGACAAATAAAAGAAAAATTCAAACAGCAGCAAAGATAGGATGGAGTATTTTAACTTAACACCTTAGTCTACCCATTTCTATTTGTTTAATATCCAGCTTAACTGACGGTTGCCTGGAAGAAACTGCATTTAAGCAATAAGTAGTGATGTCCAAGACTCTAGTCGTCGAGTTCTAATAAAATTTTGAAGACTCGAGGCGGATTGGCAGGCTCGACCACTTTTCAAGGTTCGAGTTTTTGCTCAAAGAGCTCGCTATCGAGCTCACAGAGGCCTTCAAATCTGACTCGAGTCTCCAAAATTTGAACTCAAAAAGAAAAGGATTCGATGTCAATCGAGCTCTCAAAAAGACTCGAGCTCTGAAAAATGTACAAATGATATTTTGATTAAAAAAGTTTTTTCTTAGATAACTGTCTTATTGTTACTAGTAAGTAACTATAACTAGTTACGATTGAACTGTTTAAAGTGAAAACTAGGGCCACACTGCAAGCAACGCGTGTACGTAGTTAAAGTCTTCGCAAGTTACGTAGCGGTTGTAGTGAATCTCGAAGATTGGCACGTGTAGTTATAGCACAGTCTTAATACTACTAGTAGGTGCTCTAATACTGTGGTTATAGCCTATAAGCTTTAGAGTTACGAAGTAAACTTCTTTTCGGTAGCCGTTCGGTTAGCAGTTAGCCGCATAAATCAGATTTCGGCAGCGTTGAAAATCTCTTTTGAATATTTCATTCGATATTCCAGTGATTGGCATGTGGACGTTTTGTGAAAAGTCGATGTGTGGCTAAACACCCACACATCGACTTACCTACGTCTATTTATGGCCACGAGGAGCGGCACCACTTGGTTTATGCATCGTTTATCAACTGTTTTAAGGCTAAACCTTGAGCGTCCTACTATAAATCATCTTTCGATATTGACATTAAATAAAGACAAATAGATAGGTATACACGTATTAGTTTTTATTCAGGCTCATTTTATTTGAATAATTGTATTGCTATCATAACAACTGCTGATAAGGAATACCGTGCACACTATTTAATATTGTATAAGCATGTAGGTATACTTTTACAATATTAATTTGGTTAATTATAAGTGAAATAAATTGTAAATTGATAATACCTACATTATTAACAATCTTTGAAGTGAGTTAGGTCTGTATTAATAACAGAGAGACTGTGATATTACACAAAATATTTACATTGTTCAAGCTGAAGTAATAAACTTCAAACGAGCTTTATATTTAATAAAGTGAAAATGATTCGGAGCAGTTTAAAAACAATTTCAATAATTTTGAAATCGGCTATCTTGCGTTTAATTTTAATAATTACTCAGTGGCATAATATACCTTCTGGGAGGTAGGTATAATAAATACAAATTTCTTAATTCATCAATCTACTGCCAAATGCCGAAAGTATACGCAAGCTCTTTCGCTTGAGTAACGAAACCAATTTCAATCCAACGCGAACATATAATAACGCCCTGCCCGATCCTAATATGCCGTATCATGGCGCTTTTCACTTGAAAAATTGTTTTTTATGCTTAAGGTTAAAACTGACAGCTAAGTAGAAGTTTGCGTGTTGGAGCGGCCTCTACAGTCGCGTGAGACCATTACCTACCCAGATCGTGTATGCAAATACGAGTTTCTGCGCGGTTGTAGCAGCAGGACCTTTATGGGAAAGCGAAAAAAGTTACATATTTACGTAAATACGTACTTTGATCTAATTGTAAGTTAAAGTCGAACTCGTCACGCCACGCTTAATATAGTGCACTAGCTATTGTGCAATTTTTTGTTGAATTCCTTTACTTAAAGGCTGAAGAAATTCAGTTTGCTTTATGATTTAGGTAATAATAGTAATTTGAAGTGTTTTCAATTAAGTAAGTACTTATTTCTCTTCCAAACCTTTACACTATTAAAAGTAATGGTCGCAAGAAACATAAGTAAAAAGTTAGTTAAACCTACTTACATTTTACTTGCCTACCAATACAATATTACCAATAGCACTTCATAATGCGCAAGATTTTTTTAAACAATGAAATAGTTTAAAGGAAATTAAATGGTTCTGAGAAAAAGTAGTGCATATTTTTTTTTAAATAAGTGGGTAATTGCACCTTTTACCTGCAATCATCAATATTATGTAACGACTAGCTTCTGCCCGCGACTTCGTCCGCGTGGATATTAGAGAAAATCTTTAGGGAACCTTCAACCAGGATCTGACCAGCCATTTTTACGCATTACGGCTTCCCGTTCCAGTTCCCGTTCCCGTTCCCGATCCCGTTCCCGTTCCCGTTCCCGTTCCCGTTCCCGTTCCCGTTCCCGTTCCCGTTCCCGTTCCCGTTCCCGTTCCCGTTCCCGTTCCCGTTCCCGTTCCCGTTCCCGTTCCCGTTCCCGTTCCCGTTCCCGTTCCCGTTCCCGTTCCCGTTCCCGTCCCCGTCCCCGCCCCGTCCCCGTCCCCGTCCATTTTTACGCATTACGGCTTCCCGTTCCAGTTCCCTTTCCCGTTCAAGTTCCCGTTCCCGTTCAAGTTCCCGTTCCCGTTCCCTGTCCCGTCCCCGTCCCCGTCCCCGTCCCCGTCCCCGTCCCCGTCCCCGTCCCCGTCCCCGTCCCCGTCCCCGTCCCCGTCCCCGTCCCCGTCCCCGTCCCCGTCCCCGTCCCCGTCCCCGTCCCCGTCCCCGTCCCCGTCCCCGTCCCCGTCCCCGTCCCCGTCCCCGTCCCCGTCCCCGTCCCCGTCCCCGTCCCCGTCCCCGTCCCCGTCCCCGTCCCCGTCCCCGTCCCCGTCCCCGTCCCCGTCCCCGTCCCCGTCCCCGTCCCCGTCCCCGTCCCCGTCCCCGTCCCCGTCCCCGTCCCCGTCCCCGTCCCCGTCCCCGTCCCCGTCCCCGTCCCCGTCCCCGTCCCCGTCCCCGTCCCCGTCCCCGTCCCCGTCCCCGTCCCCGTCCCCGTCCCCGTCCCCGTCCCCGTCCCCGTCCCCGTCCCCGTCCCCGTCCCCGTCCCCGTCCCCGTCCCCGTCCCCGTCCCCGTCCCCGTCCCCGTCCCCGTCCCCGTCCCCGTCCCCGTCCCCGTCCCCGTCCCCGTCCCCGTCCCCGTCCCCGTCCCCGTCCCCGTCCCCGTCCCCGTCCCCGTCCCCGTCCCCGTCCCCGTCCCCGTCCCCGTCCCCGTCCCCGTCCCCGTCCCCGTCCCCGTCCCCGTCCCCGTCCCCGTCCCCGTCCCCGTCCCCGTCCCCGTCCCCGTCCCCGTCCCCGTCCCCTGGATGTGCATGTCCAGGTCCAATCATGTCCACCGTGTTGGACTTCAAAATAAATTTCATTTTCGCAATCACCATCCCATAAAACCTCAAGAACGACATCCATATTGATTTTTATGTTTACTCACCCCATTTACCCCTAAGTGGTTGATTTTCAAAATTACAAAATATATGTTTGCCTATTTATTTTTAGATGTGCTCCAACGAAGTTTAAAGTTGTAATGTCTATTTTATATAATTTTTCCATACAAAATTTGAACCCCATTTTCACCCCTTTAGGGGTCAAATCATGTCCACCGTGTTGGACTTCAAAATAAATGTCATTTTTGCAATCGTCATCCCAGAAAACCCCAATAACAACATCCATATCTATTTTTGGGGTTTTTTTTACCCCTTTTCACCCCCATTTCATCCCAATAGGGGTTTAAATACTAACAATAACAATATACGTTGCGTTAGATTTCTATCCATAAGCCTAAATTATAAATTTAGCGATTTTTACTTCGAAACTAAAGGATTTTCTTCAATACACAACTTCATCCCCCTTTTGACCTCTTCGGGGGTAGAATTTTGAAAAACGCTGAGACCCGTATTTATTTATTTTCAATGGTCAGTCTAAACACAAAGTTTGAAGATCCTAGCTTCAAAACTGAGGGACTTTCATACAAACTTTGATCCCCTTTTTTACCCCCTTAGGGGGTGAATTTTGAAAAATCCTTTCTTAGTGCACCCCTAGACCTCATAAGGAACCTGCGTGCCAAATTTGGAGTCTCTAGACCCAGCGGTTTGGGCTGTGCGTTGATAGATCAGTCAGTCAGTCAGTCAGTCATTCAGTTTACGATATTATAAATATAGATTACGGATTAAAAATTTAATAGGTAATATGAATTTTCAAAATATCCTACTATTTTTAACCGACTTCCAAAAAAGGAGGAGGTTCTATGTTCGTCTGTATATTTGTTTTTTTTTTGTGTATGTCCACCGATTACTCGAAGACGACCGATTGAAATGATTCAAACGTTATTACATTAGGTACACTCCCAAGTTGGTCCCATTTTTTAAAATTTGGAAATCGGTTCAGTACTTTTCAAGTAATTTTGAAAAAAGCACGAAAATAGCATGATTTTGTGTGAATTACCTCGATGATTGGTCGTATTACTTCTTTGTTTATGAACTGAATAAGATAATATTTTTTTGTTGGAAGAGGGATATCTTAAGTGTAGTTTTTTAACCGACTTAAAAAAGGAGGTTCTCAGTTTGACCCGTATTTAAGTATGTTTCTCCGCGATTATCTTACGTTTGGCTGAGCCGATTTTTCTACATAATATATATAATATACCTTACCTACAAGGTACCTACACTAAAAATAAAAAAATAAAAAATTGTTTAAAAAAAACAAAAAACCGACTTCAAAATCCTACCTCTAAAAAGCAAGAAATAATATTCGTAATAATAAAAATACGTCTATGGAAGTCGGGTGGGGCTTTTAGAATAAAAAAAAAGGAATTTGTACTCCAGCCCCACCCGACTTCAATATTTTTATTATTACGAATATTATTTCTTGCTTTTTAGAGGTAGGTTTTTTGAAGTCGGTTTTTTGTTTTTTTTTAAACAATTTTCACTGATCAAGTTATCATAATCGGAATCAAAATAATAAAAGATAATAGATAACAATTAAAAACTATAGATATCTAAAATTAATACTACGAGTAACAATGCATTAATAACGAACAATGCAATATCTTAAATTAAATAAAATCTAGTTGAGTTTAAATGGAAAAGCAATTTTCTATGTAGGTACAGTTGACGGTACATCAGACTACACACATGTTGGCCTTCAGACTGTCCATAATAAAAGCTGTATTCGCACTCGCAGTTCAACTGTTTTACTTGAGGTGCTTTACTTCTCGTGCACATACAAACCGCTTATTATGTAATTATTTGCTGAATGCTTCAAGAAGGCGCCCTATTGAAATAAGTTTTTCAATACAGTTGCTCGAAAATGTAAGCTTACGATGACAGTCGAGCGTGCGGTAAGTTGATTTTACTGTACGCCGCGCGTTTTTGTTTACGGATAAGTACAGCGTGCGGAAAGTTGATTTTACCCTTAGAGTAAGACCGCGATGCTCGAAGATTTTACCGCACGCCGGGCCGTGCGTTTTTGTTTACGAACGTTTTTTTAAATTTCTACTAGCATCCGCCCGCGACTTCATCCGCGTGAACAGTAGAAAAATATAGCAACCAGTTTAAAATGACCCCTTTAATGTATGAAAGCTAGTACTACGGATACGGAGAGTTCAAGCTGTTTCCCTGGTTCCACCCACCTGAATTTGATGAAACATAGCTTAGATTTTAAGTTGGACCTCAATCTACTAAATTGTGAAAAATCCATCGAAATTCATTTAGCGGTTTTTGCGTAATTCGCGCACAAATATTTAGAATTTACAGTTTTATTATATGTATAGATTACAATTTCAGTAGTACCTATAATGTTTTCTCGCAAATGTATCGAAAAACGTAGTATGGCACACGGTTGTTATGGTTTTTTAAAACTCCTTACCAACCTTGCATCATAAACTATAATAATAGAGCTCTTAGAGTGACGTTAGCCGTCGAATTCGAACGTTTCCATGGAGCTCCTTTACTGTTTTGAAAAAACTTGTATATATACTGTGCTATCATCGAGCAGCGACAGCTTAAAGCGCGTCTTACTCTAAGTGTGCTATCATCTTCTTTAAACTGACATTTGCCAGCGGAGGTGATTCATCGGAACAGCAGATTGAGTCCTCTGCAGAGCATAGCCTCTTTCAAATTTTGTGGGAGAATGTTCCCACTTGGAAAGCGGGTTTAAGACCACATTTCCGGACCGTATTCATTAGTAAAGCTTTTGCCGATTTTCTGGTTTACGATAGCGTTAGATCTGCCTCAAATGAAATAAAACATTTTTTAACGGATACTAGCGCGGTTTTATTGAAAGTACTTTGGTAATTAGTTGGTATTTGGTTTTATTTTTCTGACGTTTCGGCACTTTTGCAGCTGCCGTGGTCAAGGGGGACTAACAAATACCAACTATAATAACCAAAGTACTTTCAATAAAACCGCGCTAGGATTTGTTAAAAAATTGTTTAAAAAAAAACAAAAAACCGACTTCAAAAAACCTACCTCTAAAAAGCAAGAAATAATATTCGGATATTAAAAATACGTCTATTGAAGTCGGGTGGGGCTGGAGTACAAATTCCTTTTTTTTTATTCTAAAAGCCCCACCCGACTTCAGTAGACGTATTTTTATTATACGAATATTATTTCTTGCTTTTTAGAGGTAGGTTTTTTGAAGTCGGTTTTTTGTTTTTTTTTAAACAATTTTTTATTTTTTAATTTTTAGTGTAGGTACCTTGTAGGTAAGGTATATTATATATGTAGAAAAATCGGCTCAGCCAAACGTAAGATAATCGCGGAGAAACATACTTAAATACGGGTCAAACTGAGAACCTCCTTTTTTAAGTCGGTTAAAAAACTACACTTAAGATATCCCTCTTCCAACAAAAAAATAATTATCTTATTAAAACCGCTGCGCGCTTAGCCTCACTATGGGTTCCCAACAACTCATAGTGAATGTAGTATTGGCGTTCATCCAGAACGCGATCGACACCATGGACGAAGTCAGCATCGTGCAGATCTGCAAGTCTAACTTCAATGAAGCTGTGGTTTGCAGTGGCAAGGCGCTGCTTTTCCAGAGCATCGGTAAAGCCGAGGAGATGCCATCTCGACGGAGAGATGGTGGTGCGAAGAGTCTCCAAGATATTATCACCATCTTGAAGGAGACCGACCCTGACTGCCTACATTCGTGGCGAAGGAGCTGCACAAGCTGCCCCCCGTCACATTCGACCACGTCGACGTCACCAGGCTTCTCAAGGATATTACCTCCTTGAAAGCTAGCCTGGCCGAAGTTAAGTGTAAACTAGAAGCCTCAGACAACACCATCAGTGAGTTGCGTGCCCAAGTTGTGTTGTTAAGCAACACCGCTACGGTATGTAGGTCACCTGAGGCCACAAATGTGAACACTCGACGCGGAGCGCAAAATGCTTTCATCTGCAGTTTCGAGTCGGCGCATACGGATGCGTCACCGGCCGCCACCGCAGCTAACGATGCACCCCGCCCCGCCGTCCGCTCCTCCGCTCCGGCGGAAACGTCACGCGTGAGCACGTCTACACCTCAACGTGCTTACGCTGCTGTTACCGCTACCAACAAGCCCGCTAAACATCTTGACCGGGCTACGAACGAGGGAAACAAACAAGGATCGGTCTCCAAAGCTGACCAACCAGCGCCGTGGAGACAGGATGCAGGATGCGATGATGATGGCTTCAAGAAGGTGGAAAAGAAGAAGAAGGCCTCTCGTCGTAACCTGTGCGGCACTGCCCCGACTGGACAGAATCACCTGCTGCGGCTGGCTATCCCGACAACGCTGGTGTACGTGTCCCGCCTGCATTACTCCACAAAATCTGATGACATTGTGGAGTACATCAGAATAAAGGCCAAATATACGCTGAGGGTCGAGCGGTTGGAGTCCCGCCATAACGTGAACTTCAATTCATTTGTGGTGAGGGTGCCAACTGAACATCTGTCGACCTTCATGAAGGAAGATTTTTGGCCGAAGGGTGTCCTATTCCGCCGGTTTCGAGGTCGGCTACCGAACACTGCGTTGCGTAACACGTCGCCGCCTTCTATACGTGTAAATAAATAAGTAGTTAAGATATAATATATAATATGTATGTTAGTCTGTAAGGTATTTATTATATGGGCCTAATATTGTAAATGATATTTCTGTTGCCTGAAATAAATGATTTATTTATATATTATTATATTTATTCAGTTCATAAACAAAGAAGTAATTCGATCAATCATCGAGGTAATTCACACAAAATCATACTATTTTCGTCAAATAGTTATTGTCAAAAAGTAATCGGTGGACATACACAAAAAAAAACAAATATACAGACGAACATAGAACCTCCTCCTTTTTTGGAAGTCGGTTAAAAAGTGTTTTATTTCATGTCTAGGAGCGCGTAAGCTTGAGAAGTGAATCTGCCTCAAAGTTAATTATTAGTCTACTTTCACAATCCCCTCGAGACTTTAACTTTTGTTTCTGTTCAAAGGCTCCATAGGGATTTTTTGACTGTCTACACGGACGAAGTTGCGAGCGGAAGCTAGTTATCCATATGGATTGCAAAAGCCTTTGAAGGCAAATGGACAAATAGCACAAGGCCTTTAATGACTATAGATATTATTACTTTAATCGATACCATTAAAACGTTCGTACATCAAAGAGTAGATTTCAAGGTGTAATAATTATTCATATTATTATAGGCTTATTTATTATAGAAAACACGAAAAATTAAAGCTTGATTTTCAGGCTTAATGATGATCTACAATATGAAATTTTTCATAAATCATCATCATCAATAGTAGTTTATGATGTATAATAGTAGTTTATTGGGTTTGTGTGCTCGACTTGTGCTCGATTAAAAATATCAGCTATTTACTTATAAAGTATTAAAATAAAAAAAAATAAAAAAATTGTAATCATTATAAAATTATTCATAGATAATTTTACAAACTGACATCGATGTTTATCAACAGTCGTTGCTATGCAACCCGATGTCACAGTACAAAAAAATCGTTGAACTACACCTGTGCTCTGGGGCGGTACTCTGGCCGTCCGGCCACAGTATGGTATGTAAGAAACGCGCTTGAATTTATTTTCGCGCGCGTTAATTTTTTCCTAAACTTCTAAGATATTTATTTAAATGTTAGGTTAGGTATGTTATAAAATGTTAAAATAATCATCGTTCTCTTTAGTGTAAATACTATATTCGACGAGACGGCCGGAGAATGCCAACCCTAGCGATCCAACGGAGTGCAATGACAAAAGGGCGTAGTAGTAGTAGGGGTAGTAACGTTAGCGCCTCTACTGTTTTGAAAAACTATACTGTGATAATGGAAAGCTAGCTCAGAGTCAGGCTGGTGTTGTCAATAGTGCCTACGGGCCCAAATCTGCGGCAGCGATACGACCTAGAACAAACGTTTAATATGGGGCGCATTTAAAGCGTTTGCAAATTTGCGTTTGCGTATTGCAAATTTTCTGCGTAGTTATTATCCCATATTCGGCCAGGGGCGAATATGGGATAATCGCTCTTTTCTACTGATTTTCGTTCAACATTTGACTCGATCTCAATAATTTCAGTCAGTAAAAAGGAGCGCTCGTCGCCAGAAGAAGGATTCAAAAATAGGGCCCCAGGGATTTATAGTGAGCCTCAATTTTTCTAAATCCTGGGCATCGGATATCCTACTAATATTATAAATGTGAAAGTTTGTGGGTTTGGATGTTTGTTCCTCAATCACGCAAAAACGGCTGAACGGATTTAGATGAAATTTGGCACACAGATAGTTTATAGCCTGGATTAACACATAGGATACTTTTTATTCCGGTTTTTTGTTCCCGTGGGATAATACAGGATTTCGGCAAATTTGAGACGGCAAAAAAATTGAGTATATTATGTACATAGTTAGGTTTAACTTAACATGCAGGATACATTAATTTTTATCCCGGTTTTTCTTCCCGTGGGATAATTAATATAAAATAATTGATTACGAGACGGCTGAACGAAATGAACTGAAATTTGGCCAGGTATAGGTACCTCTAAGTTTTGAATCTCAACACATGAGCTATACATTTTATCCCGGTTTTTTGTTCCCGTGGGATAGTATAGGATATTTAATGATTGTTATTTTTTTCAATAAATCTTTGTATGTGAAATATAATCCTACTAATCCTACTATCCTACTATAATATTATAAATGTGAAAGTTTGTGGGTTTGGATGTTTGTTCCTCAATCACGCAAAAACGGCTGAACGGATTTAAATGAAATTTGGCACACAGATAGTTTATAGCCTGGATTAACACATAGGATACTTTTTATCCCGGTTTTTTGTTCCCGTGGGATAATACAGGATCTCGGCAAATTTGAGACGGCAAAATAATTGAGTATATTATGTACATAGTTAGGTTTAACTTAACATGCAGGATACATTAATTTTTATCCCGGTTTTTCTTCCCGTGGGATAATTAATATAAAATAATTTATTGCGAGACGGCTGAACGAAATGAACTGAAATTTGGCCAGGTATAAGGTATATAACACGAGCTATACATTTTATCCCGGTTTTTGTTCCCGTGGGATAGTATAGGATATTTGATGATTGTTATTTTTTTTCAATAAATCTTTGTAGGTGAAATATAATCCTACTAATATTATAAACTAGCTTCCGCCAGCGACTTCGTCCGAGTGGACATTCGATAAAATCCTCAGAGAAGCTTAAACCAGGATAAACAGTATTCTATGATTTAATTTTCCACGCGGACGAAGTCGCGGCTGGAAGCTAGTTACTTATAAGCCCAATCTGCCTCACTCATGTAAGCTTTCACAACTTCAAGTCAATTAATACGTTTAAACAGAACTATTATTTCTACCTCATCAATAGATTAACCCTTTAATTACCACTTAGGGCAGGAGTTCCCTAATTTGGGCCCCTAATTAAGATACTTTTTCAGTACCTGCCTAGAGGATACCTTTTAAACCATTTGCAAATATTACTTATTCTATAGTGATTCACATAAAGTTCTATTCACTAAGTTGCTTCAATATTGCATCATGATCATCATCATTTTGGAAATTACTGCCTTCTGTTTGCTTGTCATAAAATATGAGGTTAATAATTTTAAGCTTTATGCCAAAACTCCATATTATTCAAAGTTTTATCATTACATACCAATCTACGTAGTGAAATACCTTGCTTAATTATTATGACCGCTGTAAATATTGATCGATCCATAATACTTAATACAATTATAACAATACCAACAATGACATAAACTGCCAGACGTATGCGTTTTGTTTTATGGCCATACATTAATTTCTGATGGTGTAAACCACTCTATAACAATTAATAAACAATGTTATTATTATTATTAGCAACTATAGATGCTGGCCACTAAAGCTAAGGTTTCCTAGGATGACGGTGCCGTCATATTATGACGGCCATAATTTAGCGGCGTAGAACGTTGTCTATGTAAACAATACGGCGCGCCATATTGTTTACGTAGACAACGTTCTACGCCGCTAAATTACGGCCGTAATATGACGACACCGTCATCCTAGGAAACCCTAGCTAAAGACCTGAGATCTAAAGACCTTAGATTTATAAAAATATCAGTGAGAATGTTAACCCAGACAGAACCCAGGCAGACATTGATAAACGGTCTTGTGACCGTTTATCAATGTCTGCTACAAACTGTGTGGTGTTTCAATTGGTATAATGCTAAAGGTATTATCAATCATAATTTAAAGGTTAACTTTACCTGCTAAAACCAACGACAGTAATGATACAAAGTTGTTCTTATAATCTTTAAATCTTCTAATAAAATTATTTCACTATTATGCGTGTCAGTGTATAATAATAAAATAGGCAATAAAGTCAAAATGAACAGACCAAATGCGTGTAGCGCGAGCATTAAACCATAGACTTCACTGGAAACAAACTGGGAGCTGGTTAACTTGAAAAGGGATATTTTTTTCATTTCCTTACTTGATTAACTTTTAATGAGTTCCTTTTACAATGAAGCATAATAAAATAGCTTCAATACAATACAATGCCATCAAGGGCGGTAGTTTCGTGAACTTTGCTAGAGTTTTACCATAAAATCTGTATACGTGACGTGGGAACAAAGGATTATCGATATATTTTTTTTTGTTTTGAGAAGAATATTGTTGCTGTCAAAAGTTAGAAAAGGAGTAATTACCTACCCTATTGATGTGAAAGCAATTTTAGTGATTTCGCAAAAATATTTATATTTATGCTATTAATTATGTAACTTAGTAGGTGCCTAATAATAATCATTATTATCAAACAAGAAGATAGCCACATTGGGATTATTCTCTAATTATAGTTGTATGGATTGACGCTAATGAATAAAATAAATAAGTAAAAAATATTTAAAGTTCTTCTTTTCGCAGATGACGTTTCGAATTATGTGATATTTAGAAGAAAATGTTATTTGAACGTTTTATGACGCTTACTATTTATCAGCATTGTCAACTGAGATCCAATTCTACTAAATTATGAATTTTACGAATTTAATTCAGTAGCGATAACGTTTACTTGATAATGCACTTTTGAAAAGTAACACTTAGAATGTGTTTTTTACTGTTTCGTTTAAGTTTATTCAAAATAATATATAAGTATTAGGTCACTGATTTTCAGAAATAGTTTTGACAATTAAGTATAACTAGTATACAAATCTCAAAAGAAAGGTACTTGTTAATAATGGAGAAGGTTTTTTTTTTTTGTTTATTTAGGTCTACTTACAGCTTATGCACTAATTACATCATTTTATACTTAAATATCTTATTTTAGTTAAGTACATAAACTACTTACAAGCAGACACCTCCTGCTTCTAAAATGCTTAGAGAACATACAGACTTATCTTAATTACTACTTAATAACTAAAGTGTTTAGTTTAACCGCAAGTACGAATACAGCCCCTCATAAAAACACTCATTATTATTTGATTGTATCAGGCGTCACTTAACGGAAGTCCCAAACCATTTTGAAAAAAGAAATATATATGTTGCTTACTTCCGCAAACAAAATATGCAAGATGCACCGCCTGCCCGCCCTCAAAAATATGAGCATACCACAAAATATAAGTGCACAATACCTGCATTTAGCAAGACAGCAACACTGAGAATCGGTGTTGGTTTACGCACGATCTAACTCCTGAGGATGCTCCGGGTTGGGGCGAAACACGTGTAGAGTAGCCTAATTGGTGAAGGTGCAAGGTGTGTTGCTGTCTTGCTAAATGCAGATATTGTGCACTTATATTTTGTGGTGTGCATGTGCATATTTTTGCGGGCGGGCGGGCGGTGCATCTTGCATATTTTGTTTGCGGAAGTAAGCTACATATATTTATTTTTTCAAAACACTCATTATTTTTATATTTTCAAAAAAGGTCACCGACCACACGAATGAGATAAATATAGTCCTTGATATAATGAAAAAAGTTGTCCTTGTTTAAAAAAAAACGCAAAAAAAATATAGCTTCGACAACAAGCCGTAGACATACATGTAGCCGTAGGTATACATGACGCACATAGTAAATATGAGGTGTTTATAATATGAAATTGCCGATTAGTATGAATAATTCATAAAGCAGTTGCATTTTCCAGTTTATCTAACTCCATGGCGTCATACTCAATTCGCAAATCATCTTTATAGATGGCCGAACAACATAAGACTGTTTTTAAAAAGATACGGCCGTTTATGCCATGCAAATACGCATATTTCGACACTCTCAAGAGAATCAAAATTCATAGGGTACTTCCCGTTGACCTAGAACTATGAAATATGGCAAGTGATTATCGTTTGATAAATAAATAAAATTTGAAAACTATACATTTTAATTAAATGATAAAAAATGCCTAAACATGAACCGTTGTACGGAACCCTCGGTGGGCAAGTCCGACTTGCACTTGTCCGGTTTTTTTGTAAATTTGTAGTTCTTTAGAGTTTATTGAACTCTAAAATAATTTAATAAGTTTTTAACTACAGTTTTTAACATTTTATTTCTGAGATAGAGATCATTTAAAAACTTCATGAGCAACAGCTGTTAAAAATTTGATGATCAATAGTTTATGTTTAGGGACCATAATGCATGGCATTAGCCTCATAACATCATTGACCTTTAATATGAAACTCGATTTCAGTTACAAACACTGCAACAGTAAACAAAAAAAAGTAATAACATTTTTTTAAAATTAAACTATGTATTTTTGCTTCTGATTTTAAGTTTTTTGTTTCGATGTAACTCTAGCTATCTAATAGTTCTAACATACTTTGAAGAATGACAGTGACCTAAGCTCAGAGAATTATATTTAACTTAGGTAGAGTAAATGCTTTAATAAAAGTCATGTTATATTTTTCGGTTCAAAGTCTCAGTAAGGAATTAAAATACGATACACACTAATAAAAATACACTTTCCAAAGCACAATTAAAGTCAAAATGAAAAGCCAGACAGAATAACAGGAATCGCGCTTGGCGCACAACGTTAACTAACTTTAAGTTGTTTCTTTTTCTCGATAAAACATGCAGCTTCTGTAATGAAAATAATTACTGTACCTATCATATTTTTGTTTTAACTCTGCTCTGAAATCAATAAATAGAATAGAATCTAGTCAATGCCTAACAAAAAACAATGTGAAAATCACTTTTTAGAAATAAAAAGTACATTTAAATATGTCAATAAAATTGATAGGAATGTCAAATAATCAACTGAACACAGTTATGACTTTTCAAAATACGGTTCAGTAAATTGTTGTTTCTCTGCGGGCGAATTGTTCAGCCGTTCGGCCTCCATTGGCCGAGCTAATCTCGTTATCTCCACCGTTTACCAGAGCGGCTGCGTACATTGTTCGCTTGTTTTCGCGTTTTATTAATATACAGGTAGACTCCATTTTTAGCGCTTAAAGAAAAACGAACTTGTAATAAATGATAATTATTTTTACAGGTCAACTATAACGATTAGAATGTATCTTGTTGTTAAGAATTTAATATATAAATCGTTAAAGGTATATTATTCTGAGCGACCTCTATTGTAGATCCCGTCTTGGATCTCGCCAGATTGGAATCGGGATCAAGATCAAGAGCTTACCCGTGAATAAAAGAAAAGCATTATAGTTAATTATTAACATTATTATTAATTATTTTATTATAGTTAAGCATTATACCTCTACAGTATGTCGCTTCGTGGGCATGGTGTCTTATGTCGTATTTGACATTGAATGTTGGTATACCAAGTGTCGCGTTATCGACAACGGTGCTTCGACTGTTCACTATAATCTACGTCTGGTACAGAACCGTCTTACTCTAGGTCTACGGTGAACCACATCGACAATACGTCATATCGAATTTTGCAGTATCAAGAGGACACCGGCATTCAGTGTCATCAATCACAGAATACAAAATAATGTTATTATTTTGTATTCTGTGACTGAATAAGACACAAAATTAAATGCTGCTGGTCACTAATACATAATATTTATTATAAAATCTGAAAGTGGCAATTGGATGTTTGTTACTTAAAAACATCAATTTAATCATCAATTGCCACACAAAAATGGCTGAATGGATTTGGAATACTAAGTATACTTGGTATTCTTTATTCCATACTTCATTTTATGGCCGCCCGCGAATTCGTTCATGTGGACCTTAGGGAACCTTTGACCAGGATAAAAAGTATCATATGTTTTTATCCAGGTTATAAAGTATGTGCCAATGTCAAAATGAGTTGCATATATGTAGTTATAAATGGTAAATGGTTTGTTTTATTTATTTAGATGTCCACGCGGATGAAGTCGCGCGTGGGCATAGCTAGTATCATATCAAACTTTGTTTTTTGGCAATTACATAACAAACTTAAGTATACAAAACATGTGAGTAGTTGAACTTTTGTGCGTTCCGTTCCATTTTACTACAATCGTGCAGTGATATATTTGAGTATTTATTTAATTATAGGATTTATGTACTTACTCGTATATAATTATAGGCTTTACTTATATGAGATTTATTTACTTATTTGAGTATTTATGATAGGTACATTACCAAATATTGATATGATGACACTAAATGCCGTGGCCCTTGATGCTGCATGCAAGTTTCGATATGTTCCTATGACGTATTTACTTGTTGATTTGGCGAACCGTAGATATTGTAAACAGTCGATGCACCGTTGTCGATATCGCGACACTACTCAATATGCCAACGTTTATAATAATAATAAATAAAAATAACTTTATTACTCAATATCAATTTAACATAGTAAAGAGACACCCCAGAGAGTAATCTCGTTG
Organism: Agriphila straminella; assembly: GCA_950108535.1. NCBI lineage: Eukaryota > Metazoa > Arthropoda > Insecta > Lepidoptera > Crambidae > Agriphila > Agriphila straminella. The sequence goes on from OX467303.1 coordinate 16,644,868, forward strand.
ACTCGCTCTTCCCAAGACAAAACATTATATTGAGTATGTACTAGGTATACATAGTAAGATAAGAACAATTTTATTTAATAAAGAGTAATATTCCAAGTGTGTGTGTGTGTTGTGTCCAAAACTTTTGATGTCACACACGACACCCAGATAAAAAACTTAGTACCCATGAGTATGGTGCATTTTTGAAACACATTATTGAACAACGACCATAACGGAAGTTTTCGAAATCTTAAGAATACCTACTTACTAAACTATACATATATGAATGAACAAAATATAAAAAAATGTGAAAGACGACCTCCGCGATCGATTAGTTTGTACACCAGTTTTCAAGGTGTCGCCATCTCTAAAGTCGCGGGTTCGCATTCATTTTTTCATGTCATGATATGTTTATTCATTAGGCACATTAACAGATTACAAGATTACAAGATGTGAACCCTGGGGAACTCCTGAAGACACGAAGTGGGGCGAGACAGATATCCCATGATAGCGACCAGCTGGCTCCTGTTAAGTAGATAGGATTTGACCCATCTCAATAAGTTACCGCTGATTCCGTAAGCTGACAGCTTTTGTACAAGAATATCATGATTTCACTTGTCAAACGCTTTACGGAAATCGGTATAGATCCAGTGAAGAGTCTAGAAATTAGTCCACTTGACCACGTGCAAATGACAATCATATATATTTTTTGTATTCCAATTTCTTAAGTTGCCATGTTATTGGGGTGCCAATAAGCATTCTACGTGGTAATACAAAAGGTCTAGATTAACCTAACCTAACCTAACCTAAGATTACAATCTGGGACAATTTAAGTGAAAATTATGAAGCTAAACCAAAGATTTTAGGTAAATATAACCTAAATGACAACGTAACGTTTCTGGTTTTATCGTTCAGAATTACCGCGATTGGTTTCCAGGTATTGGACTGGGTTCATTTCCGCAGGATATAATCAATGAAGGAGGAAGCGCATCCGGTCCAACGCCTTTACGCCGGTCTAAGTCTTTGATGCATTTTAGAACTTCATCGCTGCTAACAGTAATTTGACGTGCATGTGTAAATGTTTTAAGTGAACTTCTGCTTGTATAGTAGATGCCTCAAAAACAGAGCCGAACACATTTCTGCAATTTCCTCGGGAGCCGACATCCAACCAACAGCAATACCTGATTTTTGTATTGCATGGTTTGGGATTTGTATTGCATAGCATCCATTCATCAGTTTTTTTATCTCGATTGCAAGGCTAAAAGTCGTGGCGTCGTGATCTTGAGGGTTAGCAAATAGCTTAAACTTCTTGTGGTATTCAGCTTTTTCGTCGAGGCAGTTTATCAAAGATAGACTAAACCATTGCGGAAACATGCGACGAAAAAAATATTTTTTTTCTACTTGATCTCGATCCATAGTAACTTTATACAATTCCTAAACATTTTATTTATAATCTTGAGATACTTGTCCTCTAACGGTAGTCAGCCACAGAAGTAGTTGAACAGAGTAGAAACTATGTCACACCACAACTCCGATTGTTCGTTCACTAAGTTTTAACCCTACCATTAATTAATTGATCAATTGCAGTGACGTGGTTCCAAGTGTTCAATAAAGGCGGACTGTACGATACTCCGCAACCGCAGTGCAAATTAAAATTGACCAGACACGCGAGTGAGGGTAAGCAAACAAGCTTAGCACTCGAGAAAGCTCCATTGCCATATCATACTATGTATATGATATGGAATAGGGATGTCCCTATACTTTCTCCACTTCTGTCTACCAATCATCTCATCTCTCACTAACAATCACTATTTTTTAGCATATCAATCTTCTAAAAACGAAAATAATGAAAGTAGTTTCAAATAATAAATCATGAATGGGCTTTGAAATAATGCTAGTTTCATTTATTAATCTGAATTATTTACTTCTGAAAATTAGCAAAAAAAAATTTTTTTTGCTTGAAAGTGTAGGTGTAGGATCAGTAACTAAAGTCTAACGTAAGATACGTTATACTTTGGTTACTCATCCTAATTACTGGTGCCAAATTACATTATTTATCTTAAAAAGAATGATTACGAAAAAAATTAGAGAGCATTTGAATTTAAACATATTATTTCAAAAAATGTTCAATAACTTCTGAAATATTTATAACTGCAGTGTGCAAGCACCATAAAATTGCAATAATACCCAAAACAGCTATGTATTAGTGGACTAGTAACCCAAAGAGGTGAATTCGGCACCTCATAAATAGTTTATAATTCTAATTATTAGCATAGACAAGTTTATACTTAATTATTCATGATTTATCTTTATTTACCTTTGGTAAAAATAAATAATAAAAACAAATCTTCTTCCAGATGAGTTCTACTCGTTCGGTAACCCTGAAAGTGACAGGTTAGAATCCCACCACTATCGTTACTTTTTAAAGTCCCAATACACAGGACTTATAAATATATACAGAACTTATAAATATATACGTTTTACCTCCTCACTCATCAGTGAGGAGGTAAAAGGCCATTACCATTTTGTTATTAAAATGTAGACATTTGTATCTCTGCATAGCTATATTGATAATATTAAATTATAATCAAGCTGTTTTTTAGATTTCAGATCCAAAAAGCTTGTTTGCGTTCAAGTAGATCAAATGTTTAAAAATCTGGGCATTTACGGGTTCAAATTAGGGATCAAGTCATAAAATGTATTTATAATGCAAGCATTAGGTTTATTAAGTGTTTATTAATCATTATTGTTGATGATAATTATACTGTAGTGCCAGGTCAGTAAGTTTCCATAAGGAAAGTAAATTATTATGTTTTATCAAAATATTTATTTCTTCGTTAAATAGTTGGTCTCCACTTGTTTTCAATGACGATCAACTTTCAAACATATCGATCGTAGTTTTGCTTCTTTTAATACTTTAATGTAAGGGAGTGGAGTGGTGGATGAGTAATTAGCTTTATTTTAAAAACACTAAAACAGTTATTAGTATAATAATTTAAGTATGCTAAAACATGAATATACTTAATTACGCAAAACTTCACATCTCACACATAATGTCTCAATTGAAAAGGTCTTTGAGTTTCATTGACGAATCAATACAAATGAGTCCAGTGTGACTGAATTTGTTAAACGTGTGAGCTAGGTGTTTCTTTGTGAATGTTGCGGTCGAAGTGGCAATTATCTTTGCACGGGTGCTAACTTGGATTTGTGTAAACTGTATATTAAAGGTAATTGATGACTGCATCAGCTTTTTATATGTTAATATTATATTCACTGTAATATTGTAAAAGTTAAAGAAAAAGCATAACCTAATGTTTATTTAAAAATAAAATTTTATAAGAAAATAAAAGATTTTCCTTAAAAACTGTAAGGTCGTAAATTAGATCCGAGTCGCTATTCGCTATTATAGTCTCGCAGAGATTTACGATCGTCTCAGCTTATCGGAGAACTGTAAACTTTTACGTCACCACGGAGAAGTTTAGTAAATTACCAAATTTATATACTCACGCAACATGGTTAGCTTGCGGCAAGAATGCGGCGGCAAACGCGAGAAGCAGCGGCGCGCTGCGGGGGCGGGCGCCGCTCATGCCGCGGTCGGTGGTCGCATGGGATCGCGCGCGACTATGCCGGGTCGCGCGTACGCGCTGTCGCCGCCGACGTCGTGTGGCGGACTGGCGGAGTGGCGCGCGCTATGCCTGCCCGGCGTCTTCTCCCGTCGCCGCCATCGCGCCGCGCCGCTCCTATCGATCGAACCAGCGTGACCCGGGACGGCACCGCCTGTCGCTCCAGCTATCGACCGTCGCGCCGCCGCCGCCGCAGCATGCGACGCGTACACCTCCTAATTACTACACTACCGGACTCGTTCACATTAAAACTTCAAACCTGCGCGCGACACCGCGGAATATAAATCTCACTCCGTTTCAGAATTGCCCACTTTTAATTCCGCTGCAAACGGCATTCCGCTCGATAATCGAGCATGATTAACTTCGTAGACGTAAGCGAATTCCGCGTACTGTTACGGTGCCACTTCGAAGTTAACTTTACGGAAAACCAAATTGAAATGACATATTTTGCATTTTACTTTAATGGCTTACTCTCAAACTGAAACGTGTTTCACAAATCCAGTTTTCCAATCCAATCCAATCCAAGCCAATTATATTATTACAATTTTACATAGCAATGTATGAAAACAATATTTTAACTAATGGCTCAGTGAGCTATGTATACCTCGCTTTAATATCGCCACCATTTTGAAAATATTCGAAAAACTGAATCGACAAAAAAGTCTATATAATTGTTGACCCGCTCTCAAAATTTCACGAGAATCTGTTGAGAAATGCGACCTGTGGCCCTACCATGAGTTGATGCAAACTGTTTACGTTACCGTAAACTATCGGATATACTGCTCACAGTCAGTGCGAGTGAAAAAGAAAAAACTATAGTTTACGGTAACGTAAACAGTTTGCATCAACTCATGGTAGGGCCACTGTAGAAGAGAACAAACGGACAGATAAATGGACATACGTAAGCATTTGTGCCCAAGCTGAAACAAAGACGCTTTGCTTGCGCTTCGCGCTCGCTCTGTCAATTACTTCTCTTTCAGCACATATCCCCAAAATTCCTATAAAATATTTAAATAAAATTTTAGTTAATTTAAAGGAATTAAAACATTATCTCTTTTACTAAATTCGAATATGATCTAATTTAAAAAATACACAACACAATTTTAAAATAGATTCTAAATAAATAATTTTGACTTAATTTTCTATTATAATAACTAGGTTTATTAACATAAACTGTTCTTTTTATTTAATTTGGTTCTAAAAGTAAATTATTTTTCTTTCTTTAAGGCGCGGTGGTAGTAGTGAAACTAGCGCCGCCACTACATTTATTTTTATTACTCGTAAACCAAGTCAATATTTAAAAAAGCTCATGTAATAATCTCTTAAATTGTCTCTAATATTTCTTGAATAACTCTTCAACAGTTTTCATTCTTTCTGTAGGTTTTAAAATCCATTTTACCTCAAAGTGGCCGCTTTTGGCAGTTAAGTTAACGAGTTATTCAAAAAATATGAGACAATTTATGAAATTACTACATGAGCTTTTTTTAAAAATTTGACTTGGTTTACGAGTAATAAAAATAAATGTAGTGGCGGCGCTAGTTTCACTACCTACAGCGCCTTAATACAAACGTGCCTCTCAATCGAAGAGTGTAACCCCTACTAGGAAAAAACTTAGGAAAAAGCACAATGTACGAGTAAGTACCTCTATTATATTAACGAGTAGTCTCGCCAGATTTTCCTCTTTCATCGGTACTCCGCATAGTCCGCATCCGATATTCCCTGTAACAGATATTCCAAGTTTATCCTAACATCGCTTTCAAATTGTTACCAACTTAAATCTGTAGTAAGAACGCAGTAATATTTCAATAATAAAATTCCATATTTCCACTGCATATTGCTATTGAGCTTTGAACTAGTTAAACCAATCAATCAATCCTTACTCGTTTAAGATTGTAAGCTTTTAAGGCTTAAGCGATTAGAACTGAAACAACATACAGAAATGTTTAAAAGGGAAACACTTTATTTTACGTAACGAAAAAGTTTCTAAGCAACTGTAAACGTCTTTTATTACCTTTTTATGATGTAAACACACATGAACAATAACTTTTTGACGTTATTAACTTGAAAGACTTTTGCACACACGTGAAAAAAAACTAGACAAGTGCGAGTAGGACTCGCCCACCGAGGGTTCTTAAATTTGTTGGTACTTTCTTTCTAGACCGAGTCCAGTCGCGCATGTGAACGCTGCTGTGTTTAAAATGTCGAATTGATGAGTTTTTTGCATAAAGACTATATTTTTATGATTTAATTACAAATGTACCTATATAGTTTTCAGATTTTTCACTGTACTTGTAGTATATATTACTTGCCACATAGTTCTAGGTCAACGGGATTCCCCTGGGAGTGTAGAAATATTATAATATGCGTTTTTTGCGGCATAAACGGCCGTATCAATTCTATGTGATAGTAGTTTATGTAAATATTACAGGAAAATAAAACGATGTCTCAATATATTACACTTTTTTAGAAATTCAAAAAACAAACAAAAATTAATTCGTTTCTCTACCAGTCAACAGATGGCCCTGATCCAAGAAAAATTAATTTAGTTCCACTAACGGTCAAGAGATGGCGCTGGACTAAGAAAAAAAAATAGTTCCACTATCGGCCAAGAGATGTTGCTGACCTAATACTGCAATAATAATTTTATTATTCTACAGCTCTGCAGTGTATTTATTATGATGGTACGGAAACCCTCGGTGCGCGAGTCCGACTTGCTCTTGCTTGACCGGTTTTTTTACATTAACTTAGAAACTTGTTTTTTTATAACATCACAGTACCGTAGTTTGAGAAGTATATTATTATGGTTTTAATTTCAAGTTTCAACACGTTCCTGAGAAAAAGGGTCTTTACAGACAGACAGATAGACAACAAAGTGATCCGTTTTTCCTTTTGAGGTACGGAACCCTTAAAACATCGCCGATTTTTATTTTAAATAGCCAGTTATATATAACAATAAAAATGCAATTTAATTTTATGGTTTCTCTTTTTTGTTACTTCTGTATACATGTTAATAAAATTGATACAATCAACATTTTACAGGTCAGTAATGAGCATCCTTATTTATGCCACTACAGTAGTAGTAGTTACAACCGTAGTCACCGTAGTCGCAGTATAGTCCGTAAGCCTGCGACAATATTGCCTACGTCATATGACATCACGATGAAATGCATGACACACGGTCGGAAATGTTGTGCAGAGCGAGGATCAGAAGATTATCGCAAATAAAATTGGCCGGAAGCTTGAAAATCCTTCACTTCCGGTCAAAATTTTAAGGTTATATTTACGTCATGTAACATCAATACGAGACCCGGGGCATCATTTAGCCTTTAATAGTAAAGAAAGTTCATGTGACATCAATACGAGACCCGTAGTATCATTTAGCCTTTAATAGTAAAGAGAGTTAACTAACATAAATCTGTCACTTCTGAAATGGCCTGAAAGTACTTGACAGACTTCCGGCCATTTCAGAACTGTTATACTACTGATACTGATCAAAAATGTTGCTTTGACAAAGTGTTAAAGTATTAAGCGACTTTCGTTGCTGACCGTACATCATAAGCACTATAATGTATGTTAGTCACTGCACACCTACAATAATTGTTGGCCGGGTTGAATTTCGTTGGCGACCTCGTTAAATATTTGCAACATAATTTGTTGTTCGAGATAGTTACTTCAGGGTGCCGTACAAATGACATTACCTAGTATAAAATTATAGTAGGTACAGTGTTTATGGGAAAACTGTCCATAATATTTTGGTTAATGAGAAAACATTTTTTATTCCTAACAAGTATATTCTAGAAAAAGAGACAAAGCTTTGTAAATATGTTCAATAATAAACGTATCATGATCTATTTTAACTATGAGTAAGTAGTTGCCCAAACATGTATCTTAATATTTAAAAAATCTTGCATGAATGCTCGAACCTAATAAGTTAGACCAAACATCATAAATTAGAAGTGTTATGTTTAGGCAAAGTTGATGTGGTTCTTACTGCTATAATAAGGTTAATGGCAAGCAGACGTTATAGTGTACTTGATATATTAGAATTGCTTTCATATCCACATCTTGACAATACCACATAATACTAATGACATTACCCGTATTTTGTTTACTTTAAGGACATCAACGTCAATTCATAAATTGCTTCCCTTTGTGTCCTGTGTTCGATTAATATATCTCTTATCACATTAAACCCTATTCGATTAAGGATCCTTTTGTTTCAAGACTCTTCAATCAAGTGACTGTATTGTATAGATCGGCGATAAAAACATTCCCTTAAGATTATTTTGTGGGCCGGGTTTAGTGGGGTGCCCTGGGAGTAGCCAACGTTCAGTATCCATAAAACGTAAGATTTTCGTATAAGTTATCTGAAGCAAACTCAATCTATCTTTAAGTTAGGTAATGGTCAAGGTATGGTTGGATTTCGGAACATCAAACAATCGTCGATTTATTGACGTCAGTAAACCGTCCAAAACCTTAGAAAAGATTTATGCGATGCGTTGCCTTCTATACATACGTTTACAGGGACCGATTATACATCAGCTTTTTTGTGGAATGGCAAATAAAGCCTTTAAGACTTTTGCAAAAACATTTGGAGTATATCTGTTTTCGCTTCATTAGGGACCAGCCCAGAGATTTCACTGGAAACCAAAATGCGATTGTCAAAATTTGTTTGTTTATTGTATGGAGCAAATATTTCTGAAAATGTCAATGACGCAAGAGTAAAGATTTTTGTTAAACAATATGGGGCCAAGGACAAACCGTTCGAAAAAAATAAAAATGCTGATGCAAGTCTTCTCCCTCCTTGTCAAAACACGTTAAAACAGAAAATATTAAGAACTTTTGCGATTGTTGCGATGATATGGAAAAATGCTCATGAAAAGGAAGAATTACCCAGTCTGCTACACTTTGGCTGGACTTAAAAAAATTGTTTGAAAACAAAAAAACCGACTTCAAAAAACCTGCCTCTAAAAAGCAAGAAATAATATTCAAATCATTAGATACGCATTATCATTGTTATAATAAAACACTGTAGTGGCTCAAATCCTAATTTGTATATGTGATCGTCTAGTTATAATGTTTTTCTATGTATTTGGTGGTCTTGGTGAAAGTCGATGTTACTGGCATCTAAGTGATCTGCGAATCGTGTTTATGTTTGTACTATTTAGTAGCTGCGTGTGAATGGAACGGAGGCTCATCGAGATAAATCCATCATTCCGCAGGCCTATGGTTTTAAATAACATTGCGAAGCTTGTTAATATTAAAATGCAAATTGTTTTAATCTGATCGCGACTTTCGCATCTCCTCTACACTAATTACCTAAGCTATAACCAAAAGATGTCTGCTCATGATGTGGATTACACTCTGGTCGTTTAATAGCGCCTACAAAACCTTCTAGGAAAAACCCTTCTGGGGTTTATTATTTGGGGAACGTCAGCCATCTTTGTTACGCTGCGGAGCGTTTGTCAGACATCTCCAGGATGTGGACATTTATTTACTTTACTTTATAAGGTGTTCGCTAGACACCTTTCCCCATAAAACCATGGTAAACTTTATTTATTCATATTTGTATTAATTGAGAAAGTTCGATTTGGCCAAATCGGGCGATGGCTGAACGCTATGAAAGTGCAAATGTGACGACGACCCAGAAATGCTTCTACCCGTTCACTGGATCCACACGCAGATAGCCTTTAGGCTCAATAAGGCTGAGCTCGCGAGTACCGGCCATAGCATCCCGTTCAGTCAAGTCTAAGAGAATAATCTCTTATAGTCAAGAGCCCTCATTCGATTAAAGTCAGTGGGTGGAATGCCTAGCTCGCAGCCTCAAGCGGTCAAACACCCCAGGATCTAAACATCCTGTACAAGTTCAATTTCATCACAGATCACCTAGTATACCTATCCCTATTTCCTATCCTAAATACAAGTCTATAAGTGCACCTAACAATGTCTATGTCCTGTGTAGAGGCAAAATGTACTTACACATTATACCTATTCAACACTAATACATTATACTTCCTTCTGCTCAGCTCCTGTTGTGTCTCTCGTCCAAATTCAGCAGCTAGACTCCTTTACTAACACGTTTAAATAAACTACCTATACACAAGTAACCTCAACGGTTTGAATGTAGTCTCTTCCTTAGTCTTTAATCACTCCCTACTATCCCATGTTTATTTAATTAGGTATATGTATAGAAATCTACCTAGACCTAGACTGAAATCTAACGAATTTAGCTCATAGAAATCGTAATTCAACTGAAAGGTATATGTGTGAGAACGCAAAGTGTTAAACGAAGCCAAACAAACTAGCTCAAAGGTTCTTCTAAGTATTTCTTAGTATTTAACACGAGTTTGACTATGCCTCACACTGTGCCTCCTCTTAGGAATCTTATCTCTAAGCAGTAAAACATATAATTATGGAAAAAAAATATTATTTATTTAAATTAAATGTGTTTAGTTTAACTTCGAAATAGCAAAAGAAACTGGTTTGATTATTTAAGCTGTCACCTATAGGTTGCTATATAATGACAGCTAGATTTTCAGCTCCTATCTTAAGACCACACTAAATAGAGAGAAAGCGAAAATCCAAAGAAAAAACTCTCTAAGGTCATCTAGATTCACACTTAATTTTAATTAAACACACACTAAAGTTTCAATAGTTATTTTACAAATTAAGTCTAAAGTGAGATACGAACACATTTATAGAACTAACCTGATACATTGATTGAAAAATGGAAAGAAAAAACTATTTCACATATTAGTCTAATCTAGACTTGATTATTAACATTCATAATAGATATTAGTGTTTCGTATTCCACCAGGCTACATAAAGTTACAGTCTCTAGAGCTTTAATTAATACTTTCACGTTAACCATCCTTATCTCTGAGGTTAACTATGTATCAAGAAAACGCAATCCAATTCAATCTAACCCGGCTCTTTGCATTTCTATCTCATTTGGTAGACCATCTTGCAAATACCTCCGTCTATTTAATATTCGACGATTGCAATAACTGAATATCTTATATCCACAACACCCTAATACAACTATTGCGCATATTAAAGTCAACACAAAAATGAGGTGTTCTACCGAGTTCCATTCGGTTATTAAAGCGAAACCCCTAGAATGGAGTTGTTCTTCGTATTGATACATTTCTACGTTGTATACGATATTCTGCTCGTTAATCTAGAGATTGTACCTTTATTGACACACGAAATAAATCACAATGTACACAATTACATACCCCACTCGACGTTGTTTGGATTCACTTTGTAAAATAGTTACACTTGTTTTAATATTCAAATCTACAATTTACTTAACAAAGTTAGTATTTATTTAATAGTTAACTCTTTAGTCTTTATTTCTCACACAGTTAGTTACAATGGAGTCACGAAACTCCCAATCTACCACTCCTAAAATATTAAAAGCGTCTGCGCCCTACTGTCTGTCTTAGCGTCTGTCTCCCGAATCCCAGTTGCATCGTCGTTTTATCTCTTCCATTCCTACTGAAGTTTTTCTCCGCCCGCTCTACGCCCATTTAGACCCCTCATTGGTCAGCTTGATGCTTGCAATCTTCACGGCGACGCCTACGCACCATTTCTCACGATCCGCCCTACCAATTCTGAGAACTCAAGTTTTTTTCCTTCCTTCGACTACTTCACCCATCTGTAACACATTTAAATCTACCAAACTCTTAGAAATCTGTGCATTTCAACTAAAATTGTCCATCATTCACCAGTTTGAATAGTTTGTATGACAGTTGAGCGTAATTTACGGCCTACCCAAGACTCCATTTGTCTTAGTCCCCGCTGTGCGCTAATAAAACTTGTCGCTCTTAATCTATTAGAAGAAATATTCGAAACAAATTTTTTTATTCCTAGTTTTGTTTTACGAGCCCGGCCCTCACATCTGCTAATAATACGAATGCCATCACAACACGTCTATTAAAGTCGGGTGGGGCTGGAGTACATATTCCTTTTTTTATTCTAAAAGCCCCACCCGACTTCAATAGACGTGTTTTATCTATTATAACAATGATAATGCGTATCTAATGATTTGAATATTATTTCTTGCTTTTAGAGGCAGGTTTTTTGAAGTCGGTTTTTTGTTTTTTAAACAATTTTTTTATTTTTAGTGTAAGTACCTTCTGTATTAGGTAGTGTAGGTATATTATTTAGGTAGAAAAATCGGCTCAGCCAAACGTGAGATAATCGCGGAGACACATACATCCATACAAACTGAATACCTCCTTTTTTTGAAGTCGGTTAAAAAGACTACACAAAGGTATCCCTTCCCCAACAAAAAAAATCATCTAATTCGGTTCATAAATAACAAAATTGTCAAGTTAGTTGATTTAATATCATAGTATTTTCAGGATTCCTACTTGTAAACTACTAAACCGATTTGAAAAAAAAAATGGGACCATCTCGCAAGAAAACTCAATCGAACAAAAAAATAATTATCTAAATCGGGCCATAAATGTCGAAGATACGCGCGAACAACGATAAAAAAAAAAAAAACATACAATCGAAGTGAGAACCTCCTCCTTTTGATGAAGTCGGTTAAAAATGAATCGTATCAACCTTTGCGGTTTGTAGGCGAATGTGTGTCACCTAGTTATGAAGAAATCACATTGTATGAGGAATCGGATTTTGATAATGAAGATAATCTTACTTAAATCTTCCTCCGATGAAAGTGATTTTATATGTATAGCCTGTGATATTACGTCGAATATTTTTTGGAAAAAATGGTTTATGTTTCTACCCTGGCCGCGCGCATGCTTCCTGAAAACTAACCAAGCTGATATCTAAAATGTTTGCAATTATGCCACCTACGACCCTGTTCACCATTTATACGCGATCGATATTTTTTTTGCGATCGATGGCCATGTTCAGGGTAGCAAATCTCCCAGAAGCTTTGTACTTCATAACCCAGACGACAATATTTGATAACACCAAGCTAATAGCTATCTTGCCAATGTGGTCTGGTCCCAATCTGCGATATATTGAAAACAAGTCTCTTGGACGGCGGTATAATACTTTTTATTTTGAACCATCAACCTTCTTTTTCAACAATCCATTTATCAATATGCGATCGATTATTTTTTGCGATCGATGGCCATGTTCAGGGTGGCATATCTTTCAGAAGCTTTGTACTTCGCAACCTAGACGATATTTAATAACACCAAGCTTATAGCTATCTTGCCAATGTGGTCTGGTCCCAATATGCGATAGATTGAAAATGAGCCTCTTGGCCGGTGGTCCATATGGACCAAATGAGGTCGCATGTATGAAATAAATCGAATCCCGTCTGAGCTGCTACGGGTGAGTCGATTTTTTATTTTTTATTATTGTTAAATTAATTATCTTAAAAAGACTCCAAAAAAGTTGAGAGAACAATTTAGCTTTTTACCAGGAAAGTCACGTGAAAATAACTGTTCTTACCTATAACACTTTTCTCACTGGTAGAGGTGAAAAGTTGTACCTGTCTATGTCTAATACGAGACCAAAGTTTTGTTCTGCCTCGTGCCTTTAAATCACTTATTGTGCTCAGCCTGCCTAGCATGACCGATTTATATCGCGTGATAATAGCGTTTTATCACGATTAACTGTCAAAAACACAAAGGAGTTTGACAGTTGAGTGTCGATAAAATGCTATATCACGCCATATAAATCGGTCATACTAGGCAGGCAGTAGTCTATATCTGAATCACTTGCTACGCTCGTGAATCTCGTGATTCAATTCTAGACTACCTACTTCGCTAGATCGTGTTTAAAGTCGGCACTCATCATCATCATCATCATCAAAATTTTTGGGAGATATGCCACCCTGAACATGGCCATCGATCGCAAAAAAATATCGATCGCATATAAGTGGTGAACAGGATCGTAGGTGGCATCTACTTTATTTTATAGAAGTGTAATAACTATTCTATAAAATAAAGTAGAATAACTTAAGAGCCAAATTGAATACTGCAAGTGGCCGACTTCATTACATTGGGTTGGTCAACTTTTCCAAAACTATTGTGAATTATATATTTTCTGGTAGCTTTTGGCTTTGGAGTCAGGAATAACCAATTGCGTAATTTTTATAATACTTAATTTTAATTTAAATAACAATTTAAATTTTTAATTTACAGCATAGTACAATAAATCACTATTACGGCTGTATGGTAGGTAATGCCTTTGCTTCAAAGACTTCTATGTTGTTGCTCAAAACAAAAAAGCGAAGGTTTGGCATTAGCAATGTCAACTATAGTTGTCATGTCAGTCACAGTCAGCTAAAATAAATAAAATAACTCTTTTGTAAGTAAGTTTGTAGATTATACATACATTTACGTGATCATCACAAACGTATAAAGCTCTTTGAGGACAATTCCTGTTTTATCCTCTGCACCACGTCTCTTTCAAAGGCATGGTAACTGTAAAAAAAATGTTCTGCGGATGGTCACGTCTATATTTCAAACAAAACGGAACAAAGCAGTGTAGGTACTTCATCGCCGTAATAAGCTGGATTATGGACTTCTTCAAGCTGATTCATTTCCAATAACTGAACAAGAAAAATTACTAGAAAATCACAGTAATAAGCTCATAAACAAACAACAACATTAGGCCATGATTATGATTATACTCTTTGTCACTGTCTGTCAAATCTGTCAATCAGTTTTTTTAATAAGTAAATGCAAAGAAACTTCGTGTTCAGCTGTACGTTTGATATTTTATCGCGATAATAATATAAAAAAAAATATTTGGTTAACAAAGTAAAATAAAAAAATCATAATATTATTTTCTTTATTCTTCAAACTTGTGCTATCAAAAAAAAATATAAAACAATTCTCTTCGAAAAAGTTTACCAACCCCATTCAAAGACAGCACCAATGATTTCATACAGTAATTAAATGTAACATTAAAAATGACACCCGCAGTTTGAATAACTAAAGTGGGTAAGTACCTCATTCAGTTTCAAATAGAATTGACAACAGAACAGCGGTCAATTGGGTCTGGAGATGTCAACACTTCACACGGTGAAGTGCATATCTTAACTCCCTGACTGAACCTACAGATCGCCTCCCCCCGCAGTGGCTTTTGCTGTGAAAACAATATTTAATTCAACGATTGTGGTGATTTTAAATCTTTGGCCGCGCCTTTTCTCTATCTAACACTATCCTTACTAGTATTATAAATGCTAAAGTCAGTTTGTTTGTTAAGCCTTTACGTCTTAACTACTCAACTATCATGAGCATGAACCTTACCGTACCGTACCTTTCATCCAGAAAAAATTCATAGATTTTTAGAGCTGTGAAAGTAACGAAAAAATCCTTACCCGTATGTACTCGTTACCGTACAAAATTACTTTACTTTCGTTACAACCAACTGTCGTGTTACTCAGTAACGAATACATACGGTTTGCTACAGCTCTACAGATTTTACAGTCCTCGCAAGAATCGGAGCATTGAAAATGAATCCAAAAATTTACGAAAAACTCAAATCAAATGCAAAATCCTATTATATTTTTAAAGTTACCTAGGTAGTCCCTATGTATCCTCGACGCGGCCGAAATATTATTCACAGATTTTCAAAATTCCTTCTCGTCTGCTTCTGCATCTTTTAACACTATTGCTATGACGATCGGTCAATATAGAAGCTACATCACATTTTATGTACGGGAACACCCGTTTTTCTACAATTCCAAATCGAAAGGGACTACTTACAGGTCACAATTATTAACCGATTTTCAATATTTTTATCCATTTTGTAGCCAAACTAATACTCTAGCACCAAATTTTTTTATTTTTTCTTAAGTTGGTTTTTTTTTCGAAATATTTACAATTTAGTAAACAAACACCCCCAAAATTTACCCGAATTTTGCGAAATTCCGAATAAAGTTACCAGTAGAATTTCAAAATTCAAACGTTCACACGTGTCTCGATAAATTCCTCAACTTTTGTACTATTCCCATCTCGATCCTCCCAAAATTCTCGGAGCTATGGCCAAAAATACGTTTCATGCGATTTGCATCTGATAACCATTTTCAATGGTAAAACAATACTGTTCCCGAAAGATACAAAAATAACTGTCCGTCCACACAGACGAAGTCACGGGCGGCCGGTAATAGCCTATAAATAGATATTGTGATTTTATTACGTCGGCCTCGGTCCTTTCAATCAGAA
Source organism: Agriphila straminella (assembly GCA_950108535.1). NCBI lineage: Eukaryota > Metazoa > Arthropoda > Insecta > Lepidoptera > Crambidae > Agriphila > Agriphila straminella. The sequence goes on from OX467303.1 coordinate 16,660,634, forward strand.
ATGTTAACCGTTTTGCATTAATTAATTATGCGAAAATGTATGCAAAAAGGTACCTTTGATGAATATTTTGAAAGGTTACTATTATCACAGAAATATTTTCGTTGTCCAAATAGACGCCAAAACCGCAGCTGCATTTACGTAAAATATAGAGTGCCTTCTTATGCATGTGTGTGAACCTATCATAACTTCCAATCCAACTTATGTGTAGCAAGTTGCAGAACTTCGTGTAGGTGTTACGTGTCAGAGTGTAAGCTTTATGTGATTTATTCCGTTATACCCTATCTTGAGTAAAGTTTGGTACAATAGCAAACCTCTACTGCGCCAAGGGTCCTGTGTAATCAGATATGATCTGTTATGTTGAAAGGGGCATATGATTCTAGAATTTGTTTGCTAGTCATGTGAATAAGTGTTTAATCTTATTAATTTATAATATTTGTTCTGGAATTTTTTATCATCAACATCAGTTCTTATTGTCCTCACTGTTGGGGCAAAGGCGTACATGCAGCGGGGCCTTACGTGCCATTTTTTATGCTGAGGAAAAACGCATTTACGCGCATTACGCGACTGCCGCAATCGTAAAGCCGTCTGACCGACTGCGCTATCGAGAATTTAATTAATAATTATCTTAATAATACTTAAGTATAATACCTTGGCCTTGCCTAGGTAAACTTGTGTTCGATTGTCCACGCTTACATAAATGTATGCTTACAAACTTATTTCATAAACAATTATAACTAAGTGTTTTTGTCTGCGGTCGTTCGTACCAACCAACTCTAGTAGTTTTTTTACACTCATATTTTTTCAAATAGTTTTAAGAATTTTTACTAACTGCAACTTTTCTAGAGCACTAAAACACTCGAGGCCCCGTTATTATGATTCTGAATGCTTTTTACCACATTACAGTCAAGAACTAAGAGCGAGCAGATATAAACTTTATTTCAAGCACATTATGAAGCACCTATTCACACAAAACATAACTTTTCAGAGATTCGCCTACCTTCTTTTAAGTAATTAAAAGGCGTTGTCACATTCGCTCTAATAAAAGTTTACCGAATACAAAATTTAATTTGCTAATTGCTTGCTTTCAAAAACATTGCGCATTGAAGTACGAGGGTGGGTCAAAAAGTTCGCGGAATGGGGAGTATGGAGGGGGAAAAGGTCACTTTTTTTTACCTGCACAAGTTGTGCCACTCATTAAGGGTATAAATATAATTTTTTATTAAAAACAGGTCATTATTCACTGAGATACACGTCAATCAACAAGTCAATCCGGAAGAAAATTTAAAACATGGAAAAAATTGAATTTCGTGCAGTCATAAAGTTCCTTACCAAGCAAGGAAAACCTCCTCAAACCATTTGGAATGAGATGTTTTCTGTTTATGGGGATGCTTGTCCTGGTAAAACCATGATTTCCGTGCATACGGTAAAACCGTAAAGAGCTTCGAGGGAAGAAATTTTCCAGCGATGAAGAGGTGAAAAGCGCAATTTCGGCCTATTTTGACGACAAAGATAAAACATTTTTTTTCGAGGGTATTAATAAATTAATTCACCGATCTGATAAATGTATTAGAGTTAAGGGAGAATATATTGAAAAGGAAAAATAATTTTGTGTTTAATTTCTTAATTTTTCCCCTCCATTCCGCGAACTTTTTGACCCACCCTCGTACTTACCTACATTGAATTCGAGTTCCACTTTAATGATGTAAGACTACCGATTCAAGAAGGTGCTCTAAAACACAAAATTTTACATAAGGGAGATTAAAAAACTGATATACTTAATGACACGAACATAATGCTTGTAAATGGTGTTTTCAGTATATTTCCCTAATGTCAGATTTGCATGCTCTCCTAATCCAAATACCTATCATCATCAGAATGTGCACTGCGGGGAAATGAATTCCAATGTTCAGATAATAAAGAGGCAATATGAAAATTCTCTTTGATCACATCATAATCTGAGGGGGCTCAAAATGTAATAGACCTCCATTTTAACATTGGCGGAAAGATAAAAGATCAGCGGTTCATTTGCAATATGAAGAGAATCTGATGTTGAGTGTAAAACTCAACCACTGATTTATGCCTATGCCTAATGGATATTATATTGACCGAGCGAGCGAAGCGTCTCTGCTTCAGCTTGGGCAAAAATGCTTTCGTTTGTCCGTCCGGCGCGGCGCGGCGTCTGTCTGTCGTTTCTTCTCCTCTTGATGATTTTGTGAGCAGGTTCGATAATTAAGAAATTTTCGAACATTCGAAAAATGTTTAAAATCCATCCAGCTTCGAATCGATATAATAATAAAAGAATACCTAACATATCAAACAGGCACAATGGACAACTCATTCTCTTTTCTTCCTATTGGGGTACGGACATGTTTTATTTCAATTTCATTATTAACCACCATAGGTACTGTAATTAATTATGGCTTTCAGCGTGGAAACCACGAGTCCACGGACCACGACCACATTTATTATTGTGCTTACATAGTTTGTTGATTTAACACTTGTTAATAACGAAATATTGTTTCGTTAATTAATCGGTTTCGTTAATATTGGGATCATAATTAGTTAAGTAAATATTGTCCGAGGTATTCGCGATCGATTCTCATAAGAGGGGAACACTTTTCATACTAGGGGGTCACAACAAGTTTGGTAACGATCGCGTCAGTGGCTGGTTCTATTATCTCTAGTTTCTAGTATCTCCGCCATTTTGAAAAAAACCAAAAAACTGTCTCGACTAAAAAAATCTACATAATTATCAAATCGGTTTACAAAATTTTATAGAAATCGGTTGAGAAAAGCGACCTGTAGAGGAGAACAGACAGCGCCGGAAAGCGGGACTGAAATATGTTATTTTTACAAATTCTCTGCTATTTAAAAAAAAACAAAAAACTGTCTCGACAAAAACATTTAATAAAATTTTTGAACCTGGTCACAAATTTTCACGAGAATCGGCTGAAAAATGCTACCTGTAGAGAAGAAAAGACAGCGCTAGAAAGCTGGACTGAAATATGTTTTTTTACATATCTCCGCCATTTTGAAAAAAATAAAAAACTGTCTAGACAAAAAAAATCTACATAATTATCAAATCTGTTTATAAAATTTTATGGAAATCGGTTAAGAAATGCGACCTGTAGAGGAGAACAGACAGCGCCGGAAAGCGAGACTGAAATATGTTTTTTTTACAATTTTTTGCCATTTTAAAAAAAAAAAAAACAAAAAACTGTCTCGACAAAAAAATTTAATAAATTTTTTGAACCTGGTCACAAAATTTCACAAAAATCGGCTGAGAAATGCTACCTGTAGAGGAGAAAAGACAACGCTAGCCAGTGTTTTTTTTACATTTCAGTCGAAGATTCGGCTGAAGTGCGTTTCTACTGTACTTAACTTATCAACAGCATTATGCGAGAATCCTGGCAAAATAATCGTGTAATGAGCATGTTCTATAGCCAAATATTAACATGAGAAAAGTGACGACAAAATTTGTCGTGGTGCGCATCAGCTGGCTGGGTTTGAATCCTGGCAAAATGATTACTTATGTGATGAGCATTAGTTTATCATATGTAACTATTTCTGCTGCCACTTGCATGTTACCAAATCGTCGTAAAATCCTATACTAACAAAAAAGTGTTATTACAACTTGAAGGAATATTTAGAAGATGAAAATATAGAAATATGAATAATGTAGATAAAAAGTAAACTACATTAAAATACTTAACTTAAATTAAATACATAAGTGCAATATAATTTAATAAATAAAATAGTTTTTATTAATTAGATAATAACTACTATTGTAATGAAACTAATATACTAATATAAGTTAATGATAAATAAGTGTTTGCTATCTATTATTGTTGTTGTGCCCGACAGGGTCCATAGTGATCTAAAATATTATAATTTAAGAACTACTGTAACACTGTGGAATGCAATAAATGATTTGAGTATTGAGTACTAATGTTTTGAGTGCAGTCAGTCAGGCTGACTGTACTGTTAGGCTGGATTTAGTTCACGACCGACGGTAAGCGCTGAAATTGGTCGAACGTAGCTATATTCATTAAAATCTATGAACAGCTTCAGTGCAACGCTGATTATTACCTACGCGCATACAGCAACGTCGCGCTGATGGGGACCATCGGTCGAGCTCGTTCGCCCGGCGTATGTCGGTCGGCTGACGGCCGCTGGCGCGCTATGGCTGTATGCGTGCGTTTAGTACCACGCCGACGGATCGACCGAGGAGCGAGCGGCACGTGCGTAGTATTGCGACGAGAAGTTTTTGCAACAAGTTATTCGCAAGGGAAACTTCTTGTCATCGTAACACTAAACACAAATTTTGATCGGCGCTCAGCGCTCAAGTTCAGCGCTGACGGTACGCGCCCACCGTCGGTCGTGCACTAAATCCAGCCTAAGTATCGCTGTGAGCACGTGGAATCAACATGGCGGCGTCCCGAAGTGGGATTTACGAGCCACACGTTCACCGGTTGCTCTACGATGCACCGCATTGCGACTTTTAAATCAAAGTAGATACCTTAGTCGTTTCTCTTTTTACGATCGAGGCTGAATATTTTGCTCTTTTCTGCTTGTGTAATGTATTGTTTAATTAATCTGTTATAATTTTTTTATGTGCGAGCTTGGAAACATCGTAAAATCTTACTACCCCTTTAAAACAAAATACAAAATTATTATAATAAAATCCTTTAGTTTTAATACAGTACTTATATTTTTACGATTATTTTATTTTATCAATTAAACTTATCGATTGAGTGATACCTATTATTTATTTTATGGTGATAAATACTGTATTGATGGTATTTCCAAAAATACAGGCGCGGTGTATTGAGAGAAAACTCTTTCTCGACCTTCTCGACTACCCAAAGGGTATTAGACAAGTTTCTCCGACAGAACTGTCAAATTAATGTCAATTGAAGAGAAAAGTGGTCGTTTGTCGACTTTTGACATGAGGCCACGACAAAGAACAATACGAGTCTACGAGTTGTCATGCTCGCACTGCCAGTATCTCGATCTCAACCATTCTCAACCCGACAAAAGTGACATTTCGGTGTAGACAAACCATTGTTCTGTGAGTCGAGTCTTTTGTCGAGGTGGTCATGCTACGCGTGCTGTAGTCCACGCAGGCGAACCACATATATTTTATACACCTAACTTAACAAGGTTACCAGATATGATTCATTGTCCTTCTGATTTAAAAGAACAGCATGCAACAGCGACCTAGAAATATATCAGCGATCTAGCTATGCATACAAATGTTACACGCGATCTCTATTAACAATAAATTCAGTGCCACTGCTACAATAGATTTACCTTATGATTGATGATAAATAATACATAAAGTGTGTAAAAAATTGGTTTAGTTTCAAAAACTCAAATTATTGTTAAACCATTAATACCTAAATAGTTTTTGTCGACAAACAAAGGTAAGTCGTTATGGCATTCAGCGAATTTAAAAAAAATCGCTGAATTCTATTATTTGATAGGTACTTGTTAGCTTAATCAGTGTTGCAGCTGAGGGCATGACATTGCATCAATTTACTCCGAGATTCAATTAAGAGCGAGCTTTAGAAATGTTCGTGGAAAGGACCTCGAGTTAAGGCTGCCTGTACATTGACGCGGAGCGAGGCGGCGGAAGGAACGGAGAAACGAGGAAATATTAACCAATAGGATTGCGGACAGGCAGCCTTAACGCCTCGGCACGATTTGATTTGCAGTGTGCAGGTCTGGATTATCAGTTTCCCCCTTTAGCGTTTGATCGGCTTAGTCGGTTTAAGTGGAAAAGCTGTTCAACAACATGATGTTAAAATGGAGCCGGCATTTTCTTTAAACTTTTTAAAGGAAAAATGATTTCTTATCCCGGTTGAGATATTCAGCACTGGGAAAGTAAGGCATTGCTTACAGTAAGTATTTGATGCATTAAATTAGTAGCTGCAGTGAGTACTAGATGCATTGCTGGTTATTTAGCTTGGAGTTACTAATCGATTTAATTGTTTTATTGCCAGCCGAATGATTTCAAAAATAGAGTCCCTGCATTTAAAATTATAGTACATTACTGCAGCGGCACGCAACATAGGCATTGAAGGACGAACGTGAAAATGTGGGCCGAGGCGAAGCCGAGGCACACCATCCATGAGTCCATCAATGCCCAGTTGCGGCCAAGGCTTGTATAGTACTTTTCTCAAATAATGCGCGGAAATTCAAACCAAGTAGTAACTTTTTTAACATTTTATTCTTATTTAAAATTACAGTAATTGAAAGTAACAAATCGCACCGTCTTGAGTTTCTAGGTCTTTTACATAAATACTGAATATGTCGTTGCATCTTCATGCACCGAAAATGGCAAAAATCAAACTTGAAACAAAAATAAAGAACGTGTAAAGTTGTGATGTTTGCTGTTTAACTAAAACAAAGTGGTAAATTGGTACCTATATAGGTAGGTACTTATCAATAAGTACGAAAACTTGCTTTTTAGGATCCAAATACACACTGTCTTATGCTTCTGACAAGAAAATTTGCACGTTTGATGCAGACTTCCTACATTTATACCCTTGTGAATGTCTTTTGGGCATTGCAATTAGGTTTACATCTGGTTTACTTAATGTTTTTTTGATTTTGGAGACAACATGTATTCTATTACAGTTCTTGCCACTTCTTGAATTTCAGGTGGCGTCAAAATATCACTTTCGTCGGTTAAACTCATTTTTATATTAAATTAATTACTTAATTTAAATCGAAGATAAAATATTTGACAAAACAACAAACAATTTTAACAATAATAACTTCCCCCGCGCCAACATCCATAGATAATACAATGATATTTTATGCCACCTGTCCGAATCGTATGTTACACTTAAGTTTGGTAACCAGGAATACAAATTAATAGGCGGTCGTTAGTGCGCTTATGACACTGTTACCGTGATTCGGAACTTTCCATTTGCAAAGCCAGTTCTAATTTTAAATATTGATGATGATCACAGACCTCATTGGCTGTCGTGTTTCATTGAAAATTTGGTTCCATTTCTGAATTACACGTGTATAATGAGTTTCAGTACTAACATTTACGGTCAGACGCAGGCAATGTTTCTATGAAAATCCATTGTTACACGTTAGTAATGGATTCTCATACAAAAATTGCCGGCGCGGTTTAGGTCTGTCCGGAAACTCCGATTTAGCCCGAAGAAGGTTGTCAAAATAATGTTCGAATTTCCAAGCATGTTTGAGAAAACTTATTTTTGTTCTTGGAGATAAAAAATATTATTATCTTTGCAATATTAAAACTTCCTTCGACCCAATCCGTCACCCAGCTTAATAAAGATGTTATATGTAGAGTGAATTTCTTGCGGGAGTTGTAAAGTGAGTAGGTACTCCTTTGTTCGTTCTGTAACTTAATCCACATTGAGCGTCTCACACGACACTTTAACAGACCCAAGTTTCGCGTGCCGTCTAATAAGAGTTTCTCATACCTTTTAAATCTCCAATAGAACAGAGAACGGAGTTTTTCTCTATCTGTGACCGCACGCAATGATATTTTTTTTTTATTTAATAATAAACAATAATGCAGAACATAATTTCGACCGTACAGTGTTGCAAAAATCTGCATAGATTTTTCTGCACACTGCCATTCACCATCTATATCTAAACATTACAAAAACAATCAAAATGTTTTATAAAGTACTCATAGGTCAACATTAGAATATAATATGATTAACATAATAACAGTCCATGAAGTCCATGTATCATATTTGTAACAAATTTACGGAGGGTAAGATTGTAATAAACTGCGATCGCGGCTGTTCGGTACTACCTGCATGCATACCAATCAAATGAATGATCATACGACCAATCGATAGTTTTTGTGTAGGAACACGCGCGCGTTCACACGGGAGGGTTTTATATTTAGGATAATATGCAGTTTTTTTTTTTGTAAGAATTTTATAAAACTGTAAATAATTTAATCTATTGTTTTAATTTTAATTATAGTAATAGATTAAGGAAGTGCATTTTTAATTTGTTTTTAATATTTAACATATTTAATTCTTGCTTTAATTCTTGAGGTAAGTCATTTATTAATTTCGGTATCTGGTACTGTAGTAATTGTTTACCATACAAATTGTTATAAGAAGAGGTTTTTAATATTATTTGCGAAGCGCTGCGAGTTCGTTTATCACGCTGCATAATTGTTTGTAATTCTTTGTTGAAGAAATTATTTACCAACAACAAGTATTTAACGTGATCGTATATCGGTATGATGAAACAGTAATAGAAAAGTTCGTTATAGTTATCTTGATACTTGTTTTTAATTTTAGCAGGTACGATTACTTTAAGTATTCTTAGTTGTAGTTTGTAAATTGGTTCGAGATGTGTTTTACACGTTCGGCCGTAACTATCGAGACCATAATGAATTATTGTTTCCCCCAGAGACTTATATAAACTAAGGAGTGTGGCATAAGGAATTTTACGCTTTACTATGGAAAACTTGGCCAAAATTGCTCTTAGCTTATCACACACATAACTGACGTGGTCTGTCCATTTAAGTCGATCATCAATTATCAAGCCGAGATATTTTTGTTTACAGACAACCTCTATAGAACTACAACAGCAGTTTTGGTTATTTGTATGAAGGCATTTGTGGTTATGGGCAATAAGATTAAGACTATGGTTTTTTCGGTTTTTGCTAGAACTAATGTACATCATTTTGGTTTTTTCATTATTTAGCACTAATCCCGCATCATGTGTCCATTGTAATAGCGACGTGAATTTTTTTTTGCAAATCCGATAAAGCAATATCTAAATTTTTGTTTGATGCCACAAGACAAGTGTCATCTGCAAACTGATACATCTCACATTTTTTTATTACGTTAGCAGCGTCATTTACGTATGTGAAATAATGCAATGGGCCAAGCACGGATCCCTGAGCTGTACCATCTGTAACGTTTATATCTTTACTGTTGATATTATCAATCTTTACCACATATGATCGGTTATCAAGATATTCTTTGCACCATTTATTCAGTGGACCCCTTATGCCACAATCATTGAGTTTTTCAATGAGGATATTATGTTTCAAAGTATCAAAAGCCTTCGTATAGTCTATAAACACTACTAGGACATGCTCTTTATTATCCAAATGTTTGTAAATACTGTCTGTGAAATTCGTTAGTAACTGTGTTGCACTTTTGCCTCTTTGAAACCCATACTGTTTGTTAGAGATAACGTCATTATCCTTATAGAATTGGTGTATCTGCTTAGCTATTGATTTCTCAACTATTTTATCTACAGTAGGTAAAATAGTTATTGGTCGATAGTTCTCACAAGTATCTTGCTTCCCTTTTTTATGAATAGGCCTGACTAGTCCTGTTTTTAACTTATGCAAGTATTTAGCCTGTTTCAAAGAAGAATTTATGGGATGGGCTATTACTTCTGCAATTTTTTCGCCAATTAATTTTAAATCAAGAGCCCTAATGCCGTCGATGCCTGGTGCTTTTCTATTATTTAATGATCTAATTTCTTTAAGCACAGACTTAGTGGAGACTTGCTGATATCTACAAGATACGTTAATGGGGCACGAATAGGTGTCTTTACATAACAATTTTGTATTACATATCGGCGCAATATCTACTGCACTTTTTTTAAAGAATTTGGCAAAGTTATTCGCTATTTCTGCAGTCGTACTGTTATTGTTTTTGAAAGCATTTAAACTTATAGTATCGGCCATGGCTTTTGTCTTGCCAGTTAGCTCATTTAATATTAGCCATAGTGCTCTGGGATTATTTTTACTATTGAATATATCTACTCTTAATTTTTTATTTTTACTTTTATTGATTATTTTGTTGGCAAAGTTCCTAGTTAAATTATATTTTTGTTTTAATATTTTATTTGTTGGGTCTGCAATCCATTTCATAAACATTTTATCTCTGTTTTCACAAGCTTTGATTATTTTCTTTAATTATGTACTTTTTGTTATGTGTACTCGTTTGATAATTAATTTTGAATTAAATTCATTGATTTTCTTCGTGGCCGAGTGGTCAGTACACCAGTATGCAAGGTGTCGCCATTTTTAAGGTCCCGGGTTAGATCCACGACCTTTTTTAACCGTCTGTATATTTGTTTTTTTTTGTGTATGTCCACTGATTACTCGAAGACGGCTGGACCGATTGAAATGATTCAAACGTTATTACATTAGGTAAATTCCCAAGTTGGTCCCATTTTTTAAAATTTGGAAATCGGTTTAGTACTTTTCAAGTAATTTTGAAAAAAGCACGAAAATAGTATGATTTTGTGTGAATTACCTCGATGATTGGTCGTATTACTTCTTTGTTTATGAACTGAATAAGATAATTATTTTTTTGTTGGAAGAGGGATATCTTAAGTGTAGTTCTTTACCCGACTTAAAAAAGGAGGTTCTCAGTTTGACCCGTATTTAAGTATGTTTCTCCGCGATTATCTTACGTTTGGCTGAGCCGATTTTTCTACATATATAATATACCTTACCTACAAGGTACCTAAAAATAAAAAAATTAAAATTGTTTAAAAAAAAAACAAAAACCGACTTCAAAAACTTCAAAAACCTACCTCTCAAAAGTAAGAAATAATATTCGTAATAATAAAAATACGTCTATTGAAGTCGGGTGGGGCTTTAAGAATAAAAAAAAAGGAATTTGTACTCCAGCCCCATCTGACTTTAATAGACGTTTTTTTATTATTATGAATATTATTTTTTACTTTTGAGAGGTAGGTTTTTGAAGTCGGTTTTTTGTTTTTTTTTTAAACAATTTTTTTATATTGGTTTGTGCGTTAATGCCACATTAAAAATACTGTCGCTATTTTGGAATCTGAATAATGCAATGTGAAATTGCCCAATATTAATTTACTCACTTCCGGCCGCGACTTCGTCCGCGTGGACATTCGGAAAATCTCTAGAGAACCTTTGACCAGGATAAAACGTCTACTAATTTGTTTACAGTTAAATTCATTAATTTGATAATTTTGTATTGTTCAAGCTGTGGTTATAGTTCAGCCCCCGTACCATTACCACCGAAACACGATACTTATCGCGTAATTATTATTAATATTACAAAATATAAAAAAAAATAGTGAAATGGGGGCCGGACCCATTTTATCGACACTCAAATGTCAAAATCCAGCATTCTTGTCTTTTTACAGTAAAACGTGATAAATTGCTATAATCATAAATCGCTTTTTGATAGTCATAATATTTATTTGCGATAAACCTTTAAGTATGTTAATGAGAAGCAAACCGCGGAGAAACATGTTACTGACTTGAAAACCTTTCTACTAGGTACTTACCTACTTTTTTCAAAACCGGGAAGTTCAGTTATTTTATGAATGGATTAAAATCATCATGCCTTTACTTTAGGTATAAAACTAGAGCAACAGCCCAAAATATACGAACATAATACGAACATGTACATCGTCAACAACTTACCAACCAATCTGTACTAATTAAAAGCTCGGTAGCTCAGCTTAATTAAGCAAAGGACTTCGAAAATTATAGCGCAGTGTTTTCACGAACCCGCTAGCAAGTCAGCGCTGGACTGGGTTACTGTACTGCCAAGTTACTGACCCTGTATAAACCGGGCATTACTTCTAAAGTTAACATCTTTAGGATGACAGTTAGCTGCAAAGCCCGCAAATTATTGTGCAGTACATCTAATTGACAATCCGTCATTTTACTCTTGTTTACCATGGATCAAGTTTCCATAAAAGCGAAACGAACCTCTTAAAGGCATTAAGCAAACTTCTTACGGTGCCTACATAACTTAAGTCAAGGAAGAAAACTTTACTTGTGCATAAAGGGGGCTTTTATTAGCTCGGCGTTAGTGTTAATACGACAAGAAGATTGAATATTCATTAAAAAGAAAAGTTAATTAACTTTTCAAAAGCTTTGAGTAATAACGAGGACACTTCGACATCAAACTGCGTGAAATACATCATTAGTTCTATAACAACATACAGCGTTTCTTCTAATGTCTAGTAACATTTATTTTGGTCTCTTCTTTTTTTGCATAACATGAATTATACGTCCCCCCCCTGGTAATCAGATCCGGGACCCCTGCGTCTCACAGGGTGGGCGAATCACTAGACCATAAATAATACCAAAATATACTGTAATATTTTTTTCAACACACTTGCTCGTAAAGTGAGCCTTATTACATCGCTTTTAGGGCCATAAGCCGAGCTATAACAAACGTGTGCAATAATATATAAAACACTAGTTCGTAATAGAATTAACCCTACAAAGTTAAATTAGTACCTTACTGCAAGTTCTATGCGAGTAAACAGAGCATTCCTAATTTAGCCGGCTAATACAGTTATTTTTTTTGACAACAAAGAGGTTTTATGATGCTGAAAATTCATATACATTCTTGGAATAAATAAATGTGTAAGTCCTTAATTAAGTCAAATAAATATATAACTATTATCAAATTATTCATAATTCACAATATTTTGTTATAAAATATTAAAATTATTTGCATTTTGTCACTTAAAATTATAATTTTGAAGTACTAGTAGTAGGCTGTATGCTCCTCACCCCTTTGATCGCAAAATATTCTTGCGTTGGGCGTGTGAAAAAAAAACAAAAAAAACATGCGCGCCTTTTCCCATAATTATCATATTTTGTTTTTGCCATATTTGTTGCTGTGTGATAAATTACTTTATTTTTTCCTCGCAAATGTGTTGAAAAACGTCGTATGAAACTCGTGAGCTCTTGCTTATTGCACACTCGGCTGAGTTACGCCCTAGCCTGCGGCTCGGGCTGCAACCCACAGCCTTGTGTGCAATGAGCAACCTAAGCTAACTTGTCTCATAATGTACTATAACGTACATTTTATTGGTACCTTAGAGCAATCCGCGTTGCTCTAAGATAGGTACTATTCAATATGCCACTAACATAACAGTGCCACAAGTCTAACTTTGTAGGTACTTATATTAATTGCTCAAATTTAAAATATTGATTGACCATACACCTTTTTAATTCATAATGTTTTACTATCACGTAGTATGCGAGGAGACTAAGCAGCTAGTTTAAATGTATCTATTTGTTTTCAAAGTTAAATAAAAATTGTGTGTAGTATTATTATGTATTGTATAATTATCCCGATAAACATAATTCGTAAAATAAATGAGTTATGGCAAGAGAAATTTAAAACGTATGAAATCCATATTAATATAAATTATTCTCGTGCTCATTAACGTCCCCATTCAACTTTACTCCCGACCAAATTTGCACGAAAGATCATTAGCTTCTTTTCATATCGTGAAGGCTAAATATAATTCAAGATTAATTGATGATAGCATTCATATTTAAACGTGCGTTAACACCGGGGGATATTTTCAAATTTTATTTTTCCTTTGACGAACATACTTTTTTGCATGTGTACGTGTACTTGTGTAAATGTATGGGCCGACTGCCAACTCGGCATACCGTTGCATTTCTAAGCGCAATCCTCTATGAAAGAGCATAACCTTTGCCAAATAAATAAAATTTGCTTCTGTCCTATATAGCAGTCGTTGGCTCTCTGGCGTGAGGATGTAAATATTTAAACTTAACACAATAGGTACCAAAAAAAATAATATAAAATAATTAAAATGGAATCATAGTCAGAAAGATTGACGAATCTCGACAAGTTAATTATATTAAGCCTTTTGTATACGCTTAAGACTTGCCTAAAGACTTGAAGCCTTGAAGGGGTCAAAATGTAAAAAGTGTGAATAAAGCGATGAAAATCAAGTTTTCATGGTAAATATACAACAATATGTAGCCTGAATTGAATTAGTAGAAGAGCAGATACTTTAGATTGAATTAGTAAGCTTATGATGATTAATGCAGTACCTAGTTCAAAATTTCGCCGAGACTTCATTCAGATTTTTCATATATTTTTTTACTTTCACTGTAAGCCAGATCGTTATCGTGTTCCCTCAATATTGACTCACTATTCCATTAATTCAATACTACAGTTCATCATACAACAACTCGTACATAATTTGAGACTTGTATGGGATACAAAAATGTCTTACAAAAATCTTTATTGCAAATATTGTGCGCTGATCTTCAATATTTCGTGAAGCAAGGAAGTTGAAAATGATATTATACTCCAAATTGACTTGGAATACAGGATCATATGATGACTTGATGATGGTCATAATAATAATGTAATGAGCTGCTAGTCAAATTGATCCCATTTAAGCGTATGGGCATAGCGTCAGGTGGCATGCAATCGGATTTACAGCCCATGATTAGTACCAATTTCAGATTATAGCTGAAACCTTTGTAGTTTCCACTAAATGGGAACCGATTAATATTCATTTCATGATTGACATGGATTATTCGCACTGACAATTTGACGGCAAATTCAATCACTTAAGTACCGAAATATTGTATGAGCCTTAAGTACACAGTACGCGGCTCTATCAATATATTAAATACAATGGAAATTGTCGTAATGCATCATGTTACTAGACTAAGCCTAAAATTAGATACCGTTTCTAAATTAAGGGTGGATTCGACCAAGTGAGCATAACTGTTATTCTTAGATAAAATGACCAGTTATTCGAGAGTAAACCGAAATTACGTTTTACCACATACTATTCTCAGAGTATTTTGCCTATTCAGGAATAGTCACTATACCACCATTTCGCGGGGAATAACAGAGTTAATCCGCGAGTATTTATTGGCATCCGCGTGCCGTATGTCAGTGTCATTTTTTTGACATTTGACTTTGACCGCTACAGATACGTACAAGGCGAGAAATAAAATTTGACAAGACTTTGCCTTTAAAAATAGTTCGTTTATAGAACAATGACAATTGGCCGGATAATACGTTCATTCACATATTCACTCACTAATGAAGGAATAAGAATCCCAAGAGTAACTTATCTTTGGATTGCATGGAAAAATGACCATTTCTTTTCTCGAGAAAAAAATCGTGGAATAAATGTATTCTTGGTATAATTATTTCCGTTTATTTTGAAGTTTGGACGAATCCACCCTAAATATCAAGTATATACTCGAGGGTTAATTATTGGTAACCCAAGCATAGGTTTTGGATCTGCTACTGTGAGAGTTCCAAAGCTAGATTTAACTAAATAACTTTTTATGATGATTTTTTTGTGAAAGAGGGTAAATTATTTAACATGTTGACACGACTGAATGTTGCTTTTTTTTTCATCGCTTCACCTGATAGCATCAAATAATCTCAAATGTCATGTTTATTTTTGCAGAATGAATAATTCATCGCTTGAATAGACGTCTGTCGTCGCTACGTAGGTACTGGCAATAGCTCATGATTGAGCTTAGATGTCCAGCCGGCCGACAAATACAGAATAGTTGACAATGCACTTCTTTGCTGCAAAATAGGAATGAAATAAAACAGTCGAAGTGAAGTCTCTTTGAAAAAGTAATTCCCGGAATAGAAATGTTTGATCCTGCAAAAAGAAGCTATTATTTTTTTATTAGTTAGTGCAGTATTACTACTTCGTGAGAAGCATTATAAAATTTTAAGCCATGCATTATTATTAAATTACAAATAATAATACAGAAAAAAAATGTAATAATAATACAGAAAATAAAGTTGGTAAGTAAGTTTGAAACTGTTGTAATTTTTTGTATAATACGAGAAACACTCCCATTGCTTGAGGGTAAAGATATCTGAGAATGTGATATTTTCATTAGAAAACGTAAGTTAACTAAACATAATGACAAAGAAACATCTGGCTAGCTAAAGAGTTTAACTATCAACGATGCAATCGAACTGAAAATATACCTTGTAGATGAAGGTAAAAAAATGTGGAAAAGTATAATGCTAATAAGCATAACTTTGGAGTAAATATCGAAGCGTAAATAAGAACAAACACTTTTGAATTTTATTTATTTATAGACTACAAAGACCAAAGAAGTCAACAGTCAATTCCGTTTTCCTTAACAATACTTCCTGCTCTGGCTCTGCGTAAAAAATAATTAGCAAACATGCAAAATTATTAAAACAAGAAGATTTTGGGCGGAAAATTGTAAAAATTTTACACAAAACAGAAGAATATTATCAATTTGATTTTTGTAAGACCTAGTCCAACTCTTTATCTAGTCAGATGTTTTTTTAGTGGCGACTACTTTAAATTGTTTTTATAAACTATGACAATTTCAGAACACATCTTTGCTGCAACCGACCTTAATTGTGCAGAAAGTATCACAGTGAAAATATTTCGTTTTGTAACTTAATACTCATAAAATAAGTATAACAGAAAGTGACACTTTTATAAAAGGGCCCTTGTTGAGTTACTTACCGTTTCTTCTCCCGTGCAAGGTTAAGTACATACTTATTAAGAAGTGTTGCAGTAGCTTCTTAACATTTTTAAGAGCTTGCCACAGCCTAAGCCATAACGTAAAGTAATTAATTTGTATAATATGTTACGTTTCGGCTAATACCCGAAATGCGGCTACACCTAGTTCTAGCTAGCTAAAACTACGTGTTACCGGTAGCTGTTGGCTAAACCTAGGTGTAGCCATTTTTCTCGCGGCTAATACTAGGTTTAGCCGGTTAAAACTAGGTCTAGTCTTCTTTGTGCTTCTACTAAGGGGGAGTAATTTATGGGGTATTAAAAAATATTTCTGTAGTCTGTTAAAAAAAATTACCTCAAAATTTAGCGCTGACTAACCTAAATTCGGGACCTACAGGAGTAAAGCATATCGGTTATACCTAGTTCTTACCAAGAGCTATCGGCTAAATAGTAGTTTTAGCCAGCTAAAACTAGGTTAAGCCGCACTTTGGGTATTAGCCGTAACATATACCTATATAATGTGAAGAACGAAATACGTAGGTAATTGTATCTTTACTTTTTGGAAACCTTGTAATTGAAATGTTTTCGTATACACTGAATCCTTGAAACAGGCCCTTAATTAAATTGGATTTTTACTGATATTATCTGCAATTGAATTTCTAGAAACCGCAACACCTTAAGCGGCAAAGTACACATTTTGCCGCTAACTGCCGCTGTCTCACTCGCACATTTCATGTTTTCTCAAGTTTTTTAAATCTGAGTGCGTATTTGAAATATGTGTCTCGGCCACTTTTCGCAATATAAGATTACGGACATTTCAACCTATATTTCAGTTTCGAGTTGCTGAAGTACAAAAAGTTATCATTTTGCCAGTTCAAATAACTGTTAGAAACGACAACTTTTTGTACTTTAGATAGATAGATAGATAGATAGATAGATATATTCTTTATTGTTCACCATAATAGAAAACATTACAAGGAAAAGAAATACATATTAAGAACAATTTGGCGGCCTTATCGCTAAAAAGCAATTTCTTCCAGGCAACCATTTGTATGACTGGAAGAAAAAGAATAAGAAGTGGGCAGTTTATGGTGCTTTTACACTATGATTCTATATATTACAATATGACATATACCTAAAAAATTATATACAATACATACACTACAAATATTTACAAAAATATTATATAAGACTTAAACAAGAAGGGATAAAGTGTGGTAAGGCTATGGTGACAATGATAGATAGTGTTCCTTTACAAGTCGCTTAAATATATCTAGGGATTGTGCACGTTTAATTTCATCCGGCAATGCATTCCAGAGACGGGCAGCTTGGATTGCATAGGACTTATCCAGAAATTTAGTTGAGTGCTTCGGTATTTCCAATGTTAAGTTCTCCGATGATCTCAAAACTCGAGAGTGCGTGTCACGTAGAAAATTGAAACGCTCCTTTAAATAGGACGGTGAAAGCGGATGAAACAACACATTGTAGAGAAGGGAAAGAATATGTAAATTCCGGCGAAGGCGAATTGGCAACCACTTGAGCTTGGCACGAAATTCGGAGACATGATCATATTTGCGTAATCCAAATATGAATCTAATACCGAAGTTTTGGAGACGCTCAAGCTTATTCAGTTGTTCCTCATTAAGGTCAAGATAACTGACATCGGCATAGTCCAAGATGGATAGAAGAAGGGATTGTGCAAGCGCAGATTTAGTGGCCATGGGAAGGAAATTTCGAAGTCTTCTCAAAGATCCGGCAGCAGCAAACATTTTGCGACTCACTTCTTGCAATTGGGGTCCCCAGCTGAGATTCTTATCAATCAGTACACCTAGATTTTTAACACAGTCGCTAGGGGTCAGAGTAACGCCATCAAATTGAATAGCAGGCAAATGTGACCAATTAATTAAATTTATGTACGCGTTGCTGCCAATGGCGATTATTTGAGTCTTTTTTGGATTC
Organism: Agriphila straminella; assembly: GCA_950108535.1. Taxonomy (NCBI): domain Eukaryota; kingdom Metazoa; phylum Arthropoda; class Insecta; order Lepidoptera; family Crambidae; genus Agriphila; species Agriphila straminella. The sequence continues at coordinate 16,678,892 of OX467303.1, forward strand.
ACTTTAAGGCCATAAGACCTACCCCAGTCACGAATCATTTTCAAGTCGTTGTTAATCATATTAATAGCTCGTGAAAGTTCGCCGATAGGCGCTTGCGTATAAATTTGTAAGTCGTCTGCATAAAGGTGGTAGGAGGAAATTAATTGAGATGAAATGGAATTAATGAAAATAGTGAAAAGCAAAGGAGATAAAACGCCACCCTGCGGCACCCCAGCTGTAATATCACACCAAGCGGAGTGGTTATCCTCAGTGCGGATTCGCTGGCGGCGACCAGACAGGTAACTACGAAACCAGTCAATCACTGTCGGAGACATGTTTATAGAGCGGAGTATGCCGAGCAGGATGTCAAAGTCGACGGAGTTAAAGGCGTTGCTAAAATCTAGCAAGGCAAGGATCGTGACTTTACCATTATCCATTCCTGTCCTGACATCATCTGTGACATTTACTAATGCACTAGTGGTACTGTGAGCAGAACGAAAACCGGATTGGTAAGGATTAAGTAGATGGTTCTTAAGAAGGAAAGCGGATAATTGAGAGTGGACAAGGCGCTCCAGAACTTTAGAAAGGAAAGGTAAAATAGATATAGGCCTGTAGTCTGAGAACGATGTTGGTTTGGAATTTTTGGGTAACGGGTTGACTTGAGCATCTTTCCATGCCGACGGAAAGACACCAGTATTTATAGAGTGGTTAAGGATATGTGTAATGATGGGGAGGATTTCATCAAGGATAAGGAGTATCATTTTACGACTAATGCAGTCGGTACCCACAGCACTCGAGGTAATTGACATAATGCTCTTCTTAACATCACAATCTGTGAATTGACGAAATGAAAAAGATGGGAAATCCGGGCATGGAAGTGATAAAAGAGAATTTAAAGTATCAGCCTTAGTTGTAGGGTCTAAACTGTGTGAGGAACTGAAATGTTGAAATGTTGAAATGTTTTAGCAACGAAAAACTGAAATATATTTTAAAATGTCCGTAATCTAATATTGCGAAAAGTGGCCGAGACTTTGGCAAAATGTGTAGGTACATACTGGCTCTTAAATGCCAAAGTTGAAAAAATAGTAAGCCTATTATTTCCAGCAAGCGTGTGTTTTTCTCACCACCTGGTTGAAACTATTATGAGACGGTATGCTTGAATATTTAAATGCTTCAACGAAGGGACAAGGTTTATACATGTAGGTAGCAGTGTAAATGTGAAACAAGGATATTACAGACAATTCTAAAAGGCGAAATAAAAAATCTAAAGAATGAAATTATTTTGAATCTGACAAAGGTGATTTTTGTCATGGGATTTTGACATTGAGTATCCCAAGAAGGTCGCGAAGGCCTGCTTAAAAGCCTCTAAAAAGCAAGAAATAATTTTCAAATCACTAGATACCTACGCATATCATTGTAATAAAACACGTCTATAGAAGTCGGGTGGCGGGTGTGTATCAGAAAGTCTAAAGTTAGAATGTCTAAAGTTAAAATGGCGAAGTTCAAAATGTCGAAAATTCAAATTCAAATTATGGTTTAAAATTTCGAAAATCAATGCATAACTTCAAAATAGCAAAATTCAAAGTATCAAACGTATCAAATACGAGTTAAAATATCAATTATCTATCTAAGTTTACAATGATTTATTTGAGTTGGGTTGGATCTTAAAACAAGTCGCCTTCTTTGAGGTTAATTGAGGCTGTGGAGGTAGGTCGTATCGGATGATCAAACAAAGAAGATAATGGTCGATCATTTGTTTATGTACCGATTTAGATTATTCTTTTTTTGTTTGAAAGATATCCTCATATGATTTAGTGATATGATACCATTTTTATTTCATTGTTATTGGACCTTGTTTTTTAAAGATACAGGAAAACCTGAAATACTATCGCTTTCGTTACCATTTTATTTCAGGTTTTCCTGAAAAATACTGAACCGATTTCAAAATTTCAAAAAAATGAGACCAACTTGGGAACAAACCTGATCTAATATAACGTTTGAATTATTTCAATCGGTTCAGCCGTCTTCGAATAATCGGTGGACATGCAAAAAAAACCTCCTCTTTTTTAGAAGTCGGTTAAAAAAAAAATCGGGAAGCAGCTAACATCAGAAACGCCTTGTAGCCTCAACTAAAACGCATATACACCGTTAATTTTTAAGTATATCTAAAAATGAAAATTAAATGGGGATATCAGACCACGTTTCTGAATATTTAGTTTTAAAATATCAAAAAAAAAAATTGATTAATCGGCAAACTCACAAAAATAGCAAGACGCGTGCGTAGATTCATTATTTTAATTATTTACGTAAGTAAACAGCAGGCTTACGCAACAGCACCATCGCGATCGTTTCGTGATCGTCAATTTGACATTACAACGTTAACGACGACCACGGCTTTACAATACATGAGTGTCGTTATTTCTTTATTTCTATCGTTATTTCACATGCTAGTGCCCGTGTGCGTGGTTCTAAAAAATATCATAGTTTCGTTTATGGTTCATGTAGGGTAACCACGTAAGTGGCACTCAGAGTACCTATATTTATTAGTCTTTGAAAATAGGTCCTCGGCAATTTTTCTTTTCGAATAATTTGCATAAAGATCAAAAATGTTCTCCTCTTTGCGTTCAAATATTTATTTCTCACTAAGTATATCGCAATACCTATAAAGTGTTTTTGAGCTAACAAATTACGAAATACTCTACCTATATAATCTGAAAAAATAAGTGTTATAGGTATATAAGTCGTTTTACACATTTTGATTATGTAGGAAAACTTTCCATTCGATACTTCTTATAAAAAATTAATACTTGCTTAAAATTTAGAGTATCGTATCTTTCATAGTCACCCTATATTTTTGACTTACAAGATTACTCTAACTCTATGGTAATGACATAGCCAAGACAAAACACACCATTCACGCAACGACATAAAGAGCTACAACCAAATGGATTGTCGTAAACTTTAATCTTTAAGCCGAAACAATGCAAATATTGTTTTAAATCAAAGGAACCATATTACATTAAATATAGAGACATTGATAAGATTCTGAAAAATGTCGTAGCGTGTATGTCTACTTAAATCTTCGTGGCCTCCTCCGTCATAGACAACATGTGGGAGTGGTCAGTCGCAAGTGCTTACGCAAATGCACAATTTTGACAACGATTTCGTAAAAGATCACGAATTCCACAGATTATAAATACCACTATCCAAAACCTTGTAGTTATCGTCAAAATGTTACCCTTATTGCGTATTTTTCCCTCAATGTATGGTATTCATTCATGACTTGGGGGTTTTTATTAATTAATTAGGGAATTTTGCAGTTCATTTCGTACTTTTCCCTTAAGGTGGCTACCCCACCGAAAATGGCGCCCTCAGAAGTTTTTATTTATTAAGTTATTAGTAGAAAAAGATTTAAATAATGTTTAACGTGGAAGCTTTAGGGCCCATGTTCTAGTATTTTTAGAAGGTATCACTACATTCCCTCATAGTCATTCGCGAAGTAGATAGCAGATATGTAAAAAACGGCCACTTTAAGCAGTTTAAGCAGTTAATTATACCCTCTAAAATTACTAGACTGTGGTGTAGATAATATTATAATACTAATAATAGGCATATTTTGTCACCGTTCGCACTTTTACCAATCGCATATTGCAGAAAGGACCTTAGTCCATTTAAATTTACTTTAGGGAATTAAGTAAAAACTTTTTAATTTTATAATAACAAATTTTGATGGACTGTATTAACCACACACTGTACCTATGTATTATGATTCGGTTCGGCTATGGTTATGGTACGTTTCGTTTAACAAAGTTTGTTTTTATATTTTGTTATAAAAACAAACTTTGTTGGTTTTATAACATTATGTTGACTTATGCCCTTTCTGCAATATGCGATTCTTATTTTAACATTTTAGTGTTCAGAATATCTCAAGCTCTCCTGTAAAATATGTCTGGAATAAGATACAAGTATCTAAGATAATTTGGTTTAGGGCAGCCGAGCTGTCATACCTTTTTTATTTTTAAATTTGAGATTTAGGATTCTCAATGTTTTTATACAATACTAAATAACATACCTAAGTACTATCCCAGCAAATTATACCACACAGATTTGTAATGAAACGTTTTATTCATGTAATACAAAATTAATTGATATAAACTACTTTCTTTCAAAAAATTTCACAATGTACCTCTTCAATACCTTGTTTTGTACTTGTACAAGATTTTTAGTAGGTATACATTTTACAAGAGTTTCTTCTTCGGCGCTATTAAACTCACTTTTTCGTAGGATTATGCGATTTAATTGATAAATTATACGTAGGTATACATTTTACAAGAGTTTCTCCTTCGGCGCTATTAAACTCACTTTTTCGTAGGATTATGCGATTTAATTGATAAATTATACGTAGGTATGCCGCTTGGAGCATAAATCTTTTGCATCTATATTAATTGATACTTTTTTTATTAATTAATTGTTTTTTCCTGTCTCTGCATTTGTAAGCGCTTTAATCACAAATCATTCTCATAAATTTTCGAGCTGAAACAACAAACATATAATTAAAACTTTACTTAAATAATAATTTTCAAAACTTGTTTGAAGCTGACATTTGCACCTGGTTGACACCAAATTGTCACTTTTGCGATGCAAAGACAAAAAGTCTATGTGGTCGTTTGTCGTTATCTTTACTTTGCGAATGTGCCTTTGCATACCAATTTGACAGGCGGTGTCAGTTATCCATAGTGAAATAAAAATTCGCGGTATAAGTTCTTAGTTGCTAGATAGAGCAACGAAAAACGCCGATAGAAAGCTTGACTCGCTGACTATATCTTACACTGTTTTACGATCACGATCACGACGGTCGTCAAATTGTGCTGTTGCGTAAGCCTGCTGAATAGTCTCTTTTGATTACGCTCGTGTAATTCTATGAATGAACTCTAAATCCAATAAAAAAATAAATTTTGGGACATAAACAAACCTTAATATCTTGACCAATTATTAAATATTGAAACTTTTAACTGTACATACTCGATTAGAATAGGGAAGAGATCAAGAGATACGTTCATTTCATTTTTAGATATACTTAAGAATTAACCGTGTATATGTGAAAGTGCTCTAAAATTTTGCCTTAACATCGCCTTTTTTTAAATATAAAAACATGGTGCCTGGTTGCTCTGTATCTTCAAATTATCCGGTCCCTCACAATAGTCCCAGGACGATCGCAAAGATCCTATGTTTCCAACAATACTATTACAACATGTACAACACTGACGTTTGACTTTTCCAGTAGTCGCTTGAATGTTTTAGGAGTTCCAGATAAGATCCTTGAAGGATGTCCCTGTAATGCCTTTTGCTCTATTTTATTTCGTACCTAACTTTTGGACCCGCATGGCGATGGCGGCGCATGTCTATCTACTTTTAAACACAAATAAAGACGGATAAAGTTCAATACATTGTTTGAACGATTTCTCTATTAAATGAAAAGAGATTTTAAATACTCTTAATTATTTGGATTATGTGGAGTTCGGTGGCGCAGTGGTTTAGCGCCTGGCCCAGCGATTGCGGAAGTTAACGTTCGCCAGGGTCGGTCATGGGACGGGTGACCAAAATTTATTATCTCGAGCTCCTCCGTGCTTCGGAAGGCACGTTAAGCCGTTGGTCCCGGCTGCATTTGCAGTCGTTAACACCCACCAATCCGCATTGGGCCCGCGTGGTGGGTTATGGCCCATCCTCCTTACCACCCATAAGGAAGGCCTGTGCCCCAGCAGTGGGGACATCAAAAATTGCTGATGGACAAATAAATCTTCTGAGGTACAAATCTATTGTTTTTTTATTTATTTATTAAGGACTACCAACACAATAAACGCTATAATAATTAAAAGTTGTATTTAAATATTAACGTTTTAGCTTTTATACTGAGTAGAGGCCTAATTGGTACCTATTTAAATTATTTTTTGTTTTTTAACTTTCATTTAATAATTGTACCAAATAAACATTTTACCATTGAAAATAGTTATGAGATGCAAATCGCCTGAGACGTATTTTTGGCCATATCTCCGAGGATTTTTGGAGGATCGAAAAGGAAATAGTACCGAAAGTTGAGAAATTTATCTACGGGTATTTTTTTTTTAATTTTTCAAAATTCGGGTTTTTTGGGGGTGTTCGTTTTCTTCATGTAGGTGGTCCCTTTAGATTTGAAATTGTAGAAAAAAGTGATGTAGCTTCTATGATTATTGACCGATCGTCATGGTAATAGTGTTAAAAGTTGCAGAAGCAGACGAGAAGTGCATTCGTTGGAATTTTGAAAATCGGTTAATAATATTTCGGCCGCGTCGAGGCAGTCAGCGGGCGCTTCAGCGGACTCGGCTTCGCCTCGTGTCACAATCGTAAAAACAAATAGGTACTATCTAGGTAACTTTAAAATTATAATAGGATTTTGCATTTGATTCGATTTTGGTTTTTCGAAAATTTTTGTATTCAATTTCAATGCTCCGATACTGCAAAATCTGTGACTATTTTCTTTTCTTCTTTTCTTCAAGTTTTTATTTAATAACAGGGGTTAAAGTATGAAATTGCCGATATTTTACTTACACACAGAGACTCTCATATCTTCTATGATGTTAAAGATGCTTTGGTTACTTGTTATTATTTCGAATTATGATCACAACGGCCCACTATCAGCATAAAAATATTCCTGTCTTTTTTTCCTAAACGTTAAAAAAGTGTCTTTTTTTCGTTAGCAGAAATTACCACTGAATTCCTTAAGGCTGCGAGTGTTTAAACATTTGTGCATAAAAGTTCTAACATTAGTGTTCATGGTTGTTAAATAAGTTAATAAGTGCATTTTCCATACAAACTTTAGTATAGAAAATGCAAATTCTTTAAAATTCTCCGTACAAAACGGCAATTTTGGGTCCAGTACTTGGTTTCGAATGACGCTGTAGCGACACACGTTGTGGCGAAAAATGTCAGTATGGTACGCTGGAGCGAAAAATCATTGGAGCGAAACCCACTCGGTCGAATGACACGACAGCGACGAAATTTTTCCGTAACAAGAAACCAATGGTCGCAAATACGTATTTGTTCTCATTTTTTTGCCTACTCAAAATATAACCTTTTGTTTTGTTGATTAGAACAAGTGAGAATTGAACTTTGTGTTTTATTTTCAACATTTTGAGTTTCAAAATAGCATACAATTATATTTCGCCACAAAGTTCTTCGCTGTCGTGTCATTCGACCGAGTGGGTTTCGCTCCAATGACTTTTCGCTCCAGCGTACCACACTGACATTTTTTCGCCACAACGTGTGTCGCTACAGCGTCATTCGAAACCAACATACTCGTACATATTCCCAAACAAAAACAAAGAAAAAAGTTTGAGGTGATGTTATTTTATTACCTCACTTATCTTTATGTGGGTTCCAAGTTACATGTTTTCCGTTTTTAAATACTGCTAGCGGCATCTATACATAGAGCATGTCAAACTGGATCCGTACTTATGCACTGGCGAGTTTTCATAGTGGAAAAAATTCAAATCTAAGCATGCTTGTGAGGGTTGCTCGAAACTTAGACAATTTCTTCTCCTCTCGGCAGATGTCAGTCACTAGTAAATTTAACAAAATACTGAAAGAAAATAAATCCCTTAATTCCACATAGGACGCAAAAATAATACTTATACCATGGGACCATAATATACAACGTGATTTTCAAAGTGTTATACAATTGTAATTTTCATAGTTATTTCGTTGTAATGATTTTTTCTCGATTGGCGGTAGTGGACGCGCGATGCACCCTTAAAAATTTTAGGACATAAACAAACCTCAATATCTTGCCCAATTATTAAATATTGAAACTTTTAACTGTACATACTCGATGAGAATAGGGAAGAGATACATTTAATTTATTTTTATAAATACTTACTTAAAACCGTGTACTTAGCTGGCAATATCGATTAAAAATAAAGTTAGTTATAAAACAAAGATATTTTTATCTATAATTATTTAATTTGACATCTATGACGGGGCTGGGTGTTACTATATATAAATATATGTAAATCGTATATAGTATTATATTATCTGTGGTCTTACTAAGTTGTATAGCACCTAGCACCCATATTACAAGCTTTGCTTAGTTTGGGGCTAGATGGCGCTGTGCGAAATTGTCCAAGTATTAATTTATTTATTTATTATATACTCGGGACCTATTTTCCTTTCTGTACCCCTGACAACGGTTATGCGAAACTTCCCTGACCGACCCGGCCGTGGTCACACCGTTTTACCACACCAGTGTGACTACGGGGATTTTTTTACCCGTAGTCACACCGCGTGAAGGCATAACAAACCAACATACAAACAAACAAACGGACTTTCGCATTTATAATGTTAGTACTTACTAAATAAACTTAAATATCAAAGTCCAGCTACTCAGGTGGGTCTTGAACCCTTTGGAAATCCAGAATAGAGCATTCCAGTGCAATTCAAATTAAATAAATTACATTTGTGAATGCAAAAATCAAAATAATGCAGCATAGGTACGTAAATATATCGGCAAACAAGTTATTATTAAATAAGTAGGTAATTAAAACACCAACTGATTACACTATTATATTTATAAGAGTTTGATTACACAGATCAAGAAATGATTATGAAATACACTTAATCGATATGTTTGATTTACGGCAGTAAGTTATGTGAAATATCATAATAGTCCTAGATTAAAATTTTGGTTTAATTAGCAGTAATGTACAAATATTGTTTTGGTATTTTAAATTATCAGCTTTATATTAATGCTCTTACCTACCTACACCTATTTAAATATGTAAATTTATACCTATTGTAAAAAAAACTATAATTATTCTAAATGTATCTCATAAAAATATAATAACATATTAAGTGCATTGTTATACAGTAAGAACCTACTTCTTTCTAATTTTTAGTTTATTTGGCACTTGAGGGTCTAAAAAGGCAAGATTGTATGGTCAATTTCTAAATGAAATTAGAAATATGAAAAATCTGAAATTCATTTTATATTCTAACCATGTTTCGGATTGTTTTTGTTTGAGTTATGTTCGATTCACTCAATTATTTTAGGATTTGAGAAATGAAAAATATTTTTAAGTATACAATCTTGCGTTTTTAGACCCGGTCGCTGCGATCACTGCCCTTAGTGTTGTAGTTTATAAATTGTATAATGCGTGAGGTGTCTAAAAAGCCGTATTTGAATAAAATGTCACATTGACAAAAGTACTCCGTACCGCGTAACCATGAATCATACTATATGTACTTTTCTAAATCACTATATTGATTTAGATAAATATAAATCGTTACATCGACGAATCTAGCGTGTATCTAAATAACTTTTACATTTATTCACTTACGTATATGTATATCTACTAAAAATTAACTATGTTTTATATTTAATAATAAACATTCTACTTGCATACTTACTAATAACCTAGATTTACAACATTAGAGAATACATATTTTGATATTTGGATGCATAACATAATATCATATAAAACAATAATTACTAATTTTCATTAAAAATAATATTTTACTTAGTATTTATTACCTTGCATTTTTTTAAACCTGTTTTATAATACTAACTAAATCTTAAATCTTTTTTTACTTTTTAACCTGTTTGGCTAATGCAACTTAAGTTACATAAACAATTGCAGAACAATTAAAACATATCATCATTAGGTACAAATTTAATACTCACTTAAATGCAAGCTTTTTTATCTAACCAATAAATAATATTGAAAAACTTATGAAATATAAAAATGAGGCTTTTTCCTTTTTTTATTCTTTAGTAACAATCATTCATAACCTTATTGAAGTACATATACATACACAAAAAAACAAATAGTTACTACAGTTTACACTATAATATGTAGTGTAGAGTTAAACATTTTCGGCATCAATTATTGTTCCATTATTATAGTTTATCTCCACTTTAAATAAATTTCCACAAATCAAAACAAGTCTACATTGGTGTTGATTCGGTTAGCACGACTTAACTAAATTGACAGGACTAAACTTAATTTTAGCATTCTGTTCTTGTCTTTTCGATACTGAAAGAAAAGGATGAAAACTAAATTTAGTTTAGTCCTGTCAATTTAGTTAAGTCGTTGCCACCCGAATCGACACCATTAACCGATAGGACCAGAATTTACTGAAAAAAATAGTTTAAGAAACTAAATTGAATCTTAGAACACTATAATTTGTAATTTACAACTACCGAACAAAAGACAAGACTGTTTCAGAAGACCAACTCTGAAAATTTAAGTACGATAATCGGACGACGTTTATTCCGTTTCGAGCTTTGCGCTTTGGTACAATATCCAAAATAATATTTTGGCCGTACCTATTCGAAAACGCGCTACCGTCTGACTCTTGCTACAGTCACTGGTTTAGTTGCGCTAGAAATTTCTTGGTCACAGAATGGGTCTGTGTCGTTGGTGCTACAGTACAGAATAATGCTAGTTTGGCCTGAGATTGTCTGTAAAAATGACAATGTGTGCGAGCGCGGAAGGGCGCGATCACTGTATGTATAATAATATTAATAAATAATACACTTCGCAGTCCCACGTTGGCCTAAGACTACGTCACGATTAATTACTTGATTGGTAGTTTGAGAAAGCTTCGCATCATTAATTGTTAGGTTGTGACGTATTCATAGGTCAATCACGTGTCCCAGCTGCCATGGCCTTGAGCACAAAATACAAAGTCTGTGTATTCTCGACAGAAGCGCCGCTCTGACCGTATCGAAAACTAATGATTTCGCTAAGAACTCCATTCTTGAAAACTGCGACAGTACTGAATATAACCTACTCGTAGGTTGGCTTGAGACGGAGAAGTCACAATGTCTTCGCTTCCGAGCGGCTATTCTGACTAGTTTATATTTTGTGGCATTAGCCTTGGTATATTACGAGGCAAACATCTTGACACTTTTTCGACGGAGTGGGGATAAGTTCGCGGATGTGCACTTGCAAGCGACCAATAGCGCGCGCCCCTCTCTCGCCGTCCGCGTACCTCACCGCTACGCATACCCAAAATACGCGTTCTGCGCAATCCCCACCCGATTTCAAGGTGTTTGCCTCGTACTGTATAATGTTTGGTGTAACGTTGGTCTTCACTTTGCACGTGACAGTTCAAAGTTGGTACAAATCCACCCCGTTGGTAGGTTGCTTGGTGATGGACGATCGGCGTACGTTGACGCCGCCGCCCTTTTCCGCGGATCAGACATGAGTGAAATTAGCGTGGACAGCATCTTCCTGGGAGATCTGGGTGTTGGCCGTGAAATACTGAACATCATAAACATAAAATTAAACAAGCAAAGTCATTATAAAATGTTAGAGGATGTAGGTATTATAGTAACAAATAAACACTTTTCTATTCTATCGTTGGATTTGCCACAGAACATACAAAACAGGATTATACATAAAAAGAGAGAGAAATAAGAATCTACCCCCAGTAAGAGATAGGCCCCTTAAAAAATATATTGCCTAGACATTAACAGCTGTTACTTATATGAAGGGAAATTGCAACTGCTATTGCTGCAATGGCAAACTGGAGTCTAAAAAAGGCAAAATTTCGCACCTCTAGAATTACAATGACTTAACTGCACACTACATGGTTTCGAGAAAAACGCGTTTGAAACTTTTTGTTTACTCTTTTCTCCTTTTATTAGAATGTTTTTTTTTATTTAATTGTAACATAAAATTCTTCTTGGTTATATTTACTTTCATATTGACTCAATGTTTTGCTTTAGTACTTTGTAGTTTTATTGATAGGTAATTAAAAATGGCACTTTTTATCTTACATACCAAATTAACAAAATTATATTCAAATAAATAACACAAAAACAATGACTTAATTATAACAAGCGTCATTGTTCCTTGAAATATTTTGAGAAATCCTTGTAGTCCTAGTTGAAAGAACGACACAAAGTAAAGTAAAGTAATTTTTCTCACTTATGCTCTGAAATCTTATCATTCCATTTGAAAAAGGAATGCGGGGCGTTCCACATTTCCGAGGGGGTCTGGTTCATCACATTCTAAATTTAAAATTCAGGCAAGGAATGAATTTCAATACTTACTTCCCGCACCAGCACCAGTGCGGGAAGTAAGTACAGTGCGAAGATGATCTGGGTGGTCTGCGGCAACTTCTTTTTTTTGTTTTAGCCGTTCACAAAAACAAAAGCAAAGGCACATTTGCACCATACAGCCATAACTTTAGTTCCTTTTTTCTGGCACGCAAGCCAACGACAAGACAGTTAATATTATAAAGGTAAAATTATTTAATAGGTACTATAATAACGATACAATAAAAAAAATGGTGCGCACAGAGTATATTACTATAAGAATAAATAAATATTATATTGTATTGTACCAGATTTATCAGAGACAAATCCTCTAAGTAATCTTGAATTATGTACAGCGCCATCTACCGCCGAGAAGCGAAATGAGATGGGTTTTTGCTTCTCGGCGGTAGATGGCGCTGCACGTAATTCAAGATTACTCAGAGGATTTGTCTATGATAAATCTCATTTTGCTTTTCGGCGCTTCGAGCGATTAAACTGCTGGAATGCACCCAAAAAAAAACTGACGGGAATTAAATTTAATTAAGTTTCAATTGAAAAGTTTTTTATTTCCTCGCATTTCTTGAGAAAAGCACTATACAAGCCTTGTTCTGGAAGCTACTTGCATTGCCTCGAATGATTAAAGCCCTCGCCTACGGCTCGGGCTTCAAACCATCCTCGACAATGCAATCGCTAGCTTCCCGTTCACGGCTGTAATGTACTATTTTTCCTTCAATTTTTGTAAACAAAAAATGGCCTAATTACCTTAGCGTCGTTGTGAGGCAACTAACTTTACCACTTTCCGCGAGCAACTGACCAATGAGGCGTTGTTTTCTTATAATTACGCTCAATTTAGACTTTGAAACTACTGCCATCTAGCTGTATTTACGAGAATTACTAAAGAGTCAATATTGCTTACGTTAGTTTGTTATTTTTTAGGCGTTTGGTGTACTCAAGTCAGTTTCACATTTTTTTGCACTTGCGTCATTTAATTCTAAAGGTGTTATTTTATTTGAAAATATTATCGATTTGTAAAAGGAATCCTTGGTCCTAATAATAGTGAAATGAAGTTATAAAATATCTACAAGAAGTCTCATATTGGAATAATAGATATTAATTTGCGATTTTTATTTTCATTTTAATTTAATGATTTATATAAAATAATTAAAAGATTTGGGAAACATACAACGATAACGTGAACGATATAAATAACATACAATCTTGCCTTTTTAAACCCCTGATATTTTAACAGACCTATCTTTTACTGAGGATTTGTAATTGTGATTAATGGCTAAAAAGGTATCAGTATCGAAATCAACTCTGAATAATTCTAGTCACATAACACAACAAGGATGTGTCTGGATCAACGCACAGTCCACACTCAAGGAGCATACCAAACTTACGTCCTATTTTATTAGATCTTCCGTTGAAAGTGTCCCAAAACGTTTCTCCCGAGAAGAAAGTCATTAGACTAAAGGAAATAAAACTGTTAATTGTTGCGAGCAAATTTTGAAACATAGTTCATAAAAATACCAATAATACTTAAAAAAAATTGTTAAGATTCTGTGGGATTCTCACAAAGTTCTACTATTATACGTTCCGGGTACTTTCTAATTTCAAAATCTCTCGCAATCGCTTTCAGGATGTGATACATCGATACTTCTTTTTGGCACAAATAAAAACTTACCAAAGAAATGTAGCAATGTGTCACATCCATCTGTCGAATGAAAGCGATTGCGATAGGTTTTTAAATTAGACAATAATAGGTAATACCCATGTATAAGTATGGTATAATTTTTTTTTGGTCTAATCAATTAAAATCATGATTTCGCGATGTGCAATATACATCTACTAACATTATACTCGTACTACATACATAAATAGCTAGAGCTAAAACGATATACATATTACATAATAAACATTGCCGTGTCTTGAGCGGCTGTTATTTTCACACTACTAAGGCTCAGTTGCACCAGCTTACTTTAACAATATAACAAGCTTCTTAAAGTACCGGTTGTTTAATAATATCATTAAACATTAATATTTGTAAGTTTCTATACGGCCACACTAATGCCTTTGTTCTGGCAACATATAATTTTTTGTCTCTCTCTAAAATTGATGGTGATAACCGTGAGTGCTTCTGTAACATCTTATGTAATTAATGTCGAAATAAAAGGCATTTTTAAAGTTCGACCGCATTTTATTGTACATGCGGTTTGTGATCCTTCGAGCCGGATGCGAAGGAAGCTTGACTGCCTGTATCAAGAAGTTTATAGATGAGTACGTATCGCTGGGGCATGCCAAAGCAGTGGACATTGGTGAGTACGACGTCCAAAATGGACCAGTATACTTTTTAGCTCATCATGCTGTATTAAATGATAAAAGCCCTACAACAAAATTGCGTGTAGTCTTCGATGGTGGTATGAAATCCTTAGAGGGAAAGTCATTAAATGACCTTATGTTGAACGGCCCAGTCGTACAGAGTGAACTTTTTGATATTCTTCTTTTGTGGAGAACCTTTATGTATACATTAACATGTGATATCACTAAGATGTTTCGTTGCATTAACATAAATCCATCACAAACTTGTTTACAAAACATTCTCTGGCGTGATGACCCAAATAAGGGACTTAGCTGTTTACAATTACAAACAGTCACATATGGCTTAAGGGCTTCCACCTTCTTGGCCACTCGTTGCTTGATAGAGCTGGCTCTTCGCTATAGGGAGCGGTTTCCACTTGCCTCACAGGCGATGCTATCAAGTACTTATACAGATGACATAATTTGTGGAGCCGACAAGAAGGAGCAATTAGAACAGTTAAAATATGAACTAATCAACTTGCTCCTTCTTGGTGGTTTCTCACTGCACAAGTGGGCATCAAACTATATGCCCGTTCTTGACGACTTTCCTGATAGTAAAAAATACTTTGAAAACCTTGATATTGACGGAGGGGATAAAATAGTAAAAACTTTAGGTTTGCAATGTGATGTGTTAAGGGATCAACTGATTTTCAAGGGCCCAGATACAGATATTTATGAAATTAATACTAAAAGAAAAATATTAAGCTATATAGGTAAGATTTTTGATCCATTAGGTCTCATCGGTCCAATAATAGTCATTGCTTAGTTGTTTATGCAAACTTTGTGGTCTATAAATATAAACTGGGACACTATATTGACCCAAGACCATTTAAAGATTTGGCAAAATTTTTTAATTGATTTAAAGGAAATGGACACTATAACCATTCCAAGGGGAGTTAGTTCAAATGTAATAGTATCTGTTGAACTAGTGGGGTATGCGGATGCCTCTATAAAGGCATTAGGATGCTGTTTATATTTAAGAATCCATAATTCTGATGGAACAGTGTCTAATAGCTTGCTATGCTCTAAATCAAAAGTGGCTCCTCTTAAAAAGTCTGTAACGGTACCACGTTTGGAATTAAATAGTGCTTTAATTTTGTCACAGGTCGCAGATAGAGTATACAATTTTTATAAACAAAAATTCAAGAATTTAAAGGTTTGGCTCTATAGTGACTCTCAGATTGTCTTGGCATGGATAGCATCTGGTAATGTCAAATTAAATTCATATGTTTCAAGTAGAGTTCAGCAGATAAATAACCTAACTAAAGAATTTGTTTGGACACATGTTAATACAAAAAGCAATCCTGCTGACTTGTTATCAAGAGGCTGTCCTCCTCAAAAGTTAAAATGTAATCAACTATGGTGGCATGGCCCCCCCTGAGTTATCTGATCCAGAATTTAAACACTCGGTAGCTGATATTAAACAGCCTCTGCTTGTGCCTAGTGACAGTGAGGAAGCCGATTTATTTTGTGGTGTAGCGAAATGTGACATTAGTGAAGACACTACTGAAAACTTTGCAATTAAACTTATTAAGAAATTCTCTAATATCATTAGGCTTCAAAGAGTTGTAGCTTACATGTTGCGTTTTTACAATAACTCTAAAGCAACAAATATGAAAATCTTTGGTTCATTAACACCAGTTGAGCTCAATAATGCCATGACTATACTTATAAAAGGTGTTCAAAGATTTCATTTTCAAATAGAATCTATTAATAAAGGTTCTATAATTAAAACAAATTTGTCTAATCTTCATCCGTTTATAGATAAATATGGTATCCATCGTGTTGGAGGTCGCCTTCAAAATGCTGAAAACATTTCCTATGAAAAAATTAATCCAATAATACTGCCGAAGGCATCTCACTTTACATATATAATTATACATAAGGAGCATCTGCGCCTCCTCCATGCTGGTGCTAAATTAGATCTTAGCTCCCTATCGCAAAGATTTTGGCTTATTAGTGGCATACGGGAAGCCAAAAAAGTGGTCAACAAAAGAATTAAATGTGCTAAACTTAAAGCTACTGCTTCTATGCAACTTATGAGTTCTTTACCTCTAGATAGAATATCTCCAACAAGGCCATTTGAAGTGACAGGAATCGACTACTGCGGTTCGTTCAACGTAAAGGTATCAAGAATTAGAAAACCTATTATTACCAAGGGCTACATTGCAATTTTTGTTTGTTTTTCAACAAAGGCAATACACATGGAGCTTGTCAGCGACCTAACCACTGACGCTTTTTTGGCATGCCTCAAGCGGTTCTTCTCAAGGAGGGGAATGCCTATTAGAATTTATTGTGATAATGCCAAAACATTTAAAGGGGCACAGAATGAATTAAATAAGCTTTATGAATTGGTTTCATCTCAGTCTCATGTAGACGATGTGGAAAACTATTGTGCTTCTAATTATGTACAATTTAAATTTATACCTGCATACTCACCTGAGTTTGGGGGCTTATGGGAAGCAGGGGTCAAGAGTTTTAAATACCACTTTAAAAGGATAGTTGGGAACATCACATTAACATTTGAAGGTCTATATACAGTTGTTACAGAAATTGAAGCGATATTAAATTCCAGACCTCTGCTCCCCATAAGCTCAGATATTTCCAGTTATGACTATCTTACGCCGGGGCACTTCCTCATAGGCACCCCTATGATAAGTTACCCGGAAGTTGATCTTTCAAATAAATATATTGACAGATTAAAGTTTTGGCAAATGTTGTCCAAAATCAAACAAGATTTGTGGAAAGTCTGGTCAAGGGATTATCTTACGCAGTTACAAAGTAGAACGAAATGGAAACAGTCACATCCTAATTTAAAAGAAGGTGATTTAGTAATTGTTCGCTGTGATAATTCTGCACCTTTAAACTGGCCTATGGCGAGGATTGTTAAGACCATCCCTGGTCCAGATGGAAGGGTTAGGGTAGCTGAAATAAAAATGTCTAATAATAAAAAATATGTAAGATCTTTCAGAAAATTGTGTCCATTGCCACTTTAAATGGCTATGTACTAAGCCACCCGTCTGGATTAATGTGTTTTATTTTATTAAAGTATTAAGTTCCTACCTACTTAAAATATTGTAGATGTGTATCTACATTCTCTTGTATGCTCGGTGTATGTGTACTTTAACAATATAAGAAAATTATTACTTATAACTTTAGCGACTAAAGCAACGCTGAAAAAATAATTTGTTCACTTTAGTAATCTATTATAGTTATGTTTAAATATTAAAACTGTGTAACCTGGCCTGGCCCAACTATGTTTAATATTATTTATTTATTTATATATTTATATATATACATAATTATGTATATATATAAATAAAATCCCGTATAATTATACGGGATAGGCCCAATTACATAATTATGTGGTGGTTAATAATATCATTAAACATTAATATTTGTAATTTTCTATACGGCCACACTAGTGCCTTTGTTCTGGCAACATATAATTTTGTGTACTTTAACAATATAAGAAAATTATTACTTATAACTTTAGCGACTAAAGCAACGCTGAAAAAATAATTTTGTTCACTTTAGTAATCTATTATAGTTATGTTTAAATATTAAAACTGTGTAACCTGGCCTGGCCCAACTATGTTTAATATTATTTATTTATTTATATATATACATAATTATTATACTATATATCGATGGTATAGCTCACAGATGTGGTATGTGCAATAAAGTAACTTTTACACAATAGCGTTTTTAAAGTTTGGATGTCTGGTACATTTAAGCGTTAATAGTCATAGCTGCTATATTTAGGTGTATCTGTAAACTAGTTCATTGGCTAACATAATATATGTAACTAGAGTAATTAAAGTAAAATTTGAATGATTAAGTTTGAATTAATTACCTATGGGTGTACACTTACCACTTCTGTGTATTTCTTTATTGTACATACCACATTTGACTGCTTTTGATAGTAGGTTTTTTACAGTGAAAAAAAAAACTTTTTATAATTTATAAACTCAATAAGATTATACAATTAACAAAAACAAATCAATTTTCATTCTTGTTCTCAGAAGCCTCCAATAAAATTATTTAAGTACAAAAACAAATCAATTTTCATTCTTCTTCTTCAGAATCCACTTCTCTCAATATGCGGGAACTTGAAGGTAGGGAACGATAGAAATGTTCATAATCCCGTGGGATTACTTGGGCCTCAAGCAGTGACAGTAAATCTTTCTTTTTCGCTTCCGAGATAGGCAAGGTGTTATTGTATGCCTTTTTCAAAATAACTTTCTGCCAATCCACTGCCTGTAAGTTAAAATAATAAATACAAATCATTATATTAGCAGAGAAGGTAAAAAACTTAAAAAATATCCTTTACACCTTAGCATTCCTTTTTTGGTTAATATTAATTTCCATGAAATTCTCTTCATCGAGGTCATACTTGTACATAATAACATTGGGCTTAAGTTTGGTAAATCGCAGCCATTTAATTTTCAGCCAATTCACCGTGTCTTTGTCAGTATTTTTTGTAGTATTTTGAACTACTTGCTTAGTCAATAATTTAAAATCATAAAAGTCACTGTTAGTCAAAGTATTTACAATATATGGCTTAGGATTTATTCTAGCAGCAGAAATCAGCAAGGCCCATTCCCGTGTGGTATAAATTTTTTTGTGTTTTCTAGCCCTTTCAATTGTGGCATGCATGGCATCTGCCTCCAAGTAAGAATGACCAGATTCCATGTACTTGAGATCTATTGTCTCCAGGTGGCTCATATTATTCACAGCATATAGCATTGCAGCACAGATATGTTTATTCCTGTTTTGGCCTCCACATGTGTCAGAGAAAGAAGAAACATGAGTCACGGTGTCAGGCAATGACTCCAAATATTTAAAAACACAGGTAGCTATTTCATTGCTGCCTTTCTGAGCATTACACTCGTCCCATATGTAGCAGTAACCATCTCTGGAATGGTTTTCATATATTGTGAAATTATATGCATTCAATTTCCTCTTGTAATAAATAGCAGAGTCACCTGCAAATGGGAGAGTCAATATGCTTTGCAAGTCAAATGAAACCGATCTGAATGTCTTACCATGATTCTCTTCTGCCTTACTTTTGTCACTTTGTTTCATTTTCATTGATGCATTTTCTCTGGCTTTATGTGCTGTCCACTCATCCTTTAAGGGATCTTTATTTGATGATGCATTATATGCATTACATTTTGTACATTGATCCTTTTTTGGTTGATAAAAACTTAATGCTGGATCATATGAATGAAAAATATTCTTATAAACATAATAGGACACTGGTTGCACTTCTTTCAATTGTTCTTTATACAAACGATACATAATGCTAATATTTAAATCAGAGGCCAAATAAAATTTCTTGCTGTCACGCCTGCAGTAGTGGGATTCCATCCGTGGAAATGAGTCGATGTGAGATTTAACAGCTGCAATACCGGTCGCTGATGTAGCATTGACTGGTTTCTTATTAGCTCTCATGTCATGACTCGAATAATTGCAAGTACTTGACACTATCAAATTGTCTACTATCCGGTGACTAATCGATAATGTGTCACATAAAAACTTCATACAAACTCTTATTAATGCTCCTCCTTGTGTCCTCAAATGATATCGTTTTGACAGTTGCTTAGGGTTTTTAGCATTTGGTCTCCGTCGAACAACATCACCAACTGTAATTAATGATGATAAAAATTGCTTTTGTTTGGTGGTATCACTCAAAGCATAATATTCTTCAAATATTTCTTTTCTCAAATCTTCATTAAAGTGTTCATTGCATTTGTATCTGAAATAATAAAAAATAACATAAATAAATATAACATAGTTATCTAAGTAATTTAATAAAACTATAACACTAAGTTTTTAAACTTACCGGCATTTGCTACAGTCAGTGTTCTTTACAGATTTTTTTGCAACTATTTTGCCTGATCGATTCACGTACTCCTGCCGTCTAATACGACTCATCTTTACTTTATTTCTTCTCCAGTTTTCTGGTTGAGCTATTCTATTTCTTTTTCTTTTGATTATTGGAGCAGTCTCGTTATTAGTATCATGATTTCCTAAAATATGAGTAAAAAAATATTTATTAGATGTAAGAAATTGTAGTTAAAGCGAGCAATGTAAATTAAGAATAATATTAAAACTTGAATTGTCAAAACTGTAATTTTAATAGAGTCATAGTTTCCTACCAATAATATTATGGAGTCTCTCTTCAGTAAGCAGTGACTCAGAGTCACTGCTTTCTGGGTTGTCATCTGGATGATAACTGGAAGAAGTATCACTTGAAAAGTCCAAAGTTTCATTTGTTGCGATTGAGTTTGGTGTGGTGTGGCCTGGATTTATTGTATCAACAGGTAAATCTGAAATAGCATGCATTGCATTAGGTGATGATTTGAAAAAGTGCCATATTGTTACATTCTCAAGCCTCAAGACTCATAAATTGTTGAGATTGGTATTGCATCCGTAGGATGTTGCACTGTTTTATGAGGCAATACTTATTTGATATGATTTAAAAGTAATAAATATTGCAGTAGCATGGTAAAAATAGAGAACAATAAGAAACAAACTATTTGAAGGTTATTGTATGGTAATTCATTTAGATATTTACCTGTCTCATCCAAAGTTTCATTTGTTGTGATTGAGTTTGGCGTGGTGTGGCCTGGATTTATTGTATCAACAGGTAAATCTGAAATAGTATGCATTGCATTAGGTGATGATTTGAAAAAGTGTCATATTGTGTACATTCTGGAGCCTCAGACCAATGATATTAAATGTAAAGATAGGTTATGCGCCAACATCATTGCTATTTAAAACAGCGTAAAGGTACTATAGATACACACATTGGCCGCTGCATGCGCATTGGCTGCCAATTGACAGCGCGTCAGCTGTCTCCTTCACTCCCACACGCAAAGCAGACAGCTCGCTCTTTGTACAATATGGCCGAATAAAGTAATAGAAAACTTTTTAATAAATACAGTACTTACGTGTGAAATAAAGCATTTTTCCGATCTCTGACTGTTGCTGTATAATTTGTACATCGTCTAAAGACGCAAGTAGACATTTTTTTTATGGTATTTCACAATTTTATTGCGTCTGATTGACGAGAGCCGCGTGTGTTACCGTGTCGCGAGACTGTGCCTGACTAATTGAAAGTCGGGCAATTACCTGACTTTCGTCTTGCCATTGTGAATCGCGGGTAACCTATCTTTACATTTAATATCATTGCCTCAGACTCATAAATTGTTGTGATTGGTATTGCATCCGTAGGATGTTGCACTGTTTTATGAGGCAATACTTCATTGTTATGATCCAAAAAGTAATAAATATTGCAGTACCATGGTAAAAATAGAGAACAATAATGAACATAATTATTTGAAGGTTAACGGTAATTCATTTAGATATTTACCTGTCTCCGATTGCTCACAGGCAAGGTTCACTAATAAACGTCCCCGGCTGAACATAATTATATCACTATTACACACTTTTCTTTAAAATAAATCACACAGGAACACAAAACCAATTAACCGCCTCTCCAAAGCACTCCAAAGTGACGACCACAGTGACAAGTGAAATTTGACAGAACGTCTGGGTTGCCAGTTTAGGTGTCAAAATATGCAAAGTGCCACATACCACATTTGTACAATTAAGTTGTGAATTGCTTGTGAAAGCCGAATGAGGTAAGGGCACATGCAACAATTGACTGCTACAACATTTTAATTTGTAGTGAATTTATCACACTTGGTACATTAGTAGATCATAACCGGGCCAACATACGCTCACCACATTTGTGCACAATAAAATATAAGTTACAAGAGCAAACTCTGTGTACTTAACTCAATTTTCAATAAAAACGTACTTACCACATCTGTGAGCTATACCATCGATATAGCTCGATTACCACTGACTGACTGATTGACATGATTGTTCTCCCAGAAGGAGGTAGAAAAGGGTATAGTGATGTTTGGGAAAAATGTGCAGAATCTCAATCGAACTGGGGGAAAATTATGACATTTGGGAAAAACAAGATGGCGGCTGTGGCGAAGTTTGTAACTTTTTTGTTTTCCAACCGATTTTGCTCAAACTTACAAGAGTGGTAAAACTTGACATTTAAAATTTAGAAAATTATTAAAAGAACACAAAAACAAAATGGCGGCCGCGCCGGAGAGTTTTGAAAAAAACGGTTTTTGGACCCCAAACCGCGGGGCCACAGCTCTAAAGTGTTTTTTAGTTTGAGAATATTTTTTTTACCGTTTCACCACAATTACCCTCAATTTTTACCAATCGGGGAAACTTTTTAAAAATTCAAGATGGCGCCTGTTGTAGATGCCATTTTGTTTGAGGTACGAAAACACGCCATTTTTAAAGTCAATTTTCTTCCAGATGGCAACACTGGAGCGATTTGAGGTTCAAAGAACGGCTGTAGGTATAGCTACAATGTATTGATTGGTAGAATATTTTTACCCCATTTCGGGGTAACTTTTGAGATTTACCCCAAAATGCAAAAAAGTGAAATAACCACTTTTTGGAAATTCCGAGTATAAGGGTTCGTGTGCAGTCTGTATACAAGTGACGTTTTGGTATTTTGGTTGACAACGTCTGGCAACCCTGAAACCTGCAGAGGAAAAAGACATTTTCGAGATGCCCTTTTTTCAAGTCCTATTGCGGCGGCTGGGTGCGAGTGAGATAGAAAATCGAAACGTCATTGCACGCAGTATATGCTGCTTAATATAGGAAAAATATGAACAATTGAAAAATCAATATGGCGGACGCAGTGGCGGCCATTTTGTAAATTTTATAATTTTTTTAAATATTTTAAGGCTATTTTGAGGCAGTTTACGACACTTGAGAAAGTTGCCATGTATTGACGAATTATGCAACACATCAAGTAGTAGTGCCCTGTAAAAAAAAATTACCCATTTTCAGGGTACTTTTTGAGATTTACCCCAAAAATGTGAAAAATAGAAATAGCGGCATTTTTAAATAATTTTTATCAAAAACCATTAGATTTTGCCAATACTAATGACATTTGACTATTTTTACATCGAAAAGATGGCAACACTGGAATTCAAAGTGAGGTAATTTCCAGGTAAAGCCACATTTTTATTACCAAAAAGGAGTAATTTTAGATGGGTACAATGTAGAGAAAAAGTATTGAGAATTTAGAAACCTATCAGAAAAAAAATAAAACTGGAGGACCAGGTCAAGATCCTCATGACGGGGTACTGCCCGCCAAAATGGTACTACATAGGTATATGGTGCTCAAACTAAAGTTGTATAGGACTCTAAGCAGATCCTGAAGCGCGAAAAAAAAATTCAAAATGGCGGAAAAACAAAATGGCCGCCATACAGAATTACAGAAAACCCAGCATATAGTCGATTTTCTTCCAGATGAAAACACTGGAGCGTTTTGAGGTTCATAGAACGGCTGTAGGTATTGATTGGTAGAATATTTTTACCCCATTTCAGGGTAACTTTTGAGATTTACCCCAAAATGCAAAAAAAAAAAAAAAACCACTTGTTGCCTGCATGTATTGACGAATTATGCAATATATCAAGTAGTAGTGCCCTGTAAAAAAAAAATACCCATTTTCAGGGTACTTTTCGAGATTTACCCCAAAAATGTGAAAAATAGAAATAGCGGTATTTTAAAATATTTTTTATCAAAAACCATTAGATTTTGCCAATACTAATGTCATTTGTCTATTTTTACATCGAAAAGATGGCAACACTGAAATTGAAAGTAGGTTTATTTTTCAAGTAGGTACCTTACATTTTTAATACTAAAAAGGAGCATTTGTAGATGGGTACAGTGTAGAGAAAAAGTATTTAAAATTTAGAAAACTATTAGACAAAAATTAAAAGTGGAGGTTCAGGTCAAGATCCTCATGACGGAGTACTGCCCGCCAAAATGGTACTACATAGGTAGATGGTGCTCAAACTAAAGTTGAAGAGGACTCTAAGCAGATTCTGAAGCGCAAAAAAAAATTCAAAATGGCGGAAAAACAAAATGGCCGCCATACAGAATTACAGAAAACCAACCATACAGTCGATTTTCTTCCAGATGGAAACACTGGAGCGTTTTGAGGTTCATAGAACGGCTGTAGGTATAGGTACAGTGTATTGATTGGTAGAATATTTTTACCCCATTTCGGGGTAACTTTTGAGATTTACCCCGAAATGCAAAAAAGTGAAATAACCACTTTTTGGAAATTCCGAGTATGAGGGTTCGTGTATAGTCTGTATACAAGTGACATTTTGGTATTTTGGTTGACAACGTCTGGCAACCCTGAAACCTGCAGAGGAAAAAGTCTTTTTCGAGATGCCCTTTTTTCAAGTCCTATTGCGGCGGCTGGGTGCAAGTGAGATAGAAAATCAAAACGTGATTGCACGCAGTATATGCTGCTTAATATAGGAAAAATATGAACAATCGAAAAATCAATATGGCGGACGCGGTGGCGGCCATTTTGTAAATTTTATACATTTTTCAAATATTTTAAGGCTATTTTAAGGCAGTTTACGACATTTGAGAAAGTTGCCATGTATTGACGAATTATGCAACACATCAAGTAGTAGTGCCCTGTAAAAAAAATTTACCCATTTTCAGGGTACTTTCTGAGATTTACCCCAAAAATGTGAAAAATAGAAATAGCGGCATTTTTAAATGTTTTTTATCAAAAACCATTATATTTTGCCAAAACTAAAGACATTTGACTATTTTTATATTTAAAAGATGGCAACACTGGAATTCAAAGTGAGGTAATTTCCAGGTAAAGCCACATTTTTATTACCAAAAAGGAGTAATTTGAGATGGGTATAATGTAGAGAAAAAGTATTAAGAATTTAGAAAACTATAAGAAAAAAAATTAAAAGTGGAAGTCCAGGTCAAGATCCTCATGACGGAGTACTGCCTGCCAAAATGGTACTACATAGGTAGATGGTGCTCCAACTAAAGTTGTAGAGGATTCTAAACAGATTTTGAAGCGCGAAAAAAAAATTCAAAATGGCGGAAAAACAAAATGGCCGCCATACAGAATTACAGAAAACCCAGCATATAGTCGATTTTCTTCCAGATGGAAACACTGGAGCGTTTTGAGGTTCATAGAACGGCTGTAGGTATAGATACAACGTATTGATTAGTAGAATATTTTTACCCCATTTCAGGGTAACTTTTAAGATTTACCCCGAAATGCAAAAAAAACAAATAACCACTTGTTGCCTGCATGTATTGACGAATTATGCAACATATCAAGTAGTAGTGCCCTGTAAAAAAATTACCCATTTTCAGGGTATTTTTCGAGATTTACCCCAAAAATGTGAAAAATAGAAATAGCGGCATTTTTAAATCTTTTTCATTAAAAACCATTCGATCTTGCTAATACTAATGACATTTGACTATTTTATATCGAAATCATGACGGAGTACATACAAACGACCGATTTCACCCGATAAGGTTTTGACGAAGGATTTGACGAACAACACGAAGATAAAACCCAAGCAACAAGCTAAGTGCGTTTTTGTGATGACACGGGCCATCAGATTACCTTCTGCCTGTGACAAGTTCAAAAGAGGAGACGTTAACCAACGCTGGGAGTGGATCTGCAAGCGGAAAATACGTTTATGATGCTTGAAAGCTACTCATTATCGAGATAGATGCAAGTCGAAGGTCGGGTTGCTCAACTTACAAAGGTAGTCACCATAAGTTACTTCACCGTGATGTCTGAATGGAGACGGAGACTGAATAGAAGAAAGACCCAGAGACTACCGCGACTACCGCAAACATCTGGGTCGGCAAGTTCCAAACGAGTCTTTTTGAAAGTGCTTCCCGTAACCGTCCAGGGGCCTGAAGGCAATTTTAACATGTCGTGTGCTCTGCTTGATGAAGGGTTCACCGTGTCACTTGTAGAGAGCAGTGTAGCCAACGTGGTAGGAGCCAGAAGGGAATATGCATAAGTCAGCAATTTTGATAGAAAATTTGAGCTTGATCGCTGCGGACACGTAAGCATGATGGAACAGAAAAAAAATGTATTAATTTAGTTTTATCACACGATGAAATCAGGGGAACATAAAGATTTTTTTTTTCATTTTCAGATAAAATGCACCTAACAGTCAGATAGAATAACGAATAAGAAATAATATTTTGTATGACACATGTCATGTACTTAAATGCAAAATTTAGGGATATAATTTCGCGCCTGAAATCGTGGTTGGTGACGTCACAAAACATGACCGTTTTGTATAGAATGTTTTCGGCGGGTGCTGCTGCGTGCTAACTTCAAGTAACTATATCACGAGAAAAAAACGCAAGTGAAAAGTTTTAATATTACAGTTGATTTTCTCACGCATTATACTTTTGATTTTTTATACAAAAAAAAATGCTGCATATTTCCTATTGATGGCAACATGATTTCTTAGTACGACCACCACGATCGACAGACAATCCTCAATTCCTCATAGGCAAAGGTTATTGTCATTTGAATATATGCCGAGAAATAAAAGAAGGCAGGAAGGATGAGCTTGTCGTTTCTCTCACTGAACTTAATTGGATACTGCATGGAGTTTCATCGTCAATTTCGAGGAAGATTATGCCCGAGTTTGCTTGTCACTTTAGCCCGAAGAAGAGGATTAACTTCACCTCTTATTAGAGAATTAATTTAGACTTGATAGCATAGGCATCAATAATTCTAAGCTACCTAGATATTCTCCAGAAGAACGACGAGCACTTCGCATTCTCGATACTAAGTCGAAGAAAATCGACGGCCACTGGGAGTCTGCTTTGCTGTGGAGGAACGACGACATCAAGCTTCCCAACTCAACAACAAGAGAAACGTCGAAAATAGATTACGCTTGATTAAGATGATGGATTTTGATCCCAGATACGCAGTAGACTACACGAAGCAGAATTATGCATAACATGTTGGAAAAAGATTATGCCAAGAAAACTGCTCAGGCACCAGTTGGTCGAGTCTGGTATCTCCTACATTTTAGCGTTCGAAATATCAACAAACTTGAAAAACTTAGACTTGTTTTTGATGCGAAAGCCGAAATTCAAGAAGTGTCTCTGAATACCGAATAACTGACTGGCCAAGATCTGTCGAATTCATTAGTTGATGTCCTGCTTAGGTTTCGAAAAAGAGAAGTAGCCGTTACTGCAGATATCAGGGAAATGTTCCTGCAGATTAATTCAATTCAATTCAATTCAATTTTTATTTCGAGAAAAAAAAGACTCATAATGGTTAGTAACAATAATTGAACTTAAAAGATATGTTAGTACATAGTATTATTACATTAAATGTTCATTATTAAATTAATTAAATTAATATATTCATTATAACATATCTACATTATTAATAAATTACCCAATAACAATTTAAAGCAATGTAACATCCGTCCGCTCAAGGGGTGGCCTGGTGGAAGCATGCAGGTGAACCCAGTGGCGCAAGAAAGGCGAGTCCCAGTGGTCGGCGATGATGCTCAGGATGGAGTTGCGTGAGGCACGCAGACGCACCAGCGTCGAGGCGCAGCGTTTACGCATAACGGCGTGGAAGGCATCATCATCATCAGCATCAGCATCATCATTGCTGATGCACTGCAATATCTAGGCCTTCGCAACAATATCCTGAGCGCATCGTTGTATTGGACACGAAGCGCGCTGTATGTTTTCTGCGTGTAGCTGACCCATAGACTGCACGTGTAAAAGGACTGGCAGTATGCTTTGAAAAGCGTCACCTTAACTTGATGTGTACACAGTGCAAATCTACGAGCCAACATATTGCATCGAACAGCCAGCGCCCTTCGTTCCCTCATTATGTCCATGTCATCTTTGAGGTCCTCAGTGACCCAATGGCCCAGATACTTAAATGCTGTAACCTGTTTTAGAGGAGTTCCGCGCAATGTCACCGGCGGTACGACTGAATAACATTTGGTACCAGCTTTAAAGACCATTATCTCACTCTTCTTTGCATTGTATCTGAGCCCGTAAGCCTCCGCAAACCGCTCGCAGATGGACAATAAACGCCTGAGCGCTGCGATCGATGGGCTAAGCAACACCATATCGTCTGCGTAACTTATATTGTTGATACACACTCCGTCAATATGACAACCGATCTGTGTGTTGCTCAGCTCAACGAGCAGCCGGTTGATGTAGAGGTTGAACAGCCTCGGGGAAGCTATCCCACCCTGTCTTACGCTACACCCCAGCTTGTATTCATCTGAGAGTGATCCAGCCCATCTCAC
Organism: Agriphila straminella; assembly: GCA_950108535.1. Lineage (NCBI taxonomy): Eukaryota > Metazoa > Arthropoda > Insecta > Lepidoptera > Crambidae > Agriphila > Agriphila straminella. Next base: position 16,707,513 of record OX467303.1, read on the forward strand.
ATGATTAATCTGATGGCCATACCAAAACTTAAAGATATTTACAACCTCGCTAGGCACACCCGACCCCGCCAACTCTCTCCACAGTATGCTATATGATACCAAGTCAAATGCCTTGGACAGGTAACATGCATAGACAGGCGTTTTTCTATCTGTGTAGTACCGAACAGTATGCTTGAGCGACAGGATTGCACTTTCTGTAGATAAATTGGGCTCAAAGCCAAATTGTGTATCATGTATGTCTAGGTGTTGACTAAGCTGTCGATCAAGCAAACTGTCCAGCACCTTAGCTATAATTGTAACTAACGATATTGGTCTATAGTTGTTAGGATCCGCACTGTCTCCTGTCCTGTCCTTGATTATAGGCGTAACAATTATTTTCATCATATCATGAGGAAGGTATGAATGCCCTATACAAAAGTTAAACAGCATGGATAGCACTCGCGGGAGATGGACACCTGCATGCTGCAAATGCTCTATACTGAGCCCATCATGCCCCGGGGATTTACCACGAACCATACCTCTAACAGTTGACTTAACGTCCCTAACAGACAATGTGACCGGGCGGTTCGCCATCCCAGAGGTGGCAACTGACTCTGCAGGGGCTGTAGTAGTTTCACCCAAAGGAGATTAAGTAAATGATCAGGACCAAAACGCCCAGTGCTTCCTTTGGAGGGTAATGGAAAGAAAGAAGCCCTTAGAAACTTATAAGATCACCTTGATGACCTTTGGTGCCACATCATCTCCATGCACGGCTACTTGTATTATTCGTCGTAATTCGATACGTCGATTTTGTTTCATGTCATCATCCACAAGCAGTCAAAGTTATTAAGAGAAGGCACGACGTTGATGACTATCTCGACTCCACGGATAACGAGAAGGAGATGAAGCAACTGGTGAAAGGCGTGATTGTGATTCATAAGGAAGGAGATTTTGACTTAAAGTTGAGCCTCTAATAGACCCAACATTGTAAACCAGCCACAGACATTTTAGGGTTTGATCTCAGCTTTAAGAAGGTGGACAAAGAGATCACCGAAGTTTTGCGACTGCCAAGGAATCGCGAGTTGCTAAAAATTATGTCACTGGGTATGTTAATGCCCCGTCCTGATTAATTAAAAGATATTACTGCAGGAAGTTTGGCGATCTACGATCAAATGGGATGATCAAATCGTTGAGAAGATGAACAAAGATTGGTATTTATTTTCAGTACTCAGATGCTATGGTTTCTCACAGATGACTTGATTTAGATTACACATTTTCGTTGACGCCTCCGAGCAAGCATTATGCCGCTGTCGCTTACTGACTAATTATGACGATGTGGCCTTTGTAACTGGGAAATGTAGAGTTGGCCTGAAAACTGTAACGATCCCTAAGCTGGAGCTGCAGGCTGCTTAATTAGAAGCCCGTTTAGGTCACACCATGAATTGTGCAACTCGAAATAGCAAAACGATTAAGATAAATAGCAAGTGCTATTAAGTTGCCAGGTGCAGTTTTCGTAATTAATGGTAGCCGAGCCGCACTCGGGGATTATTAGCACCCCCTGATTTGATTTGATGTTTCACATAGTAGTTTTATATTAGTTTCTCTATGATTTAAATACAGCCAGCAAAGTTTTTAGAAATATTAATAGAGCATTCATTTTTATTACGCATCACCACACCGCCCTGAAACTTGCAGACAAAAGGCAATGTGATTTGATCGGATGGCAATATGGCTATTCGACAATTTGCAGTCCAACTCTTCAAAGTCCACCACTTACAGCCCAACAGGGCGATGCCCGCGGGCTGCTTCAGCAGCCCGCGCACCAGGGCGAAATACTAGTTATTTATTATACTATATATAGCTCGATTACCACTGACTGACTGATTGACATGATTGTTCTCCCAGAAGGAGGTAGAAAAGGGTATAGTGATGTTTGGGAAAAATGTGCAGAATCTCAATCGAACTGGGGGAAAATTATGACATTTGGGAAAAACAAGATGGCGGCTGTGGCGAAGTTTGTAACTTTTTTGTTTTCCAACCGATTTTGCTCAAACTTACAAGAGTGGTAAAACTTGACATTTAAAATTTAGAAAATTATTAAAAGAACACAAAAACAAAATGGCGGCCGCGCCGAAGAGTTTTGAAAAAAACGGTTTTTGGACCCCAAACCGCGGGGCCACAGCTCTAAAGTGTTTTTTAGTTTGAGAATATTTTTTTTACCGTTTCACCACAATTACCCTCAATTTTTACCAATCGGGGAAACTTTTTAAAAATTCAAGATGGCGCCTGTTGTAGATGCCATTTTGTTTGAGGTACGAAAACACGCCATTTTTTAAGTCAATTTTCTTCCAGATGGCAACACTGGAGCGATTTGAGGTTCATAGAACGGCTGTAGGTATAGCTACAATGTATTGATTGGTAGAATATTTTTACCCTATTTCGGGGTAACTTTTGAGTTTTACCCCAAAATGCAAAAAAGTGAAATAACCGCTTTTTGGAAATTCCGAGTATGAGGGTTCGTGTATAGTCTGTATACAAGTGACATTTTGGTATTTTGGTTGACAACGTCTGGCAACCCTGAAACCTGCAGAGGAAAAAGTCATTTTCGAGATGCCCTTTTTTCAAGTCCTATTGCGGCGGCTGGGTGCGAGTGAGATAAAAAATCGAAACGTCATTGCACGAAGTATATGCTGCTTAATATAGGAAAAATATGAACAATCGAAAAATCAATATGGCGGACGCGGTAGCGGCCATTTTGTAATTTTTATACATTTTTCAAATACTTTATGGCTATTTTGAGGCAGTTTACGACACTTGACAAAGTTGCCATGTATTGACGAATTATGCAACACATCAAGTTGTAGTGCCCTGTAAAAAAAAATTACCCATTTTTTAGGGTACTTTTCGAGATTTACCCCAAAAATGTGAAAAATGGAAATAGCGACATTTTTAAATATTTTTTATCAAAAACCATTAGATTTTGCCAATACTAATGACATTTGACTATTTTTATATAGAAAAAATGGCAACACTGAAATTGAAAGTAGGTTTATTTTTCAAGTAGGTACCTACCTTACATTTTTAATACTAAAAAGGAGCATTTGTAGATGGGTACAGTGTAGAGAAAAAGTATTTAGAATTTAGACAACTATTAGACAAAAATTAAAAGTGGAGGTCCAGGTCAAGATGCTCATGACGGAGTACTGCCCGCCAAAATGGTACTACATAGGTAGATGGTGCTCAAACTAAAGTTGAAGAGGACTCTAAGCAGATTCTGAAGCGCAAAAAAAATTCAAAATGGCGGAAAAACAAAATGGCCGCCATACAGAATTACAGAAAACCCACCATACAGTCGATTTTCTTCCAGATGGAAACACTGGAGCGTTTTGAGTTTCATAGAACGGCTGTAGGTATAGGTACATTGTATTGATTGGTAGAATATTTTTACCCCATTTCAGGGTAACTTTTGAGATTTACCCCAAAATGCAAAAAACCACTTGTTGCCATGTATTGACGAATTATGCATAATATCAAGTAGTAGTGCCCTGTAAAAAAAATTACCCATTTTCAGGGTACTTTTCGAGATTTACCCCAAAAATTTGTAAAATAGAAATAGCGGCATTTTTTATATTTTGTATCTAAAACCATTAGATTCTGCTAATACTAATAACATTTGACTATTTTTATATCGAAAAGATGGTAACACTGAAATTGAAAGTAGGATTATTTTCCAAGTACCGCCACATTTTTATTACCAAAAAGGAGAATTTGTAGAGGGGTACAATGTATGGAAAATGTATTTACAATTTAGAAACCTATCAGAAAAAAAAATTGAAGTCCAGGTCAAGATCCTCATGACGGGGTAGTGCCCGCCAAAATGGTTCTACATAGGTAGATGGTGCTCAAACTAAAGTTGTAGAGTACTCTAAGCAGATCCTAATGGAAGGAAAAAACTTTCAAAATGGCGGAAAACCAAAATGGCCGCCATACAAAATTACTGAAAACCCGCAGGAAAATAAACGCTAAATCGAAAGACCCTATTGCTAAAAATAAAACGGATCCTTTCATCCCGCCTGCAATAACGAATCAATGAGCTCCGCTTGCGGACTCGGAAAGGCGGCATAGAACCACCACCACCGAAGTCCTCTAAATCAGTTACATACAAACGACAGATGCCCGATTAGGTAGTTTTGAGGAACAGCACGAAGGAACCCAAGCATAAAGCTAGGTGCGCTTTATGTGATAACACGGGCTATTAGATTACTGCCTGTGGCAGGTTTACAAAATTACAGAAAACCCAGCATTAATTATAGCTCGGTTACCACTCACTCACTGACGGATTGACATAATTGTTTTCGCAGAAGGAGGTGGAAAAGAGGGGTATTATGTATGAAAAAAGTATTTGGATTTAAAAACCTCCAGAAAAAATATTAAAAATTAAAGTCCAGGTTAAGATCTTTCTAAAAACTTTGCTGGCTGATATTTAAATCATAGAGAAACAGTATAAAACTACTATGTGAAACATCAAATGAAATCAGGGGGTGCTAGTAATCCCCGAGTGCGGCTCGGCTACCATCAATTACGAAAACTGCACCTGGGAAATTAATAGCACTTGCTATTTAACTTAATCGTTTTGCTATTTCGAGTTGCACAATTCATGGTGTGTATGTGACCTAAACGGGCTTTCAATTAAGCAGCCTGCAGCTCCAGCTTAGGGATCGTTACAGTTTTCAGGCCAACTCTACATTTCCCAGTTACAAAGGCCACATCGTCATAATTAGTCAGTAAGCGACAGCGGCATAATGCTTGCTCGGAGGCGTCAACGAAAATGTGTAATCTAAATCTAGTCGTCTGTGAGAAACTATAGCATCTGAGTACTGAAAATAAATACCAATCTTTGTTCATCTTCTCAACGATTTGATCATCCCATTTGATCGTAGATCGCCAAACTTCCTGCAGCAATATCTTTTAATTAATCAGGAAGGGGCATAAACATACCCAGTGACAAAAAATTTAGCAACTCGCGATTCCATGGCGGTCGCAAAACTTCGGTGATCTCTTTGTCCACCTTCTTAAAGCTTACAGGTTTTACAGGATTTAGAAAACTCTCAGAAAAAAAATATTAAAAGTGGAAGTCCAGGTTAAGCTACTCATGACGGGGAACTGTCCGCCAAAATGGTACTACTCAAACGAAAGCTGTAGAGGATTCTAAAATATAAAAAATAGCGGAAAAACAAAATGGCCGCGATACAAACTGAAAACCACGAAGCCACCCGCAAGAAAATAAACGCTAAATCGTTAGACCCCTCTTGCTAAAATAAAACGGATCGTTCCATTCCGCCTGCAATAATGAATCAATGAGCTCCGCTTGCGGACTTGGAAGGGCGGCATAGAACCACCACCACCGAAGTCCTCTAAATCAGTTACATACAAACGACAGATGCCCGATTAGGTAGTTTTGAGGAACAGCACGAAGGTACCCAAGCATAAAGCTAGGTGCGCTTTATGTGATAACACGGGCTATTAGATTACTGCCTGTGGCAGGTTTACAAAATTTCAGAAAACCCAGCATTAATTATAGCTTGGTTACCAGGTACCACTCACTCACTGACTGATTGACATAATTGTTTTCGCAGAAGGAGGTGGAAAAGAGGGGTATTATGTATGAAAAAAGTATTAGGATTTAAAAAACTCCAGAAAAAAAAAATATTAAAAATTAATGTCCAGGTTAAGATCCGTGAAAAACGTGAAGGTTCCCGATCCTAAGTGGGTACCCACCCTTACACCCCGCTTGCTAAAAATAAAAGGGCGCCCAAATTGTTTCATCCCGCCTGTAATGACAATTGACAAATCAATGCGCTCCGCTTGCGGGATTGGATAGGCGGCATAGAACCACAACCACCGAAGTGCTTCAAATCAGTTACATACAAACGACCGATTTCGCCCGATAAGGTTTTGACGAAGGATTTGACGATCAACACGAAGATAAAACCCAAGCAACAAGCTAAGTGCGTTTTTGTGATGACACGGGCCATCAGATTACCTTCTGCCTGTGACAAGTTCAAAAGAGAAGACGTTAACAAACGCTGGGAGTGGATCTGCAAGCGGAAAATACGTTAATGATGCTTGAAAGCTACTCATTATCGAGATAGATGCAAGTCGAAGGTCGGGGTGCTCAACTTGCAGAGGTAGTCACCATAAGTTACTTCACCGTGATGTCTGAATGGAGACGGAGACCGAATAGAAGAAAGACCCAGAGACTACCGCGACTACCGGAAACATCTGGTCGGCAAGTTCCAAACGAGTCTTTTTGAAAGTGCTTCCCGCAACCGTCCAGGAGCCTGAAGGCAACTTTAACACGTCGTGTGCTCTGCTTGATGAAGGGTTCACCGTGTCACTTGTAGAGAGCAGTGTAGCCAACGTGGTAGGAGCCAGAGGTTGAAGCGTCGAGTTGGCGTTTAAGGGTGCGGTGGGCGGCTGTAACAACCTGGCAAGATCGTCACTCTGACGCTTATTATGACAGATACAGGATCCTTCAACCTTGAACGAGTTCGTACGGTGAAGAACTTCACGCTTCGAAGAAACAATTATAGGCATATCCATATGACATTTGACTATTTTTATATGAACTGTTGGCAACACTGGAATTGAAAGTTTGGAAAAGAATGGAAGTCCAGGTTAAGATCCGTGAAAAACGTGGAGATTCCCGATCCTAAGTGGGTACCCTACCCACCCTTACGCCCCGCTTGCTAGAAATAAAACGGCGCCCAAATCGTTTCATCCCGCCTGTAATGACAAATCAATGCGCTCCGCTTGCGGGATCGGATAGGCGGCATAGAACCACAACCACCGAAGTCCTTCAAATCAGTTACATACAAACGACCGATCTCGTCCGAAAGGTATAAAAGAAGGCAGGAAGGACGAGCTTGTCGTCTCTCTCACTGAACTTAGTAGGATTCTCCATGGAGTTTCATCGTCAATTTCGAGGAAGATTATGCCCGAGTTTGCTTGTCACTTCAGTCCGAAGAAGAGGATGAACTTCACCTCATATTAGAGAATTAATTTAGACTTGATAGCATAGGCATCAATAATTCTAAGCTACCTAGATATTCTCCAGAAGAACGACGAGCACTTCGCATTCTCGATACTAAGTCGAAGAAAATCGACGGCCACTGGGAGTCTGCTTTGCTGTGGAGGAACGACGACATCAAGCTTCCCAACCCAACAACAAGAGAAACGTCGAAAATAGATTACGCTTGATTAAGATGATGGATTTTGATCCGAGGTGCGCAGTAGACTACACGAAGCAGAATTATGCATAACATCTTGGAAAAAGATTATGCCAAGAAAACTGCTCAGGCACCAGTTGGTCGAGTCTGGTATCTCCTACATTTTAGCGTTCGAAATATCAAGAAACTTGGAAAATACTCTCTGAATACCGAATAACTGACTGGCCAAGATCTGTCGAATTCATTAGTTGATGTCCTGCTTAGGTTCCGAAAAAGAAAAGTAGCCGTTACTGCAGATATCAGGGAAATGTTCCTGCAGATTAAGTAAATGATCAGGATCAAAACGCCCAGTGCTTCCTTTGGAGGGTAATGGAAAGCAAGAAGCCCTCAGAAACTTATAAGATCACCTCGATGACCTTTGGTGCCACATCATCTCCATGCACGGCTACTTGTATTATTCGTCGTAATACGATACGTCGATTTTGTTTCATGTCATCATCCACAAGCAGTCAAAGCCATTAAGAGAAGGCACTACGTTGATGACTATCTCGACTCCACGGATAACGAGAAGGAGATGAAGCAACTGGTGAAAGGCGTGATTGTGATTCATAAGGCAGGAGGTTTTGACTTAAAGTTGGGCCTCTAATAGACCCAACATTGTAAACCTGTAAGCTTTAAGAAGGTGGACAAAGAGATCACCGAAGTTTTGCGACCGCCATGGAATCGCGAGTTGCTAAATTTTTTGTCACTGGGTATGTTTATGCCCCTTCCTGATTAATTAAAAGATATTGCTGCAGGAAGTTTGGCGATCTACGATCAAATGGGATGATCAAATCGTTGAGAAGATGAACAAAGATTGGTATTTATTTTCAGTACTCAGATGCTATAGTTTCTCACAGACGACTAGATTTAGATTACACATTTTCGTTGACGCCTCCGAGCAAGCATTATGCCGCTGTCGCTTACTGACTAATTATGACGATGTGGCCTTTGTAACTGGGAAATGTAGAGTTGGCCTGAAAACTGTAACGATCCCTAAGCTGGAGCTGCAGGCTGCTTAATTGAAAGCCCGTTTAGGTCACATACACACCATGAATTGTGCAACTCGAAATAGCAAAACGATTAAGTTAAATAGCAAGTGCTATTAATTTCCCAGGTGCAGTTTTCGTAATTGATGGTAGCCGAGCCGCACTCGGGGATTACTAGCACCCCCTGATTTCATTTGATGTTTCACATAGTAGTTTTATACTGTTTCTCTATGATTTAAATATCAGCCAGCAAAGTTTTTAGAAAGATTAATAGAGCATTCATTTTTACCACGCATCACCACACCGCCCTGAAACTTGCAGACAAAAGGCAATGTGATTTGATCGGATGGCAATATGGCTACTCGACAATTTGCAGTCCAACTCTTCAAAGTCCACCACTTACAGCCCAACAGGGCGATGCCCGCGGGCTGCTTCAGCAGCCCGCGCACCAGGGCGAAATACTAGTTATGTATATATATATAAATAAAATCCCGTATAATTATACGGGATAAACCCAATTACATAATTATGTGGTGGTTAATAATATCATTAAACATTAATATTTGTAATTTTCTATAGGGCCACACTAATGCCTTTGTTCTGGCAACATATAATTTTTTGTCTCTTTCTAAAATTGATGGTGATAACCGTGAGTGCTTCTGTAACATTTTATGTAATTAATGTCGAAATAAAAGGCGTTTTTAAAGTTCGACCGCATTTTATTGTACACCGGTTAAGCACAAGTTAGCCAAAAAAGAGGTTGCCAGCCAGCATGATGTCCTTTGACAAGTTTGACGTGACAAATAGAGGTAGCATTATCATTTGACGACAACTTTGACAGCGTTTTCACGTCAAACTAGTCAAAGGATATCGTGCTGGCTCGCAACCTCTTTTTTAGCTAACTTGTGCTTAACCGGTACTTTAACAAGCTTGTTATTGTTAAAGTTAGATGGTGCAACTGAGCCGACATATAAAGATAAATTAACTATGGCAATTTTTTCTGTTATTTGCACGTGGCGGAATGGTCATAGTAGGTACCTACCCCAGCGAAAGCAGCGCCATTCCATCCGAGTCGGTCGTGGTCGCGCTGCGGCGTGCGTTGTACGGGAGTTTTGCGTTCGGTGCGCGAAGCCATGCGCGCTTTAGCTCTAAGAGCAGCGCGCAGTGGAACATTTGCGCGCGCTGCTTCAGCTCGCCCGTGTTGGCAGAACTCGAGGAGAGCTACTGCCAAAGCGAGCGCTAGTCCTCCAACCAGCACATAGAATATGCCTGCTACTTGACTCAGCGTCATCTCCGTTATCGATGTTTCCTGAAAATTTTATAAGTGTTTGAGTATTAGTTTAATATAAAAATCATCAGACCGAAGTCGAGGACTTTAATTTGTTTTTTTTTATCTCTCTGTCGATTAGAAGTTTGTCTTTAGGTTATTTTTAGGGTTCCGTACCCAAAGGATAAAAACGGGGCCCTATTCCGCTGTCTGTCTGTCGCTCTTTCAGCAGGCTATATCTCATAAACGGTGATAGCTATATTATATAGACAGTGAAATTTTTACAGATGATGTATTCTGTTGTCACTACAAAAAAATTTTACTAAAAACAGAATAATATGAATATTGCTTTTTTTGCCGTTTTTTGCTCGATATTAATAACAACGACAGGTAGACAATTAAAATATTGACAGAATGTGCTTGTATATTTACTTTCAAAATAAATAATTAATGAAAAAAAATAGGGCTTCCATACAACAAATGCGATTTTTTAAGGAATTCTTCCCAAGTCCCAATCGCACTTGGTCGGTTTTTATTACTTTTGTAAACAGCTACAAATAAAGATTTCGCTATGTTTCATGTCCATTGGTCTGATTAGTTTTGCTAAATAGATAGGTATACCATACGTACTAAAATTCGTACTCACTTCCTCTTTTAGTAAATCGCACTCCGGTTGTTTGGTGCTCAGCAGCCATTTGCGCCACAGCTTTGCGATAATGCCATCCTCATTTAAATTGACTATAGCCAAATTTATTCCTTCTCTGTGAAAGAAATTGATATTTATTTAGTTGTTACTGAAATACTGTTTGCTTAGGTGTTCAATTTAGCTGTAGTTCCTAGTGATTGTTTTTTTGAAGTAGTATAAAAAATAAACTAAACGTTATTTTATAATTTGCTTTGAAGACGAATAAATGAAAATAACTTTGCTAAGGATATTCATATCAAAATATAAAGGAAAAAAATCAGTGAAACAATCTTTGTGCTAGAAAAAAAAACATTTTTTTTTCATTGAAAGTAACCATAGCCAGATAACTGGTTATCTCTGAAGATTTTGTCCTCCAATATAACTAGTTACCTATAGTTATCTCTTAGGAATAGATTTTCCTTACAAATAACTATTTTTAACAGTTATCTGCGAGGAAAATCTATTCCTAAGAGACAACTAGTTATCTCATAAGATTTTATTTTCCTTGCAGATAACTGTTAAAATAAATAGTTATCTGTAAGGAGTTTCTGTTCATCTGAGTGGTCCTTAGGAATACGCTTGATGTCGTACGTAAGTGACACGACTTATATTATTAACTTTATTTAGTTTTGCTTGATAATATTAGAATCGGTTCTCACTCGTAATATAAATCATATTCAGCGGTTGCTTAGTTAGGTACCTATTTTTTAAAAGGAATATCATACCTTTTATTAATTTAACATATTTTTTGTGACCTTGACTAATATTATTATCTAATCACGAGGATAATTTTTAAGGATTATTTCAGTTCAAATTCTGTTTACTTATTAACCTGTCTATCCTGTTTTATTCTCCTATCCTATCCTATCCTGTTTTATTATAGGTATCTTAATAATTTCATGATTTTCGTGACATATCTTGGTGTATTCTGACGTTTGAAAGTTTTTAAAGTAAAATTACTTGATCAAGTACATTTTTTTATGCTCGACTATAACGGGTGTAACAAGTCACTGAACGAAGCCGAATTCCACGCATTCCGCCCATCATCAGTATCATTTTTGTCTTTTAGACTATATCTGGCAAACCAATAGCTACAAAGTTAATGAAGGTCCAAAGTCTATTTTTTTTTAAATTTTTTATGAAATCTTATTTTATTCGTTATTTCCTAATTTTTGTCTACAGAAACATTATCAAAATTGTATGTATTTCGTAACAAAAATGGCTTCAAAACATCATCACTCAATGTATTTCATGAGCACGCACATAAACGTTGCCTTTCAACTCGGCCGCACGCAGCTGTGTAGTATTCACTCGCAGGCGCGGTCTTTTGTACGCGTTACATTGCGTGGTAATGTATGCAAGGCTTTTTTAACACCAAAAATTAAAGTCGTTTCCCAGCAATAATTTTGAACAGAAATGGTCCTGATGATGGGCAGAATACGTAGACCTCGGCTTCGTTGAGGGTCTTGTTACACCCTGTATATACGAATGTAAGATATTATGATTTGCGTAAAATTTCCGTAATTCTAACCATGTCCCATTTGTTTCACATCGCGATCATAAAATTTTCCATATAAAATGTAAATTTTTGACGTGCTGTCAAAAATCACGTCCAATCTATGTGGCTCCTATCCTACCATAAAAATGGGGTGGTATAAATTCGAAATGCAAAGAGCGCCAACTACCCCACTGACGGGGCCCATGTAAATTTACGACTTTCCAGTATTCAACGGGGAATTACCTACGTGGAGGCGAGATTTCAGCTAGATAGTGGAAGCTCTATAGCGGGAATTTACGTTGGACTCTGTGCTCATCCTCCGATATATACGACTATGCAAGTATTGCGAGCTCACACCTTTATTTTTATATTGGCACAGGTGCCTTTAGATGTGAGCATTTACTGACCATGGAGTTTTTACATTCCGAATCTTTAGACGCGATTTATATTCGAAAACGTTTGCGAGCTTCAGTTGATCTATTTTTACCACGTTTTTCACATTGGTTTCACAGTTACTGTCAAAAATTAGTAAACCATATTAAGGCTATTATTAAATTGATAAATTATGATCGTTAATAATTATAAAATAGGGTTCACATCAAAAATAAAACAAATCTTTTAAGTACCTAATTGACGACAACTCGAAAAAAACTATTAACTGAAAAAAATCGATATGAATGCGCCCTAATACTGGTGCATTTTAATTTTACTTCATCCTTATACAAACTTAAGTAAAATAGCGGGCGCTCGTACCTAGTCTAAAAATAGTTTTATCGAAAGCGTTCTATGAGATTCGACAGCAAATATCAAGCAATATCGCCCGCATGGTTGACTAGTCAAACAAAGCACACATGACTGCATGCATTCTTCGTCATTTTCTAATAACTGTATTTTACTGTAGAACAACTGTTTTTGCATTTCGGTGGATGATTATTTTTCATACAAAGTTGGTGTAATTGTCTGAGCGTACCCAAAAGGCTGATTACTGATTAGGCGTAAATCGGTAGGCCATTTCTTATTTCATTAAATTTAAGTTTTTTATTTTCTAGTTACCTACTTCTTATGATAAATCGCATTTCAAAAACAAAAAAACATTAATAATGTGACATTAACATAAATAAAGTGATGGTGTGTTTAGTATGTTTTTTAATGATTTTATTGTCTTTAGTGTGATTTTTGTAATTTGTATTTTTTAATAATGGGTCTGTGCCTGAAATAAATGCTTTATTATTATTATTATATTATTATTATTAATTATTTTATCAGTAACAATATTTTCTTATTTTTACTTTAAAAAAGACAAACAGTTCATTATTAATACAAATATTTTACATTATCCCTACAACTTTGTGTTACGAAGAATTATGATAAATAGATATTATGTTAGGTACGTATAGCAATAAATAAGAATTTATGTCTTTCAACATTGATCTTACCTTAATGGTGATCCCTTAGCTGTTGCAATAGCAAAGTTAATATGTCTTAAATGGCAAATTCGTGATGCTGAATCGCAACCGATCCTGTTCTTCCCACGATAGTCTGTTACGTCTTCATCATCAATAAGCATTGGATCCTTTACCAAATGAGTCCAAGAAAATGGAGCATTCTGAAAAAAAAATACCAAAACTATTGTAGGATTGGGTAACTCGCCTAATATTAACTCGGCTGCAATATTTTTGCTGGCCTTACATCATTTTTACGGATGAACTCGTGAAAATGTTAGTCACTAGTGTTGCCTGAAAACGATTTTCTGTTGATTGTATCAATAGCCTATCGAAGGGACTAAAATCAGCCACACAATCGATAGTCTATCTATAGTAGGTAACGATAGAAATACTCAACAATACTATCGATAGGTATTGACGTAGCTCTTGGTTTTGATCCTAACGATAGTATCGTGTGTGATAAAAGGTTAATTCTATGAATACTATACTATCGATAGTTTCGACACTACAACTGCAAACACTAGTAGGGGATCGTCTATCAATCACGTGATCTATCAAATATTCCAATTTTTGTACTTCCGAATAAATGATCATTTTCACGTGAAAAAGTCAATTTGAGAACTTGCATAAACATTGGTAGGTTGGTATAAACATTGCATACATATTTAATAGCTTTCAGTAATTTTAAAATCTTACAATAGAAATAAAAACAAAAATTTGCTATTGAATCGCTGTTTTATTTTCTGTGTTTAAAACATTTTTATATTAAGGCGAGGCCAGTTCACGATCTGATGAAAAGTGAGATTTTTGAACGTCCAATGTGAAGAACTGATGTAGAGTTCTACTTCACAAAAATTACTGTAGCCTGAAAAACAAACAAAGTAACCGAACAGAATATTGAAAAATGGCATGGTAACTCTGTAAATCTAAAAAAAAAAAAAAAAACTGAATAACACCATAAAAACTTATAAAAATAAATTTCAAATCGTCAGATTTCATAATTTTCAACGACAGTGATATGATTTTTTATGCAAAAACGATAGCTTTTTTATCGATCTAACACAATAACCGAGTACATTTTTAATAAATGATCCAGTATTTCAGAAATCAATAAAAATGTACTAAATTTTGTCAAATTTCTGGCGAAGCGTCAATTAAAGCTATGCAATATTCAACCTTATTCTAAAGACTCTAGTGAAAGAGTAATTCGTGAACTGCCTCGCCTTAATAACTGCAATTTAAACATACTTGGATTCATTTGTTAGTAGTCGGGTCGCCAGTGCATAGACATAAATAAAGTGCACTCGGTTCAAAGATAAACTGCACTCGCTGTTGCATTTAAGCTCTTTAAAAACGACCTATTGTTACCTGTATGTCGTAAAAGGTCATTGGTGTCTTACTTCATATTGTGCCCCGTTCGGAGGATAGTTGAGCGACTGTGCCGGTTCAGAGATTCGCTCCACGATCAAATAAGCCGCTAAGTTGGCCGTGTACGAGCACACGAGTATCAGCGCGAAAAACCACCACACTGTGCCAACTATTCTTCCGGACAAAGACCTGTTGAGAGAAACGTTTTACCTGGAGCCTAATCGCGGTAATTCTGAACGATAAAACCAAAAACTTTTCGTTGTCATTTAGGTTATTTTACCTAAAAATCTTTGGTTTAGCTTCATAATTTTCACTTAAATTGTCCCAGATTGTAATCCTAGACTTCTTAGGCAGAGGATTTAACAATTTTAACAAAACTAAAGCGAGTATTTTTCTGTAAACGAAACTGAAACGGTAACGATTTAACCTTGCTTTTATCGTTGAAAATTAGCGCGATTAGGCCCCTGTTAAGTTAAAAGAACTATCTTTATGTCATTGTGAAAGATTTACAAATGATACGGATGTTTGTAGAAAATAAGTAACAAATTGAGATAAATTAAGTATATTGTCTAATAAGGATCAGTAAAAGGTTTGAATCCTATAGTTTTATTGGTATAATATAATATAAAAACATATTCATAGCTATGGAACTTAGAAAAAAGATTTTTTGAAATCCGTTTAGAAATGGTTGAGTTATAGGGGTTTCTCAATGCAATATGTGCTTTATCACGTACGACATAAGTTTCGCGTACGTCTCGATGACGTCATAATGACCACCCAAAATAACAGTGTTTTAGCTCGTAAAGCTTCTCAGGTTTAAGAGATATCGTAGAAATTTCTTCACAGTTAATCATGTGCTAAGCTTTTCGATATGCCACTAAACAAAAATCGTTACTGATCCTCATTGAATGAAAACATCATAATTATTACACTCACACACACACACACATTTAAATTATATTGTCATTAGAAGAAGATTACGACATTTTAACGTCGTACTCATTCACAGATGGTCCCTAATAACATTATGTAATTATTAGTTTTTTTTATTATTATTTTTAATTTTCTTTTGATTGCATTTATGTTCAATTACTTTTTTTTTAAGTATTTGCATCCTTAATTTAGAAGATACTTAGTATAATATTAGTTATATCTTAGCACTTTGCTTGTACCTACCATTGTTTAAGTCTTAAGTGTTGTATACGCCTGTAAAAATAGTTCACACAGTCTCATAAGTAATCTTTTTAATCTATAAATGTTATGTGATATTGTTGATGGTGTATCTAATAAATAAAATAAAAATAAGATAATTATCAACAATTCTCATTTATATTTAGTGAGTTAGTGATCAATGTTGACAACATAGTACTTTTAAGAAATTGTATGTTCTTTCCCATAAAATATTTTATTACGTTACTCCAAATGTATTTGCAAGTGTACCGTACATTTATTTGAGATAAACCAGAAGCACAATAAAACTCGTATCCTTTCAAAATAAAGAATAGACGTATTCCCTTTCTTTTAGTAAAATGCGGTTATGTCTTTGTTTCTCGTAGGGGAGAGAAAGTACGTAATTTTATTACGAGTAGTATCTCGCTTCGGTAGACATAACAAGGTGATTATCGTGTCTCTCTCTTGCTCGGTCTTCATTTCTGTACTTATACGTTTAAGTATTAGGATACGCTCGATAAGGCATGGTATTATTTCTATTAAATTGTTTTATAACGATTGGATGACGTTGTTTGAAGTTCAGCTAAAGAAATGCTTAAGTACCTAGCCTACTAAGGTCTTTATACCATAAAATTTATCTTGCCATGTTTCTACTTTTAGTAGATCTGTCATAATATTATTAGAAATTATTGTCTAAAGAATGTTAAGAATCTTCAGAAGTAATCTACCTTTTTTCAATTAAAACGTTTTCTTTGGCAACTATATTTTACTTGCGTAATTCATTTTTCATCGTAAAGTGAGCCCTAATACATCGCTTTTAGGGCCATAAACCGAGCTATAACAAACGCGTGCAATAATATATAAAACACTAGTTCGTAATAGAATTAACCCTACAAAGTTAAATTAGTACCTTACTGCAAGTTATATGCGAGTAAACAGAGCATTTCCAATTTAGCCGGATAATACAGTTATTTTTTTTTGACAACAAAGAGATTTTATGCTGCTGAAAATTCATATACATTTTTGGAATAAATAAATGTGTAAGACCTTAATTAAGTCAAATAAATATTTATTATTATCAAATTATTCATAATTCACAATATTTTGTCATAAAATATTAAAATATTTGCATTTTGTCACTTAAAATTATAATTTTGAAGTATTAGTAGTAGGCTGTATGCTCCTCACCCCTTTGTTCGCAAAATATTCTTGCGTTGGGCGTGTGAAAAAAAAACAAAAAAATTATCATTTTTGCTTTTGTCGTATTTGTTGCTGTGTGATAAATTACTTTGGTTTTTCCTCGCAAATGTGTTGAAAAACGTCGTATGAAACTCGTGAGCTCTTGCTTGCACACTCGGCTGAGTTACGCCCTCGCCTGCGGCTCGGGCTGCAACCCACTGCCTTGTGTGCAATGAGCAACCTAAGCTAACTTCTCATAATGTACTATTATACCATACTATGGTATAAAATGAACTATTAGCTAATATAAAAAATAACTATAGTAGGTTTAACTCTCTTTAAAATATTTTCTAATCAAATTACCTTGGAACAACGTCGCTGCCTTGTTGCATGAAGGAACCGAGTGAAAACCAGAAGGAGTTCCAAATGCTGAAGTCATTATGCAGAATTATCTACAACAAGTCAATATCAATTAGTGGAGCTTCCAATTACACTTGATCGTGATGTTTTCTAAGTGTGCTATTATTAGAATCTCACTTACTTCGTTGGTGCTGCTAATGGGGCGATCCAGTTGTGTATCTGATATAGTCACAGATCGCCATTCATGAGGTGAAAATCTAGACACCAGAAATAGGACGATGCTGACAGCAAAGAAACTGAATAAGACACACAGCTGTGGAAAAACGATCAAGTATTTAATGCTGTATTTCGAACAAATAATAATTATAATTAGAATCGACTGATTTCGATGCAGTAATGAAGAGTTTACATTACAATGCAATCATGAAATTACCGTTAATGAATAAGTAGAATTCAGAATGTGGCGGTCTTTCTTATAAAATATTTTACTAGAATTGGGACCATGAATTTAATTATAAATTGTTAATTGTTATTTGATCGACGCCACTGAAATAAAACAATGGTTATTATAATCTTACTATGGCCCAATTCCAACAAAGTCGAATGAGATTTAATCCGAGGATAATCTCCAAATTTTCATTTCATTGAATAGGCATTTACCCATAATCTACGCGTAATTATTTAATGTCAGAAATAATATTAAACACGGTAACATAAATTAGAAAAAGTTGATGATTACAGAAATAAAGTTTACCTCACCCAGTGGCAAAAATTTGCTTTGGAAAGATGTATGCGATTGACATAAATAAGTTTTCACTAACCTCCATATATTTCAAAAGCCATAGCAAATATTTGCAAATGTGACTTTGAGTAGGAGGGCTTTTTCAAGCATATAACACAAAACCACATAGAAAAGAAGAACGTACCCATATTTCCTTTGACAGTGGTTTCAAGAAGCTGAAAGTATCAGATAATTGCTTCGGTACTCTCTTATGTGTTACAGGCGCATCTATAGTTAGAAATGGTTCACTGAAGTCTACCACCTTTTCTCGGTCGGCTGTAATAGCTAACGGTGCTATTGCTAAATGCGCCTCCTTTACAAAAAAAAGAAAACATTAATTCTATCCGCAACATGAATAATTTAAAAACCAATTAGAATAATTTTGCAGAGACTAAAATTATCTACTGAAGAAATATATCTGTAACTGTAAAAGCCCGTATATTTTTCATGCAGACGAAGTCGCAGGCTGGAAGAATATTTACTACAAGCGACCTTGTAGTAAATATTCTTCCATACAGAATTTTAGCAGGCCTTTATTGCTTTTAAAGTTTTATCTTGTTACGTACTATACAGAGTGTATAGCAAATATGACATTTTGATTAACTGTGTTATGAGTATACACATTATTTATGGGTTAAAACTTTTGAGTATAATTTTATGTTTTTAATCGTTATGCATATTGACATTATCCCTATTAATGATATGCTTTTTAAATATAATTAGGTATACATTTTAAAATTATGGATTTTTGATTATGTGTTTGATGTGTAGGCGTTTTCATTATAGTATTTTTTTTTTTAATTATGAATTCTAATATAGACCCAAAGGCAACAAACATTAGCTAGCTAATTGAAAAAAAAGAAAATTTTATATTTCATCCCAACTTAAATGAAAGTCATAAAAAGTTTGAAAATAACAAAGATTAAGAGGAAACCTTCAATGGATATTAGATTTAACGTCAAAATTTTCTTCCAAAAGTTAAAGTAAACGAGTGTCCGACGTTCGGGGGTGGGCGAACTATAATAATACTCTTGAAACTCAATAAACAAGGACCTTCAAAGAATGGTCCCCTCGAAAATTGAACCACGATGAGCTATTGAGTATAAGGGTCCCGGCCTCGCACGAAAACATGTATCGAAGTTCAAATTTACACTTTGAAAGGTTTTACCATAATGTATTTCTTTTTCGTGGGCTCGCGTACATACTTGGAATATCAAGTATTAGGTGCTATTAAATACTGGTAACTTTTATATCGCGAAAAAAAACAATGTTCATTTAAGAGTTAACATTTGCATTCTTATAGTGTACAATTTTATTAATGTGATTTTAATTGAAAGAATGATAATTAAAATATTGAAAAAATAAAATATTGTGCTTAAAAACGTTATATTTTATATTTCTGCAGTAAAAACTCACCAACTGCAGGGCATCTACAAATATATTTTTTAATGACAAAGAAGAGTTGTCTCAAATCTTAAGGTAATAAGTCTATTTTGTCTTGATAAAAAAAGGCTAATTTTCACTTATAAATAAAAATTCGTTCATTTATTTTTCTTCGACTTTAAAACACAACCAATAACAAATAATCAATACTACCTATGTAGTTAAAATGGATGAGAGAAAATAGACAATTGTTTCATTCCATGAAATTTAGGTACCTCAAGTCACTTCAAATATCACATTTTCAATGAAGAAAAATACGCTTTAATATAAATTATTATAAAATGGATCCCCGTATCTTTGCTTTCAGTAAGAGGGCTTATTTTTCAGCTTGATTTCAATAGAATTTTCAATAAAAAATGTAACAGGAAAATGTGAATTCAAATAAACGTGTAAGAGATTTTTTTATTTAGAAGTTTTTTATAATACATTGTAGATTTCGAGTAAAGGAAATGTTTTAAACAGTTCTTGAACTTACAATAAAAAAAAATCAACTACGAGTGAGAATAGTGTCTGTTATTTTTTAGCCGCATGTTGACAACATAAATAATAAGGAAGATGTCAAGCCACGACTTATGGCTTGATATGAGTGTTGGTGTCTACTTACGGCTTGTTTTTGAAAATAATATTATTCCAAAGTGAGAGATTGTAAAACTAAAGAGAAGCAGCATCCCAATAAATCTCATAGTATTTGAATTTATTCCGTTATTCAGGTCGGTAGCGATAATCCCTATTCTTGCCACGGACTATTAAACATACCCCTCGGAGCCTCTTAGCTCTTTGGCCCGTTTATTATAATACGAAAATCTGTGTAAGAAGCTCAATCTGGGAAAACCCCTTTAATTTATGACACATATTTTATTGTATTGAAATAGAAATAATATAAAAAAACGTACCATCGTGAGACTAAATATCAGTAATTGTCAATTTAATTTCCGCCTTTGAAAACTATCAAATAAACTTATTTGGGCGTCGTTAGCAATAAAAAAAGAAATTAAGTTAAATTAGGCGAAATTATTTTCATTTTAATAAAATGAGAACGAATAACAACTTTTTTTATTTATTTATTGGGGTCGACTAACAGTTTCACAATAAGTAATGCTAAACTATAATTGAAAACCTTTCGTGCAGTTGATCAGGCCATCAAACTGAACAACTTTCATTATGGGACCAATCTCGAAATCACGATAAAAAATCAGCTGTTCCATACAAAAGTACAATGCCTACTCCATCGAAATGTATAAAACAGTTCATTTAAATGGTCTGATCAAACTCACGAGAGGTTTTCAATGAACTAAAAATAACCTTGTATAGTAGTTAATAACTGTAAGACCAACACCGTTAACCACATATTAAAATTTTCCGTTACCGTACTTAGATTTGAACATTTTCCGTTATAATCTTTGAAGAGTTGGACTGCAAATTGTCGAATAGCCATATTGCCATCCGATCAAATCACATTGCCTTTTGTCTGCAAGTTTCAGGGCGGTGTGGTGATGCGTAGTAAAAATGAATGCTCTATTGATCTTTCTAAAAACTTTGCTGGCTGATATTTAAATCTACTTTAGTACTAAAAGTACTAAAATGGCCGCCATACAAAATTACTGAAAACCCGCAGGAAAATAAACGCTAAATCGTAAGACCCTATTGCTAAAAATAAAACGGATCCTTTCATCCCGCCTGCAATAACGAATTAATGAGCTCCGCTTGCGGACTCGGAAAGGCGTCATAGAACCACCACCACCGAAGTCCTCTAAATCAGTTACAAAGAAAAAATCTACAAGGTATTTGGAATTGCAATACCCCTATATAAAGTCGAATATGATAGAAGGCTATGCATATACACTATATATCCCGTAGTGAGTAAAATTAAAAGAGTATACCATGCATGCAACCTTTGAAAATAATTAGTTACCCTGAACACCACCAGACTGAAATGTTTTGTTTATTTTTTGAAAAACTGTATAGCGACCAACCCTAGACCGTAATGTTGTAATGCTTTTTCATAAATAGGGATGTTGACAAATTTTTTTATTTTATGTTACATAAATTACCTCTCAAAAAAAGAAACATTGGTAAAAGAATTAAGTCGCTAGCATGAAAACTGCCCGAGATATCACAGTGTGAAATGCACACAAATGGACTCGATCAAAAACGCTCCATACTAATGGCTTCCACGTTATGACGTCACGCCTTGCAAGTTTGTATGCAACGCATAGGAAATTTGTTCAGCAGCTATATTAAATATTGTGTTTATCAAAATGGTTTCTTCGACTTTGCTATACATTTAACGGACTAATTAAAGGTATCATTTATTTTAATAAATTTTATACTTTTTAAATGGACTTGTCATGGAAGGGTCATAAAACAAATAATATGCAATATATAAAACCAAGAGGTATACAAGCTACTCTAAAAGTTTAATATGTTTACGATTTTCATTAGTATTTCGTTATTTTATTCATTAGTCAACATCCCTATTATTTTCACCTCGGGCGACGTATATTGAATCCCTGACTGCGTTCAGGATTCTACTTAACAATCCTTCACTGCGCTCTAGATTCAAAATAGCGTCCTCGCCGTAAAATATTATGTTGCTCCCATGTAATACAATCTACTATTTAATGGTAGGGTCTTTATTTGGGTATTACTAAAAACCCTGTATGAATAACACTACTAGTACATACAAAATCTCAGGGCCACCAGAGTTATTTATTTTCCGATAAATAAAATACCCATGTACGAGTATGTAGGATCGAATAATATGTAATGAAGGTTAAATGACGTCCATTGAATCGCGCAGGCTTTCGTTTTATTAAAAGCCCTTTGTGTCAGCCATTGAAGGGCACTTTAATTAATATAATCAGCAAGAGCTGATAATATTAAAGCGCTCTTCAGTGGCTTGGAACATTAATATTATGCCACTTGATTCTGCAGAGCGACTATTTGTGAAATCAGGTATATAACTACTCGGTGCAATAAATATCATAACTTTACTTTGAATACGAGTTTTGATAGCAATATTTATGAGGCTGATCGACACTTTTAACACCGAAAATGCACTAACCTTTCTGAGAACTTCTCCCACAAGTCCATTCCAACCACTAGGGCCGTTGCTTCCAAATTTGCCGTCCTTTACAAGACGCAGCTCATCTAAAAAACATTTAAAAAGCACGTAAAACTATAGGTTAGGTAGTAAAAAATAAGAAAATCGATCTTTTTTAGTTTATTGCATAAAGAATTTGGTGGGTTACATAATCTTTTCTCCAGAAAAATTACTTTAATTGAAAAAATGCTGCAATGGGACATGTTTTTAATGAAAAATATTCTACGGCTATTTTTTATTTTATTTTCATTACTCGTTATTTACGGTTATTTTTGTGTTTATTTCAACTGTAAGTTTGTGTAACAAGACACTCAACGAAGCCGAAGTCCACGCATTCCGCCCATCATCAAGATCATTTTTGTCTTTTGGACTATACCTGGGACACCCAGCTACGAAGTTATTGAAGGTCAAAGTCAAAAATTTTTTTTCTAAATTTTTATGAAATCTTATTTTACTTATTCGTTATTTCCTAATTTTTGTCTACAGAAACATAATCAAAATTGTATGTATTTCGTAACAAACAGTGGCTTCAAAACGTCATCACTCAATGTATTTCATGAGCACGCACATAAACGTTGCCTTTCAACTCGGCACGCAGCTGAGCATACACTCGCAGGCGCGGTCTTTTATACGCGGTCTTTTGTACGCGTTACATTGCGTGGTAATCTATGCAATGCTTTTTTAACACCAAAAATTAAAATCGTTTCCCAGCAATAATTTTGAACAGGAATGGTCCTGATGATAGGCAGAATACGTAGACCTCGGCTTCGTTGAGTGTCTTTTTATAAGTTATAAGTCTTGGTATAAGTTATTGCAAGGTTATTGCCAATAAATTGAGATATAGAAAACAAAAAAAAATCTTTTTATTTTTTCCTACTTTTTTACAAAAAAATTGAGCCCAGTCTCACACACGTCCTTTCGTTTGTGTATTTTATGTTTGGGCACCACCTCAATTCGAGGCGATATCACGGGATAGGTAGGTACTTAAAAGAATTACGAAAAAAGAGAAATCTCATTATGCAAATCCTTTTTTTTTACATGTATATCTCTGTCCATGCTAAGCAGCGATTATTTTCAGACACAGTAAATAATAAATGTATGCAGAATATTATTCACGGTTAAAAATAATTTAGCTGTACTCACATTTAATTCCCAATTTGTTCGCAATAGTATCTGTCAAATCTCTAACAAATCCATACAGCTGTTCATCTTTGTGTGCGTCTGTTTTCTGCATTAAATAAGGTTCTTGTAGAATACTCGTCACGATGTACGTTTTATTTGTATCGTACGAAGCCGGTGACCGTAGTTGAACGTATTTTGGTTGAACGACACTCAAACCTTGTTTATCTGACCATGTGGCGACCTATATCAAAACACCAACAACACATTAAAAAAAACTTCATTGAAAAAAAAACTGTTTTATACGCCTAACGCAAAATCCGCGAGACCTATACATTGGTCTGAAAAAATTCGTCATCGATAGCACAAAGAGAGTATTGGAGTATTGGTTGGTATTAGAGGATTTTGGTATTAAACCAGCTATTGAAAAAAAACTACGGCGTTTAAACTGACACAATGTGGAGCCCAATCAGATTTACATTTACACTCTGCCTCTGAATACCAACGGGTGGATATGTTACACCGTAGTTGTGTTTCAATAGTAATAAGTTAGATTTTGAGGTATATACAAACCGTATCTATTTAGTAAAAATTAATTACAATTCATGCCATCACAGCACGATTGTAAAAGGAGGTTTATATTCGAGAAGTTATTTTAAAACGTTACACCTAAATTTTCTTTCTTTATATTTAAAACATGAATTTTGGATAAAGTAAATTTTAATACTTTTCGTATCAGGTACCGACCGAAATAATAAAAAAGTTTGAACACATTGATTTATGAATCCTGAAAAATCATTAGCGAGTTAAACAGGAGAATAAAGTTAAAATTAACCTTTAACTGAGCCAGGAAGCTCAACAATATGCGAAGTTTACTCGACTTAGAACGAAGTTATTCGAGAAAAATGAGGCATCCTGGTAAAAGACGACATGCTCTTGATTAAAGTAGAGGTATGATAGATCACAATTAAAGCGTAAGTAAATAGAAATAAAGCACTTTTTACGGATTACAGCGCTTATATTAATAATTGAGGTGTTGTTTTAGTCATCCCATGACCGCGGCCCCTGAAAAATAGTCGAAAAGTCGGGAAATCAAAAAACTAATAAATCCATACTAGATTTTTCTAATATTACATCTGAATGATTAATATACGCGCTGTAATCTGTAAAAAGTGCTTTATTCCCAATGAACTGTACGCGCGGAAGCCTAACCCCTTACTAATAAAAACATTGTATATCAGATGTATAGTTACACATTGTTTTGTCACTTTCTTTTCAATGTCAAACTCAAATAGTTTGACAGAGAGTAACCAACCATTGTGTAACTATATATCTGCTATACAATCTTTATTAGTAAGGGGGTTAGTAACTATAAAGCCAGTGTATAAAGCGTACTTGTAGCATAGCACTTTGCACTGTCATTTCTACAACTTGCAGTGAGAAATTGTGTCGGTGGCCTTCTTCATTGAACGATATATTCCCTGTAAGTCCTTCGATATCAGTCTGTAACAATAAGAACATTTTACTATTCTATGGCAGACAAAGAACAGCAGTCCTCCAAATTAGAATAAAATAACCATAGACATCATATAGATAGTCCTCCAAAATTTTAAGTGAGATTATTTTCCATATCTTTGCGAGTATTTTTCATTATAATAACCATGGTGTAAGCTTAGAATAATAACACCTAGAAGCCGTGTCCTCGTATGCAAAGTGAGGCGACTAATATATACTAAGCCAGAATGGCTTAGTTTTCAGATTTATATCCTTCATACGTTACCTAATCGTAACTAAAATCCAATAATATAGTTACTAATTTAACAAATGTAGGAAAATTGAAACTGTTTTGTACTTATTCGGTATGATTAGGTAATAATGGAGAATAAAAATCTGAAAACGGGGCCATTTTGGCTGTTTTAGTTGCCTCACTTTTGACAGTGCAAATAATAAATATCATTCTAGGTGTTATTATTCTAAGGCTGTATGGTACTCTCCAAATAAAGTAAATAAATATACCTACCTATTCTATAAATGATATAATTGATATTGGTGAATGTGAGGCTCACAATATCCATTGTGCTTATGGTATACATACACTTTGCCTGGCCTTCAAATCACATTCCTATGTAAGTGGCACTCAGTATTACTGAGCAAATACTCGTTACTTCTATGGCTTTTCGATATAAACACTCCGATTGTACTTAATTAATTATACTATATACAATGATTATTATTATTGTAAGCCAGTAGGTATGTACCTAAGTATAACTTCAAAATTTTGCTCGCGAAGTTTTAAGTCTCATTATAAGTTAATTGACTTCAAAATCTCGTACGCAAGTTGATTTGGTTCAAACTGAAGTTCTTACCTTAATGTTGTCATAAGATAGTGGTGGATCGTGGTCAACAGGTGTAATAGGTATTCCGTGTGAGTGCTATTGTTCAGCCATGACCGCAACACCGCAACCTAATGTGTTGCATTGCAGTATCGATACGGAATGTTGGACTAACTAACAATATCTATATTTACTTTGTTAAAGCTGGATATAGAGGTAGACATCGTTTTTAAAGCTCCAATAAAATTCATACCTTTTTGATAAGCCTCGAGATCTTATCACCGTGTTCAAATGGCACCACCCAGCTCTTTCCTGGATTGCAATCGATGACTTTAGTGGAATTGGCTTGACCGGCGGCTCGCCGTAAAGCGCTTCGAAATGCGTCTGGCTTTTTCCTCCAAAGCCTGCCTAAGGCATCCATTAACACTTGTACGCCATCGTAGAGGAGTGCGGTTTGAGCCTGTTAAAACATAAAAAAATATATCCTTTCAAAAAAAGACGAAAGTCCAGGAGGCACATCTGAAACATCTGATGGAATATTAAACCTAATGTGATTGCGATACTTGCCGCTGCGATCAAGGTAATACTTATTACTTGTACCTACAGTTATACCTAATGTCTTGTTACTTGTCCATAAATACATGAATAATATTGTGATTCAACAACAACACGCTTGGAGCTGGATTTGTTGCATTAACACAACTCTAGTTTCTACCTACAGGGTTATTTTGTATTCACCATCCAAATTCAGTCGAAACTGAACAATTTTCTCTAAGGAACACGTCATGGCCAATTATGTAAATAAAATAAATAAATAAATAAATATTTGACAACATCACATACATTGCTCCGATTCCAAAGTAAGTAGCTAAAGCACTTGTGTTATGGAAATCAGAGACAACGGTGGTATCACAAACACCCAGACCTGAGACAATATTGAAAAGTTTATTTTCTACATTGACCCAGCCGGGGATCGAACCCGACTAAAGTAAAAAAACGACTATTCGTACAAATCAAAGAGATCACGTAATTAATTTATTATGGGATGACCAAAATTTTGTAGCGAAAGACACATGTTTCTTAGAGAAAGTTGTTTAGTTTCATGGACTGGACACATCCTTGAAATTTGGATGGTAAGTTCAGAATGACCCGATATAAAATAACAAATTATTGAAGTTGTGATCTAAGGATTAATTAAATAGCAACTAATTACCAAAGTACTTTCAATAAATACCGCGCTAGTATCCGTTAAAAATGTTTTATTTCATGTAATTTAATGTAGTTGTGAACCTCTTTTAATGTTAATATTATAATGTCAAAGTATTTTAAGCTACACAGAATCCCGCCAGATACACGCCATTCATCAGGCTGTCGGCATTCACGTTAGCAAATTGTCATGAGTTAACTTTGCTCGGAAACAATTCCCTTGAGTATGCGCAACAGAAGTGAAAAAGCCTAAGTGTATTTACTCAGAGAAGGGAGATCATATGGAATAATAATTTATGCAGGGATACGCCGCTCAGAGTTTCATTAGGGCGCGAGCGAGTTAGTGAAATTTACATAAAAGCGTTATTACTTCATACTCGAACTTTCTTCCTCTGACACAAATCTAATGAGTTATGCGGACGCTGTTTATTATTAAAAAAGTTTTTTTACATAATGTCTTTGCATATTCTCTAAAAAAATAGAACTAAAAACGAAACTAGCTAATAATAGATAATAACTCTATCAGTAAATTATCGATCATTTAGTTTAATGTTCTATACAGAGTGAATATTAATACCAGAACAATGGCTTTAGCGCTGTAAATAAAATTCATTTGTATATCTTAAAGGCAATTGCAAATTATATTTGCCACATCCATATCCGTTATTAATGGCCTATATCTGATGTTGGTATATTAATTGGTACAATTAAATCAGTGCACTAACCGCCTCATGTACGACGATTGTCTAACATGTAGTATAATTAATTAACATTCTAACCTCGTCATTGTGAAGCGATATCATTGTTAAGATAAAATTACTGTATTACTAATTTATCCCAGATATTACTAAAAAGAGAGTCGTGAGCTATACGGTATATTATTTTTACTTATTCAAGCAGGCTAACATTTATGAATAACCACTTCACTCCAGATAGCCAAAAATTGCGTGTAAAATAACAAATCAAATGGTTCTAATATTGTAACGTATGAATTTTGTTATCGTTTTTCACATCTCCTCAAACGCTTACAAATTTTACAATAATATAGGTAATACTACTTATTCGACTTTGTGAACTAATAATACAAACGAAACAATTTTGCGATGCTTTTCACGCAATAACAAAGTAGGTACAGTCAGCAAAGTTATGACCTTAACAGTTTGAAAACAAATCGCTGGCAAGGATGGTACTAAAAGTTCGTCTTTTACCTGCCTCCATTGTTTTATACAAAAGATGCTTTTGTGACTTTTGGGTAAATGCAAGACAATACAGACTTCTCAATCTAAAGATGAACCATAGCTTTGCTGACTGTACCTATGTTTGATGACTTTAAAAGTATCGTTATATTTCAATTAAATTGTAATGAATCAATATCGCGACATTAACTACAAATTGGATGTAGGTAGTAAATTAATCTTAGGGTGTAGGTAATGAAATCAAAGATTTACCGATATAGTCTCCTTGAATCTGGGGTCCATTCTGCGCAAACCGTCCATGAAATCGCGCACGATCTTACGGGAGTGGTCGACGATGCGGAAACCCGTGATATTAACTGCTCCATACTCGGTTACCTCGTTCTCCCAGTGATCGTCCATTACCTGTGGATTGCAAAGCGATGCAATTTTGCTTAAATCGAATATTCTTTCAAAATGTAGGTAAATTTAACGCTCCTTTATCCCTTATGTGGCGCCCTCATCTTAATTAAATTTATTGCTCGATAAGTTCATAATGTATCGAATACAGTTCGTTGTAGCACAGTATACACAATAGTACAAGTGTTGCAATAGTAGTATGGCAAAGGAGCAAAAAGTGGACACTTTAGGCACTTTTGCTTACTACTATTTTACTGAGAATATTTTTTGTAAATAAACTATAGAACCTTAGCTTCAATCTGTACATGCGAATTTTCGGTAAGTACATAACTTCCTGATGCAATTTTCTTTAAGGTTTTCCTTTTTCGACGTTTTTTCTCTACTAATTCTTACAAGGATCAAATCATATTGCAAACACTCAAGCTGCTTGATGTGAAGGGTTATCTATTTATCTCTAGTTTCAGCTTAAAACTACTGGGATTGTCTCAAAGATCGCATATTGGGATATTGTAAAATAATTGCCTTAGAAACAGTAACTTCTAGGTACTCTGATGACTCAAAATACTTTAAAGTCTGAGTAGGTACAAAAAATTAGATCCAAATAAGCTTATTTTCTTTAAATCATTAAATATATGACAAGTTGCAGTGCGTTGATGCTGCAAGTTTTTGTTTTTTTTTCACAAAATATTTCTTAAATATGAAATCAAAACATTAAATTTAGCCAATCAAAACTAGATACTTACTACCTACATGTTATGAAATAGCCAATAAAATTACATTTGTTGACATACTCGTTAGTATTACTATGTTGTTTGCGAATCCGAACAAAACTCTCTTAATACCTACCTATGTTGTCTGCGGGCAATAATTAAAATAATCAAAACTCACCAGACCACTGAGCATATAATGATAAGTTCGTCGCCCCAATTGCACTTTACGCACGTGTCCGAGCAATATGCTCTTGGCATTTTTCGTATTGCAGTCCAGCACAATTCGCTTGTTGCCCCAACGATCATGTTGTTCTAGAGCCAAGAGGAATTCCATGGCATCCGATGCGTTATTAATTCGCTTCACAAGAGATATTCGGAATGCGGTGCGGCCTGGTTGCATAGATTGGTAGAGCTGTTGGAGCCGCAGTAAACCTAGGGATAAAATATTTGATTGAATCAGGCGTCACTTGGCGGAAGTCCCAAACCATTTTGAAAAAAGAAATATATGTAGCTTACTTCCGCAAACAAAATATGCAAGATGCACCGCCCGCCCGCCCGCAAAAATATGCAGCACACCACAAAATATAAGTGCATCCTCAGGAGTTAGAGCACGATCTAACTCCTGAGGATGCTCCGGGTTGGGGCGAAACACGTGTAGAGTAGCCTAATTGGTGAAGGTGCAAGGTGTGTTGCTGTCTTGCTAAATGCAGGTATTGTGCACTTATATTTTGTGGTGTGCTGCATATTTTTGCGGGCGGGCGGGCGGTGCATCTTGCATATTTTGTTTGCGGAAGTAAGCTACATATATTTCTTTTTTCAAAATGGCTAGGGATAAAAGTTTTTTTGAAGATTTGTAAACTATACATCACATCAGCCGCTCGACATATTGCTGGTGGGTACCTACTTACATTATACATTTGCGCATTAAAAGATTTTGTTCCACACATTTCGAATAGTGAGGTAAAAAAAGTAAGACCGACCAGTGGTCACACCGTAATATTCGGAATAGAACATAAAATGAAGCAATATAACATCTAGAGACACAAGTTAAAAATACAATTGATTCTGATTTATATCGTTCCGAATTCTTATTCTATGCATTTGAAGGTACTTTCGATAGCTCCAACTGCATTTTCATTACGCATAGATAAGAATCGGTCCTGTATCTGACAAGCCGCTTCGATATCGTAAGCGAATGTGATGTCATACGATGCAGTTTTCATGATGACGCTAAACTACTGATCATAGATTTTCAGATATAAAAAACTATGTAGGCTTTGCGATTATTGAACAGTACACGTTTTCTTAGAAATTATCACCAAAAAGAATAACGTAAATAGGAAAAAGTAGAAAAGGGAAGCCTCAGTGAGGACGATATAATACCACTGACATTATCGCCACTAGCATTTATATGCCGGTCTGTTTTCGTTCCTAGCCAATTCGAGTCCATACGAATTTTATCGAATTAAACGCCCCATAAAAAACAAGCGAAACGAAAAAGGGCCAGCGCGTGCTGAATAAAAGCAACAGAAAAAACTGTTTTACTTTCGTAGTCTGGATATGCGAAAAAATATTAAAACGTGCGTTTAGTCATGCATGTTCTCAATCGACAATTAACTAACGTAATTAACCTGGTGTCATTGGGGCAAGGTCTGTGACCCAGACCGTTTTACTTTTGAGATATTTCAATAAAATTAATTTTGTGCATTGCCGTGAATCTCAGTAGCGAAAGATAAGGAGCACTCCTCCTCATTGTGCACCTCACTTAAATTTAATATTGCTCGGATTCAGAATAATACGTGCGAAAACTTGACAGGTCGAAATGACCCAACTCAAATACGACGTTGCTATTTATACCACAAATAATTTTGAGTTTCAATATGTTTTTATGCATTTGTGATTTAGTATTTTTTTATTAATATCTTAAATGGAGCATGAGCGTCGTCAAACCATGGCTGGACTTTAAGAGTCTTCGAAAAATGTTGAAAATTAACTTTACTCATATAATAGCGAACACGAGAATCATGTCTGTGTCTTGTATGTAGCCAGGCAAGTGCTACAGAACAATATGTAAGTAGTGACAGTAAGGATGACGTTCCATTGCAACTATTACGACAATCCAATTCTTCGAAATTGCTGTTTTCAAATGATAATGCAGATGCGAATAGGCGAATAGGTATAGATTTCCTACTGTAATAAATGTAGTAAAAACAATAAGAAATACTAATTAAATGGAAGTTTTTTGCCGTTGCTGTCATTTATCTAATTTCAAAATTGCATCAAAAGTTTAATTGTACAAACAAGTACGCCGAAGAGACAATTTTTTGTTAAGTAAGTACCTACTTAAATAGTCGTTAAGAAGATTGAAAATAAAACTGATTACATTTAACGAATTGTTTTATTAAGAAACCATTGTATTGGTAAATATTTAAGTTTTAAAAATAAACTATTTTTCATACAAGAAGTATAATTTATATTATGTTAAATAATTTTTTAGGGTTCCGTAGCCAAAATGGCAAAAAACGGAACACTTATAGATTCGTCATGTCTTTCTGTCTGTCTGTCCGTATGTCACAGCCATTTTATTCCGAAAGTATTAGGATTACACAGTTGAAACTTAGTAGGTAGATGTTAACCGCTTAACGATTTTAACACAAAAATAAAGTCCCCATACATGAAACTGAAACTGAAAAAAAATATTTTTCTTCATAACAATACGTGCGGGGTGTCTAAAGATAGGTCTTTAAAAATGACATTGGGGTTCCTAAGACAATTTTTTCTCAAAGTCAACCTTTTGAAAGATAAACACTTCCAAAGTGGTAAAATGTGTGTCCCCCCCCCCCCTCTAACTTTTGAAATAAAAGAGTGAAAAATCTAAAAAAAATATATGCTTTAGAGCTTAATAAAAACTTTCAGCGAGAACTTTTGAACGAGATATAGTAATTAGTTTTCGAGATATATCATATTTTCCAAAACCGCAAATATAACTTTGTCATTCATACCAACACTGTGAAAAACAAAATTATTTTTACAGACGAAAAATTATAGTGCTATTAAATATGGTATGGTATAAGGTAACTACGAAACTGACACGCACTTGGCCGGTTTTTTATTTTTCCCACCACAATGACGCCGGGTTATGTGTACTTACTAATTATTGAAATATACACTTTACGCTTTTTGTTGCCCACAACTTAAGTATTGTATTTTTTGGTTATTAAGCATTTACATACCTATCCATCCATACAGCAAATCCTCTTTTATTGGTTTTACAATCTATACTAATTTACACTACTTCAAGGTAAAGAATGGGCGTCGGAAAACACCAGAAACAATCGTCTACCTACATATTACAAAGACAATTAACAAAAAGTATAGGTAGTTTGGCCCTAAAAGTCATTTACAATTTAACTTTATTGCAATGAAATAAATGTCAACGTCACGTCATTTCTAAGAAAAGCAAAAACACGATGTCCATTCTTTATCTTGACGTACTGTATTTTTATGCTACGGCTCCACGCATAGCTTAAAGCGTTAAGGCGTGACGCAGATGTGGCCAAGTCTTATTAACGGAGTTAATTTACAAACGACAGTACTAAATTTACTTAACGCCTTAGCTAAAGCGTAGTTGGACATTACCACTAACGTTAACGTTAACGCAGGTGGAGCCGTAGCATTATACAGTTAGCAAGTTCTGATAACATTGAAGATAATAATTGTGTGTATCGAGAGACCACTGTTAGTTAAAGCAAATTCTAAGACAACTGGAAGAAAACTCTTTATTATAACTAGGTAGGTAGTTGGTTGGTATGCTAAAAAATTGTTAAGAGTTGGTCGTGCCCAAGTCCCACCTAATGTTGCAAGTGTACCTACCTGTAAGCTACGGCTTTATGTTTGTGCACTACTCGCGTTGTAATAGGTATATCAAAAAGAGGCATAAATTTTTTAACTTCAGTGAGAAGCTAGATGTTCGAGTAGAAAAGCCTTCGATAGGTAGGTAGGTACTCGACAGGTATTTATTTCAGCTGGATATTTATATTGGAAGTAGGTAAGTAGGTACTTAGAGAGAATTTTTCCAACAAGTGAAGCTCTTAAATTTCAAAGAACGGTGCTAACAGCATCTTAGCTAAAGGTATTAATATTGAGTAAATACAGTGAAATAAGGCACAAGATATTCATTAGTTAGAAATATTTTTTCAGCATTAGCCGTATGTTTCTATTTTATCGACATTTAACTGTTATCTACTAAAACTAACCAAAACAATAGACAACCTGTTTCTAATATATAATTAAAGAATAAATACTTAGTACAAGTGAATAACTACCCAATGAACTTAAATGATCCAGCTTGAGAATGCAAATTAACCACAGAATAGTAAGTGTAAGTTTAAAAATATTATTTTCCTAGAAGGTTTAAGTAACTATCTTTAAGGGGATATTCGATAACTTTTTTCTTAAACACACAGAATCGCGTACATGCAAAGGGGAATAGATGTTAAACCTTCATGGTCAATGCGAACAGCCTGTAGTTCCAAATTCATAATATTGACTTTGTCACTCACTCCCTTTTCACTTCTCTGTCAAACCACTGCTAAATAATATAAATATATATTATTAAATCTAATATAAATAAATGGTTATGGTTAGCCCATTGCTGTGATCGACAGAACAAGAAAATTATCGTGCTATGGAGAATAATATTCCATCGGCGAACCAGCCGGCACCATCTTCGTCGTCAACAATTCACCAGTCAACTTCAGGTACTTCCATCTCTAAACTAAATGGAAAGAATTTTAATACTTGGGTTTTCGCTGTAGAATGTCTGCTAACTGATCTTGACCTTTGGGATGTAGTCACAAAACCCATCAATGATGAAGATCCTAACGCTAAACGTAAAGATGCAAAGGCAAGAGCCAAAATCTGTCTCGCATGTGACGAATCAATTTATCCGGTCATAAGATCTGCGAAGACCGCGTTTGAGACCTTCAAAAGTCTCAAGAAGGCGTATGCTGACAGTGGACTGACGCGAAGATTACAACTGATGAAAAAACTTTTAACAAACGAGTTCAAAGGTGATATGCAGACTTACCTTAATTCATCACTAGTTGTGCAACAGGAATTACAACAAATTGGAGCTGGAGTCGAAGATGAGTTCCTAGCAATAATAATGTTAGCTGGACTGCCAGACAAGTACCAACCACTCGTCATGGCTCTTGAACACTCCAACGCAAAAATCACATCGGAGGGTGTAGTATCATCTCTGTTACAAGAAGATTCGCGAGCTGGCTGCACTTCAAATACCCAAACACCAAATGGACCTGTAACCACGGCGGCACTACTCACAAAACAAAGGAAGAAAACTTTCTGTACTTATTGTAAAAAATTAGGTCACCTGGTTTCGGAATGCAGGATTAAAAACAAGAAAGTTTCGACAAAGGTTTATTCAAATAATACAACTGAATTTACACTT
Organism: Agriphila straminella; assembly: GCA_950108535.1. Classification (NCBI taxonomy): domain Eukaryota; kingdom Metazoa; phylum Arthropoda; class Insecta; order Lepidoptera; family Crambidae; genus Agriphila; species Agriphila straminella. The sequence continues at coordinate 16,742,478 of OX467303.1, forward strand.
TCATCTTGTTTAATTACACATTCATCCTCAGGTTCACAAGATTGGTTCCTAGATTCTGGTGCAAGCTCTCATATGAGCAACAGGAAAGATTGGTTCGAGTCCTTGGCCTCCCATATCACTCCTGTAACAGTTGCCAATAAGGACCAACTTCTTAGTAATGGGAAAGGTATTGTAAATATTAATATTTCCGATTGTGTTACCAAAATAAGCGAAGTTCTTTATGTTCCTGGTTTAGCCACAAATCTTTTATCAGTAAGTAATATAGTGAAAAAAGGTTACGATGTATTGTTTACATCAGAAGGGGCGTCAATTACTTTGTCAGGTGGGTGTCAACTGACAGGAAGAGTAATAGCGACAGCCTCAAACCATAAAGGAATGTTTAGGCTAGATCTAGATAGGTCGCATTCTCTTTACACGCCTACTAAAGAGTCCCCAATACTCTGGCATAGACGACTTGGTCATTTAAATGCAAAGAGTATGCAAGTTTTAAAAAATAAATGCATAGGCATAGATTACAACGGAACTTTCTCTGAAAATTGTATCCCGTGTCTACAAGGGAAATTATCTAAAAAACCGTTTAAAAAGTCGCAAAATAAATCGAGTAAGGTCTTAGAGTTAATTCACTCGGACTTATGTGGACCTATGAGTACACACTCGTGGGGCGGAGCCCTATATTTATTAACATTTACAGACGACTTTAGTCGAAAAACTTTTGGATATCTTTTGAAATCAAAGTCCGAAGTTTTTACTAAGTTTATAGAGTTTAAGCACTTGGTTGAGAACCAAACAGGCGAACGAATTAAAGTTTTACGTTCAGATAACGGTCGCGAATATGTCAACAACGACTTGTCTACCTTTTTAAAGGAGAACGGTATTGTCCATCAAACGACAGTGCCATATACTCCTCAACAGAACGGAGTGTCCGAACGCGCAAATAGAACGATAATCGAAAAAGCCAGATCAATGCTTAGAGACTCGAATTTGCCTAAAACATACTGGGGAGAGGCGGTAAACACTGCCATTTATTTGAAAAACCGTGTACCTACGCAAAGTTTAAAAAACAAAATCCCTGAAGAAGTGTGGACAAAAACGAAAATCAACCTCTTTCACTTGAGAGTATTTGGTTGCGAAGTCCACATGCTAGTTCCAAAAGAAAAACGAACTAAGCTGGATTCAAAAACTCAATCGTGTATTTTTGTTGGCTATGCTACTGAAAGCAAAGGCTACCGACTTATAGATCCCAAAAACCCTCGATCTATTATAGTTGCGCGCGATGTAGTATTTATAGAAGATAAAACACTGCAGCAGTCACCTCCAAGACCCTCTAGCGGCGAAGTGGAACTCCCAACCCAATCACAAGAAATCTTTGTACCTCTTGATAACGAACCTGTTCCTCAAACACAACCCCAACCCCTGCCAGGTATATCTATGACGCCAACTACGTCAACCTCTGAATATTTGGCAGAGTCGGATGAACCTGCTCCTACGTCTGAAAATCCATCAGAAAATTCTGAATATTTAGAGCAAGCACCTGAACCTCAAAGGAGATATCCGATTCGAGACAGGCGCTGTCCTCAAAGATACGGGGAACATCTTTATATGACCTCAGAGCTAGAGCCGGAAACCTATAAGGAAGTCGTGGAACATCCGCAAAAAGAAAAATGGCTCGAAGCAATGAAGGCTGAATTTGACTCGTTACAGAAACACGGTACATGGATCCTCGTTGACAGACCTACAGGTAGAAAAACTACGAAATGCAAATGGGTCTACAAAATAAAAAGAGACACATCAGGGAATGTCACAAAATACAAAGCCAGACTGGTAGCTAAAGGATTCACTCAAGTAGCCGGAGTAGACTACGGTGAAACCTTCTCACCAGTTGCTAGACTGTCTTCAGTTCGACTGTTATTCGCATTTGCTGCTCTTCGTGAGCTGGTGGTAGATCACCTTGATGTCGAAACGGCATTCCTAAATGGCGATTTAGATGAAGAGATCTTTATGGAACAACCAGAAGGATTCTCTGACAACGCAAAAGGCAAGGTATGTCTACTTAAAAAGGCCCTTTACGGTCTTAAACAAGCACCGCGTCAATGGAACGCTAAAGTGTGTGAAGCAATGCACAAACTATCTCTCATGCAGACAGCCAATGAACACTGCCTTTACTATAGAAGAGAAGGCGATGATCTCCTTCTCGTAGCTGTCTTCGTTGATGATTTCTTCATTGTCTGCTCAAGTGACGACATGAAGAATCATTTCAAAAATGAACTCAAAAAGTTGTTCATTATCAAAGATCTTGGTCCTTGTAAGGATTGTCTTGGCATGAGAATAGAACAAAACTCTGGAAACATATTTCTCGACCAGACAAAATATATAGAGAAACTTTTGATTAAGTTTGGTATGACAGATGTCATTACTGTGTCCACCCCACTAGAACCTGGTCAAAAGTTAAACCTTCCGACTAAAGATGAAGAAAATGCAGAAGTTCCATATCAGGAACTTATTGGATCACTAATGTACATTGCAATTTGTACGAGACCCGATATTGCCCATTCGGTCTCATATCTATCTCAGTTCAATGCACATTACGGGGGGGTACACTGGAAGGCTGCGAAGCGAGTTCTTCGATACCTTAAGGGTACCATAGACCTCCGACTGCATTTTAAACCTGGTGCTCCATTCTATCCACAAGGATATGTCGATGCGGATTATGGAAACAGTCTTGTGGACCGACGTTCATTCACTGGATACGTGTTTCTAATGAGCGGCGCCCCAGTATCATGGGAAGCTCGCAAGCAGCGGACCGTCGCACTTTCTACAACAGAAGCCGAATATATGGCTCTCGCTGAAGCTTGCAAGGAGGCAATATACCTTCAGTCACTCATTAGTGAACTATTCCTTACGTGTCATCCCATCGTCGTTCATACTGACAATCAAAGTTCGATAAAATTAGCGAATAACAATACATACCATTCACGCACTAAACACATCGACGTCAGACACCACTTCATACGAGACTCACTTGCACACCACGACATACATCTCGAATACATACCTACACACAACATGATCGCCGATATATTGACTAAACCTTTGTCGAAACTGAAGCATTGTAAATGTACAAATTCTCTAGGTTTAGCATAGGTTCGTAATTTTTAGTTGTGCGTTAATTTTTCATCATGTTATGTGTCTGGTAGGTAGCTAAGTATGTAAGGTTAGCAAGTAAGGTGTAAATAATGATGTTATTTTTGAATTGTGTTTGTATAAAGTATGGATAGGGTGTTTGTTCTTTGATATGTCGAATGTATATTTTTTGGAGCACATAGGTATAGGAAGATACAGGGTGTTCACATTGCGGGGGGGTGTTAAACCTTCATGGTCAATGCGAACAGCCTGTAGTTCCAAATTCATAATATTGACTTTGTCACTCACTCCCTTTTCACTTCTCTGTCAAACCACTGCTAAATAATATAAATATATATTATTAAATCTAATATAAATAAATATAGATCAATAAGATTATGGCCTACGCATATAAGCTAAGAGAAATAGGTTTTTTCTGTTGATGATGAATGGCGGGGTACGTTGATGTTAGCCGGGAGCCGGGGATACAGTCCTATGATTTATGACCATTGAGAATCCTAGTATAGCCATTAGTGCAGTGCAGATCTAATAAAGACTACACACTGTAAAAACTGCATAGTCTCTAAAGCTTTTTGTGGTAGCCTTTCGAAAAAGATTCGTGGTGAAGTCATTTTGAAATTGGTGAAATTACTCACATATCTATACACTAAACTTATTAAACATCTTTCTTTCATATTCCTTTATGATTAAAAATTGATAAATTAATCTGATAAGAGTAATGAGATTAACTTGAAATTACTAAAAATACAACACCTAGTTTCCAATAAATCGTTAGGAATACGAGTTCATACATATTTACAAAGGAACATTTTATATAATGGCTCCGTCTTTAAAGTGAACGTAAATTGAAATAAAGAAAATTGCGAATTTCTCACCAAAATACACTGGTTATAAGGTCTATCAATCAATCAAATTTGTATAATCAATGCAAACCTTCACTGGCACTTATTGACGTCAAAAATTAAATTAATGGATCTACTCGTACTAACAGTGTTGAGTTTAGAAGAACTTTTACTCGGAATTCTCGGAAAGAGCTGACAGGAAACGTTGGAAGTTTGTTTTTCTCAGTCAGTATTGTAATTAGTTATACAAATGTAGATAATATTATCTCGGGCTATTTATAATAATCTTTGAAGTTTGCAAAGCTTTGTCAGTTAAAACAAAATGCGCAAGTCATAAAGCGAGCATATAACTAAGATGAAGGATGAAAGGAAAAATACCTTTCTAGTAGTGCACTGACTGCATCAGTTGACAACAGTAACTGACAAGATAAGATTGCCGCTCTAAATCTTAATGTCAATAATCCCAAAAGTGACGCTAGTCCTGTTAATACTTTACTATTATTAATTATAACAAAAAGTAAACAGCAGCGAACCCATAACTTTCCAAGTACTCAAACTTAACTTCCCCTCTCCACTACAATAGTTATACGTGTATGCGAGATCAAACTCAAATTGATACGTTACACGCCCGTGCCCGTGCCACGTTATTTTATCGTGATTAAGGCCCCTGCCACATCTCCATAAGAAAATGCCATTCACGCGGCGCGGTGCCATAAGGAGTCACGGCACGGTACCCTAGAAAATCGGTACGGCAGCGACACGTAACGTACTAAGGCACGGCGCCTCCGATTATCGAATGACTTGACTAGTTTAGTCATACCCAAATCTCAATTGCACATTACTTCGACAGCACGGCGTCAAAGACGCGGTATATCGGTGTGGCGCATTATGGTTGCGCACGACACATTGCCGTACCTACCATAATTTTCTACACCTCCGGGCCATGTTTTCCTACGGCGGCACCGCGTCGTGGAGATGTAGCTGGGCCATAAGGTTGAAGAGATAAATGTGCGGCAGAGATGCGGCTAAAGTTGGTGGGCCTCGGACTATTCACACCATGTGTCGCGTGAACTCGTGACCCTTGAGGTTTTCTACTGTCGTCAGTCGACTAATGGCCTGTGACGTCAGCTGTTGAGGTTTCGACATCTATTATAAAGTATCGAACGTTATATTATGAAAAGTTTTGCAAAGCTGCCTTGGTGTTGTTGCGGATCTATCGACACATTTCACGAAAGTTGAGCGGAAATAGGCAATAGTCAGTCAGGTGTAACCAACAATTAAAGCTTTATTTAAAACGGTATGAAGCTTTTCTGATTAACTTTATAAATGCATTATAGAATTATTCATTTTATAACTTTAACACTCCTTAAGTAAAAGTATTTTACTCTTCTAACTCCTGCAATCGGCAACTTAAAAAACTTAAAAAGAAGTTTCTATTAATTAAGTGAGACGAGAACTGCAGACATCTTCACATTTTAAGAAATAGGTAGGTACTTCACAAAACTAAGACCAAGTACACTTGACTTGTGATTTTGACTCACAAGTGTTGTGAGGTCAAGCAAAACGAGACGAATATGAAAATAATTATTGTTCATCAAAGTTATGTAATTAATTTCAGTTTGGCACTTACTATAGGTATCACCTTATATCAACAAATAAAACAAAGGTCGCAATTCTTGTCAGTATTAGCTTTTCAGTAGTGTAACTATTTTATTAAATTTGGGGATACTGAGTTTTCAATCGATATCAGTTGTCATAATCGTCAATAATAGCTGACATTTAAGATAAAAACTTCTGCTCATTTTCGTTGACGTTCAGTAAATAAGCTTCCTTGAGAATTTGTTTACTTAAGCTACTTCGAACTTTCTTAGCGAAAGTTACCGTTGATGACTCCGTAATTATAGAACTTTGGTCATACGCGCTACTTTAATCAAATTCAAACGATTGGAGTTGTAGGTAGCCGCATCTAAAATAACTTCCATATGTTTTGTTCGAAAGGAAACCGTAATGACGCTACTCGTATAGTTCTTTGTCACTGAAGGGTTGATACTGTTACATACTTGTGCGAAATTTTAATTCTACTAACTAAAAGGGGAAAGCTGTTGCAATAATTATGAAAAAAATTTCAAATAATGAAAAACAATCTTTAGCAAAATGACTTTATCCCATGTTTTTATGAATATTTATAATGCCAATCTAAAAGTGCTTAGTACTCGGCTATATCTTGTTTTCCATCACACTCACATCGATTGTTTCCGACTCGAGATTCGCTGCGGTTCCGAAGTGTTACCCTATTCTCAACCAATTTTGTTTCATGCGCCCTTTTTCTTTTCTCTCTCCCTCAACCCTATATTCCAATAACCTTACTTATGTTACAAATTGGATTAGAAAGACGCGTTCTGGTGTCTACCAAAATTGATTTTACGAGAAACATTTTATCTTGACACAAGTAAGAAACACAATTTGCTATTGCGTTACACCCGTAGATGTACCAATAACTGAATTCGAAACAAACAAGGGAAGTTAATAATTTTTTTATGAATAATAACGCTCTCCTTGATACTCGAGATTATTTCTCAATTCTATTATATGTGTTTTTAAATCAGATTTTTACGGAGACTAATAAAACCATCCACTTTAAATGTTTGTAAATAAGCTATATATTAAAAAACACATCAAAAAGCATAGCAAGTTAGATGTTTAAGATCTTCGTCACTTATAACGAGGGACCAAATCTTTTATTTAGGTATTGCTTAAACATTTATTATTTGTTAAGCTTACCAAACAGCAATTTATATTTCTTAGATATTAACAATTAAATGTACACGACTAATTTTACTTTATTCTTACTAATGTACTATTAGACGTAACAACTATATTTCCAAATATTATCGATAAAACACTGAGGCCATTTCGCGTAATAAGAGAAGCTGCCGGTCGTGTGAGTCAATGGAATCCTATTTATTCAATATCCTCGAAGACGTTGGCATTAGGTATCTCCGCAAGTCGCATATAAATGAATTCTTAAAGGGGATACCATCTTTATATATAAAACCATTTATTTTATAGGTACAAAGTATTGGAAGATTCACGTCACGTATAGTTTTATAAAAACTCTGAATAAATATTTACACAATAATAGCATTGACCAGATACCTGTTGAATCAAGTTCGTTTAATTTAATTAAAATTAAATTAATAAAACGAAGCCTTATTCGTTTTCGGGAAAGTGGCGAGTTTCATAAACAAATATTTGTTAGTCTTCATTTGAGTTGAAATATAATAATTTTACTGATTCTGCATGCATTAATCTCCTTATTGACAGTGGTAGAAAATAACGAGGCATTATTTACCTGCTATAAAGTGTTTTACTAGGTGAAAAAGGAATGATTTCTCTTTTATGTTGTTTCAACGAATCCAAATATTTTATTATTATTTTTAGGTAAAAACAAAACATTAAACTATCTAAATGTAATGTAAAGATGTCTATTATTTTTCACTTTATAAGTAACTTTTCAATAAATAATATTAAAAACGAGGGTTATTTATAAGAAAGCAGGAAGCAGAAACAACATTTTATACTGAAGTAAATCTAATGAAATTATGTGAATCAATTCACTCAATCTTTTTATACTTAAAATTCTGAGGGTCTCTCTTCAAAGAAAGATTATTTATTTTTCACTTGACATAATAATTTTGTTAATGCTGGGTAAAGTGATCTAATAATTAAATTATCCCTAAGGGAACAATGGTTGTTTATTTTGTTAATATTGTTAAAGGGATGTTGCCTTAAAATTATTATATTTAAGGATAATAAGTGGTTTCTTTTAGAAAAATTTAATATTAACAAAGCAGCTTCGATTTGCCTGCTTCGTTTTACGTCAGTCTGCCTAATTGGTATTTCTAAGATATCCATATCCCGTTCCTGTTCCCGTTCCCGTATTATCTTTCCATACAATTTTTTATCCTCATTTCATCCCTTTATCCCCTAAACTTTAGGGGATGAATATTTGCCACCTTGTTGGATTCAGTATAAATGCTATTTTCGCAATCATTCAATAAAACCTCAATAACTTTAATTTTAGGGTAATTTACCCAATTTAGAAGTATTCCTACGAAGTTTCAAGTGTCTATTTAATATTGTTTCCATGCAAAAGGGGGATGCCCAAATAAGGCCCACTGTCGACAAAAATGTCTTATATGCAGTAAAATAACAATTTTTATAGTAATTACTAGCGTCCCGCCCTCGCTTCAACACCCAAAAAGAAAACAAATACCTACCTTACATAATATAAAACCTCTGTAGACAGACGCGGTAAGGGGCTTTATTTTATAATATTCAACCCCCCCCCCCGAGAACCACCATTTCAACGACATTCATAACCAAGAAATATGTGTTTGCTTATTTGTTTTTAAAAAAGTTTCAAGTCGTAATGTCTATTTAATAATATCAAAAAATACAGGTTGTATAACAAAGATAACGATTGTGCAAAATTTTTGCTTTCTAAGTCCATGGATACGTAGGTCAGTCACCCTTAATTTTTATATAAAAGATATATTTTATGTTTTTTATGCACAACGGGATAGTGTTTGGCCTTCACCTCACCTGATGCTAAGTGACAATAATGCCGGAAAGTGGAAGCGCACTACACTCAGAATCCTCATCACTGAGGGAGGAACTGTCTATCTTACCTCTAACTGTCGGAACGCATTCAAAATTCGAGGAGAATAAGCGTGACGCTATTTTCCAATATTTGATACATCCTATATAAAATTTTTTAGAGGAATTAATTAAACTTATAATACATGATATTAGGGAAGTTAAAAAATAATGTCGTGTACGCCAGATTTTGAAATTCTCATTTCAGAAGATTAGTAATAAATACATGGATACCCTGATTCATAAACACCAATGGACGGACCCTTTTATAAAACTATTGTCTTTGTGATTAAAATTTGAAGTTACCTACACACTCTTGGATATTCACCTAACTGGTTACGTAACCTTGAGCAATATTCCTTGATGCTAGAAAAACAATAATAATAAGAAGGTATATTACTTATTAATCAATTTTCGCTTTTGTATTCTTTTGATTTTACCATTGAAGGTTATCAGATGCAAATCGCCTGAGACGTATTTTTGGCCATATCTCCGAGGATTTTGGGGGTTTTCGAGATGGAAATGGTACCAAAAGTTGAGGAATTTAATTAGACACGTGTGAACGTTTGAAATTTTGAAAATCTACTGGTAGCTTTTTTTGGAATTTTGCAAAATTCGGGTTAATTCGTTTTTTTTGGGGGGTGTTTGTTTACTAAAATTTCGGAAAAAAAACCGACTTAAGAAAAAATGAAAAAACGGATCCTACGGTATTAGTTTGGCTACAAAGTGGCAAAACAATTTTAAAAATCGGTTAATAATTTGTGACCTGTAGGTGGTCCCTATAGATTTGGAATTGTAGAAAAACGGGTGTTTCCGTACATAGTAAAAAGGTGATGTTAGCTTCTATGATTATTAACCGATCGTCATAGTAATAGTGTTAAATGATACAGAAGCAGACGAGAAGTGCATTCGTTGGAATTTTGAAAATCGGTTAATAATATGTATTTCGGCCTCGTCGAGGCAGTCAGCGGTCGCTTTTAAATCGTAAAAAATAAATAGGTAGTTACTACGATAAGAATTAATAATTTATTTATTCTTATGGTACTACATAGGTAACATTAAAAATATAATAGGATTTTGCATTTCATTTGATTTTGGTTTTTCGTAAAATTTTGGGTTCATTTTCAATGCTCCGATTCTTGCGGGGACTGTATATTATAATCTGTGAATTTTTGCCATCATCAAACGATATTATCCATTTACATTCATGTCCCCCAAGATGTTAAAGATTTTCCGTATATAGGTAAAGGTAAACAGAACTAAGCTCCAAGAAAGATGCCGGAGCACGATAGCTTTAAGGCGCCTACAGCCGTCCACTAACGTCGCCATACCACAGTCTTTACACTAATGTGGCCATACTCTCAAACCAGCGGGGCTAATTTTATTTTTATTTTATTTTATTTATTAGGGACAGTACACAGCACGATATCATTTAAAGTTACAAACACATTTAACAATTGTGTAGGCCAATAGGCTAGTTGACAAAATTACAATAACTGCTTAATATTTTAGCTTATTAGGCATTTTATCGAAAAAAAAAGGTTTATTTATTTTTAATCGAGCGTTTACATTATAAATTTCGCGTTTTAAAAAACCAATTTTAATTTGGTTCCAAAACGCACAAGACTGTCATGGCGTCTTGAATGACGTCACGCCGTGCGAAACAAACCAAAGAGCGATCGTGTCTTCGTACTTTATAGCCTTACTCTAAGGTTTGGAACGCCGTTAGAGCGTTCGGTTGTGGTTAGGTTGCACTCGGAGTGTAGGTTTGGAACGCGCCTCCGGTAGTGATACTCGAAACGTCAAAGACAAGATTGGAGTTTCGCACGGCGTGACGTAACGCTTTCTGATTGGTGTTCACTGTCACGTGACTAAAGGTTTCATTTTACGAAATTTATTTTTTTAAAATGTTATTAATCTTTAACGCTTTTAATAATTAAAATTGTTTGTTATTTTCTCCATAATATAATTAATCATTATAAACCCCTATCCATTATATTTATTCTTAATGGAAACAAGCCTATTACGACTATCCAACGGTTTAATATTTTGCGCTCGAATTAATAGCGTGACAAGATACATTTATTATTATCATTTTTGCTAGATTTTGGATGATTTGGATTGGATTTGTATTTTATTTGCAATTTATAATATTATTATGAACCACTAAACTATAAAAAAATCATCTTATTTTTCGGTGCGAGTGAGTTGACAAATGTAATGAAGTCGGATATAAGTAATGTGATGAAGTAACCACTATTCCTAGACAAAATACTTACATAATCTTATTTTATAATCTTAATTTTTTGGATATTTCTTCAGAAATAATATTTTTTTATTACGTATGGACATCTAGGCTGACATTTTTGTTTTATCAATGACAATTAATTAATATTTCTACAAAAATTCTAAAGTACGATTCGGAATTCGGAGGTTTAATATTTTAATGTCACTTTTTAAACTTGTTTCAGATCCACAACACTTAATGATTAGACTTATAATATGTTTCATCCAAAATCTTAAAAAAATTTCCCCGCAGGTCAATATTTCAATATAGGAAACAATCCTTAACTCTTTTGTACTAGATTTAAAACGTTAATAATACAAAAGTGACCACTTTTGATTTAAAGCCATTTTAAAACTTACAGAAAAAATTTACGTAACGTAAGGTAACAACGCCGGCGGATAGTGAACTTCCTAAACAAATGTAGGATACCAAAATGATTAGCAATTTGAACTTCACTGTTATTCGTAATAAGTAGTTCAATTGAATAAAAAACCAAATTACTAACCCAATAAATGCTTTATTTTCATTTGGTATTTTGGATTTTTTATTTAATAGAACTCTAGACAAATACTATTTTAATCCGAATAACATCCCAAGAGAGATGCTCAAATTACAAATCATTTTGGTATTACGTTTGTATAGGAAGTTTACTGTCCGCCGGCTTCTTAAAAAATATTCAATAAATACTAGAGACATCTATGAGACTAGACTGAAGGTCAAGGTTGTTTCCTTTTGTATAGATCCAGATCAATTCATTCGCCGTCATTTAATTTATTTTTATTACTCTTATACCAGTTTAAGACTAATATAAATAAATGAAATGGCGGCTCTAGTGGACGGCTGTATTAGCCTTAAATATTGTATAAAAAAAGCAATGGCTGGATTAACCGATGATTGACTTCCAGAACAAAAGTGACTGGTAGCTTTTGCCTCATTCTTTTACAAGGTTTAACGAGTATTCCGAGAGTGTTGAGTGTTTCCCTCATTTTATTTATTATCTATGTTACAGTAAAAACTTATTACCGGTCAAAGCCACTATTGACTGCAAAAATCAGACAAAAGTGGTTTTGACTAAGGACATTGAATTTGGTCAAAATTACCTTTAACCGACAATGTGTAATTTACTATCAATATTAGTCTTCTGAAGATATAATACCGCACTGATTAATAGAATAAAATGTATTCGTCGGGGCGCACCGATAAAAGTCACTTCATAGTCATATATAGTCATATTGTTTATTGCTTTTTCTATAACTCAGTAAAATCACAATGTTAAATTATCTTGTTTACACACATTACCGGTTGCGCATTCGGTATCGTATAGAATACCTAAATGGTATTATATGTTCGATATTGTCTATAATGTCCGATAATCTGAATTTGAAATAAGATAAAACCACTTTTGACTAAGAACGTTGGTCAAAACCACTCTAGACTGCGAAAATCAGTCCAAACTGTTTTTGACTAATTGCGTCAGTCAAAACCACTTTTGCCTGATTTTTACAGTCAAAAGTGGTTTTGAACGGTTATGAGTTTTGACTGTAACATATATATCTCGCAAAGTTTTGAGAGCTTTGGATATTTTACGAAGCTGAGTAATTTTCGCAATTCTTGGCGTGTGTTCAAAAATAGTGGTAATATCGAAGTTTTTGCCGATAGGTTATCTTTTGTGGTTACTAGCGGGCTATTAATAGTCTTGACTTGACATTTCACTCCGCTCGACAAGTTCTAAATAGGCTTTTACCGCAGCGATAGAAAGAACTTTTCAATAGGTTATCCGTTACGGCTAAAGTGCTCAGTAAAGTAGCAGCCTATATTTTATTTTAGTAAGTGCATTTAATAATATAGGTACCTAAGTATTCCATTCAAATATTTAAAAAAAGATACACTATTTAAACTGTATCCCTAAAATCTGTTACTTTAAACTGACAAGAATTAATTAAATTGTTTTACAAGTTATTGTAAATAAAGTTTGTGGAAAATCAGATACAAAATATTCTCATGATATTTTGCTTATCTATCAAACATAGTCAAATCGAACTAGTTTCAAACTCGGGTTAGCCCAAAAAATTAAATAATCGTCACCGGAAATTCATAAGGCTTTTAAACTAATAAATAAGGTAAAACGGTTCCTCGACGGGTAGTGGCCCCTTGGTTAATTTTTTTTTTATTTTTTTTTTGGCAACAAACAGTCATTCAAACAAAAGCACTTATATCTATCTTACTAGCTATAACAGACCTTTAGTGCCGATAAGGATGATTATTCGGACAAGTTATGTGTTATACTATATTAATAATTAACGAAAAACAAAACAGTAGCAAAGACATCAATTTATTAGTCGAAACTAATTTACACTTCAGTAGTAGGTACACATCAGTCGTTTTGTGTATTAAGGTTTGCACATATTAATCGTTTAAATTTAGGTAAAGAGTTACTAAAAATATCCACTTCTGAATTAACCATGTCAAAATTACAATAATCATCGTGATATTTATTCAAACTTCTGATTAGAAATTACGTGTATAATTTTTACCTGCCGTGGGTGGCACGAAGACAATTAAGATACTTATCGTTTAGTGATTTGACTCGTGAGGGGCGCGTTAGAAATTTACTTTTAGTGATGAAACCTATCTTATGTAATAAATCAGGGCAATACATTTGATTATTTATGATTTTAAATAGGTTACAAATTGAGAACGACGAATTTTATTTATAAAACAAAATTTTAATAAAAAAACTTAATGTGGACTTTTTTAACACGTAGTCTAAAAAAAGACATCTCGACATTTAGTACTATTTAATCAGGTTTTTATTTAAGATTAACAGGTGTTATTTTAGATTAAGAGGTATCATTACATTTTCTCACAGTCAGTCATTTTTAGAAGTAGATTAGTAGTAGTTAGTTATTAGTTGATAGTAGATGAGTAGGAGATTTTTAAATAAGGAAACGACCACTTGTAAATAAAGTACCTAGTTGCCCGATAGCGGTAAGAACAAGAAAAAAGAAATATTAAACATTGAGTTAATGTTTATAAATTTACTAGACTTCAAGACTGCCACAACCAACGGCCTGTCATAATCAGGAGTGAGTGCCGCTCGAGACAGTAAGAACATAAGCACAAAATATAATGTAGACAGTAGAGCTACTTTGAAATAAATCTCGGTTTTTCGTGCAAGCACAGATATACATTTCATACACGCAATCTCAGGCTCACCCAGAATATGCTCAGTACTGTAGCTGCTACCTAAATGTGCAATTCGCAAAATATACAATAGCCCCTTTACTAATAAAGATTGTATAGCAGATGTACAGTTACACAATGGTTACTCTCTGTCAAACTATTTGAGTTTGACATTGAAAATAAAGTGACAAAACACTGTGTAACTATACATCTGCTATACAATCTTCATTTGTAAGGGGTAAGTGTAATGTTTAATACACAGAGGAAATAATCACTACGTTTTTCAATACGCAAAAAATCCTAGCTAGCACAACAAAACAAATGACGGCGAGCGCCGGCGAATAAGCTTTCGAATACAGCGAGCGGACCTTCTGTCTAAAAACACACAGATTGTTTTTGTGACATAGGTGAAGTCTTGCGTTTTGTTTATTTTTATTTTGGTGGCACCTTCCACCCACTCTAGCCGAGGTTTTTCTTTCGTATTTTACGGCAGTACGTAAATAATGATTTCTCTCATAAGCGGTAAATTCAAATTTTTACACGTTCGTGTACAAACGTGTACAAAATTTAGAACAATATTATCTTTTCAGCATCATAATGATGATGCAGTTATTTTGCGATATAATTTGTATTAGGAAAACTCACTACTTATCTTCTATTAGATCTGCTTGTCAGATTTTTTGCGAATAAAAAAAACGAATAAATGCAAGTCCCAATTTTCTACCTAACTTGAAGTGTGCTTGTAATATAATAAGTCTATGACTGTGAGATGTTGCTTCTTGCCCGATTCTAATTTCTAAGTCAACAGGAGGAACCTCATAGTTTAATTAGCTAAAATCAAAATTTGGGACATAAAGAGCCGCATCTTGTGATTGTTTTGACATTCAAGTTTGATATATCAAAGCTCTTGGCATAAAACTGAATACTTCGACATGTTTCTTATAAAATAGTCTTGTTGTCAGACCAACAAAAACAAAGGTAAATTATAAAGGATTTGTATAGCAAAAGTGCTACCCGTACTTTTAACGCGTTCTTGCAATATTAGGCCTATCGGCCTAGTCTGTTTATACTCTGGAAATAGGTTGCTTAAAATGAACAACTTCATCTATGGAACCCACTCTAAATATGCGTGGAAATCTTGGAAATCTTCTGTAGTTATGAATATTTTTTTAATGAGAAGCAAATTAATACACGTGTATGATGCGACCGTAAGTGGCCTGTCAATTGCATGCCCTCCTGCGGTTCGCCAGCCACCGGACCGAACGCCATAGTATAATTTAAGGAATTGTGTATTAACAATGCTGGTGAATAATAGAAACAGCAGCCAATGAGTATTTTAGTCCGTCGCACTAGATCATTAGATTTCTTCAGGATTCGTCGTATTCCAGATTCGTAGTATATAGTACGTAAAATCGAGCTCACTAGCGCTTTACCACTCCTAAGGTTAAACGATGCGCGCCCCCAAACCATACTTAAAAATAATAAATAAGCTAAAGCAGCTTTAAGATGCGAAAAAATTTATTTTTCACTCCTCTTGCTTAAAAAGTGCGTCATTGTAACGTACAAAAGTCGAGATAAAATAGCATAATAAGCCCTAGGGGATAAAGTTTTTTCTTTTTTAATGTTTGTCTATTACCAATGAGCGTACTAAAACGAAATAGTAGATTGTTATACAAGACGCTAAAATTACCCATTGCATACGAGGTAGTTTTATTCCCGAGCTTTAGCGAGGGAATAAATAGGAACCGAGTTACAATGGGTTTTAGCGTCGTGTGTTACACTATACTTTTCACTACGATTGCGAGAAAATAAAATACAATATTAAATAGTTTATACCTACTTCCGTAAACGAATTCACTCGTTTTTCTATCCTCCACTTCATAAACTTTTTGTACAATATTTAAATAAATTATTTGTGCTTGACGGCAAAAGATTAAAATTATTTCTTTCCTATTACAGTCACACAATTCAATCAGTTTGTAATTATAGAAAAAAACTAAAGATTTCGCGCCACGGTACCTTTTTTTAATTTCCGCTGTAGCAGCTAAGCAACACAAACACGCATTCTACGATTCACTCTGTACACAGAGTATAAATAAGTCTATGATTTCACCGAAGAGATGCTTTTAGTTCCATTTTCAAAAATAAGAACAAGAAACTGGGGGCCTATTACGAAACTTGGTCACGATAGTCGTCCGCAGTTCGTCGGTTGTAGTAATTACAAATATTTTTAATATAGCATCGTAGTCCATAGTCTATTGAACGAATAATGACGGATCCACTAGAGAGAAACTGTCAAATTTACGCAATCACTTTGCAATATCGCATACGCAAGTGCTTTGTAATAGGAATCAATCAGAACGAAGCACGGACGCAGCTGCGTGTATCGCATTAAACTTTTCGTAATAGACCCCTAGTATTAAGTCGAGCGAGTTTTTATTCGTGATTATGAAAAAAGACTTCTTCGTTTTAGTAGGCTCATTGGTAATAGACAAACATTAAAAAAGAAAAAACTTTATCCCCTAGGGCTTATTATGCTATTTTATCTCGACTCTTGTACGTTACAATGACGCACTTTTTGAGCAAGAGGAGTGAAAAAGTCTTTATTCATAATCACGAATAAAAACTCGCTCGACTTAATACTGGGGGTCTATTACGAAAAGTTTAATGCGATACACGCGGCTGCGTCCGTGCTTCGTTCTGATTGATTCCTATTACAAAGCACTTGCGTATGCGATATTGCAAAGTGATTGCGTAAATTTGACAGTTTCTTTCTAGTGGATCCGTCATTATTCGTTCAATAGACTATGGACTACGATAGCTACATTGAAAATATTTGTAATAACTATAACCGACGAACTGCGGACGACTATCGTGACCAAGTTTCGTAATAGGCCCCCAGTTTCTCATTCTTATTTTTGAAAATGGAACTAAAAGCATCTCTTCGGTGAAATCATAGACTTATTTATACTCTGTGTACAGAGTGAATCGTAGAAGAATGCGTGTTTGTGTTGTTTAGCTGCTACAGCAGAAATTAAAAAAAGGTACCATGGCGCGAAATCTTTAGATTTTTTTTATAATTACAAACTGATTGAATTGTGTGACTGTAACAGGAAAGAAATAATTTTAATCTTCTGCCGTCAAGCACAAATCATTTATTTAAATATTGTACAAAAAGTTTATGCAGTGGAGGATAGAAAAACGAGTGGATTCGTTTACGGAAGTAAGTAGGTATAAACTATTTAATATTGTATTTTTTTTTCTCGCAATCGTAGTGAAAAGTATAGTGTAACACACGACGCTAAAACCCATTGTAACTCGGTTTCTATTTATTCCCTCGCTAAAGCTCGGGAATAAAAATACCTCGTATGCAATGGGTCATTTTAGCGTCTTGTATAACAATCTACTATTACTAATATAATAATAATAACCACAAAAACGGCACTTTTTACAAGATAAAACCTTTTTAGATATGTACGTAAAAATCTCTTTAGATTAGTTATTAGTACTTTTATATTATTATGATGCTCTCAATAATAATAATAATATCTATTACAATTTCTTGAGTAGTTTAGGGCGCCATTTTATCAAGTTCGATTTGGTGTCTATTTTAATTATATTTGGTGTCTATTTCAATTATTTTCAAATTGATTCATAGTGGATATTGTGTCTTAAAATCGGTGCAGTTTTGTGGTACAAGTGTCTACGCAACTGAACAATATGTGGGATAATTGTAATAGGCGCGATCTTGGTTGTGTGAAGCTGAGATTTTTAATGTAGTGGTGGCTACCTCGGCAGAACTAACCGAGTAAACTGTCTTGATATACTTGATACCAAATGCTCCAAGCAGCATTGGAATGCGATGCATCCGCATTCTAATGAAAATTGAATCAATATCTACCACTGAACTATTTAACACTTGACACTGGCAAAAATTACTTCCAAGAGGAAAGTAGAGTGCCAAAACAAAAATAAGAAGAAGAAGAATTTCTTAAAAGCTGTCACCAAAGACATGGGACATTAGACAAGACAGGTATTTAAAAAAAAGTTGAACAAGACTTCGTAGAATCGAGTCATCTCTATTCTATATCAGCTGCTAAAGTGGAGAAAAAAAAAAGTTGCTTAATAGATATCAGAAACAGATCATTGAACGTCCAGAAATGCCATTCAAATACCTAATGCGGTCTAGTCATAATACAAAGTAGACATAAACGGCCTTACCACAAAAGATTTAAAAACACTGTTTAGTAAAAACACTGTTTAAATGTGATGCCGTCTCTTTCAAACAATATTGTCAAAAAAGTGACAGCATTACATTTAAACAGTGTTTTAGTTAAACACTTGTTAAACAGTGTTTTGTGGTAAGGCCGAAAGTTATTTAGACCTACTGCGATATAGGTTTGATAGAGATACTGAATTATAGTTCAACAGCTACCAGTGCACCCACAAAAATTTATGTGACGTTATTATTCCAGAAACCTTATTAAAAGATTTATTGATTTACAATGATGGTGATCACAACAAGATACTGATTATTTTCATCGCTCATTGCTATGGATTCACTTTCAAAGATTGAATATTACTACGCAGTTGATACTTTCAAAGTCCCACCTTAGCCCTTTTGCGAATTATTAAGACTCCATGCGGAAACTAGTAGTGAAAAATCCTACTTTGTTCCATTTTAATATGCGATTATGCCAAACAAAAGTGAAAACACTTACACTGTTTATTTTGAAAGAAAGATTCAGTTTAAACGCAGCCTTGAAATAGCGGCTGTCAATGCTGTTTTATATAAGTATTTTTTGATACAACGGTAACAGGCTGTTATTTCTATTTCTTAATAGGCAATATGGAAAAAGTCAAATTTAGAATACCAATTGCATCCACGCCATTAATACCAACAAAGTGTTGATCGAGCAGTTTTCCACTCGCTTTTCTAATTTCGATTTAGCGTAGAACGAGAAAAGCGTATTTGTTTTAAGGAAAGAAGCCACCGTAATGCCATTAAAACAGTTTTAGTGCAGGGCGAGCGTGCAATCTAAGCTGGGTGTAAAACTTTACGGTTGCAGGCACAGCCGCGATAATCGAATCAAATAAACGTACTCGTTTTGAAATAACCCGTCAATGCCATTATGCAATTATTATGAATAAAATTGCCTTTTGATTTGATGTGGTGGAGTAGTCTTGTAAGTAGTACAAACTCATGTGGGTTTTACACGGTTTTATTTCTAGGTGGTTTGGAATTGTAATTGGTTTGCGATTAGATTTTACAAGCGATTGTCGATAAAAAGCGCTAGTCGACTAAAGTCGACCAGCAAGTCGCCTGGAAAATCGCCCCTGTACCTATTTACACGGGTGGATTTTCCAGTAAACCTAACTAATGTTACAAAGTAACACTAAAGTTACTAAACTTTTGGGTACAAATGTTTGAACACATATGACATAGTTAACATACTTATTAGGTACATTTTGTTAATTGATAATAGTGTCGGCTTACTCGTAGTTACAATACTGAAGTAGTTATTTCTAGCAACAAAAAAAAAAGTCGTTTTAAATATATTTTTATTGTTAAGAAAACCATTTTTTATGACTGATAATATGATTATTAAATAAAACACCAATTATTATTTTTCACTTTCATACGAAACGCAACATATTTTAATTCCGGGGTATTTCCATGAAATCTCGCAGTAAAACTAAAATATCGTACAATTTGTTTTTAAGTATATTGATTTCTTTTACAAAAAGGCATGGAATAACCTCATACATAATTGAGATTCAGATAACCCGAGTAATCGAGCCGTAAGGTTAAAAGAGAAAAAAGATATAACTAGGTACCTAATGTTATTCTTGTCCGTATCAAAGGGTGGAAACATCGTCAGGAAATTCTACACCAACCAATGTTAGCAAAATGAAAATTCTTCAAGAGGAAACTTTTATGTGGGTATCAAGCAAAGTTGATTAGTTTTCGGTACATGTAGGTATTATGTAATGTTGCTTTTCGCTTATAAATTTGAAGGAGTTTCATAACTTGTTCCCGAATGAGGTGTTCAGCCCGTGTACTATAAATATTATTTATTGCCGTTCGTGAAGCTAGGGGAATTTGAAGAAAAATGAAATATTCAAGTAGGTAGCTCCACCGATTTTATATTATGTCAAAGATATTATTTGTTGCTCTAAGCAAAGCTAATAGGGCACATCAGGCCGATGTGTATGTTTTGTAGTCTATAGAAAACACAGAGTATGATTAAATCGCTCATAGTCATGATATTAAGAGAATATTTGTCATGGCATCGCCTAATAATTTAATAAATCCGTGCTTCAGTCTCTCCTCTCTCTGCCATACTCGATGGGGCGACTTAGCAGGCGTCTTGGCAGGCGACTTTAGTCAATTAGCGCTTTTTATCGACAATCGCTTGTAAAATCTAATCGTAAACCTATCTTCAAAGTGGTGGCGATTCGATTTTACAAGCGATTGTCGATTAAAAACGATTATTGATTATTAGTCGCCTGCCAAGTTGCCTGCAAAGTCGACCCCATCATGCTTCAATAAAGTTGGTGCTATATGTTTCTTTTCAATAGTGATAGTATAAGACAACACGATACTTAATGAAGCGTTAAATTTAATTGACGTTTCGGAGTACGGCAGTTAGAGTATCATTAGATAAAAATTAAATCGTGAAAATCAAAAGCGCAGAAAATAAAGTAAGAAATTAATGGAAGAGTTGGCGTCATTCCATCTGCGATAGGCACCCCGTTCAAATCGTGGCTGTGGCCATTAACCACAGCCTTAATTTTAAATGCAATCTCCTTCAGTTCGACGTTTTATTATGGAAGAGTCAGCTTCTTGTAATCCCCAGCCAGCGGTGTAATTTACGATTTATAAAACCACCGTTTCTGTTGTAAAGCAAAACGATAAAACGAATAGTAAGCTCCGACTTTCTCTGGGCTCACCCCGCTCTGTTATCTTAATATTCACTGATATTAAAAAGTTAATCTTAAAAACAACAGTCCCCGGTACAGTACCGTTTGTTATCTTTGAAGAAAAAGTGCTCGAACCGCTACGGTTGGGAGTCTGTGAATTGCTGTCATATTTACAAAAAGGAATAGATTCCCTGCGAGGAAGATTTTTTTTTAAGTAATAGACATTATTTGTAATTTCATCTGGAACTAGTGAATTTATGTTTATTTAGAAATAAAACCCCGCGCATATATTATTAATTCAGGGTTTTATTGTAGAATTATTTAATTTCGATTTATCGGTTTTTCTGATAATAATATACCTACGCGCTGTAATCCGTCATAAGTGATTTATTTCTAATAAACTGTACGCGCGGAACCGCGGAAGCCTTTGATACTATCTATATGTTTTTATTTGAAACAAAATATTGATTGATATAGTATAGGATAGGCAGTATATTTACGACCAAAAGCAAAATGTTCCAAAGATAAATAACAAACAGAATTCGATCGCAGGATTATTTTCGCTTGTTCCTTGAAGTAAATTGTTATTTGATAGTCGGCGGTAAGAAGATATTGAATTTAATAATTTATAATATACAAAAAACGTAGCTGCTGTTGAATTTATTGACAAAGCATTTAAAAATGCATGACAGCTTTTATTAAGATTCTAAGGATCTTGCTTTTCTGAGCGCTTTGCTATGAAAACATCATTCAAAATATGTTTATTTATATCATAGACTTATTATATTACTATTGGTTTATATAGTTCCAATTCCGACTATCTTCACGTAATGTACTTTTTTTATAATAATATAAGTTGCCACTTTCTTAGAAAAGCTCACATCACACCTAATATTGTACACACAATATCAAAAGTTCCAAAATAAATCATATTATGAAATGCAATATCGTTTTGACAATGTAATACAGACTAAGCCCTTGCGTTCTCCATTAAAAAGTATTGAACGTTTAATTCTGTACTTATGCTTTGAAACTTGATCAATCAACAGCTACTTTTCTTTTGACTGTATGTAGGTACTATGTAGTTCAGTCAAACCTTTAGGAACGCAGCTTCTAATTAACATTTGATGAGAGATCAAATTGAATAATTTATATACTCCTTATTGCACTAAAAACACAGTTAAACATACAAGTTACAAAAAAATGTAAACAAAGGTGGGCTAGCCAAACTAGAACTTGTTGGAGAATTATAAGTCAGCAGGTGACACAAAGTGCAAAACTTTACTTTAAAAAAATACTTACTATAATAATATAATAAATAAATAATAAATACATATAAAATATATATACTTACATATATAAATACTTACAATACTCATAAAAAGAGAAGGTGTTACTATCTCTCTAAGCGAGGTTCTTCGTAGTGTGGCCTTAGCCTAACCTAACCATACTATGATGGTTCAACCGTCCAAAAGTCATTAAGCGCTAAGCAGTGACGCATGAAGTAGCGAGTGTCAATACGTTCTAGTTTGAGCTTTTGTGGCGTAGATCACTCTTTGACAACGTAACGCTGAAGTAAAGAAACCCACCACAGTTATTAAAACCCTTCTCATTTCGCTGCTGACTTTGAAAAACAGATGCGAAATGGATGTACTAACTCCCACACGTTAGACAAATTAGTATTTTCACGTGAAGATTTTTATCACCTACAAGACTTTTTTTGCACGCACAGAGAATCTCAACATCCATTACTTTATAGATGCTTCGATTTCTTGACGTTATATCCAAATATATAACAATTACAGTCAACTATTAGCTATAGCGAGACTTATTTATTTTTCTTTAGCACTAAATCCATTTCTTAGTTGAGTGTTCAAAGATTTGTACGCAAAACTTTTGTGGTAAGATAATTTTATTATTGAAAATGCAAATACCTACCTTTAATTAAAAAAAAACTTAAATTCGGGTGCCGATTCTACTCAATTCCGTTATGTAAACGTTTATTCTAAAGGACTTACCATCATGTGAATCGTAAATGTAGATAATCTCTTTCCATCCATAGTGCACTATAGTGTCGACTATAGCGCGATGGTAGTCGGGTCTCATACTCACAGCATGGTCGATCAGTCCCGATGAAGGTGGAATTACCTGCGTAATAAGAAGAAGGTTAAAAAGTCACTTCAAAACGCCACCATACACGGGCAGCTCAAGCAGTTTAAACAACATACATGGACCTCACAAGCAGTCATTGTCATGTCTACTGTTTCAGCAATAATTTCACCATGCTGCTGAACACCCGGGGCTGTTGCAACGAGGACAAGACAATTGACAAAAAGACTGACTAAGGCGTTATTTACAAAAACGGCCTTTGTCCATTTTTGGCACATTTTACTTTTTGACTGTTAGCAACACTTAGGATTGCTGTATTTTAAGCTGTTTAGCTTTTAAGCGGTTTTGACAAAAATAGCCCCGTCATAATCTTAGTGTAAAAAATTTTGGTTTTAACAAAAACCGCCAATGTTTGTATGTAGAGTGCTTGTATTTTACAAAAAGAGACAAAGTCCAAAACTGTTTCTACTGTATCCTGAAAAAACAATGTTTTGGACTAAGGCTGTTTTTGGAAATAACGCCTCTAACTGCTCAAGTTGTCTCGTGTATTCCAATGAACAGGAGTTTTAGGTTTTTTTCATTTAACACTAGCCGCCAGCGACCTCGTCTGCGTGGACAGTTATTTTTCTATTCCTCGGGAACAGTAGCTACGTTTTCTTTGGCTGGAAGGTACTTTATATCCTTTTCTTTACCCTTGACAACGTGTCCAAATTTTCATGACGATCGATTAGTAGTTAAGACGTGAAAACGTAGCAAACAAACACTCATTTTCGCATTTACAAATAATTTCATTTTATCAAACGAATTTGAACTAAAAAACGGACTAAAAAGTAAAGAAAAACAAGTAACAACACTTTTTTTTGTTTCATATGTAGTTCAGATGCTATGGACCATGCGAGACTAGTACATAAATCATAAGTTTAACTTTTGATATAGAAAAAGGGTTACAAAATAAAGCTTCTTACCTTTTCAGGGAACCAAGGGGTTACGAAAGGCATTTGAAATGTATTCGTATACGAATGCAGCGTGTCAAACGACTCCGGGGTGACAGCTCCCAGCATTGCGAACACACCGCGTGCGAATTGGTTGCATACTGCACAGAAAAATTATATCATCAATAATACTTAGAAACAAAGACAGCTAAGTGACATAAATTACGAAAATGAACTGAGTATCACGCCATCTAGGGAATTTTCGGTTCAACTATTTACTTCTTTTATTTTAGAAACAAAAAAAGCCAAAGCCCTTTAAATTGCGTCTAAAAATGAAGTTGGGTTCAAACACTATATCTATGGGTTCAAAGGCAGCTAATGCCAATACAAAAGTGAGCCACGTGATTACTGAGGTAAACTTAAAAGACATTTCCTGTCAATTTGGCATTTATGCACTTAGCTGTCTTTGATTCTATACCCCTCTATTGTGTTGTTACAATACATTTCAATATTATTGGAGGCTCGGAACATCGCACGAGACGATGCGCAGAACACAATTTCGATGTCAGTGGGTGGGAGAAGCAAGTGTGGCTAACTTTTTTTTAAACGGATTTTTACTTCGTTGACTTTGTCGACTTTACAAAGTTGACGAAGTAGGTAGCTAGTAATAAATCTTATAGCTACGCTAGTTAAAAAAGAAAACTAGTTATTGTTTGCTTAGAGTCCATTAATTTTTTAAATCGTTTGGCAATATTACGCCAAGTAAATTGAAAAAAAATCTATAAGTACTTCTATTGCTCTATGAAATGGAATGTAGTCAATATTTGTAAAATAGAAATCATTTTTTTTCATTTATTTTGGCACATAACAGTCATTACACGACCTTGGGTTAGTATTATTTTTGTTAAATAAAAAAATATTAAATGTATATCGTACCTACCTAAAAAGCTACAGTTACAGTTAACCCTTTAAAAAGCAGAATAAAAGGCAGAAAGTATAAAAAATAAAATGGTAATATAAGACATGCAAGTCCCCTGTTCTCAAATTTTCGAAAAAGAAAAAAATATTTTGAAAACCTATTTTTTTTCTATTTTTTTATAAAATTCACTTTAATGTTAACGTTCTAAAAAATTTTTTTACTACAACTCGATTCGCCAAATATTTTTTGAAGATTTAAACGAAAAACATGGTGTTCACCACACCATTCGATTTTACATAAGAACCCAGAATTTTCCCAATAGGATCACAAAATTAGTTTCAAAAAGACAATTGATAATTAAGTTATTACAGGCGATATAAAAAACTGAAAGCGAAGACGGATTAAATAAGACAATTCACTTTATTTTCAAGTTCATTAAATTTAGCTCCGCTGACAGGCTTTTAAGGTAATTGCCTTAGGGCGCAATTACAATGTGATGCTGGTCTTGAGAGGGTGCCGATGTGGTCGACACACTTTCACCCTACTCTACTTAAATTAATGAGATACGTGGATTTATACAAACTTTTGTAGGTACCTATTGACTATTATCTCAAATTCGGTATTTTAATAGAATGTTTTTTATAATTGCAGATTTAAGACTATGCTAATACTTAACTAAGACAGCAATTTAAAACCAAATTCCAAAATCGATATTTAAACTAAATCAGTCATCAAACTATTTTATAAGGACACTGGAAGAACAAAAGGAATTAGGTTTTTTATGTACAATTAACTCTTTAACTAAACTACATTATCTCAAATCATTTATATAGTAAGAATGCTTATAGTTGGTGAATAACAAAGAAGTTTGCTTATTTTCAGTAAGTAAAAGTAAAAGTCGGCGCGACAAGATTTATTTTATAGTTAAAGTAAAAAATTGCAGTGTGGATACACCTGAACAGGCTTTTAAAATACCTTATTCGCAACGGACACCGTCTTGCGTCTTGAGTAGCATAATGTCACTTGCTCTCGCTAAGAAATCTAATAATTTGATAAAGAACAGTATATCATATTTTCATAGTTTCAACCTTATTGAAATATTCCTCTACATTCGTGAGATAAAACAACTGTACCTACCAAGAAATATCGGAAAAGTAGGAAAACGATTATGAACCCTAGAAACTTGTTGTTACTACAATTCATGCATTTATATTCTAACAAAGACATTATCATTGAAATAATTTGTTTATATATTGATACCGCTCCTCAAAAAAAAAGGTTCCGCAAAAAGCAAAATTCTGCAAAATCTGTAATTGATAGGTCAAAAAAATAATAATTATGATTCAACATAAATGATTAATCTAGCCTAAATTAATAGAAATTATTCATATTAATGAATATTTTTTAAATTAGGTGGCCATTTCAAAAGTAGGGCATCTATCCCGGTTTTACCCTAAGCATTTTTGAATCGTATATTTTCCTACCACCCGTTCCAGTTTTTTGTACACCAGTAAAGCGAAAGCTATGCTAGTGAAGGACTTTGGCAAAAAGTAGAAACGACAAATGAAAAATCCTAGATTTTTTAATTAGAATGAAGCCAGTAATAAAGTTCCCAGCGGACAGTCGGCATGGTCATCCAGAATTATAAAACTCAACTCTAGTTTGCTGGCTGGCGATAAGAACCTCTACGCTTTTCCCTTGTGAAATTACGCTCCTTAATAAGCTTAAGTTGGATTTATAAATAGCTAGGTAGTTCCATCGAAATCGGCCCACAAACAAAAAAGTTGCCCATCTTGGATTTTTTTACATTTTTAACATTGCGTTGTGTTTTCTTGGCAAAATAGTACCGAAAACCGAGTTTTATCGAAATCGGCCCACAAACAAAAATTTTGGCCGTCATCTTGGTTTTTTAATATTTTTAACATTGCGTTGCTGTTTTCTTGGGCAAAATAGTACCCAAAACAGAGTTTCTTCTAAATCGGCCCACAAATAAAAATGTTGGCCGCCATCTTGGATTTTTATTTTTAACACTGCGTTGCGTTGCTGTTTTATTGTCAAAATAGTTAAAAATCGAGTTTCATCAAAATCGGCCCCCATTCTAAAAATTTGGCCGTCATCTTTTACAAAATATTACTAAAATCGTAATAAAAGGCACGATCTAGCAACATTACCAGGTGGTAAATACTGAGTGTCTAGCCATGCGTGTTTATTCCATCTATGGAATGTGATCCATCAGTATTTACAACACAGTTGGACCACAGTATTTACTGTGTGTCTAGCCGTCGCCTAAGTATTATATTATTATAAATCAATTAAATGTTTGTTAGTTTTTCCTCTTTTTTAATATTTACTAAGTATACTTACTATCTAATCGCAATCGTGACCGTAATGTTTGTTGTAAAATACAGAAGTTGTTCGGATGTAAATCCGACATGCAAACCAATTTACGATTTTGTTTCTACAGTTTATGTATTATTAAGCCAAAACATTCACTACCAACGTTGTCGTATAAATGAATAGAGGATGCTGTTATAGCAAGCGTCGGGGTAATGCTCCTATTTTGCATGCGCTGTAAATTTCCATAAGCGATTTCAAAAGCACGAATCCCTAGGTAAGAGCTTTACAGAAATCCGGAAAGTAGTCGTCGTTAAAGCAAATAGGCGCGCCTGTGGCCGCCGTTCGCTCTGTTTCACGGACAATTTGCTTTTTGTTTCTTCTTTTAATTTCCGCGTCAGTATTTTCGTATTGTTCACATTTCCCTAGAGTGTCTGCTAAATGAGGTGTTAATTTTTGTCATCTGTCGACATTATTTTTGACGAATTCTTTTCCCCGCGCGGTGTCCAAATTAAAACCCTGTGTAAGTAGCATATTATTTGCTGGATTTATAGAATGTTAAGTTTGAAAAAAATAAAAACAAACAAAACGCCGTAATCATTCTGTAATTATTTTGTAACATCTTCATCGAGCTTGTTTTGCTATTCAATTTGGTGAAATATACTTAGGTACTTAACTCGTACTATTGAAAAAGACAGCATCTCAAGGTATGGGATGGGTGTATTTTTTTATAAATATTATTCGAGTAAATTCGAGTGTGGATCCTATTATTTATAATTTATGGTGTTCTTTAAGTTTAGCTTATATGAAGGCTAAAGCCAGCTTTTTCGTTAATATACTTCTATATAAGTATAATTATTCCTATAACATTGAACTCTTTACAGGTGAAAATAAATAGAAGCGGTTTTCAGTTATTATTAGTTAAAATAGTAGTTTATGAAACTGATGCATAATGAGGGGTATAAAAACATGAGTGCGTGTTTAAAAACCGAGCCGTAGGCGAGGTTTTTAATACACTGGCCAGCAAAACTAAATATCACACTTTTAAAACTGCATTAACTTTTTAAGTAGGTACACAAGATATACTTTCTGTTATGTTAATTGAAAATGTTACTAATGTATGGTTTACTATAGTTTCAAAGAAAGCTGATTGCTATAAAAAGAATTATTATAAATCTCTATCTTCTATAGTTTAGAAAAAAAAAGAAATTTTAAAAGTGTAGTACTTAGTTTTGCAGGCCAGTGTAGTATCACACGAGTGTTTTAATACATAGTTATGTGCAGTTTCATACACTACTTTATCTACACTCATACATTTGGGATTGAACCTACTAAATAATAGATCAACGTAAGAAAAGAGAGAGAGACTTTGTTTTTATTAGCTAGGTACCTAACTTGTAATAAGTCATTTCCTTAGCTGTATCTAAAATATCGGGCATATTTTTTTTCACATTTTTAAGCAAGAATAAAAAAACACCTACGAAATTCAGTATAACAAAATATCAAAATTGAAATCAAAACTTTTTTGTAATGCTCTAAAAATGGCGTGCATTCCATTAGAAAAAAAATAATGAGATGAATTATAGAAGGCTATGGATGAGTGCATTCCTATCATAGATATAGTATATTAAAAGGGGTAGATGCGCTACCGAGCAAGGGTCTGACATGCTTTGATAGAGCGAGATCGTCTTATTGAGATTCCTATAGGAGGAAATAGAGAAGAGTGTCATGTTTTCTCTCTATCACCGACCGGACTTTTTTTCATGGTTGGGTTATAGGCAGAGTTCAAGTAAGCAAAACAAACAAGTGGGGTTATTGTCAAGAGTGCCAAAGAAATTAAAGGTTTTGTGGATTACTACCTAATTGATACCCAAGATTTATTACAAATCGTATGTGTTGTGTTTGTGTCTAGAATACAAAATGGTGGGGTGTTCGATATTTGGCTGCAAAAGCAACAATCAAAGAAAATAAGCGGGTGTTACATTTCATGCGTAAGTACACTGTTTTCAATATTTTGATCACGTATTTCTTTCTCAAATCTCACAGGAACCAAGTTTCTGAGCTAAATCATTAGTTATATCATGAAATACCTGATAAATAGGAAAAATCTAAAAATTATTTCTAAAAATAACCTCGTAAACATTTGACATGCAAACCGGTAAAATTGCGTACATCTACGTAATAGTAGAAGTCAGCTTAGCTTTGACGTCCACTAAAATCAGTAGGTTTATAATTCGATTTCCGGATGCCTACTATATAGAAAATTTTCCCCAAAAATTACCCCATATTTCAGGGAATTTCTAGCGATTTCATTTTTCCAGATTTCCGACGGAAGATAAAACTCGTGAAAAATGGATAGAAGCAAATGGAAAAAAGAATTGGGTGCCACACACGAATTTGTTCAAAACATTTTGAAAAAAATTGTTTCCGAAAAACAGAAAAACTAACGTTAATAAAAAAAGTTCTGTATTCCAACGTTTAATAAAGACTTTACCTGTTTTAATTTAAAGTTTATCTTTTTATTCCATTAACCACACAATCTCAATATCAACTACCTGAGCGAACCCCAGCTAGTTTACTATATCTCTCTTTTTTTAGCAGGGCAGTTGTGTGTACTCCCGTCCCGACTGCAATGACGATTGTTATTTAACTTTAGTTCGATTTTAGCAGGGAAGACGTGTTTTTATTTTTCTTAATACCATTTATAATTATACTGAGTTTTTGCATGCTGGAAATGGCGAATTGTCTAAACATTTTATTAATATCTCTGCTGTACCACAATTACTGCGAATAAAGTTTATTTCCATTTCTATTCTATGTATACGTATGTTACCGTTAAAGTACGGAATCCGTTAATCTGCAGATTAACTGGTCGAATCAGTTAAGAGGATTGTCAACCACGTGGTCTCCATACAAACGGCGATAACGTTTCCCACCCTCTAAACCTTAACCTACAGTAATTAATTTTTGGTATTTTTTTGAAATGCCTAAATACAAGGGCTGTACGTTTTGATTTTTTAAATATTTATAATAGATTTCGAAATATTTGCATTTTAGTGATTTCATACAAAACACAGAAGTGCCAATATTTTCAAATCTACAATGAATATTTTAAAAATCAAAACGTACAGCCCTAGTTTTTAGGCATTTCAAAAACATACCAAAAATTCATTGCTGTAGGTTAAGGTTTAGAGGGTGGGAAACGTTATCGCCGTTTGTATGGAGACCACGTGGTTGACAATCCTCTTAAAGCACAGAATATATAATAGTACCGAAATTTTTCTTAAAGTAGACGATTTCCGTGCTTTAACTAGTAATCTGCACATTAACGGATGCTACCCCGTTAAGGGTACTTTTTCTGATCATGGCAACCCCATATTTTGACGTCATAATATATCTATCCCTTACACCCGGTCGCTCGGTAGCGCATCTACCCCTTTTAATATACTTACACCCGGTCGCTCGGTAGCGCATCTACCCCTTTTAATATACTATAGATTCCTATAAACTAATCGCACAGTATTCCATTTTCGATAGTTTTTGCAGATAAGCGGTCCTTAACTTAAAATTAAGCGGTACTTTCTAAGGCCGTCTTAGAAATTGAGCGGCTCTCAAATTTTGAATTGAGTATGAGTTAAGGCGGTCTCAACTGCGTGAGGAGCTCTCAACTATTTAAGCAGCGTTTGAGTATTCGGCCGTATGTCATCGATCACCATAGACTGCATTTTAATCATGGAAAGTATGTTGGAAAATATTGTTGTTGTTTTTTTTTTAATATCTCGGCACTGCCTTCTTTCTGGATTTGACCTGTATCGTAATGAGAAAAAAAGTTATTTTATGATGCAGTTGACTGCATCGTTATAATTTTTTCAACACACTTGCTCGTAAAGTGAGCCCTAATACATCGATTTTAGGGCCATAAACCGAGCTATAACAAACGCGTTCAATAATATATAAAACACTAGTACGTAATAGAATTAACCCTACAAAGTTAAATTAGTACCTTACTGCAAGGCTAGTAAACAGAGCATTCCCAATTTAGCCGGGTAATACAGTTATTTTTTTAGTAACAACAAAGAGGTTTTATGCTGTTCAAAATTCATATAGATTTTTGGAATAAATAAATGTGTAAGTCCTTAATTAAGTCAAACAAATGTTTATTATTATTAAATTATTCATAATTCACAGTATTTTGTTATAAAATATTAAAATATTTGCATTTTATCACTTAAAATTATAATTTTGAAGTAGGCTGTATGCTCCTCACCCCTTTGTTCGAAAAATATTCTTGCGTTGGGCGTGTGAAAAAAACAAAAAAAAACCTGCGCGCCTTTTCCCATAATAGGGATGTTGACTATTTTTTTTATTTTATGTTACATAAATTACCTCTCAAAAAAAGAAACATTGGTAAAAGAATTAATTCGCTAGCATGAAAACTGCCCGAGATATCACAGTGTGAAATGCACACAAATGGACTCGATCAAAAACGCTCCATACTAATGGCTTGCACGTTATGACGTCACGCCGTGCTAGTTTGTATGCAACACGTAGGAAATTTGTTCGGCAGCTATATTAAATATTGTGTTTATCAAAATAGTTTCTTAGACAAATTTGCTATACATTTTACGGACTAATTAAAGGTATTATTTATTTTCATAAATTGTATACTTTTTAAATGGACTTGTCCACCCAACTTTGAAGGGTCATAAAACAAATAATATGCAATATATAAAACCAAGAGGTATACAAGCTACTCTAAAAGTTTAATATGTTTAGGATTTTTATTAGTATTTCGTTATTTTATTCATTAGTCAACATCCCTATTGTCATAATTATTTTGTTTTTGTCGTATTTGTTGCTGTGTGGTAAATTACTTTGTTTTTTCCTCGCAAATGTGTTGAAAAACGTCGTATGAAACTCGTGAGCTTTTGCTTATTGCACACTCGGCTGAGTTACGCCCTCGCCTACGGCTCGGGCTGCAACCCACAGCCTTGTGCGCAATGAGCAACCTTAGCTAATTTGTCTCATAATGTACTATTTCATTTTCATTTTACCTATCCACGAAAATAAAGAACGTATTAATATTACCTTTTTTAAATCATATTAGGAACATTACGTTGTGAGTGTAGATAAAAGATTTTATAGTTCAAATTTTAAATAAGGTGTGAATAAGGTAATGGTAGTAGCGGGATTCAATATCAGTATCAGTTGTCCAATGGGACTAGTGGGATTTAATCATCCCACCTCTCCCATCATGGGAGTGGGTCAATGGGACCAGTGGAACAGGCAGGATCTTGGATATTATATAGGTAATCTTCATTTAGTCGTATAACAGTGTCGGCAATGAAATATCAATGGCGTAACTTAACTTTGATATTATGTTGTACTTATAACTTTGAAGAGATCGCCGCGTTACAAAGTTTGAAGGTCACTTAAATTGAAGTCACGACTTTAATTTCCGGAGACGACTTCAAGTTTTAACGACCGAACTATAATTACGCGCGAAAAACATAACCCTCTTGCAGTCGGGTAAAAAAAAGGGATTCAAGACTATTAAATCTATTGCTGATTTTTGCAAAATCTATAGAAACGAAGAGATAAAACAGCACGTTTGTGTAAAAGGAATATAGTAAATATTATAAGTGTGTACTGTAGTCTCAAATCGTTTTGGTAAATATAACTCTAATTACAACTGTCAGGCACACTCCAGATAACAGTGGACCCATAAAGTTTACAACAGCCAAGAAAACTCATTAGCGATAAATGTTTTATGTGAAATTTTAATGCCACAACAACAGTATATTTTAAGGCATTTTCCAAAGTAGATAGCGGAATACAATACGAATAAATGAACCACCTATCGCTGTATTCAAATGTAGGTCATTTGTCATTAAATTAGTGACTATCGTCACTGCATTGTCTCCAATCTTTTAGATGCTTTTCTCTTCAGTGAAGACTATATTGACGCAGTTCACAAAGTACAAAAAAGGGAATTTTCAACCAAGCGACAATTTCTTAGCGACAGCAATTAAAAAAAAACCGGTCAAGAGCGAGTCGGACTCGCGCACCGAGGGTTTCCGTACCATCATAATAATAGTAACAGAACAGCAGAGCTGTAGAATAATAAAATTATTATTG
This sequence comes from Agriphila straminella, assembly GCA_950108535.1. Lineage (NCBI taxonomy): Eukaryota > Metazoa > Arthropoda > Insecta > Lepidoptera > Crambidae > Agriphila > Agriphila straminella. The sequence continues at coordinate 16,775,946 of OX467303.1, forward strand.
CAGTATTAGGTCAGCACCATCTCTTGGCCGATAGTGAAACTATTTTTTTTAGTCCAGCGCCATCAGCCATTTTTATGTCCCCACTGCTGGGGCACAGGCCTTCCTTGCCTGGTAAGGAGGATGGGCCATAACCCACCACGCGGGCCCAATGCGGATTGATGGGTGTTAACGACTGCAAATGCAGCCGGGACCAACGGCTTAACGTGCATTCAGAAGCACGGAGGAGCTCGAGATAATAAATTTTTGGTCACCCATCCCATGACCGACCCTAGCGAACGTTGCTTAACTTCAGCAATCGCTGGGCCAGGCGCTAAACCACTGCACCACCGAGCTCCTCGACCGTCCTCGATCTCTTAACCGTTAGTGGAACTAAATTAATTTTTCTTGGGGTCAGGGCCATCTGTCGACTGATAGAGGAAATAATTAATTTTTTGTTTGTTTTTTGAATTTCTAAAAAGTGTGTTATATTGAGACATTGTTTTATTTTTCCTGTAATCTTTACATAAACTACTATCACATAGAATTATTTCAGATTTTTCTCTTTGCAAATTTCGGAGATAAGGGGGGGAACGGTATTTTTTTACATTTTTTATCATAAGTCGAAAACTTTGCGGCCTAAAAAAGAAAAAAATGATTTAAAATGTGCAAACAGCGCTCTTTTATATGATACCGCACACGCTCTAGTCGCTCCACTTAAAATTTTTAAGACCCCTTTTCAGTCCCTGTTTTAAAAAAAAATATTTTTTTATTTCTTTCTTATTTGCAAAATAGTTGACAAACGTCATCTTTAACTATTCCAAATTTCAAGTTGATACCATTAGTAGTTCTCGAGATATCCAGCTGTGACAGACAGACAGACAGACTGAGTCACACCATAAGGGTTCCTTTTTACCATTTTGGTAAGGAACCTTAAAAAGGAACATTATTTAAAATAGTGGGTAGGTATAATATTTTCATAACATTATCAGTGACGTTTCGATCTACAAAAACTAAACATAGGTATTTCCACATGAATTTTCAGGAAATCAATACCTTACTCCTGCGTAAGTACTTTATTATTGACATAAATATACTTACTCAAACGTGATAGCTTGAATGCATCGGCTGTGTTAATGACATCGACGTAAGCTTGCAACTCCAATCTTCGGCTGCTTATATTTTGATTATGAACAGTCATGGCGTACCGGAAGACATTTTGAATTTCTTCAGTATTCTGATCGAATATGGCACCTGAAATAAGAAACATACGTTAATAACATACATTAAGGCTCGGGGTCTAGTTTCGTTACATCTCAAGATACATTCCATTAAGTAGGACGACATGTTGGCGGTGATTTTCTTAGAAAATGTATCCGATCAATTTATTTAGTGAATAAAGTAACTGTGTGTTTTTTCTTAAGATTATGTAGTTTAATATACAACAGTTATTTTTCGTAAATCTAACCTAATGAAATGAATAATGTTTATCTCTATAATTAGTTTGTTTTAAAGATGGAAACAATAAATGAAGCCAATAGGTACTGTAAAATAACTGTAAAAAATATTATTATAATCATTGCCATAACCTGAATCCAAAAACTTTTATGTTGTATCCTGAATCTAATAAAATTGTCTCTGATTTTAATCAGCATCAGTGCTGCAAGTATTTTCTTACATTTTTCATGAAAATTATTTGTTTATTATAATTATTATTATTCATTAGGTATGTACAGAAGTAGGACAAAATCTAGCCATCTAATAGAAACACAGAGAACTCAATAACTACAAGACACTTAGAGTAAGACGGGCTTCTGTACAATTGTTAAAACTTAAAATATATAAAAAAAATATCTTAAAATCTATGACTGAGATGTTTTATTTACTGTTCCAAGTTCTCTGTAGTACAGCAATTTTGAATCACACCATGAGATCACTAGGCAACAAAAAAAAACCTTTTTTTTTGCCGGAGATCTCATGGTGTGATTCAGGATTGCTGTACTACAGAGAACTTAGAACAGTAAATAAAACATCTCAGTCACGTATAGATTTTAAGAGTTTTTTTTTTAGTTTTAACAATTTTTCGGGACGAAGCCGTCGCTGCTTGAAGACAAGGTCTGACATCCTGGATGACACATGTATTATGTTGTATGCAAGGAAATTATAAGGACTTATAATTTCCTTGATAATTTCATACATTTAACGTAAGTAACGTAGTCAGGTCATAAAGTTAATATACCTAACTTTATGAGCAAGGACCGGAACCGCTTACCGTTAAAGGGGTTTTTGATTTGGTATTTCATAGACTTGTTTTCAAAAACCCTATCAATACGGTAACCTTATCAATACGGTAACCCTATCGAAAGGGTTACCCAAGTAAGCACTCACTGAATACGAAAAGCCTATCGAGGAAACCTTATGAAGGCTTTATGAAGGGGTTTTATAACGTGTTCCACCTGGGCCGAAGGACAAGAACCGCTTACCGTTAAAGGGGTTTTGATTGGGTATTTCATGAACCGCTTACCGTCAAATGGAGTTTTTGATTGGGCATTTCATAGACTTGTTTTCAAAAACCTATCAATACGGTAAGCATAACGTCGTCTAACCCTATCGAAAGGGAAACCCTATCATTTGGTAAGTTTCTTTAATAGGGTTTCCCTATCAATTGGGTTAACCAAAAAAGGGGTTTTCCGGTCCCTGTTTATGTGTCGTCTGATGTGTTTTCGGAATGAGGACTTTTCAAAGTGACATTAAAAAAATAAAAATAGTAACTATTTGCCTCACAAGATGGCGTTATAATGGAAAGTGATGAGTCAAATTGGCTTTTAAAAATAAACGGCCTGTACCAAAGAGGAAAGAAGGCGCTCGCTGGCTGACATCTGCCCAAAGAGAAATATTTTAGGATTACATCTGCCTGCCTACCTTCGAAGATTAGTAAAAAAAATACATTGAGACAATTATTTTAATCAACGCCATCTATCGAGCCTACCGGTTTTTTCATTTTGAAAAGCCCTCATTACTTTTATTTCTAGAAAACCGCTCATTAGTAAGCGAAATTTCGACAGCTGATATTTTTTTATAATTTTATGTTGATAGATGGCCGATTCTTGCGGGGACTGCAAAAACTGTGTTTTTTTTTCATTATTTCCACTTTCCGTGACCCATAGTCTATACTCATAGTGATGGTTCTGTTGACAGCAAACAACCATTCCATATTGCAAGGGCTTATTTAAGATCCGTATTACCTTAAAACGGAAAGATAAACATTGTATAAGATTGGAGATTGAAAATTGAAAATAAAAAAAAACATAAACAATGTTGACCTTTGCGTTATTTGTTTAAATTAATTGTTAAAATTTAACTTATTATACGGGTGGCAACTCTAAATTGGAATGCTAGATTGGAATATGTAACCCGGTCGCTCGGTGGCGCATCCCTTTCTAATATACTATATCTATGTAATGTGTCAATAATAATTTTCCACTTTTAATCATGCCATATGGGCGTGGCGGCCATTTTGGAAATCAAATGCAAAGTTTAAAGTTTTAAAATAAAAGTTTATAAACATGTCAATGATGTCGAGATTTTAAGCCTCAAACTTCGTCAATCGATTTTATTCAATGTAGGTTTTGGTTTAGATGCTATGATATTTTTCTACAAAGTGGTTTAAAGAAGTACCAAAAATGTTATCGCATTCACTGCAGCTATCAGAGATTTTTGAAATTCTAAAAACACAGACTAAAAATTTTTCTTAAAACTTTTTTGCAGTTAATGCTATAAAAGTGGCGCGCCCCGCAATCGGGAGAAAAAAATAATCTGATGGATATTTTTTTTCCTTGTATGCTTCGATCATCTATGTATCCTAACCTAACGTATCTACCTAACGTTATGATCCTAACGTATCGATCGGTAAATATTTTTTGTTAGCGAAATTATGCTTTTTTATATTTCGGTACAAAGCATTCAAAATACCTTATAAAATAAGGTCATAAAATAGTTTTAAACGAATTTCACAATAAGAGAGTAGATAAAATACTTTTCAGATTTTGACAGCTGCGTTTTTAGAGCGAATATAGAAAAATAATAATTTGACAAAGAAATGCCTGTCGCTTGTCATCTTGCGGGAAATTATTATTTGCAGTTGAATTTATATTGAATATACCTTAGAATTCGTTGATTATATTGGAAATCGTCCTAAAAAGCACCAGAACACTTCATTGGACAACTTTATCGGTCATTGAAAAAGCGAGCCCGTATCCCGTGGAGCGTCATCGTCTTGATATATGAGTGCTGACCGAAAATTATCTGAGGGCTTGCTTCCGTTGCTCTCGCACTATCGTTAGGTACCTATGTCTTTTCGCTGCGGCCGTTCACACATTATGTCGTAAGCAAAGAAAATCTTTGGTCGTAAGAGTCACTTTGAGGCTCCATTTCTAGCAATATGTCTTCTTGCAACGTCATTCCTTTTTGTAAGTATTACGCCGGAGCTAAACTTTTGCGCTCTTCGCACTATTGCCATTAAACCTTCGACGTTGGATGAAACTGTTCCCATATCCCAATGTTCCTTATATCTGAGCATGAGCACATTCATGAATCAAAAATATTTATGCAATGTCAAAAGAGATTGCCCATTTTCTAAGAGCACAACATCTCACTGTAAATGTTTTTGTGCCCTAATAAATTCAATTGATTTTAGTAGCTGATAGATTCCTTAATTAAAATCAGTAATAAGTTTTTTGATATCTTACCCTAGTATAATTTATATTACAAGTTTTCTATAACCTTTTTAGGTTATGTTTTTTGGAAACGTTTTGTTTTGAGAATAAAATGTAAGTAACAAGTTAAGGGGAGGAGTTCGATGACACAGCTGGTTAGCGCCGCGGGGCATACTGGTTTGCAAGGGTTTGTTACAGGATGGGTGACCCAAAAATACTATTTTCTCCTCCTCCGTGCTTCAGAATCAGAAGGCACGTTAAACCGTTGGTCCTAGCTGCATCTGCTGTCGTTAATATCCTCCAATTCAATTCAAAGTCCCATGAGGTTTGCTTACAAACATTCTCCCCTGTATAAGTTGTTTCAATTTTACGATTTACGAGTTTTATCATCACATTTTCATATTGCTGCATAATGAAGAAAAATCAGAGAGTGACAGACAGGTTTCTTCTTATTTTTGTTTTGGCAATCTACTTTCCTCTTGGAAGTAATTTTTTTCCGACACTTTGGAATGCATAGTAGAGAAAAACGATTTCCCTTAGTGGCCAGTGCGTCTTGTATGCATCGACGACATAATCCCACAGATTAGTGAGCGCGAGCTTATCGATGGTATTATTTTATTGTGTAGCAACGTTTTCAATAAAGACAAGATGGATGAATCGTTGAAAGTTTTAAATGCTTTAACTACAAATAAAAAACTGTCTTCAGTCCCAGGCTTAGACTAATAGTTTTGTAAACATATTTGGGAATAAAAAAAAGCAAAAGTTTTTATGGTTTTTGTTTTGTTAAGGCACAAAAGCCCAAAAGGCGAGATGTTTTATGGGCATTTTCCTTTCGTAGATATCTAACAACTTTGCACTATCACAAAATCCAATTTTACGCATAATGACACATTTATAATGTAATTTTGTGGTAATGTACTTCGGGATTGGGCTCAAATACAGCAATATATTTTATATTATAGTTTATGTTTCTAATACCATCACAGCCAGAGTGTCTGCAAATTGACATATACTATCACTGCTAAGCATTGAATTTGCAGATTCACTTCTTATCTTTGTTCAAATCAAGTGGTAAAAAAGCACATTACCTGCTGACCTTGTTTATTGACAATTGAAATTTGTACTGTTATGTCTGCACTATATATTTTATCCATTAATATTTTTTCAAATATGTATGCAACATTACATTCACAGCTAACGTACATTTTGTCGCCAATGAACTTGGATTCAAAATGTTTTTTTAGTATCTCTCCGCGCAGTTTATAAACATTTAGTGTATCATTATTTTTATTTTTCTTTTCCTTTTTGTCAATAGCTAAACCCCTCCAATTTTCTAGCATAGAGGGCGTATCTGAAAAAAATAACTCATTGTTTATTCCTTTTGTTACTTTAGTATTAGTTTTCTTATCGCTTTTGTTGTTCACCTTTTTCTTCTCTTTTGACATTTTTTTCTTTTTATCGCCTTTATTTAATTTACTGCTAGCCGTTTTCAGTTGTCCCGAAATAGATTCTGAGTGTTATAAAATAAATTCGTCTATACGATACTCTCCGATTTGGTGTTTATCTGGCATAAATACCTTTTTTACCATTTTAAAGTAAATTTCGACGTTAGACTAAGTTGGGGCTGATATTTCTGATTGAAAAGTTTTTTTCATAACATTCAACCAAACTGATTTAATTCCTTACGATATTATTTGAAACTAATATTTTGTTTCCTAAGATTGAAAACAGTTTTATTGAGAAAATAATTGATTTGACTTATCGCAGTCAACATCCTCCATATTGTCCACAGTACTTTTTTATTAAATGCGTTTTACAGCATAGTTTTTCTTAAGCCTTATAATCCAATTAAATTGTTTTTTTTAATTCTTTATGATATATTTGAAAGTATCTTTTGTTCCCTGAGATTGAAGGCATATTCATAAAGTATCTAACTGATTTGACTTATCATAGTCAACTACCGCCATATTGCAAAAACACCGAACAAAAATGCTACAGAAAATGTAATATATAAACAATACCAGGAAAATAAAAGAATAACTAATTACTGAGTATAGATAAAAAACCTTTCCAGATACTAATTTCAATAACAATCACAAGGGCACAAAAATATTCATAGCGATATCTTTTGGCCTGACGAAGTGGTCAATCTGTTTTATCTTTATTTCTTGTATTCAACTGGTGCTTATCGCTGTTCTTATCAATCAATCAATATATTTATTTACTTGAACATGGGTATAAACAATACAGATGACTTAAAATTAACAAAGTACGCTTATCCTACACTCGCGGGTGTGCAAATTTTTATCATGCGGAGCATTTAAACAATATTTAAAATAGTTGCCAACAAGCTAAGTCATTTACTTATTTATGAAAAACAAAAACATGCTGCCCTACTGAGGTACAAATATAGATTAATTAGTTTGTCTGAAATGTTTGGGATAACGTTACATTAAATAATCATAAAAATGTCAAATGTCACACAAGGATACCAGTGCTGTAAAATGTCAAAGAAATACGAGGTCATACGCAAAACTTTGAGAAAATGTAAAAAGAGATTGTCCATTTTTATATTACAAGTTTTCCATAACCTTTTTAGGTAATGTTTTTTGTAAAAGTCTTGTTTTGAGAATAAAATGGGGGAGGAGTTCGATGACACACACACAACGCCGCGGGGCATACTGGTTTGCAAGGGTCCTTTGTTCGCAAAATATTACATTCGCAAAATATTACATTCTCAAAACATTACATTCTCAAAATATTACATTCTCAAAATATTCTAAATACAGTTAAACACAGAATGAAGTGAAGTTTACTTTATTTTATAAAAAATCAACAATTTATGGCAAGTGATTTAATAATAAAGGGAAGGTTCTTAACTTAATATTTTTTACTTATTTTAAGTATAATTTTTATTTTATAGGTATTGTTACCGATGTCGGTAACCTCGACACTGTATGTTAACGTCAAGCGGGAACGAATTGAAACACCTTCTTGAATCACTCTGAATGCTCGTATATTGTGGTTACAAAGAAAAAATGGGTGTGCGAGCTTACAAATCGCCCTGCGTCCGCGCACCCTGAGGTAGTCTGTTGCATGATTGCAACTGGTACACTAATACACAAACTTACAATATCTAATTAAGTTGGGTACTTGATAAATCTACATTTATTTCTACCCTACGTTACAACGAGTTTGTTAACGGTGGTAGGGAGTGCGCTTCCCCCACTCCGCGCTCGCAACCAACTTGGCAGTGGTGTGAGAGGGACAGCGAAACCCCTACTCCTCTCTCTTTATGAGACTACCTACCTCATTTATTATTTAGGTACCTTTCAGTATTTACATTTTGTCTTTAGGTATTTAGGCACCTCATTACCTTTAATCAGAGACCTATACAAGAGGCCTTTATTTTACATAGTCTTACCTCTTAGTACCTCGTCAAAACCTTAGGGCTTATAGGACAAAGGCTGGCGTTTGACCTAGACACATTTCAGGTCGAAACTACCACCTCCTGGACCTATAGTACCTGGCCCATACCTCAAAACCTTTACCGGGTAATGCAATTGAAACAACAAGACTTTAAATCATTTAATGCATAGGATACCTAAATACCTAAACAATACCTATTTGAGCTAAAACCTAAATATCTCACAAACTATAAAACTTACAGCTACGCTAAATATTTCATTTTACAGCACTTTTCATAAGCTACATTTTAAAATCAAATAGAACGTTACACATTAATAAACTTCAAAGTAATTAAAAACACAAACTAATCAACTCAAATAGTTATAGCAAGCTATTGCTTATGAACAAGGTACTTACATGAATATTCACAAACACAATTTTCATCACTAGTTCGCACTTAGTGTCCACTAAACTGTCTTTTTGTTAATCACTTTTTCACTGAATTAAGCTGTCCGCAACAGTCTCCCCCCGGTGCAGCACTCGCGGCACCTTCTTCTTCAGTAGGGAGGACAGCCAATCTCGTTGTCGGGCGACGAAAAACTCCTCCTCTTGTCTTAACATCAGCGTTGCGAATCTCGCCGTCTGGTCCCGGATGCACCGCCGTCACGACGCCTCGCGGCCACACATTGCGAGGCAGGCTGGAGTCGACGATGATGACGACGTCACCGGGCTTAAGTGAGCGGCCCGTGACGTCACGCGCGCCCCCGCGCGGAATGAGCTCGGGCAGGTACTCGCGCACCCAGCGGCGCCAGTACTCGTCGGCCAGCGCCTGCGCAGCACGCCACAGCTTACGCGAAGCTGGCTCGCACGGCCCAGTGAGTGGCAGGCCGCGCGAACCGCCCAGCAGGAAGTGATTTGGGGTGAGCGCCTCTGGATCTTCTTCGCTGACTGGTACGTGGGTTAGCGGGCGAGCGTTTATGGTGTGCTCTACCTCCGCTAACAGCGTCGCTAGTACCTCTTCTCGCGGCGACTTCTCGTTCAGTGTGACTCGTAGCGCACTTTTGACTGAGCGCACGAGCCTCTCCCATGCGCCCCCTTGATGTGGTGCCCCCGGCGCTATGTAGCGCCAGTCCATACGCTCTGATAGTGCGTAATCACGTAGAGCCGGTTCCCATTCTTCTATCGCACGACGCAACTCTACGTCGGCGCCTCTGAAGTTTGTTGCATTGTCTGAATACATAAGACGCGGCCACCCGCGGCGCGCGCCCATTCTTCTTAAAGCCATGATTGCCGAGTCTGTCGATAGCGACGCCACCAACTCTATATGTATCGCTCTTGTTGTGAGACACGTAAATAATGCGCCCCACCGTTTCGACTCTCGTTGCGATCTCATCTCAGCCTCTTCTATGAGCTCTACATTCATCGTAGCGGCACGGTCACGACATTTGCGTACGAATAGTAATACTCTCGCCATCGCTCTCACCAAGCGTTCATATGAGGAAAAACGCTCGGCTCGGGGCATACTATCGTTTGCTTCTCCCATTGTCGTGAGCACTGTCTCTACCGTGTCTTCTTCCGTTACGATTTCACATGTGGGCCATAAAGCCTCATCTTCATATAAAAAATCAGGTCCTTTAAACCATCTGTCATTACACGTCTTCATCTCTACATTTGGGCGCGTTGCGTCGTCCGCCACATTCAGCGCTGTCGGAACCCATCTCCATTGGCTAGCGTCCGTAGTCTCGGCTATCTCTCCTAAGCGGTGCGCCACGTATGGTGTGTAGCGCACGCTATCATTACGTATCCAATGCCACACGGTACGCGAATCCGTCCAATATACAGTTTTCTCGGGTTCCCAGCCTTGCTGTCTCTTGATAGAGCTTGCCAGACGCGTCCCTATCAGGCTCGCTTGTAACTCCAACCTTGGTACGGAGAGTGGTTTCATTGGCGCTACCCGTGCTTTAGCGGCCGCTAGTGTCACTTCTATTTCACCATCTTCATTCTTGACGCGCCAGTAAGCCGCGGTCGCGTAAGCAACTTCACTTGCGTCACAAAATATATGTAGTTCTCGGCTTGGCTCTCCCCCCGTTCGAGCGTAGAGACGCGGTAATCTTAGTGTTCGTAGCTTTTCTATGTCTTTTAGCCATTGAATTATCTCTTCGGCCTCCGGCCCTGGTAGAGCCTCGTCCCACTCTACATTTAGTTTCCAAATGTTTTGTAACACAATCTTCGCTCGTATGGTGTAGTAACTTAGTAAGCCCAACGGATCGAAAACCGACATTACTGCACTCAGCGCTTCTCTTTTTGTCGGCGGTCTCGCTAACGTCTTCACTTCGGCCGGTACCCTTGCAAGCGTCGTATTGAACCCCAGTGTGTCGGTCGCCGCATCCCATAGTAGCCCCAGCGTGCGACCACAGTCATCTAGGTTGGATCCCAGTTGCTTGGGCGATGACGTAGCACGGCTCTCTAATGGCAGCTCAGCTAAGACTCTAGCTTCGTTTGAGTTGAAGCTTGTCAGCTTGAATCCTGCTCGCCTGTGCACTTCAATCACTTGCTTCATCGTAGTAATCGCCCGTTCCTTATCATCGAAACTGTCCACCCAGTCATCCATATAATGATTGTTCGTTATCGCTTGACATGCTAGCGGGTACTCATCGGCGCTCTCTCTCGCGTTCCAGTCGCGCACACTATGTGCTAAGAATGGCGAACTCTTTGCCCCAAATATCATCGACGTCATTTTATATTTTCGTGGCGGCCCGTCTCTATCACCGCCTCTCCATAAAAACATCTGTGCCGGTTGGTCTATAGGCGCAATTTTCACTTGTAAAAACATCTCTTGAATGTCGGCTGTTATTGCTATCCTTTTCTCACGGAACCGCAAAAGCAACCCATTTAAATCTTGTAATAAATCGGGCCCCTCTAAAAGCTCATCATTGAGGCAAACATCATTGGCTTTTGCTGCCGCGTCGAAAACCAATCTTATCTTTCCCGGCTTGTTCACGTTGGTGACCGCGAAGTGAGGCAGGTACCATGCTCGTGGATCGTCTGTCTCTTTCCCACTACACTGCTCCGCGTAGCCTTTCGTGAATAAATTTTCTATCTGTGTTGTATAAGCTTTTTCAAAGTCGCTTGACCGATCCATCTTGCGTTCTATAGATTTCAAGCGCTTCACAGCATTATAATAACTGGGCGGTAGCGTGACGTCATCTCTCTTCCATGGTAATCGTACTTCGCACTGGCCGCCGACTCGCTTTATACTCTCATCGAACGCTTTCACCGCTTTAACTTCCATTGGGTTTTCGCGTTCCCTCCTAGCGATACCGAGTGCGTCTATTTCAAAGTAACGTTTCACCATGTCTTGTAATTCAACCTCGGGTGTGATGAGCTCCGTCTTGTAAACGTTAGACGCGCCCTCTAGCGCCGTAATTCGAGGCGCCGTTCCATGTATGACCCACCCTAGCTTCGTGAGCGACGCTACCGGTTGTCTTCTGTTGCCCATTAACAACTTTCGTGACACAATCAAATGCCAATTATCGGCCCCGATCAGTAAACGTGGTTTCACTCTGTCATAACACACGTCACTAGCCGCTAATCTTCTTAAGTGTGCGTACTGTAAGCAATCTTCACTAACTGTTTGATGATTGAGCGTCAAACTTGTCATCGTTTTGGCGCGAACATGATGGGTGCTTTCATCTCTTGCTACTAACACTAGGTTTACGTCTTCACTGTTCGCTACGCTCCCTTGCGCATTTATACTACATATGCTCAATTCGCTTACAGGCCCTTTCGCACCTATTTCGTCCGCCAGGTCATGATCAACGATCGTCACTGTCGAACCCTCGTCCAGCAGCGCGTATGTCTGTACGGCGCCGCCGGGTCCTTTTACTGTCACTGGACACACCTTTAACATGACTTTCGCTGCGACGTTGGCCCTATTAATCGTGGCGATCGTCTCAGTCTGCGACTCTCGCACCAACGTCTCTTCATTACTGGCGGCACGGTCCTTATGCAACGTAGCGTGGTGACGCGCATTACAGTTGTTCACCCCGCATAGTTTGTGTGTACAGCGGAACCTCCGGTGCTTATTGTTCACACACCGAAAGCACACTCCATTGTTTCTTGCCCACTGCCATCTCTCATCTACCGTCATGGCTTTGTACTTAGTACAGTGGGGTACTTCATGATCGTTTCCACATAGTAAACACGGCGCAGGCGGCGTCTCTTTCTGGCCCAAAGTGTATATTCTTGCTACATTTTTCTTCTTATCGGTGCGTTTCTCGCTACGGTTTTTTACAGCGACGTTCTCTCTTTGCTGTGACGTAGTCGGTACGTATGCAAAACGCAGCGCGCAGTCGGCCTCTTTCATGAGAAATCGAGATAAAATAATTATGTCAGGTTCACTCGATTCATTCTTCTCGGCGTAGGCGACCCAGTTCGATAACAAATGCGGGCTGAGCTTCTTTATCACCTCTCGAACCAATAGCGGATTTCGTAGGTACCCTCGGTCATCAACCGCTTGAATAACGCAAACTATATTTTGCAATTTCACAGCGAGGGCATTCAACTCGGCAGCACTCGTACCTGAACGCGGTAAGCTTTTCAAATCTTCGAGCGCTCTATCTATAAGCACTTCAGGGCGGCCGTAGCATTGTTCTAATGTGGTCATGATACGATCGGGGTCGGTCGCACTCCATAATAGCGCCGACACACTCTCTTTCGCCTCCCCTTTCAAGCTCACGCGTAATCTTGCTAGATTTTCCTCTGCAGTGAACTTGTATAATCGTGTGGAATCACGCACTGCGGCCTTGAATAACAACCATTCATTCGGTGAACCACTAAACACGGGCAACTCTTGCGCGTACCGCGGCATCGGTCGTCTAGTTAGAACCCTGTCCAATGTTTCAGCGAGGTTTTCCACCCCGTAGCCCTTTTTCGTATCGACTACGGGCCTCGCGTCAGTCTCCATTGGATTTACACAAAAAGTTCGGTTTTTATCCATTTCTAAGGCACGCGCCTCATTGCGCTTCATATCCCTGTCTCTGTCTTGCACGATAACGGGAGCGATATCTCTGTCTCTGTCTTGTGAAACGACAGGGACGATATCTCTGTCTCTCTCTAAATTTTCATCTACCCGACACCGAGGATCGGCTGTGGTATCCAACCATTCTTTCAGCCTCTCTGGAACGCTCTCGGCGGGTAAGCTCGCACGGGTTTCTTCTTCCAAAATAGTATCCATTTCAACTTGTAACCTTTGTTGAATTAATTCACGTTCTAGTTCCATTTCTTTTCTCTTAATCTCGGCCAACTGTTCCGCGGCCCGAAGTTGCGCCTGCCGGACGCGCGCAGCGACACTCGACGAACACACTGACGGCGGGTTACGTCTCAAAGCCTCAGTGTCGGTGGCGGCGGCGGCGGCGGCGTTGCCATCGTCAACTTCCTTGGTGGGCGGCGGCGGTAACGGTCTCTCTGTACCACTTTCTGTGGCCTCTTCTTGCATCGTGGCTGTAGTCAATAACGGTGGTGGTGGCGGTGGCTGTGGCGCGATCGTCGAAGGTGACGCCGGTGGCTCTTCATGTGTGATTGCCCCCCTCTTCTTCCCTCCAGACTGGCTTCTTGTGATTGGCATCTTCTTCTTTCTTGACGCCCTACTATACCCTACTCCTAACAATCCCGCCCGGGCACACTACCGCGGGGAGCCCAGGTGAGGATGGAGGTTGAAGCAGGAGTGGAAGGGAGGAATTACCCGGCAGAGGGGGTGTGCAACTCCGAGGTGCTCGGCCACCGGGAGGAACGCCCGGCAGCTTCGGCAGTGCCTACAGTCCGGCCCTCAGTGCGACACAACCCGTACCGGCGTAATCGGACAATTTCAGCTGCCTTGAAAAAGGCGGCTGGCAGCCGTGTCCGTTAGACTGCACCGCCTTGAACGGCGTTACTCACACTAACCACACTTGGCACCGTAAGGGTGTGGCAGTGTGAGCCGCGGTCCACCCGCGTATTGGCAACTAGTTACTGTGATTCTTCTTTTCTTCAGTGATGCTTCGCTTCTTCTAGCTTGACGCGCAGATTCTTCCTGTCCGCCGCTCTGCAGGATCACGCAGTAGATTCTTCTTATCCGCGCTGAGGATCACGAAGCAGCAGATTCTTCTTATCCGCGCTCTGAAGGACCACGAAGCACTGTTACCGATGTCGGTAACCTCGACACTGTATGTTAACGTCAAGCGGGAACGAATTGAAACACCTTCTTGAATCACTCTGAATGCTCGTATATTGTGGTTACAAAGAAAAAATGGGTGTGCGAGCTTACAAATCGCCCTGCGTCCGCGCACCCTGAGGTAGTCTGTTGCATGATTGCAACTGGTACACTAATACACAAACTTACAATATCTAATTAAGTTGGGTACTTGATAAATCTACATTTATTTCTACCCTACGTTACAACGAGTTTGTTAACGGTGGTAGGGAGTGCGCTTCCCCCACTCCGCGCTCGCAACCAACTTGGCAGCGGTGTGAGAGGGACAGCGAAACCCCTACTCCTCTCTCTTTATGAGACTACCTACCTCATTTATTATTTAGGTACCTTTCAGTATTTACATTTTGTCTTTAGGTATTTAGGCACCTCATTACCTTTAATCAGAGACCTATACAAGAGGCCTTTATTTTACATAGTCTTACCTCTTAGTACCTCGTCAAAACCTTAGGGCTTATAGGACAAAGGCTGGCGTTTGACCTAGACACATTTCAGGTCGAAACTACCACCTCCTGGACCTATAGTACCTGGCCCATACCTCAAAACCTTTACCGGGTAATGCAATTGAAACAACAAGACTTTAAATCATTTAATGCATAGGATACCTAAATACCTAAACAATACCTATTTGAGCTAAAACCTAAATATCTCACAAACTATAAAACTTACAGCTACGCTAAATATTTCATTTTACAGCACTTTTCATAAGCTACATTTTAAAATCAAATAGAACGTTACACATTAATAAACTTCAAAGTAATTAAAAACACAAACTAATCAACTCAAATAGTTATAGCAAGCTATTGCTTATGAACAAGGTACTTACATGAATATTCACAAACACAATTTTCATCACTAGTTCGCACTTAGTGTCCACTAAACTGTCTTTTTGTTAATCACTTTTTCACTGAATTAAGCTGTCCGCAACAGGTATGTAAGTATTATTTTTTTATATATTATTCTTATAATTGTTTTATATCTCTTTGGTTGCTACATCTCCAATTGGTTGTTGTACCGTTTTAGTTTTTCAAAAAAAAGTTTATATCCGTTCAGTAACAAAACATGCTTGCCTTTTTAACTTGTAATAAACTTGACCTCACTATTTTCAGGCATTTTAAATTCCTCTTGAAACAAATTAAATTGTTTAACTCCTAAATTATCACAATAATGTAATAAGCAGTCAACGACAATAATGAGAATTAACAAAAACTGACACTAGGTTTTTTTTTAAATAAATAAGTGGCTAAACTTTTTGTCAGAATGTAATATTTGGAGAATGTAATATTTTAAGAATATAATATTTTGCGAATGTAATATTTTGCGAACAAAGGGCAAGGGTTGGTTACAGGATGGGTGACCCAAAATCACTATTTTCTCCTCATCCGTGCTTCAGAATCAGAAGGCACGTTAAACCGTTGGTCCTAGCTGCATCTGCAGTCGTTAATATCCCCCAATTCAATTCAAAGTCCATGACGTTTGCTTACAAACATTCCCCCCTGTATAAGTTGTTTCAATTTTACGATTTACGAGTTTTATCATCACATCTTCATATTGCTGCATAATGAAGAAAAATCAGAGAGTGACAGACAGGTTTCTTCTTATTTTTGTTTTGGCAATCTAATTTCCTCTTGGAAGTAATTTTTTTCGACACTTTGGAATGCATAGAGAAAAACGATTTCCCTTAGTGGGCCACTGCCCACTAAGGGAAATCGTCTCGCACGCACTTGTCTTGTATGCATCGACGACATAATCCCACAGATTAGTGAGCGCGAGCTTATTGATGGTATTATTTTATTGTGTAGCAACATTTTTAATAAAGACAAGATGGATGAATCGTTAAAGGTTTTAAATGCTGTAACTACAAATAAAAAACTGTCTTCAGTCCCAGGCTTAGACTAATAGTTTTGTAAACATATTTGGGAATAAAAAAAAGATTTTTTTATGGTTTTTGTTTTGTTAAGGCACAAAAGCCCAAAAGGCGAGATGGTTTATGGGCGTTTTCTTTTGTGAAATTGAGATTATTACATTTATAAAATAGTTTCCCAGCTTTTTCCCAGCAATAATTTTGGAACAAAAATGGTCCTGATGATGGGCAGAATATAATCCTCGGCTTCGTTGAGGGTCTTGTTACACCCGGTATTATGAGCTTTGCTTGCTTTTTGCAGGTGTGTGTTGCCAGTTGTTAAAGGCCTCATCCAACCTTTTCCATTCACATCTATCCTCAGTCATTCCGTTCCATGTCACTCCAGTGACTTCTCTTAAGTCATAATCCCACCTTATTTGTGGTCGACCTCGCTTTCTATAGCCCTCTCTGGGGTACCATCGCGTGACAATTTTGCTCCATTTTTCATTTCCTCTTATCAAATTGATAAAAATAATAAGAATTAATTTATCAAGGTTTTGATTGCTCTGTCGATTTCCTTCGTTGTATTTGTTGAGTGTAAATAAGCCGCGCGTATTATTCATTTTTCTTGATGAAATCTTTTTTACTTTTCTTCTCTCACTTTAAGTTAAATAAGAATGTTAATAATATTAATGTTTCAGAGATAAATTGCAGAATGACTGCAAAAATTCTGCTAGTAGCAGAAAATGCTCAGTCGAACTACATAAATTTTATGTTTTCCAATTCCTTTTTGCGAGTCGTGCGCTGTGACCGGCGCAGGTGTAACCTGCTCTGCGGGACCATGAAACGAACTATTCTAGCAAGTAATTAACCAAGTTTTTGGTATACTGTAAAACGTTTCGTATTAGCTCGCTTCACTTTCTACTAAAAAGTCAAATATGGATAATCGATGTTTATTCTTACGATATTTCGTAAAAATTGACGGTCGTTCTGTTTGTTGAACTTGAAATGATATTGCGTTTAATTAAATAATCATCATAGACATGACATGATATACCGTTCCAGAGGCCGGCGTCCTTCGAAGTCTAGGTAACGTTCTCTGTATAATTTCAAGATGCCTCTGAACCTTTACACTAATTAGATTAGGAACACAGGTTTTAAACGCGTTTTTAAACTAAACATAGGTGTTGTTGCAGATAAGATGCTATTCCTTGGGCTTACACAGTATAGTCACACCCCTAATTCCAAAAATAATATTCTCAACCTCTGCTTCTCCAATCTGCCACTCACTGTTATTCGCTCACCGCAGCCGCTGTTAAAGGAGGATAGTTACCATCCATCGCTTCTTATTTCTATTTCCGATTTGAAATGTAAACAGCTGAATGAGAAAAAAACGCAACGTTTTAACTTCCGTAAAGGTAATTACGATGAAATAAATAAGTTTTTACTTTCCGTTGACTGTAATGGACTTTTATCTTATCTGCCAATGGAGGAGGCTGTTGGACTTTTTTACGATAAACTTGAGGAATGCTGCAATCTTTTTGTACCTCTTACTAGCTCCTCTAATGCTAAATCTGACTCATTATCCTGTTTGGTATAATAAATCTTTGGTTAAAGCAATAAAAAAAAAGATACATAAAAGATGGAATCTTTTATGTAATCCTCGTGATTACGACGAGTTCTCCAGCCTTCGCGATCGTGTCAAACGTATGCAACATGACTGCTTACACGAGTTTATGGTAAGAGCTCAAATAATTATAAAGCGTGCACCGAAATATTTTTGGTCCTACGTTAAATCCAAGAGGGGTGCTTCCAATTATCCGAGTATTGTCTACTACGCTTTTGTGCGTAGTGTAAAGAGTAAAGAGTTTGGTCTGCTGATATTGGACGAGCGTCGCGTTGTATTTGACATGAGTTTGTTGTTTGATGTGGTACGTGGTCGACTTGACTGTCCTGAGCTAGTTGAAAGAGTGTCATTGCGCGTGCCTGGGCGCCGTACCCGACACACCTCACTATTTGCCGTCCCATCTCATGAGACTAGATACGGTCACAATGCAGTGTTGACTAGAATGTTCGAGATATACAATACGTTTCTCTAGTTTAGACCCTTTTATTGAATCTAAGAGGTCTTTCTTAAATAAAGTAAAAAAGTAATGGAATAATAATATAGTCTCAGTGACTGTTGTGACAGCGATACTTAATTTTGTTTTATACTATTCTATTTTTAATCACACATTTTTTATTTAATGTATACACACATAACTTATATTATATTGTATAATATAGATACTTTAACACATAGGTACATCATAAACATTTTTTATTAATCTTACTTTTAATTAGTTTTAGTTTTATCGTATAGTATGGTGATGAGTACCTACTTACTTTTATGTCACACGCAAATACCTCCTACACACAGACCATACAACAAGTACTTATAATGTCTGTGCTCCTACAGTACCTGTCTTTTTTTTTTAGTTGTTGTATCTTTTTTACTATTATTTGTGAAATTGAGGATAACTTTTTTGGCCTAATCAGCTTTGGTTTTGTACTTATTTACTATTGTATACTAGTATTTATGTTCTTGGCTGTTGTTGTCCCTAAATCAATAAAATAAAATAAAATTGTTGTTACGCTAATGCTCAATACCGGTAGTTTCACGAGAGAGAAAATTCACCCTAGCCTAGGGGTAAAAAGTCTCGGAGCTTATCAACAAACTGAAACATATTGAGTATGTTGAAAAATACATAAGCCATATTTACTGAAATTTAGCAAGATATCGTGGTCAAAGCATGAACTAGCTGTACAAACAGGCGATCCCGGCTTATCGTGAAACATTGGGATCTTGTGTGTATACCGGAATTGGAAAGGTATCCAACGCCATGAGCCACCGCCCCAGGTAAAGCTATCAATTCCGTCCTATATTAGTGATTAGACCAGCCAATTGAGACAATGCTGCCGAAGCAGATTAAGAGAATAGGATTACACAACAGTGGTGATAAGCAATCTTATCAAAAATTAAGTTAAAAAGCTTCAAATAAAACTTAAATTAAAAAATTTAAACACACCAAGAGAAAAGAGCTAACTCTTAAGAAGTTAAATAGGCTATGATAGTTTTTGGTTAGTCCCGCCGCACATGCCCACAATCGCACGCGTTCACGACACTGCGCCATTGTCGCATCTGTAGCACTACCACTAGTTTACAAAAACCATTCTCGATATCGACAGCGTAAGTGGTATACTTGCAAGATACAATGAATGGTATACCATTTGCAGTGCATGGTAGTGCTTTCTACAATAATATAGATGCTCCCTATAAGGGAGTAAATATTTTGAAAAAACTTCCGTCGACGCATCCAATTGTGCCTGGTATTCCATATTTACTGTAAAAACTAAAAACAGTGTTAGTTTGAAATAGAATAGTATAAGTAGGTAAGTACCTATCTATTAGATAAGTAGGTACTTAAATACAATTTTAGTACAAAACAGAGAAAATGACTTGCTTAATTACCTTTGTCTAGTGGTATCCCTATCTTGTCTTGTAGTAGGGAATTTTAAAAATCTTTTTAAAATATTGGGGTGGTTTTATGCTGTTGTTACTTCCTCAATATAGACACTAATAGTTTCTTGTGAAAAATGGTTCGCCTTGCCTGCTACACGCTGGTAGTCGCCGTGTGCATAAAATAGTAATGTATATAAAACCTGTAAAGTTGGATTTGTAGGTATAAAGCATCAATCATTTATCCTTACTAATAATAAATACCTATTAATTCCAACGAATCAACATTTTTTTTAAATCAACAAGAACACCACTAAATTGCAAATAGGTAGAAAGGTTTACCTATGATTCTGACGAGACCCTTTGTGTAGATTTTAAATCAGTATAATAGCGCAATAATTCGCACAAATCTTCAAAGGCTTCCTTATTTAATCTATAATCTTTAATAAAATTATTTTCACTAAGATGTACTAAAGTATTTCCAACTCGGGTTCTCATATCAGTTTGAAATTGACCTTGACCGCGTCGCTCGTCTTCATATGCAGCCGTGGCTAGCATATTCCATGCAATGCAAAATAAGCCCTGGCAGACATTATTTAGACCTATTTTATAATTTGAATTCAAATTGAAATATTCACGCCAATGACTTGCAAATGACTTTATCAAAGAGGTTAACTTCTTTATTAATGTATAGGTACCATAGAGGGTAGTAAAATTGATCTCACGCCTCAAAACGCAAGTGAGAAACTTTACTACTATCGTTACGATATTTCTCGATGGCATCTGTCAATTAGTAACTCATGGTACCAAATTCGTATGACAAAGGCTAAAACGTTACTCGATGCTCGCTAGCGACTATAGTTAACTATTGTAGATTACTTTACCAACTCATGGTAGTGCTACTGTACATAGGTTTTAAATCTGGCCACTCGCACGCGGCTCGTGACGGTCAATGTGAGTGTGGGCTGTGGGCATATGCGGCGGGGCTTATGATCATTTCTGCTATGGTAGTTTTTGTTTAGGATAATTTCTTGTCGATCGTAGCGAGTGATAAGTAACTAAATAACTTCTTCTGAGCTCGGATATAATCCGTTAGAGTTAAACTGAATGTTGACGCCCATTCGGTACCTAGTGAAAATAGACTCTTACACCTTACTGGGTTATACTTGGAAGTCATTTTGGCTATGACTGTCATAGACCAAAAATATAGTGATATTATACAGTGCCTTTAGTCTTAAACTAGCGATAATTTAAAGGCGTGAAATACACCTTATTTTATCGACAAAAACACCCACATGTTGGGGTCTATCCCCACTCCTGTTGGAATGGCTGCCATTTTAAATTTGACTTTTTATTTTAGATGACCCTGCCGAAAAATATAAATTTCTCCGGATTTAGAAGTCTTACGGCCGAATACTCAAACGTCACTTAACTTTGAGAGACTCTCAAACATCGTCCTATCGCATTAAATGTCAAAGAAATGACAAAGACAGCATGATGTTTATGAGCCTCTCAAAGTTGAGTAGCGTTTGAGAATTCGGCCGTTAAAGTTATAACAAAAATACTGTTCAAAAGCTAAACATTACCTATCAATTTTAAAAACAAATGTGTAAACTTTTAACTTAAATACGTCATAAAAAATTACTGAAGTTAAATTTTACACTAAAAGAGTTTGAACATTTTGGCCTAGTGGTAACCATAATTTTTGATTTTGGCAGGGAAAAAAATAAAATGAAAAATAAGCGGCGCATGACAAAACCTATGTACATAGATAGAGTGCTTTTTCTTAGTTTTTCTATAACATAGTAATATTTCAAAAACTAGGACATTAATGCGATATTTTTTTTGCATTAATAATAATAATAATAATAATAAAGACTTTATTGCACATGATAGAAAAACGATACAATCAGAAAAAACAAGAAAACATACAATAGGCGGCCTTATTGCTACATAGCAATTTCTTCCAGGCAACCTTGGGCGAAATAAAATAAGATAAATAGGATAAAAGGGGAATAGGTGCACTTTAGAGGACAGAATATGAATATACAAAAATACTAAAGGATAAAAACATAATTCCATGGTATAGGAGATAAATATAAACAAGAAATATTAGTCGCGGGAAGAAGAGAGAAAATTACTCCTAACTTGTTCTCTAAATGACCTTGGAGTTTGAGCCTTTCTGATGCCCTCCGGCAGAGAGTTCCACAAACGAACAGCATGGACGGAAAAGGAATAGGAAGCAAAGTCGGTAGCGTGGCGAGGAATATTAAGGGTAAGATTAGAGGAAGAACGCAAAGAAGAAAGTGAAATTGAAGAACGAAAGGTGAAAAGTTCTTTAAGGTAAGGAGGGGAAGTTGGTAGGAAAAGTATGGAGTAAAGAAGGGTAAGAGTATGCAAGTCCCTGCGCCGGCGAATAGGGAGCCAGTTGAGCTTATTACGAAAGTGTGACACGTGGTCAAATTTACGAAGATTGAAAATGAAGCGGATACAAACATTCTGTAGACGCTCTAGTTTGTTAAGACCTCTGACAGATCAGTGTAGCAGACATCAGCGTAGTCAATAATGGATAATAAAAGAGATTGCGCCAGAGTGATTTTGGTGCTGGTCGGCAAAAAATTACGAAGTCGGTTGAGAGAACCATACGCAGCGAACACCTTTGTTGCAGAGCCGGCTAACGTAGCGGCGAGGGTAGAGCGTGCTTACGGCCAGAAGATCCGACGTCTGTAGGGCAGACGGGAAGATGCACGACGTCTAAGTGGTCACCGCCGATGTCCGAGGACCGTGCCTCGTTAGACCCAACCGCTGTTCAGAGTTAACTTTTCACGTACTTATACAGTTTTTAAATAGTTTGATTATAGACGTAGAATACGGCGGCGGCGGTTTAGGGACAGTAGTGTAGTAAGACAGATTCGTGGTAAGACTGACTCATTGAGCAGCCCGCTTCTCTATTTATACGCTCGCCATCGAATTCTACTCTACATTTAAAATTATGAATACAGAACAATAATGTACGAAGGTTTTATCCATAGCTAGGCTGAAAATCTAGAGTTTTGACATTGAATTAAAAAGTTAGCGCGTTGCTATGGCGATTATAATGACAGACATTTGTTGATAGATAATAACTTTTCAAATCATGAAATTAAAATAAGGATAAAAGCAACATAAAAGCAAATAATACATTATGAAATTATCATGGACTAAATTTCACGGCAGTAGCATCTGCCGTTCATAAGTTACAGGCACTTTAAGGTACATGTTCATCCTCATACAGTTTTCTAGCTTATATCTACATTTAGACAGCTTTTCCCTATAATTTACATTAGTTTCCATCGTAGGAACGTTTAGAAAGAACCTCATACAGGTAATAACATTACATTTCTCCCACGGCCCCTGAAAAATTTTCGACTCAGAGAAAATTTTTTGAAGGTTAAAAGATGTGGTATACCAACTCTCACTTTCATTACAGTCTACCTTGCATACAATCACGCAAGCATTCGGCTCAAACAATGGTGGAGTAAGGTTCACATTCAATGACGCGAACTCCAGAGAAGGTAACCTAATATACATGACTTTAGGGCTTATTTATAAGGAGTTGTCATCCGCTCCTCTATGACTATAGGCTTATTTATAAGGAGTTGTCAGCCGCTCCCCTATGACTATAAGGCTTATTTATAAGGAGTTGTCAGCCGCTCCATTAAAAGTGACACTAAGGCTTGTTTTTATGGAGTAGTCAACCGCTCCTAAGTTTAACAAAAAAAATAAATAAATAAAGAAATCAACTTGTTAGTTAAGTTAACGCAAGTAGCGCTTTAGTCTAACAATTAAGATTGCCCTTAGTAGTAGGCAGAGTTAAGAGATAGGTATCTCCCAAGTAGTAAGTAGTAGAGTACCTAATGCAGTAGGCAATTAACGTACTGTAGAGACGTTAACGGTAGAGTACCTAAAGTATTAGTTAAGAGATAGTTAAGTATCCCTTTTAGTAAAAAAAATAATAGAATTCATCAATTTTATTTGATGAAAGAGAGAAAAGAAAATAAGCAAGACTGATAGAGCCAAAATTCAGTCAGGTAGATCCTAAGTCGAATAAGATTCTAGGCCAAGGGAGTTGCCTAAATTGGTAAGTTATCATTAAGATGTAGTTAAGTAGTACTTGATTTGCTCTAGAAATCATTAAGGAGTGGCCGAGTTATTTTAAGTTGCAGCTAAGTTTGCCTTAAGTCATATAGGGGTAGGTTAATTCTCATTATAAAAGATAAACATAGATAATAGAAAAGTTAAATATAAGGAACATCATAGAAAAGCTAAAATATAAAGTTAAAGATCTAGTTAATACAATCTCATTAGAAAAGATAATAAGTTATAAAATTAAAGATCATAATTAAAGAACATAGTAAAAGAGTCTTTTATAGTAGTAGGACGTGCCATTTTATTAAATTTTGAGGGTAAAGAATTTCTAAAGGTCACCCAATTAAAATAAATGGATGAGGTGTTTAAGATGGTTAAGTGGGTAGGTAGTAAGTGTAGTGGTTCGATACTTCTAGTCGGACTCGAAATCCTCGGAAGTATCTCTATCTACTCGCTTGCTTGACTTTCCAGGGTATTCTCCTAGAAGTCAGGTTGTATGTATTCTCAGGTCAAGAATAACCGTATAATTACTGAGAGCAATTATAGGGTTTAAACCCTTGAGCCTGAGCGTACGTGCTACTGTCCGTAGGACAGCGTGATTGAGTAGCTGTCTGATTATGCGTGTTATGATTTGGTATGTGTCCTGTACATGGTACCTATAATGTAGTAGTGTAGGGTAATGTTTCTGTATACTAGATGAAGAAATGAAAATGTAACTACAAGTAGAGTTGCCTAAAGTTGCCTAAAATTAACTAACTTGGGGAAGTTTGATTTAGAATTTTGAGAAGAGTGGGAAATTCCCGTTGGGCGCCAAACTGTCACGTTACGGAAGGTAACAGATCAAAATTTGAATAAAAAGATAAAACTGAAAGCCAGAAATTTATTGCAAGATGTCACGTCCTAGAGTTACAGATTATACAGAAATACGGACTACTATTATGCTAAGTAATTACAACTAACGAAGGATTAAATTAGGGCGGAGCAGGTTATGTAGTGGCGGTCTTACTGGAACGTCGAAGTAGTGGGTGACGCTCGAGGAGGTTACAGAGCCCCGCCGGATCAGATGAGGGACGTGCAGATGGATCAGGTAGCGCAGGTGGTGGCGCGGAGCAAGGTGGGCAGTGATACTCGACGACGGTCGTGGCCCGCAAGAGCACGCGTTGCAGAGCACGGAATGTTGCAGAGCCGGCTAACGTAGCGGCGAGGGTAGAGCGTGCTTACGGCCAGAAGATCCGACGTCTGTAGGGCAGACGGGAAGATGCACGACGTCTAAGTGGTCACCGCCGATGTCCGAGGACCGTGCCTCGTTAGACCCAACCGCTGTTCAGAGTTAACTTTTCACGTACTTATACAGTTTTTAAATAGTTTGATTATAGACGTAGAATACGGCGGCGGCGGTTTAGGGACAGTAGTGTAGTAAGACAGATTCGTGGTAAGACTGACTCATTGAGCAGCCCGCTTCTCTATTTATACGCTCGCCATCGAATTCTACTCTACATTTAAAATTATGAATACAGAACAATAATGTACGAAGGTTTTATCCATAGCTAGGCTGAAAATCTAGAGTTTTGACATTGAATTAAAAAGTTAGCGCGTTGCTATGGCGATTATAATGACAGACATTTGTTGATAGATAATAACTTTTCAAATCATGAAATTAAAATAAGGATAAAAGCAACATAAAAGCAAATAATACATTATGAAATTATCATGGACTAAATTTCACGGCAGTAGCATCTGCCGTTCATAAGTTACAGGCACTTTAAGGTACATGTTCATCCTCATACAGTTTTATAGCTTATATCTACATTTATACAGCTTTTCCCTATAATTTACATTAGTTTCCATCGTAGGAACGTTTAGAAAGAACCTCATACAGGTAATAACATTACAGGATGTCGAAATCAACTGAGTTAAATGCATTGCTAAAGTCCAGTAATGTAAGCACTGTAAGCTCTTGATTCTCCATCCCGAGGCGTATGTCATCCGTAATCTTTACAAGAGCAGTAGAAGTGCTATGGCCTCTTCTGAAGCCAGACTGAAAGAGGTTAAAGGAGTGGTTTTTATTTAGATGGTCAGTAAGCTGACAGTGGATAAGTTTTTCGAGGACTTTGGAGAGGAAGGGAAGGATAGATATTGGTCGAAAATCAGAAAAGATAGCCGGTTTAGGTTTCTTAGGAAGAGGAATCACATTTGCATCTTTCCAGGATGTAGGAAACGTTCCAGTGGAAATTGATGTATTTAGAATATGGGTGATTATAGGAGTAAGGATATTAAGGATGGGAAGGATCATTTTACGGCTAATAGAATCAGCACCCACCGCACTTGAGTTGATTGACAAGATAGTTCTCTTTACATCACAGTCTGTGAATTGATTAAGAAAAAACGGAGGGTCCTGCGTTGGCATATTTGAAAGATTTTGCAAAGTTTGGGTTTTATAGATGCCATCAATAGGCACAGATGTTGTGAAATGACTATTAAGTTGGTCGAAATCGATATTATTACCTGGATCATTGATGCGTGATTTGCCAACCCCAAGAGATCTTAAAAATTTCCAGACCTTAGCAGGATCATCTTCATTTTCAATAGACTGATAAATGTGGCGTCTTCGGGTGTCCCTTATCACGGTATTGCAACGGTTACGAACACGATTCATCTTTATCCCATTTTGATCCGAAGGATCGACCTTGAACTTTGCTTTAAGCCTGTTCTTTTTAGACATTAACAGCCGAATATCATCAGTTAACCAAGGCGCCGGAAGATGCTTTATTTTCACTGGTCGTACTGGTGCGTGCACATCGTAAAGTTCAATGAGGAGGGTGTTAAAAATCTCAACCTGTTCATCAACGGATTTGGAGGAAAAAATTGCCGACCAGTCCATGTTGGCAGCGTCCTCCTGTAAACGCTCCTGATCAATCCTATTGAAGCTACGCTGAAGCTGAACTGTGGGTCTTAGTTTGGGCGTACGGAGTTGATAAGACAGATAGACCAGGTCATGATAGGAGAAAGCGTCCGCAGAATGTTGTCCATATTTTACAGCTAAGGTAGGAGAGGAGACAATCATAAGGTCAAGAAGAGAGGGAGTACAGTTGGGAAAGTGATGAGTTTCCTTTAGCGGTAAGATGTGTAGATTAGAGGAATTTACAACAGATAGTAATTTTTTGGCACGGACATCATCTTTCGTGAGGCAGGTGTTAAAATCGCCCATAATAATGGAATGAGAATACGAGGGGACAAAGTTTTCAAGGAGTAGTTCGAAAGACACAAAATAGTCAACGCGAAGGGATATTCGAATGCGATTTCGCATTATTCGAATACACAGGGATATTATCTTCCAAACGACACCAAAATTTATTGCTCTATCTTGCATATTTCGAGAGCTGTTGTTGTTTGAATATGACCCTTACAAGCACTAAATAGTTATTTTCGAAAATGAAAAAAAATCAAAACTCCCAAAAACTAGATTTTATCATTTGATGAAATTCGTATTCAAATAAAATTATCAACCTGATTTAAAATATGTTCAAAATGCTTGTAATTATGTACATTTTCGAAAATAATTATTTTTTGGTTACGTAAGGGTCAAAATTCAAACAAAAATAACTCTCGAATTATGCAGCAAAGGGCAATAAATTTTGGAGTCGTTTTGTAGATAATATCCCTGTGTATTTTAAAAATGCCAAATAATGGATATTAATGTTCTAGTTTTTAAGAAATGTAATAAAAACTCAAAAAGCACACAAATTTCGTATAAAATTTTAGTTCAGTAATTTTTTGTGACGTGCGTTTACACATTTGTTTTTAAAATTGATAGGTAATATTAATAGCTTTCGAAAAGTGTAGCGGCATCTACCTAACACCGCACATTAACACACGGTTGCAACAAGATTCATCACCGTGTGACTAGATGGCGCTAGTATCGTAAGAACACAAAGATTAGTAAGGAATAACAACTCGCAGTATGGAGAATATATGGAGAAACCTACATCTCGCTGACGAAGTTATTCAGCGACGCAGCATATATACAACTGCCAACCATCATCGGTTGGACCGCGGTCCCCGGGCTAATACCACCAGCCCGGAGGAAGATCTTCCCCTTTGGCCTTCCTATCAGTGGCTATGCTACCTCTCTCCATACTACCATACTTCATTCCTACAAAAGTATTTTTGTTATAGCTGTAAGACTTCTAAATCCGGAGAAATTAATATTTTTCCGCAGGGTCATCTAGGCGGCCATTGCAAGAGGGATAGACCCCCAATATGTGAGTGTTTTTGTCGATAAAATTAGGTGTATGTTTAACTTAATCACTTGCTTAAGTTTATTTCTACATGTCGATCTGTCTCTATAACGGTGAAATCTGAAGTGCGTCAATACAGTGACAGTTCTGTCACATGTAAAGCAGATTGTCAATCCATAGATCCCAAACCACAGAGGCCGAAAGCCTTGCCCAAAACACCCCCTCAATATGCTACACATGCTGACCATCCTGCCTAAGACAGTTTTCTAACTATCCTCTAATACAGTATCCTCCAGTACAACACTATTCTCTAATTATGAATTACCTGCCAAACTTATAGACTTCCTCTTTAAACAGGCTTCCTATCAACAGCTACACTAACCTTTCATTGTAGCACAGTGAGCCCAATAAAATGAAACCCAGAAGACTTGTGAAGTGGCTTTATTAACACATGTTTAACTTAATCACTTGCTTAAGTTTATTTCTACATGTCGACCTGTCTCTAGTAAAGCAGATTGTCAAACTTAAACTTCGAACGTACCATAGATCCCAAACCACAGAGGCTGAAAGCCTTGCCCAACACACCCCCTCAATCTGCTGCACATGCTGACCATCCTGCCTAAGACAGTTTTCTAACAATCCTCTAATACAGTATCCTCCAGTACAACACCAATTAAACAACAATAAATTTCGAATCAACTACCTAACTTTAACCAAACCCAGACGACAAAATTTCTACACATACCATAACCCAAACCAAAGACCTAACTAACTAAACATCAAACTCAACCAAAGAATTATCAAAATACATTTGGATATCAAAAACATTTCATTTTAAATGATGATTCATTTACTTTAATTTCAAACGCTTTCTAATCCAACACCCCCTTTAATGAATAATTATTTAAAGACAACCCCTTAATGAACACAAGCACCCCCTTAATTCTATATTCTATTCTAACTTCTACTAAACTTCTTCATAAATATCTCTATCTTCTTCTCTTTCTTATCAAAACTTCGTTGCTCCAACTCAACTCCTTCAATATTATAAAATTACTTCGCCGTTGTTCTTTGCTACAATTTGAGCCTATTACAAACACGATTAACATTTAAATATTTAATATAATTCTTCCTTACAACGGTAACGAAGTTATTTTTTTCAATTAGCCAAACAAGAATAATTTCTTTTATTATTATATTAAAAATAAAAGCTCCTACGAGGTATCTTCTTTTTCAAATATTTCAACTTCTGTATTTAATGGATTTTTTTTCATTAATCAAGTGAGTATTTTTTTTTTTTTTTTTATAATTTAACATTTGAATCGTGCAAATATCAATACAAAAATTATTTCGACACCCTAAATAATTCATACGAATATGATATCAAACTGGGCATAGCAGCTTAAATAATAAATCTTTCGAGCTTGGGCTGAAGGCCAAAACTTAAAAAAAAATACTACAAAAATCATGCTGGCTCCACTTCTTAAATCCATCCTTGGGTCCTAAGGAGCAATCCTACTAAAGGAAATCTCTGGTTCACAAATCGCCATATTTTTCACCCTACAGACGCGACTATTTGTAAAGGCTTTGTAATAATGAAAAATAAAATAATAAAAATTGCTTTCTTGGGGTTAGATAATAATATGAGTGATATATTTTATGAAAATAATGATTTTAAGTTTGGGCTCCTACAGATATCTGTAGGAGCCCAAACTTGGTTTGTTTTGAAAATGTTTTTTGGTTTAATTTAAATACCACACACGATAGGTTATAAAACAAAAAAAAATCCCATACAAAAGTTTTTTTATAGACGCTGCATTTAAATAAAACCCTAACTAGTACCTCGTTAGGTAATAGTACATTATGAGACAAGTTAGCTTAGGTTGCTCATTGCACACAAGGCTGTGGGTTGCAGCCCGAGCCGCAGGCGAGGGCGTAACTCAGCCGAGTGTGCTATAAGCAAGAGCTCATGAGTTTCATACGACGTTTTTCAACACATTTGCGAGGAAAAAACAAAGTAATTTACCACACAGCAACAAATACGACAAAAACAAAATATGATAATTATTATGGGAAAAGGCGCGCAGGTTTTTTTTTGTTTTTTTCACACGCCCAACGCAAGAATATTTTGCGAACAAAGGGGTGAGTGAGCATACAGCCATTACAGCCTACTTCAAAATTATAATTTTAAGTGATAAAATGCAAATATTTTAATATTTTATTACAAAATATTGTGAATTATGAATAATTTGATAATAATAAATATTTTTTTGACTTAATTAAGGACTTACACATTTATTTATTCCAAAAATGTATATGAATTTTCAGCAGCATAAAACCTCTTTGCTGATACTAAAAAAAATAACTATTACCCGGTTAAATTGGGAATGCTCTGTTTACTCGCATAGAACTTGCAGTAAGGTACTAATTTAACTTTGTAGGGTTAATTCTATTACGTACTAGTGTTTTACATATTATTGCACGCGTTTGTTATAGGTCGGTTTATGGCCCTAAAAGCGATGTATTAGGGCTCACTTTACGAGCAAGTGTGTTGAAAAGTATTATACCTATCCCTTGTTACATTAAGTAAAGTACAGTAGAGTCTATTTGGTATAAAACTTCAAGTGAATGTTTCGTATATATAGGTAGCTTTGTATAAAACTAAGGTACGAGAAAGGGACTAAAGACTATCTAATCACTCTCGTTGACACGGCGCGGCGGCAGAGCGAGACAACCGCATTGAGACAAAAAGAGACAGCCGTAGTGCCACCCCACACAGTACACAAACGTACAGCGTCTCTCTGAAAAAGGATACGAAATACCTTTCTGTTTTTTCGTATTAATTTAGTTTAATAGGTACCTAAATTATGTATTCCGCAAAAGCTACTTTTAATGATATAAAAAAAGAAAAAGTATGTTCACCTGAATTATTGTTATTATTCGCTGTACTAACACAAAGCTTGCAAAAACCTAACCCCAAAAATTCGCAAAAGTTGCATGTTTTATAATAGTACTTGCATAACTGTTTTAAATACTTACCAACAGCAATTTTCTCGACTGGTAGAGGCTGCGCAGTGAGCACACATACGCGGAACAATAACAAATGAACACCGACGTTAAAGATATGTTTTAAATGCATTTTTACGTTGAAAATGCGATGAGGGGATGACCAAACGGTAGTGACCACATTCACATGCTAGACTGTGATAGATTTGATTGGTTTTAGTGCACTATTCTATATGAAAACAACGATAACATTATCGGATGCTGCGTGCAAACCTGAGACGAAGGGGCGACTGGCGTTCAGTCGAAACTGGGGAGCGGGGAAGCACGCCCAACCCCGCTCCCCCGCCCTTACAGCTCGTTGGCTTTCCACGAGCGTTATCCCTTTTTAGTCTGACCTTTTATCTACCATTTTACGGATATACATTTACAGATTAAAACAATGTATAACACATTTCGTATCAATGCAGAACATAGTTATGAACAAAACAATACATAGTAACATTCGAAACCATGAAAATTTTGTTTATAATAATTAGATCTTTTTTCATGTCTTCATTGATTATACTTTACAATAATAATTAGGAATTTAAAATGATTATCGTGCCATATTTTTGTTAAAAAATTAAAACTAGTGACTCTGCGTGCTGTAAAAGTCGCGTTTGTGACATTTTTTTTTCCAAATAAATGGAATATGATTTTCCGAATTTCCGTTCGTATTGATTGATGTAAAATTCTGGACTTTACCTCATAATTTTGTCAGCGTATATCTCCGATACCCAGTGGATTTGAGGTTTGCGACTTGGGTAGGATTATTTCTCTCAATATAAGCAATCAATTGATTTATTTAAGCTTGTTCGCATTAGT
Source organism: Agriphila straminella (assembly GCA_950108535.1). NCBI lineage: Eukaryota > Metazoa > Arthropoda > Insecta > Lepidoptera > Crambidae > Agriphila > Agriphila straminella. The sequence goes on from OX467303.1 coordinate 16,807,870, forward strand.
TCTGGGTTTTTTGGACCATCACATTTCTTGAAATTCCTGGAACCAATAATATTTACATCCTTAAGTTGTCCAAACTCTGTTGGTATAGTAGTTCCTTGACTGTTAAGTTTTCAGCATTGGCGCATTTAATCTGTAAGTAGGATCATTTACTTTTTCTGTAATTTGTATGATATTTTTATTTTTGAAAAAGTGTGATGAGTCTCGTGACTCCTGTCTCCTCCTCCTCCTGCTCCTTTAATTGGAATCTGAAAGTTCTCGCTTACCGGGCTATTGTAGTAGTTGAAACTGCGACAAAATTTATCTATATTTTCTATTGCATTTTCTACAAATCTTTTGAGAGAAACTTTGTGTAGAGAGAAATCACTAATAATATTTGCTTGTATTTGTCTATAACAAATTATTCAATAGGCCCCAGGTTTATAACATAATATACTCATCCTTATCTGCATGATCTGGCAATATACTCGTAACTACGTCCTACCTTTCCGCAGTTGAAACATTTTCTTTCGTCGATTTTGATTTTGATTGATGCAGTCTGAGGTACTCGGTACCTCTGAGTATAATTGTGTTTGTAATTTCTGAATTAGGTTAAATATGTTTTTTTCTGGTTTGGGTGTTATATTTTCCAAACTGTTTTTAAGTAATTTTAGTTTTGTGGTAAAATTGTTATTGCTTTATTCATAAGCATTTCTTCGCTGATGCTATTGGGATTTGTAGAATTAAATAATTTCCACATATAAAAGGCATTGTTCTGATAAAAGGGAGCTTGGCACGTTAGTACTATTATGTTTATTCTGTAGTTTGGCTTTACGTGAACATTAAATATATAAATAACTCTTATTTCTAATACTTTGTACCTAAAAGTAATGAGTTATAGTAATAAAGTTGCCGGAAATTAAAAAAAATGTGTCACAATAAGCATATTGTGTGATCTTGGGACTGAAATAAGATAATTATGATTGTTGTTAAGATAGTTCTTTGTTTTTCAATATATTTATATATTTTATTTTAGAATTTTAATTTTTCTTGCACAGAGGTGTTAAGACCCGATTTTGTATCAAGCCTAAGATAATGCACTGAACTTTAATTAAATAGGTTTGTACTAAATTATAATCAATCATCAATGCTTTCAGTAGTTAAGGCAAAGCCAGTTCACGATCTGATGAAAATATTGATTTTTGAGCTTCCAATGTGAAGAACTGATGTCGGATTTCTACTTCACAAAAAAGAAACAAACAAACATAATAACCATTAAACAGAATATTGAAAAATGGCATGGTAACTCTGTAAAAAAAAAATTCCAGTCGTTAAGACCCTTCAGGCACGTTAGGTCCTTTTACCGGAATGTCCAGTGGGGTCATTAGGTCTATTTCACGGAACGTCCATTCCCCGAATGTCCTCTTCCCTGAACGTCCTCTTACCTGAATCCGGAGGGGTCAGATGGCTTTCGTAATTTTCAACGACAGTGATATAATGTTTTATGCAAAAAGGATAGCTTTTCTTTATTGATCTCTAGATCAATAAAAAAGACTATCCTTTTTGCAGCTATAATTGTTTTCTAGAATACTGGATCATGTACTAACATGATCCAGTACTCCAGAAATCAAAAAAAATGTCGTCAAATTTCTGGCGAAGCGACAATTGACAACATTTCAAAATTTTTGTCCAGTGTTTTTATTTGTTATTTAGAAATTACTGATGAAAACAAGATTTTATATTCAACATTTTATATTCAACATTTTATTTTTAGTCATCATAATATTAATTTGAAAACTTATTCATTGTAAAACAGCGTAAGTGCCGTTTGAAGGATTTCTAGATTATCTGGTGGACAATCCTTTGCCCATATGGAAAAAAATACACTTTGACGTCAACCTGTCAACCTAATCTATGGACGCTAATGACGTTTGTTTGTTTAACTTTTGCTCGGGGTTTTTTCTTTAATTGTCGCTATTTTTACCTTATTTTCAACAATAATATTCGTAAATTAGATTCCATAATCTCATGTGTAGTTCCTGCCTGCAAAAATACTGTGATGAAATGCCCAATTAAACACTGTTTTACGTGCCAAACCAAAGTCTACATGTTTACAGTGGTGTGTTAAAAATGAATTAAATATTTCGATTCTTGACACGAGATTAGATTACATCACACAACTTTTTCACGCAAAGGAGTTATTCCCTTATCTCGTGATACAGGGTTATTTCCACATATTTCGTTAAATAATTGATCAAAAACCCCGAAAAATTATGTACGGTGTCAGAAATTGAAAAACCTTGAAATGGTTTTACCTTGGTAAGAATTTCAAAAATTACCATTAGTATGGACTACTTACCGTTAATTTGTGTTCATAAAAATTTTATAAAGTTTAATTAAATTATTCTGTTTAATAAATACTATTTAATGTTTGTAACCTTAAAGTTACAGATAACCTTTCCTCTGGAAGAATACACTTCCTCATATTGGTATCATGATGAGTTATTATATGTATGATTCCACTAACGCTATCAGCCCATCAAATGTATTTATGGCCATTCTGTAATATTTGAAAACTTTTCCGGTCGAAGTCTGAGCTCGGCGTGTCGAATGTAAAATAATCCCTTTAATATTCTCGGAGAAATAATTGGGTCAACCCAGAACTTCCTTTTCTTTCTTCTATTCCTCAAATATAACAAAACGCACACCCTCCTTCGTAAATTCACCTTCCTTCGCAAATCCATAACGTGCACTTTTCACGATAGCCAGCTACAAAAATATGATGTACGTACTAGTGCGTTGAGACGCCCATAAAGTCCCCTAAAAAACGCCACGATTATTGCAGCTACAAAAAGGAGTACGTGAGATTTTCTAGTTTCATCAGGCAATATTACACCACCCATACTATTCTGAATGTTTGAAAATAATCAAATTGGCTGAACAGTTTTTTTTATTGGTAGGAATAGGCTACCCCCTCTTATTAATAAAAAAACGTTTTAGAATTTTTCATAGCGTGGATTTTTTTTAAATTAAATTAATTTTGATTTCGCAAAACGTACAGAAGTGATTGCAGGTTTTTTGAAGACACACATAAAGTCCTAAGCTGAGGGCTTGATATTTAATTTTGCTGCAGACAACTTTTGACGGCCATAATAGTAGTTTATGATACTGATGCATAATACCTAGTTATGTGCAGTTTCATACACTACTTTATCTACACTCACACATTTGGGATTGAACCTACTAAATAAAAGATCAACGTTAGAAAAGAGAGAGACACTTTGGTTGTATTAGCTATGTACCTTGTAATAAGTCATTTCCTTAGCTGCATCTAAAATAAGTTTGCAGAGTCAAATTTTTTTACATTTCTAAGCAAGAATAAAAAACAACTACGAAATTCACCATTTTAACAGATACAAACATATCTGACTCGATGACAGCGTCGCTATCGTCCATGGCGTAACCTAGGTAACAATATGTAATAACACCATAGTTCCACTTTTGACCACTGGCTCAGATAAGTTTGTATCTGAAGATAGTGCAACTCAGCCTAAGTATTCGTACTTTACGTTATTGTCACTATCATTGTTAGAACTTTTTTTAAATCGGACCACATAGAATTGAAGAAAGCCGCTCCCGATTTTCTAAACAATATTAAAGAAAAATGCTGAATAGTCACTCGGTCTCAACGGCCACGAAGGCTCACGAACTTTTATGTTGTGAAACTTGGCTGTTTGTGCTTGACATTTATTGCTTTTATATTTTACGAGCTCTACAGAGACGATTTGCTAAATTTTGCTGTATTAAGTTAGAAAATGAAGCAGTTGTGAAGACTTATTTCAGCAACGTTGTTTCTCCTTCTTTATTTTGACAATTTTATTTGCATACCTGGGTATTTAATAATAAGGAGTTAAAATATGAAATTGACGATTTTCTCTCACGCACACAGTCACATATCTTCTATGATGTTAGAAGCGTCGGTTACTTGTTATTATTTGGAATTATGATCATAATGGCCCACTATCAGCAATAAAAATATTCGTGTCTTTTTTCCCTGATTATGAATTCTTTGCTAGTGGGAGTGGCGAAATTTTCTAGTACTTTTTACGTTCATGCTGTAAGTGTGAAAGTGAAATAAGCTTTATTCAAATAAACTTAATTATTAAGTACTTTTAAATCGTCTATATTACTACCACCCGTTCCAGACTTTTTTAGCTGACAAGAAGAACGGGCGCAAGAAACTTATCAGCTGTAACAGCCATAAAAGTAACGATATTTACAAACTTGAATATATAGTTACCAGATAATTACAACAGGGTGACAGGATATTTCATCAATGTGAAGAATTACCTTCAACATTCGAATGCAACACCTTTACAGATGTCAGATAGTCGATTAAGATGAAACAGCTATATAATTTTTGAATTTAGTATAGTCTAGTATTTTTTCTATTAAAATAATTATCTTAATATAAAAATAGCATTGTGAATGCCTAAAATCTAAAAATTCAAAAATAATACTTACTTTCAGCCGAAATACGTATTTCTGAAAAGTATTTTGTTGTTGGTAGATTTTCAATATTTTTTGAATAGATTATTTTATTAATTAGTACCCAACGGAATAGTATAAGTATAACACGTCTATGTTGATTTTTAATGTAGTACTTATATTTAAACTTAACATTCGCCTGAACAGTAATTTAAGTGCGTAATTTAAAACTTCAGACACCAATGATATAGGAAAGCGTATTCAAAGAAGTGATTTGAAGTTTCTCGCAATGAAAGCCGAAACACTTAATTGCACAGGAGCCGTCGTCTTTGGCTAAGGCGCAGATTATTTGGCGTGAAACTTTTGAAGCACTGTAGAGGTGAAGTTCATTAGATATTCAGAGACCCATTATTTGGGTGCCGCAGTGTGCCTTGGGAAGGATGATTTAGTCTAAAATCGGTTTCAGTTATAACCTACTCGGTGGTCAGCAATACAATAAAAAGTGGGACCACCATCAAAGTCTTCTATTTAGCTGTTTGCGATCGTTAGATTGCCTACCTTATTTGTACCGACTAGGACTGTTTTTAAGCTTCAAGCCTATCAGCTGTCATAACAATGCCAACAACCTACATAACTTTCATAATGTTGTTTAGGTACTAATATGAATATAGGTAAATCAAATTGATGTTACTTAATGGCTATCTCCATATTGTTTTCAAAGTAATTGTTATTATTATTAAAGTCTTGTTGCATTGGCGGAAGACAGATTTCGGCTGATATTCCGTAATTTTTTATTTTATTTATTTTAATACAAAACACAGATTACAATTCATTCAAATCAATAACATCAACTGCGCTGAAATTCTTAACTAGATTGCAATCCAGACAAATGTGTACAATACAAATTAAGTGAAGGCAAAAATGTATTTGATTAGATTGGTGAGATTAACATAGAAAATTTGTTGTAATTTATGTTTAAATAGACTCGGCGCCTATGCTGAGTCCGCCTCATTTGGTGTGGAGTAGAGGATATATAAATAGAGGATATCGTAATATTAAACTGTTGAAGGTATTCTAATCATTTCTATAAAAAGATTAAAAAACCAACCTTGAATGTTTATAAATACGCACTAAAGATATATTAAACTTTGACAAGGTAGGACAAGTTTCCATTTATTCTAAAAGTATCCGAAATTCCTGTCACTAAACACGTAAGGTACCATCCTCCCTTTCAAGCTTTTTTCATTTGTGTAGCCTTCGGCCTACTTACTGGTAGAACTACTCGGTATTAATGTGGAATTGGTAGTTTTAACTCTAATATTGCCCCTCACCCAGGAGACTCGGGTTCGATTCTCGGTATCGCGAGACATCTACGTCCCATTCCCTGTCCCCTCTCAGCGTGCAAGATTATGTCCCTTCTGTCCCTCTGAAGATTCGCCCTCTCCTACCCCTCTCCTCTCTCATAGGTACTTTAGCTCTTTGTTTGTAGATCTGTTGTAAATAAATAATGTTAATAATTGTAAACTGTTTCTATCTTTCTACTCTAATCTAGATACAATCGTCAACCTTAGGTAGGCTCTCTTTATACTCCTCTCTCTTTCCTCTCTTTCGTAACGTTACAGTTTAAATCTGAAATCACGCGTATATTTTGTACTTTTTACCAATTATATCGTATTTATTTAGTTATATGTACGAGTACATACAACTGGCATTAATTAGATTAGAATAAGTGTTTCGGCATAAGAATTATTTATTCTTATGGTTTCAGTTTATAATTGCATCGGTATTGTTTATTTCGTAAATTACATTTCAAATTAATGGTGAAATAAAATATTCCCAGCATATTCACGATTTTTGTGAACTTTTATTATTCAGGTTCACATTTCCCCTTTAAATTGATTAGACGAAAAGTCCACAGTGTGTTGTAAGACGAAAAATAGAATAAGAAGGTTCCGAAAATACTGCGAAACACGATACTTTCGTTGAATTTACGTTCACACAAATTGCTTAATTGAGGAAAAGGTTTTGTTTGCTCTCTTTTTTGTGCCTGTACCTACCGTGGTAACTAACAGCTAATAGTACTGACCTTTCTGTACTATTTCAGCTCCTTGGAGTACTAATTTGACAGGCTTGTATGTTTTACTTATTTGGTCGTAATTAGATTATCTATGTTGGGGAAAATGTACTAAAAACAACCTTGTTTGTTTTGTGGAATCAAATAATTGTTTTAATTGGTAATTCTACAATGTCTATCTAGTAGGTTTTTTTAATGTTTTACTATGTATACTTTGTTTAAAGTACCAACTGATATTTGGTGTTGTGTGTTGATCTACTGACAAAGGAGGATTCACACAATTGTATTTTGTCTGTTATTATTTTACTCTTCTCTTATTAATGCTTTTTTTTAATGTCAATATAAATATTCAGTTGTCACGCACGATCTGTTTTTTCATTTTGTATTTTGCTTGAATTAATTATTTTCCTTGAATTAATTATTTTCCAGTATTAAGTGTGCTAATTATGGACAAATTTAGTTAAAATATCTTCCCTTATTATGATTATTTTATTTATAAATACGAAGCACGATATTTTTTCATAAGTTATTGTATTTTTCTGTGGAAAGCTCAGTGCGCAATCATTTTGTTACGAGGGGCACCGTCGTAAAGAGACTAGTCGGACACTTTACAACCTTGCACTGTTCCCCACAGTTAAAATTGTCCACGTTGAAAAAAGTTAATACTACCTACACAACTATTATACCTACTTACCAATTGGGTATGTCGAGCGCTGTTTCAAAATTACGACCGAAACGAGATTTCTACGATCCTTTTTCATGGTCCAAATGTTGATAAAATGTATTGTTTCCAGGGGCTTGAACAATAAAACCTAAAATAACCAGTAAGTTTGCAACGACAGTATTCTTGTACCATAGTATTTTTAATATTTAGTCCAGTCATATTGCTTTTAGTTAAATAAAAAATCGGCGATTTTAATAACATTATAATTTTTTAACATAATTTAAAGTGAAGAAAAGTAATACATGTAAATACGAGAATTCGGCGTTTAGATTCAACTTTACCGCCGCTTTGGAGCGCGCATTTGAACTAAAAGTTGAGTTACGTTCGATTTTATTACCGACTTCCAAAAAAGGAGGAGGTTCTCTGTTCGTCAGTATATTTGTTTTTTTTGTGTATATGTCCACCGATTACTATAAAGAGAGTATGCTTCTAAAGAGGCATATGAGTCACCGGAGGCCAAAAATCTTAGATTTATTTCCAATTTTGTTTTGGCTGGAATAGCATCTCTCATATGAACGCACAGACAGACACAATACAAATACATACATAATAATTATAACATTGCCACAACATTGCCATTATAACAAAAAATCAAAATTAATCCTCATCGTCGCATTTTCGCCGATCAATTCATTTGCTCATGGACCATAATAGTGACCTGAAATAAGAGTTACATTAAAATGAATATAAAATTACAATTATAATAAAAAAAAATAAAAAAATAAGTATTTATTACCAAAAAACTCGTCATTGTCGCATTTTTGCTGAACATTTTATTAGCTCTTAGTTGTGACCTGAAATAAGACAGATATAAAATTGCTAATGTAATAAAAAATATTAAATAGATTTATTCCCAAAAAAAACAACATAACTGTCGCATTTTCGCAAATTAATTCGTTAGCTCATAGTAGTGACCTGAAGTAAGAGTTAAATCAAAACAGATATAAAATTGCAATTATAATAAAATATTAAATTAAATTAAAAGTAATTGTTTCCAAAAAAATCTTTATTGATCTCAATAAGTAATTATTTCGGCAGCTGATGGCGGCTGATGACCTGATTTTTTTTAAATTATGAATATATTAAATAAGCAATAATGAATACTTAATCTAAGTTTTTAACTAACTTTTTAAAATTTTATTTTCGTTTTTTGTCTCAACAAGTTTCGATTTATCTTTAGCTTCAGGAACAGAACAAATGCACGAATCATCTGCAATGAAAAAAACATTTCCTTTTTTGAATCAAGTAAAATAAAGCCTTAAACACTTGGTCCAAACCTAGGCAATGTCCTTTGGCCGTAAAAAACCGTTTTGTATCGTCTTTTCGCGCCGATTAAATTCACATTTTACATGCTTCATTGTGATTTACATGTACTGCACCTTAACTTGACTATTAGCAAATTAAAACATTAAAACAAACTTTTAACTACCTACACAAATTAATTTCATTTGTTACAATACTTTAAATGTTGCCGCCGTGTTTCTCTGACAGATGACCTATCATCAAAGAACGAGAAAGAATGAGGAAGAGTGAGATAAATATAGTCGCCATCAAAATTCGTGTCCGTTTTATATATGCTTTTTTTGTATGGAAGTTGCGACAGACTGATCGACATGCTCTTTGGGCGTTTTTGTGTTGTGTTGTACAAAAAGTACACAGAATAAAAATAAAATATTAAAAAGTCACAGACTTAAAAGTGCAGCACTGTGGTGTGTTCAACAAACTAGGGAAAACAGAATTTTAATTTAACATACCTGCTACCTATGACTGTTATAATATTGTGTCTGTCTGTGCGTCAGTTTTGTAAAAAATCAATAAAGTATTCATTCTAATGGTCAGTATCACACCTTCGTTTTGCCCATCATAATGGCTGAGACCATGATGGAAGACCTAAACACAATGCTCGAAGATCTCCGTAGGATTTAATAGCGGGGTGCCCGCTATCGCACTTAGGCGAATTTTTCAATAATTAGAGTGGGTCTTGGAATGATCATGTTCAGCTCATGTGCGATTGCGTAAAGTCAATCGTATTCATTTGCAGTTCTGTTTTGCGGTTCTCTTTAATGGGTATGACAATATTTTTTGCAATTTATATGTTGAAATGGTTCCTCTCTTTCCGTAATTTATGATCAAATTAAAAGTATGTTGGTTTTTTAGTAGGTATGTGAAAAGCTCACCTGGGCTATTAAGATCTAAGATCCTAGTGAATGGTACCCATTGTAAACTCCACTTACTTCTACCATCGTTTAATATCTATGGTAATATAATCCTCAATTGATTACAGCTATAGGTAACTGAAACCTCTTGAAGACTTAGTATTGGCCAAATTTGATCGTCTAATTATAAAAGGACCTACGTTGTGATTTTAAGTAGTAGTAACCCGGACTCTTTTGGTATGTCTGGTTCGAGTCTAGATGTTTCATTATCAAGTGCATATGTACTAATTCTATCCTATAACTAAAAAGCCTTATTCTGATCTTAAAATTAATAAGCGTTATAATATATTAATATTTGACATAGCATAAATTATATTGATGATTTGGATAAATTAAAGATAAATAAATAAGGATGAAGATAATGGAGCCAAGGCTATAAGCCTTGGAAGGTCTCTACCACCAGCCCCCGACCTTAATTCCAAACGCACACCAGCATAACTAGATGCTTTCCCGGTAACTATGTACTGCGCAACTGTGGCGCTATTTAAAATCGACATGAAAGAGGAAGGTACACCGATTTAACCATACTGGAATAGATGTAAATGTTCCTAGTAGTATTCCATGTCAATGCGTCACCATGCAACATACACAGCCAGGAGTGGGTAAGCATTGGGATAGTTCCGTAGAATCTATACCAAGTGATTACATAAGTTGGTGATGGTACCGACCACTAGGGAGGCACAATGTGGTGTTCCCAGGTACAATTAGGTGAGCGAATCAGCCTGCATGTCCATAGGTTTGTGTAGTATAAGTTCCCATAGAGGTCAGCTGGTACGGAAACCTACCGTCAACGTTTTCGGTGGATGGCACTGAGCAAATCCAGTTACTGGCGTATATTCGCGGCTCCGCATATTTCCAGACTAAGCTCTATCAAGGGATTAAAATTTGTGATTATAGTAACAGCCAACGGCTGCCATTGTATAGTTGTGTTCTGTATAAAATCCATGTATGTTACAAGACTATTGCATTGACATGGAAAAAGCAGCATATCGCTGAACCAATTGGAACAGTTCAAGATGACATTGAATGTATTGTTAAATCATAGTATGATTAAATCAGGTACTGATGTGGGTCAGTATGATTATAAAATAGACAAATAATTCTGTCTTGTAATGTATAATATAAGTCTGTATAGAGTATACCAAACCAACAACCTTTACCGGCTAAGCTCCCAACTTTAAGTTATTTCTAAAGTCTATCAAGCTTTGGTTTTAGTTCACCAGACGGTCATAAAAATATGAACACAGGGAGGTGGATGTACTCTGCCTTGTATATCAATAGCCGAATGGAGATTTGTCCACAACCACTGATATCACAAGGACAAAGTTTAGTTTTGAAGTAATTGCATCAGGAAACCAACGGACATCTGATCAAGCCTCATAATTAACAGTAATCTCATCAGAATATGATATGACTGTACACACAGATTCTCCACTGGCAGGTCCGCCTAACATGGCTTAAGGTGTTCAGTCATAACATCACATTCTAACAAATCACTATTAACTATGGTGTTAGAGTTTCAAGGCACAAGGCCGAGAAAATGCCCAAACCTTCAACATTTTTCAAACAAGCCTATTTTAGCCGCTTGATAAATGAGATTGAATGTCGTAACTAGACTTGTAATTACCTCGGGGAAAGCCCTAAAATAAAACTCTAAGGGTTTATGATCGTCTGCTGAAAACTACCAATAGACTCAACAATTATTGTTAAAATCCAGGGTCGCTCAACTTTACCTTTATACCTCATTTAAAATATCTGCGGATTAAATCCACAGACATTTCAAACTACAATTTGATTGTTTGTGTATAGGTGTATGCATATATAAGTACATACAAGCAGTTTTTATCATATAGATAATAACTATTGTTTGGATTTTGTCATTTTCAATAAAGGTCCTTTTGCTCATTACTATTGCTTATTGAGGCAATTAAGTAAGTGTTTAAAAGAGCAAGGAGCACCTTCTGAAAATACATCACCCAAATCACACATACAAATGTATGGTTCACGCAGGTATTCATTATATAATATTATGGTCTCAATTGACCAGCGTTGTCAAATTTAGTATTGTTCTGAAACCTGCATGAGTCATAAAGATTATAACTATGAAAACAATGATATTTTGTTCGCATATTAATTAATAAACTTTATTATTAAGTTTATTAATTTTGAGCTAGATTTATTTTGGTAAAACCTTAAATCATGAAATAAATGATTGGATTAGTATAGTATTACTGATATTAGAAATTAAAGTATGTAGGTATTTTTAGTCCTACAAATAAAGCCAGAAGTATTAGATGTGAACAAAATACCTAATCAAACGCAAAGCACATGACATCCTAACCCTAGATCTGCCAGATACCTAAAAAACAGTACAAGCAATAAATTAATAAACTTTAGGTTCAATTTAAAGCCTAGATTTGCTAAGAAATTATGTTGTATGAGTGATAGCTGGGTCAACACAGAATACTTTTGATCCTAAATGTACCTAGGTCGTCTAATAACACTAAAACACACAAAAAACATAGTATTCCTGAAAAAAAACACTGATTAATTATCCTAACATGAACTGAAGGAGATTTTAGAAAACATGCTTACTTACCTGAAATCTATTTGTTTATTCCTCGTAAATAGATCCTCCTCACCTTAGTTTACCACAAATCACTCACTTTACACACAACACTTAAGCACATTTCACTAAAACACAAAGACACTGATTACTAGATACACTGACCACTAAACACTCCCGTCGCGATTTCTTTGCTAGCTCAAGAGGCGACGACCTAGAGCTTTACGCGAGCAAAGATAACCCTAAGTCCTAACTGTGACCTACCTGTTGGAACAGTAAGCAAGTCTCCCTTCCCCTATCTTAGACACGGCCACGCACAACAACACGATTTCATACAAAAAGAATCGCATCTGGACGCGCTTACGATGTCAAAAGTTCCATGAATTCAGAAGTTCTTCAGACTTCTTGGAAAATCAACAATGAAACTCTACCTTAATCCTTGCAACCATCAGTACAAGCAGGGCCCTGTACCTGTACTAACTATTCCAAGAACTGTCCCGAACGAGGGTTTATAAAACACAGTATTCTAGAAGACCAGATGAGACCTGCTTACCAGTTACGAACCAACATGCCTAGCTATTTATGCAAAATCTACGATGTATTCTTCACAGAAAACTAACACTATTTAACTTTTAATTAAAACAAAAGACAATAAATTTACACTTAAAACTTTGACTGGCTTCTTGGACTTTTTCGGCAGAGTTCCGACTCCTGCTAGGTATACGCAAAAACTATCCCCGAAGGTCTCAATCTTCGTCTTTTAAAGTCCCTCAAACCCCCACTTGATTCTCGAAAAACCGTTGAATCCTTATGTAAAATGCCCAAATATGGTCTCGTACATAAGAAACCAGGTCTGACTGTAGCGTTTCCACATCCAAGTGTCAAGTGGTTTTTAAAAGGTCAATAAATCATTATATGAACATAAAAACAAGAAAAGAAATGTGAATTCCTCAAGCATTTAGGTTTCAACATCGGTTAGATGACTTATTTGTAAGCTTTTCAGCTGTTTTCTATAATTAATAAATAATTAATAAATACTAAAAATTGCCAGCTTTTTCTCAATTCTCCCATTATAAATATTCAAGTTTTTTATTCGATAATAACTTTATTTGTAGATTTCTTATATTAATCACCAACCAAAGTAATTTAATTTATACTTCTTTCAATTCTAAGAATAACTTGCTAACTTTTTAGCCTTTCGAATCTCCTGGTGACATAGTAATATCCATTTTTAACACTTGGAAAACCTTATTAATTAATTAAACAACATACATAATTAACTACATAACACATTTAATAGGTAAAACCTACTAATAAGATAGCAGCTTATTAATTTCAAATATTCTATAAAATTTTCAAAGTATTTTATCTCCAGACAATTTATACATTTGCATGAATTTACTTTATTTCCACGCATTATTAGCCCTTCATTACTTGTTTTGCATGTAAACAACCTATATTTTAGTTAGATTATTTAGGTTTTGTAATTTCGAACAACTTAAGTTAAAATACCGTAGTCGAAAAATCTCCCGATGATCGGGGAAAATGTGACTTGCCACACTAATTTTCCCCTAGACCTCAGACTAGCTATCAGCTTATGTACTGTGTTAAAAACAACGACAACTTCATTTTAGGACCCGATTACATTATACAAGCAACCAAGCGGCCTGTATAAATGTCAGCGTTTTTAAAACCGCCAAAGTGAATATGTTACCATACAGTTTGTAGTTCGTTGCGCTGTGTTCTTAATATCTAGAAAATGACGATTTTGATGTAAAGCCGGTCTCAGACGTACACTTATAGTGTAGCTGTTACAAAACTGTCCCTGTCTTAATGACAACGTAGTGAAAACATAATAGTTAAGAAAATCAGACGCGGATTAAATCGATAACTGTAGCAAGATTTTCTATTCCGTATACAAACATCAACAGACAGCCAAACCATGGTTGAAATACACACCCCTTGTTTACCCGGTAGGCAATCCTATTCTTATCTTATATAACTAGATAATTTCACCATATATTCGGCCTAACAAATGTTCCCCTTAACATTTGCAAATAACGAGTAGCAATATTAAAGCGGAACTGCATAAAACACGTGCATGACGTACATCAATTGGTTTGCGCACACCAATCTCACATTTGTGAGATTTTTTTAGACGTGTTTGTAGCATTCGTGAATCTGGTAGCCCCTTAACAGCTAGTGTTTGAACGCATCCGTTGAAATGCATCATTTACCTCGGAACGCATCTCATAAAACGTAATCACTGAGAAAAAAAATAACTTGAAGGTAGATAATATAATGTAATAATGTTTTTAAATGTGGTCTTTTGTTAGCTTACAGCTTTCAGCTGTAGTGAGGTTTCATTTTCAGGAGTTCTAACCATCAGCCAAAGTTAAAAGGTATTTATAATAGCGCAATTTGTCATATTTTGGTATTTTTCACACATCCAAAAAGTAATGTTTTCCTAAATTTCTTGACATTATTTATATTAAATTATAATAAGAACAATCTGAATTTATCAATTTTACTTCAACCTTGTGAATCTATTATCAAACACAAAAGTTATTAGCATTCTTAAATTAGCTTAATTTTGGAATTCTTTTACATCAAAGAATCTGCTTTTTTGCTCCCATTTAAAATCTATATGACTTAAGAAGGTAGTTTTTATTTTAATATGTTAGGCTAATTTAGTAGCAATAATAAATGATAAATTTCCCATAAAGAACATAACAATATTGATTTTCTGATGAAAATCCAAATTTTGTCTACGACAAAATTTTATCCACTTTAGTTTTCATTACTGTTAATTAGTTATACTATAAGTACTGGTTAAGTTTATTAATTCCTTATCAACACTGGTTCTATTTAGCAGTAATATCAGGAAATACCTAGATTTATGTATATTTCTATATCTTAATGAAATATTAAGAAGATGCAAATTTCTATATTTTGACATTTGGTACTTTTCAGGTTTACCAATGTTTCATGTCTCATGATGATTTAACTCACTGGAAACATGATAGCACCTCCACCCGTTTGCTAACAATAAACAGAATGAAACAGGACATTGAAGACAAGTTTTTCAGAAGAAAACACATTATTAATTTGACCAGTCTGAAAACCCATGCTTCCTTTTGATTCTACCAGACAAGCTTTTATAATTTATTGTAGTAATAATAATGTATGTTTCTTTTTGTCCCTGCAGCTTGTAATGTACGAGTAAATAAACTATTTCGACTTTATTTACTCAGATAGTTTTTTTTTATTTTCTTATTTTTAACAGCGCCATCTAACGAATGTTGGCCGTACTTCTTATCATATATTCTTTAAAGCAACAGACAAGCACGACTTAGCTCCTCTTTTGTCAATCGCATTAATAGTTTTTAGGTCTCACCGTAAGATGGCGTTGACTTGTTATTTGTAATATCTTCACAAAACTAACATTCTCATTTATTCATCTCCAAAGAATAAATATCCATAAAAGATTAGAATAATAAATTGCTTTAGTGAAAAAGAATTGTTAATTCTCCTTAAAAACAATTCTTAACAGCTGAAACAATTTATATGAAATCTTTACTCATTCTGTAAGACTCATAACAAGAAAAATAATAATAATAAAGATTTAAGTTAGTAAATGTTAGTAATAATGTATAAAAATACTAAAAAGTAAGAAAGAAAGAAAAAAGAAAAGAGAAAAAAATATCAAGTCGTCTGAATAATAATAGGCAATTAGTTTGGTTTGGCACAGGTATCAGAGTCAATATCAAAGATGTGCCCAAGTCAATATCACAGTTGAAACTTTTTTAGCCACTGAGTTTGAAAATATTTTTTAAACCCAAATCTCATCAGTGAGCTTAGAAGCATTGTCCAAAATCACCCTCTATCCTTTTTAGACTCTATGGCAATAATGCATGCGATGACATTACCGAGGCAGAGATAACCTGAGTGTCACATATGAATTACTCTATAAATCTGATGAAGCGAATCTAACTATACTAATCTAACAATAAATTGTTGATGGTTAAATTATTGTAAGGTCACTCTTCCTTATTATTTTGAGGGCCTTTCAGTGAAACTAATAGACATGTCATGAACTTATTATATTCACCTTTTCAAATCAGCGTTTTTACTATATTCATTTGACAATATAAAAACTAAAACAAGTATCAAAATTTACAAAAATACTATTAAAAAAACATAAATATTCTCTAAAACGCTATATTTATGCCACAAATGCATTATGTCGGCCACATGGCCTGTTTCATAATAGTGTATTATTAGACAAGTTAGCTTAGGTTGCTCATTGCACACAAGGCCGGTTGCAGCCCGAGCCGCAGGCGAGGGCGTAACTCAGCCGAGTGTGCAATAAGCAAAAGCTCACGAGTTTCATACGACGTTTTTCAACACATTTGCGAGGAAAAAACAAAGTAATTTACCACACAGCAACAAATACGACAAAAACAAAATATGATATTTATGGGAAAAGGCGCGCAGGTTTTTTTCGTTTTTTTTTCACACGCCCAACTCAAGAATATTTTGCGAACAAAGGGGTGAGTAGCATACAGCCTACTTCAAAATTATAATTTTAAGTGATAAAATGCAAATATTTTAATATTTTAACACAAAACATAGTGAATTATAAATAATTTATTAACAATAAATATTTGTTTGACTTAATTTAGGACTTATACATTTATTTATTTATTCCAAAAATTTATATGATTTTTCAGCATCATAAAACCTCTTTGTTGTTATTAAAAAAAATAACTGTATTACCCGGCTAAATTGGCAATGCTCTGTTAACTCGTATAGAACTTGCAGTAAGGTACTAATTTAACTTTGTAGGGTTAATTCTATTACGTACTAGTGTTTTATATACAGAGTGGAGAGGACAATGCGACAATAAATGATAACACTGTAGACACTAGTTCATAGAAGTACTTTGAAACTATCAAATAATTCCTAGGAGCGAAATAAAAAAAAATATTTTTCGAACAAACTAAATACCACAAAAACAAGTACGAAATTAAACATCCTTTGTAAATATTGGTTACTTACCTATGGTAAGAGCGGCAACAGCGCGGTGTTAGGTCACAGAATAGTGTTGACAGGTGACAATAAGCCGCGAAATGAACTTTTGGCGCCATTTAATGCTGAATTAATAGTGTTTTTCTCAATATCTACGGCAGCGACTCAGCAGCATACGGCAATTTTCATTGCTGAGATTTATGATATCTTTCAAAAACAGGGCAATAAGTTATTATTTTTTTGCTTTTTACGGTAATTTTTTATTTTGAATACGGCAATCCTAAATTTAAATCCTAAATCGCCGATTTAAAGTTATTATGTATACTGAATACCTAGTCACAAATTAAATATTTCTTGTATCCTTTGGACAGCTTGAACAATAGTGCGACCATGGGTAGTACAAACACAAGTGTTACCATAATATCTCTCTCGGTATTTCCGTAAAGCTAAAACAGCGACATTCCCCATTATTAAAATCATGTCAGTGTACTCGAAAACTGTGAAATTATAATAAGGCATAGAAGTAATTACTTATTCGTATTCTAACAGATTTTAACACCTTTGACGCAGTCTTCTGCGTCAATGAGACGTCTAGTCATCATCGACATGCTCCTTGGGCGTTTTTGAGTTGTGTTGTACCATAAACTTAATATTAAGTTTATGTGTTGTACAAAAAGTAAACAGAATAAAATATTAAAAAGTCACAGACTAAAAATTACTATTATTATACCATAGCTGAATGAATTTTCTCCACTACTAGCATTTGGAGAACACATTGTCATTTTGCTGCTATGAAAAATAAAAAACCGGACAACGAGCATTCACAAAAAAAACTGTCGCTGTCAAAATATTTTTCGCTTGTGTTTTGAATGTTTTGAATTGAATTGTAGTATTTTTGTTAATTTCAACTTTATTCGAAAGTAATATCAAGGTTTCTGAAGAATTTGTAATGGCAGACAGTCGTAATGTAACAGTCCCTAAGTGGACTTCATGATACTGCTTAAAACCGAAGTTTTCAGCGAAACAATTTTTTGAATTGCGAAATTAAAATCGATATTGTTAACGTTTGAATCTGTTTAATAAAATACAGGTTGGTTTGATGAAGTGCATTTATTTCAATTTCCATAATACTTTAAAGAGTTATCACTGTAGGTAAACGTGTAGACAAGGTGTAGGACTTTGGCACGTAAAAAAGTGTTTGTTTGGACATTTCATCAAAATAAAATTTGGAAAAGGAAAAATACCTATCTCCTGCTTTCGTAATTCAATAATAATAAATACACATTTTCACACTTGTAAAAGATTTTGAAACGTTGTCAACTTTATTGTTTGTTCGAAGTAGGTAGATTTCACACGCCCAACGCAAAAATATTTTGCGAACAAAGGGGTGAGTGAGCATACAGCCTACTTCATAGTTATATTTTAAGTGATAAAATGCAAATATTTTTATATTTTATAACAAATATTGTGAATCATAAATAATATTTTGATAATAATAAATATTTGTTTGACTTAATTGAGGACTTACACATTTATTTATTCCAAAAATGTATACTTATGAATTTTCAGCAGCATAAAACCTCTTTGTTGTTACTTAAAAAAAATAACTGTTTTATCCGGCTAAATTGTAAATGCTCTGTTTACTCGCATAGAACTTGCAGTAAGGTACTAATTTAATATTGTAAGGTTAATTCTATAACGTACTAGTGTTTTATATATTATTATTGCACGCGTTTTTTATAGCTCGGTTTATGACCCTAAAAGCGATGTATTAGGGCTCACTTTACGAGCAAGTGTGATAAAAATTATTAAACTTGCGCCGAGTAATTACAAATATTCTATTCCATTTTTAAATTAACCAGAAGTTAGAGTATGGTTAGAGCGCCTAATGATAGATTGTGAAACAGGCACTTAACTCATATTTTAATACTCTAGCCTTTTCTAGACCTTTGGTTGGCAGGTCTAATTGACTTTTTTGCTTACGTTCAGGATGGTACATGTTTATTTCTAATTTTATTAAAAAGTAATATCTGGTTATTTTTGGTATATTTATAAATAGTTTAATGATTAATCCTACAGCTGCCCGACATCAATTTAAGACTAAAACTCATGTGGCCAGAGGAGCCCAAAAGTTTTACTTTGTGATCATAATTTCAATTAAAAAGTTTTAGAACGTGGGTTGTTTATATTAAGCTTAAATATTGTATGCCTAAAAGATACGTAGAAGTCGTCTATACCTTATTAATGTCTTTTAAATCTATTCTATTTAATTGAAAAACGGTAAATCAGTATTATTCATTTTTCTTATTTTTTAATAGTGTCCTAAAAAAAGTTGAAGTTACAGCTCATATTTGTTATTGTAATAGCCAAACAACAGCCGAAAATACGCAATAGAATTCGCCGTAATGCGTCAAAGAACAATAATTTATGAGCAGATATTTGGCAAGCAACAAACCCCGGAAAAGCGCGATAATTCTGTTGAGAGGGTGCATTTTCATGCTTAAACTAAGTATGTGTCGTTCTTTGCGCTTTGAAGCCTTTTTCGTTTGCTTTTATTTTCTTACGTTATGATATACTTTCATTAGCGCATTGTGATAGACCATTCGATCCACCGGTGGATCGAGGACTGTGTTGCCATATTTTCATTAAGTTTATACAGATTTTCATTAAAATATACAGATCGATATGAACTAGCTTTTCATACAAAGGAGATCACACATTTTAAAGGGCGGTCTAGGATATAAAAACGGCGCCCAGGAATGAAGTACATTTTATTTTAATGGTGATAAGAGTAGAAATATTTCTTTGTATGGCGACAACGCTGTTATGAATTTGTGAACAGAGATATACAATGATCTTTAAATGATATAATTGATGTCGTCCCACTATGTCGTGGATTTACAGATTTTACTTGTTTTAGTATGAATTTTGTAAGAATACAGGCTTTTATTTTATAATTGCCAAAGATTTTTTTTTTTTATTTTTTGATGTCATGATACAGATTTACATTATAAATATCTGACAACACTGATCGAGGAGGAAAAAAAATATCTTGAGATCTACCGGAGCCTCGCCTATGGATCGTAGAGGCATGAGGGACCACTCCCCCTAGCCAAAGTAACATTTGCAAATTGTCGCTATCGCTTCGCTTCGAAACATGTATGGATTTGACGTTTTAAAATTCGATTGTTAACGAAACCTTATGTCAATCCCATACATGTTTCGAAAGCGAAGCGATAACGAAGATTAGCGAAAGTTACTTTGGCTAGGCCCTGAAGTATACGCTTTCAAACAAAAAAAGAATGTTCCATGCAGTCTTCGAGTAACATTTTTTAATTCATTTTTAATAGGTAATTGATTTCTATTTTCAATAATATAAATGTTTTCCATGATTATCGCACACGTAGCTGTGCCGTGACACGCGGCTACGCGCACTAGGGCAAAAACTGAAAATCAGTGCTTTGCTGTAAAGCAAAGGTATCACTGAGTCTTTTGCCTTTTTCTATCGATGCGGCACACAGTTTTAAATAAGTTTTTTTACATTGTAATTTTGTATTTTATTGTAAGCCTGAATGTGTGTGCTGTTATTGGTGAAATAAAGAAGTTATCTATCTATATTAAGATTTATTTATTAAATTAAAAAGTTATTGAACTCGGTTAAAAAACAAAGAGATTCGATTAAATGGTTGAATACCTTCTTTTATAAGTAGTTGTTAACTCTTATAGTCAACAAACAGAACTGATAAGAGATTGATTAACTGAATGGTTAATTGGTCCTGTATTGATATTGATACCGAAATGCCAGGCACAATAGTCCGGTCGTATTGCATCATCGAGGGTGCAATTTTTTGACTTGGTGTCGGTTTGATTCCCGCCTACGGTAATAGTATTTTTGAAAACCTTGGATTCAGTTTGAAAATTTTGATTTTTTTTTGAAAATAAATGAATGTAACCTTTGAAGAAAAACTCCTATTTTCTTTATTAAGAAAACTTTCCCTTCAAGTGCATTAAAAAAATTCACGCTGTATACCTAGTTCTATGCATTTACTGTTTAATAGTACAAAATCTGTTTAATTGCGAATCTGGCTGGTGAGTTGCAAATCTAATGAATTGAGAATCTGGTAAACTGTATCCTGAGGGGCAGAAACGAAAAGTACAAAACCGGACTAAATAACCGAACTACTGAGAAAAGAGGCATTTATTGGCCAAAGATAATCAGTTTGTAACAGTCTATTTTGAAAAAAGCTTCTTACACTTTATTAATATTCACAAAAAATCTTTGAAAACATTTAAGATTACGAGACTACAAGTCAAGGATCTTCTTTCCGAGCAGAACTAAACCAAAACAATGAATTACATCGCCGCCGCCGTTTCAAAGCAATGCAAAGACGAAACCCCTGTTCTTAATGCAAACCAAACATTTGCCGGGGTGACATCGGAAAACTTACAGCGGGCGCGAGCTATTTTCGAAAAGGAAATTCAAGAAGTTTCATCGAGCAGCGAAATAGACCATTAAGTCAGATTATTAAAGAAAAATAAAAGCAATAAAACAAGTCGTGCGTATCGTGTAGAAAAGAGAGGTTGTCTGAAGCCTGCAAGGGAGGGTTGGGAAGGGCGGACCTGAGGGTACGCCGCCCGCCCCGGCTCAGTCGCTAGTCGACAGGCCTTGCGTGACGACGCACCGCCGCGTCCACTCCCAAGTTGCCGCCGCGCAAACATTTGAATAAGTGTCTCAAACTACAAAATGTGATGCATACTCTTTGACAGACGGTTAAACAAAGTGTCCAAAATGATGCCGCTTAGAATAATGTATCGAATCTTTCAAATTGTGTTCTTAATTTTGGTCATTATGTACTTTAATAAAATTGTCAAATGTCAAGTTGTGGCCGAAAAGATTCCGATTGGTAAGTCAACAAAGGTATATTAGTTTACGTATATTATGTTTTTTTTTATTCAGCAGTGAGAAGTAGAAAATATTAATTTTCACCTCTCCAGCACGAAATAGGCGATTTTGGCGCGTAAAAACTCGCAGCAAAATCGATTTTTGCTGCGAACGTGAGGCAAAGTGCTTTTTTTAATTTCTAACACCAACTTTTAAATTAATAAAGAAAAAATAAATAAAGTGACAAGGATGAGACTTGTAAAATTAATATGTGAGAAATGGATAGATAGAGTGCTTTATATACATGGGTTAAAAAGTAAAAAAATAAAATGCACGGATATACCAAGGAGTTTTAAACAAGGATTGTTAAAAAAGAAGGTTGATGAATCGAAATAAAGAGTATGACGAAATGAGGTCGCAATGTATGTAATAAATACCTATATAAAATAAGAAAAATAATGAAATTTATTAACAAATTAGTGTGAGTTGCACCTTGCACCAAAACGCTGTCAAAGTTAAAGTTATCGTCAAAAGATAATGCTACCTATTTTGTCACGTCAAACTTGTCAAAGGACATCATGCTGGCTGGCAACCTCTTTTTTTGGTTAACTTGTGCTTTACCGGTACTTTAACTAGCTTGTTATCGATACATAACAAAAAATGAGTGCGTCCAACGATGAAGATAGTTGTCTAACTCTTTGTTAAAAGAGTTGTGTGAACATGTTTCTAATACTGAATTTAGCTTTTTACCAGGAAAGTCCCGTGATTTTTTTTCTAGCTGGTAGAGGTGAAAAGTTGTATGTTTTACACGAGACCAAAATTTTGTTCTCTCTCGTGCCTTTAGGTCACGAACTAGCGAAGTAATCTATATTAGAATCACTCGCTAAACTGATTTTGGTCACTTGTATAACAAATAACTATTGTAAATAACAATAAAATGACAAACAACAGATTGATTGGCATTTTATTGTTTACTTAGCGAATTTCCAAAAAAATAACCTGCTAATTTTAAATTAAATATTTAAAATTCGTAAAAATATTTGGCAAATCTTAATATTCCATATTATCATTATAAATATTTTCATATTGATTAGGTAATTAGTCCTTTTGCTTACCTCCTGAAACACCATTTTCATAGTTAATAAATTAAAAGGATTTTTAGGATTTCTAAAATATTATGTACCTAACTAAGGTTACAAGGATCATACTTACTATTTTTGAATAAAATAGGTAAAATTTAGGTACTTAAACCATTTCTCGAAGTGTTTTCAATAAATTGTTTCGCGCATATAGGTGCCGATCAAAGTCAAAGTCAAAATATCTTTATTCAAATAAACTTAGTAGCTAATTAAGCGTTTTGAATCGACTCTATTTTCCTACCACCCGTTCCGGACTTTTTTCACTGATAAGAAGATGATAAGAGAAATAGGTAGCTGATATTATAACTCTTTGATTTGATTACATCAAGCGACGGCTTTAATCATTTGAGGGAATGTAAATAGCTTCCAGAACAAGGCTATTAGTGCTTTTCTCAAAAAACGCGAGGAAATAAAATTTTCTCAGTAAAAAAATATATTATTTACATTGCTTCGTGTGACCAGTCGTGCAGCCAAGTATCGTAAAAATAACGCTAGCTGATAAGTTCTACCGTTTGAATTTGTAATAGATACTTGTTAGAGAACTAGGTAAGTATTGAAATTCATTCCCTGAATTATCCCAAGAACGCGATGAACCGACCACTACGTGAGTGTTGAATGTCCGTATTTTTTTCCATTGCAATGATGACATTTCAGAGGATAAGTGATAAATATTAATGAACAAAAAAGCTGTTCTTTCTACTCAACTTGCAATCGTATGAAGACCATTAAAATTCACCGCGGCGCCACTTTCGCTCAGGGTACCACCTTAAGGAGAAAATCCCCCTGTTCAAAATTTAAGTCCATTTTTTGATGTCCCCACTGCTGGCTAAAATTTGAGTAATAACATATAATTTAAATGATGAAAATTCCGAACGCGTGATGCTGTTATGTTTAAGTTGATAACATAAGTTATGATGAAACATAATTTTACGATTTAATTTATTGCAATTTTTTATCCTAATAAAATGTACACATCAATTACGTAGATGCGATTTATGTATTATTGGTTTAATATTTACATGAGCTTTTATATAATTAATATAATTCTATTCAATACTATATTTAAAAACAAAGAAATGTACCTTAAAAATAAAAGTTTTCTACACTCAAATCTTTTTGAACTTATACCTTGTTTAATGTTTGTAACTAATCATAGCTCTGTGTACCTACAGAATCGAAATGATTAAGCGATTAGCGCCCTAGCAGGCCATCGATAAATCGGTTGCTAGCTTTTTGCCAAAGAGAAATAGAACACTTGAATTCCTTACTGCCAACCACAGCCGTCACCGCAGACGCTTTACAAAAAGTTGGCCATGTAAAAAAATCGGTAACAATATGAAAACATAATGAATTACGACAAAGTAGAAGTCAGAACAGAAGTCTTCCGTTAGTAAAACTGACGAATAACTTAGGGTAACTGAAGTTTTTACTAAATCATATTTTCGTTAAACTATTTCTAGACAGTAGCTTATAGTAAATTAAGTTCTCTTACAGAGTTTTGTACGAAAAAGTCTGATAATTTTTAAATATAGCAAAAGCTGCATATAGTTAGTATATTAATTACGAAGTGTAATTTATGAGCAAATAAAAAAAATAACACGCATCATTTCAATTTGAATTTTGCAAAAAAAAAGTCAAATGAATAAATATCATAAACAATCAGAATAATATAATGTTACCAGAAATCATTATTGTTGTTAAAATCACGTGTTATGTTATTGTCCTAGAGATCACAGTTTAATATTGAGAATCCTTTTGGGTCAGTGTCGCGATGTGAGATTTCCGTACATTATTTGTGTGCAAACTTTTTGCGCCCTACCCGAAAAGCGTTAATGATAGTTTAAATGATAAAGTTCAAGCTACTGGGCTATCAAACTTGCTGTTACAAGAGAACATACTGTTATCAATAGGTATAATGGCGTATAATAGTTGCTGATGCGTATGAAATTGTTACGCCGGGCGACTTGTAATAAAAACCAATTTTAGATAAAGTAGCAGGAGTATTTTATACAAGGCGCTGACAATAAATATAGATTTGCGACATCAATTTCAATCTAAACGAAAATAAACTTTACTTAAACGCACACCAACTGCCTAATGATTTTATCATCATGATGGTTATTCACTTTCGTAATTTCTTTTAACAATACGCAAGGCCAAAAGCAGATTTTCCTTTTTAACATCCTTTCTTAACCTGTTTTTAACCGACTTCCAAAAAAGGAAGAGGTTCTATGTTCGTCTGTATATTTTTTTTTTGTGTATGTCCCATTTTTTTAAATTTGGAAATCGGTTCAGTACTTTCAAGTAATTTTGAAAAAAGCACGAAAATAGTATGATTTTGTGTGAATTACCTCGATGATTGGTCGTATTACTTCTTTGTTTATGAACTGAATAAGATAATTATTTTTTTGTTGAAAGAGGGATATCTTAAGTGTAGTTTTTTAACCGACTTAAAAAAAGAGGTTCTCAGTTTGAGCCGTATTTAAGTATGTTTCTCCGCGATTATCTTACGTTTGGCTGAGCCGATTTTTAAACTGTTTTATAATAGGGGTTTGTTTCACAATCTATAATTGATTAGACATTGATTTCTGGTTTCATCTATAAATGCAACATAATTTATATGAAAATTATAATAGTTTGAACTTAATCGGATTTGTGAAACGGGCTCTTAGTTTTCCCAGATACTAGTTTAGAAGTTATTTGTTATACAACGTATACTTAGTTATAAAAAATTACACACACGAAAAATTACTAGTCAGAGTCCCATAATGACTTAGCCTGATATATTTCTAAACATGTTCAGTTCATTGCTAGGCAGTCGCATAATGACTTGGCCTGATATATTTCTAAACATATTCAAACATTTCAGACTGCGGTACAAGAATCTTTGACTCTTTTATAGTCTGCTATAAAACTTGTATTAACCTGCAATTATTGTTAGTTTGAACGCGACAGCCAATTAAAGAGGACGTGTAGATAGTTTTTTGAAATCATTGAAAATCGAGTACCGGAGTGTGATTAAAAGGCCATTCCCAACAATTAAACAGCGTCTGGGTGGCGGGTATGACGAGTCTTTTCCTTCCTATAGTAGCACTGTCAAGACTTCTTATTTCCGAATTTAAAGAAAGACCTACGGGGAAAAAAATCCCAAGATGAAGAATTGCAATCAGCCGTTTCAGGCCACTTTGAAGGCAACAATTCAGACTACTATTTTAGAGATAATAAAATGTTGGTTTAGCGATCTAAAGCATGTGTTGTATTTTATAGAAAACTAAATGGAAAAGTAATATGTGGGTTTTATTTCATTTCTACTTCCACAACCCAGATAGGCCAATTTATTATAGGACCTACCATGTCTACAGTCAGCCTCTAATTGATATGAGCGTCTAGAGTAGTCAAAATGATCTGAAAAAAAAAAACAATTTGATCTACGTGTGTACAAAATTATTAGCAAACAAAGCTGTCAAAGTTATCTGTGTACAATGTTATAATGCATTATGCACAGATAACTTAGACCGCTTTGTTTGATAAGATAATTTGGAACATTCTGACTGCTCATATAAATATGAAACAATGAGTAGTAAGATAGTGATTCTATCTGCGTAGATCAATTTTTTTTTTCAGATCATTTTATCTACTCTAGACGCTTACATCAATTTGACGCTAACTGTACATCACATTACAAATTATGTTCAGTCTTGCGCGAAAAAGGCATTATTTTTAAAGGAAAATTACACCCTAGTCTTCATTAGTTAATTAGATTGCATTAACGGATCAACAGACTTAGGAGAAAGGAGTTGCTATTAAGATATCGATAATCTCATCCACTTTGGATTACAGGATCCGTATATCCTTTTTATCTGGGATATATGTCCCGTAGGGCAGATACCCCGCGTAACAAAATATCTCACAGAGACCTTTTCTAGAATAATCATTATCCAATTTCAAATGGGCCTAAACCACTCCCTCCTCCCACTCGACTCCTACTGTTTTACCTTATCTTTGACGATCTGCACTTCGATCCAAAATAAACACAAGGATAAATGAATTCGCATCTACACTAACAAGCAGTGCACTACTGATTTAATACGAATTGATATCACATAGTGTGTTACATTATCTTTACGTAGAATTTATTAATGTTGATTAACGTCAAAAGCTTTTTGAAATGGTACAGGCATAATTTTCTAAAGCCAAATTCTTAAGTTTCTATTGCAGCATTCCATTTACGAGTATAACACGTCATGATAAAAGCCAGATGCAATGCCGAGCTTAGTTTAGTTAGACTAATAAATAATCGTTTGCTTGCAAAAAAATACAAGTGCCATATTTAGGACCTTTTTAGTCTTTAGATTATCATTAAGCCCGACCGCATACAGACTGAATCCCGATTCGTAATCTCGAACAGAATTTCAAAAGTGTATGAAGATTCCGTACGGAAAATCCCGCATGTGTGTGGTAGGTCCATAGATTTGTTACGGATTAGCTGCGTTTGGACACTCTAAATTATGTAAAGAAAATAATAGCTACCCCTGAAAAGTAACCGAAACAACGAAAAAATTTATAAATCGCAGAAACGTACAGGGTGTTATTTTAATGAGCGCGTATTTTGTTTAATGATTTAGTAACATGATTTATAGCTATAGATCATTTCTTTTTATCAAAGAATTAAAAACCCTCACCGCGCATGCGAATTGAATACATGTGATGGTCATCTGATTGGTTGGGTTAAATATGTTCATCATCATCATCATCATATCAGCCGCACGACACCCACTGCTAGGTATAGGCCTCCCCTAAGGATCTCCACGACGATCGGTCCTGCGCTGCCCGCATCCAGCGGCTTCCCGCGACCTTCACCAGATCGTCGGTCCATCTTGTAAGGGGCCTACCCACGGAGCGCCGTCCGGTGCGCGGTCGCCATTCCAGAACCTTTCTTCTGAAAGGTTCTGGAATTAAAAATGTTATCTGACTAATTTTCTTGCACTCGTATAATCTATGACAAGAAACTATATTCTGTGCACAAGACAGTCTCTTTTTTATTTGTAAAAAAATTGTGATTCAAACTACCCATACCTACCCAAATACCCACAAATTAATTTAAAAATCTGTTATCATTTACTAAGAGGTAAAAATATGTATCATCCACAAAGTTAATTTCTGCAGAAAAATAATGTTATCTTTGTCAAAGATAATTTGTCGTATTCTGGTCACATATTTTCAGTAAATAAGACACGCAATGTGGGCATTGACAAGCGGCGCGTCGAAACGATAAAATACGGTGTTATTATGCCGTGTCATGTCTCAACGTCAGTAATCAAATACTACTTTCTCATAATTTCTAAATGTTATTAGATGAGAAAATATTATATCCCGGAATGTCTTAAAATTATGCACGACTTGATAACATCGTTATTATTTTATGTCACAGCAACTTCTTTCGTGACATGTATGAATATTTAAACTTCATCATGCTGTCAACCATGGAAAAGTAACTTGCCACTCTAAATAATCCACATAAGATAATGTAAAATATTGTCAAATATTGGCGTAGCCGTTTAGACTTTCAGGGGTGAGGCGGGGAGGTCGGTATGTACCGTTTTTTTTGTTGTTTTAAAACAAAATACGCTTGCCAAAAAGTAGACGATAGATGGTAATTATATACAATACATACGTGGTACATTTTTTTGGGGTAGAGGGGGTGTTCAACCCCTACTGCGCTGCGCTCATGCGTCGATGACCCACGCCGAATGAACCCACAAGAGTTATGCGTCATTATGACACTTTTCATAAATATTAAAACAAAGTAAATATACCATTAGATTCATCAACATTTTTTCCATCAATTTCAAATTTCGTCGTCACTTAAAATATAACATTACCGCGTGTAAAAATGACAATAAGACAATAAGAGGCAACATTATTCCAATATGTATGTATATTTAGACCCGCTGGTGTACTAAGGACGCGGTTTATAAGGGACCATCTTCCGATGGAAGTAAACAACAATTTTATCAGATTTGAAATAATTACCAAGGCATACCTATCTTAGAGTACTTACTTATTTCTTTAGGTTTTCGACGTCATGGTTAATCTATACCACGACCTTTAGATGTCAAGACATTCATTGTGTTAACCATTCGATACAGTGATGGTTCGACATCGAGAAATTCGCTGTCGCGACATTCGATGTGGCGTACCATCGCTTTGAAGACCAGTCGGCGCACCGTTTTCGCCGTCGCGGCGTTCGATATATCAAGTTTCGATATCAAGTAGGGAACCCCTATCTAAGGGTGCAAACATAAAGGATACAGGTTTTCCGGTCCTGATATGTCGGTACCGGTTTGCAACGCGGATGTATGCGCAAACCGGTACCGCGCCGACAACCTGTTTTCTTTATGCGGCCTCCCATAGAAAAGTATGGGCTACTTTACCTTTACCGATCGGTACGAACCTGTACTGTACCGACCTGTAACCTGCTTTCTTTATGCGGGCACACTAACAAACTGCAGCATTTTTAACATAGTAAGGTTATGGATTAATTAGGATTATCGATGTTACACTTACAATTAAAGGTCCTCAAATCAAATAAATAAAACTATATTTTACGGCTTATCTATTTCGTTTTCATATTTAAGTGGTGGAAAATATTTATGCCCATAAATCTTTAACAAGGATGAAAGTTCTTAGCTAAAATTAGCGAGAGTAAGATCAGTAAGTATATTGAAATTATCACTCTCCAGTTTCTTCATAAGGAGTGAGTTATACGTGGAGTAATATACAGAACATACTTCATCTCGGAGGGTACGCACCTGATCTTTTATTTTTACCGTTCCCTTGGCTATTACGTGATGCGCAAACGTAAAGCTAAATGCCACATTCGAATGTGGAATGTATCAGGACACCTTGTTTCACTGGAAACGTTGCTGCGTCTTTTATACCTTGTTTGAATAAAAAAAAATACTCTGATATACACAACGTCTTTTTAGCATGTCACAGTGTTGCATGTGTAGTTGCTTTTTTATTAATATTATATTCCCTTTTCTATTAGTTTTCCATCCTGTATTCATGTTTGTCAAACTTACGAATTAACTTTCTTAGCAGGTTTATAAATTCAAAGTCTTTACCTTATAGAAAGCAATCTTTAAAATCGTATAAAATGTGATTTTAATATTCAAATGAACCTCTACATAGATTCTACGACCTGAAACAGGGCGAATGAGAAACTCGCGAGCAACAGTAATTTTATTGAATGTTTTCTTTTCCAAAGTTATTTACTTACAAGTGCAAAAATTATAATATACGAGTAATTACCTACTTCATTACTTAAAATCCTAAATACATTTGAAGACTAGGCATCAGTTAAACTCCCATCGGACCCTTGTCATAAAGGTTTTGTGTAACGGCATCTCTTTATTTTATACAACGTGTTTTTTTATATCCTATAACTCTAGGATATTAATGAGACCATGAAATAAATCGAATAGAATAGTTAATATAGTTCAATTGATTTTTTTTTCCATTTTAATTTTTCATACAAAATAATTCAATAAAGGTACTTATGCAAAACACCTTTATGTGAAATAAGGCAACGTCGCATTTCCGTTCTTTTAAATATGAATTAAGTCGTCAACGAAAATATTTGTAGTAGTATTTGTCAATGAAAGCTAAACGTCATCTTTACGTTTAGTCATTGATAATAGTAAAAAGTATGTATGTGTGTATGCAACAGGTACGTAAGTACTTGTTGTATGGTCTGTGGCAATAATAAAGAATCGTCATAAGGGTACCTTAGCTAATAAAAAATATCTTTTGTAGTAATTTAATTAAGATTGATAATATCTCCAAAACCATGCATTTTTGGACCACATGTTCTAAGAATTATATTTTTTAGTTATAGGATATCAAAAAATACAAGATGATTTATTAACATGAAGAATAAGTTTATACATAGGTAATTAAAAACTTTGTTTGGGAATATATTGCTTTATGACATCACATAGTGAAGAATAATATTGACACAAGACATTTACAACTTGATGATTCAATCTAATTTTAATTTAGGAAGTCTCTTTTACCACCCGATGATAAAATATGATTATATTATAGAGATACATCTTAACTACTCGTAATCTATGGGCTCCAGTTAGAACCGGGCCCGTATGCCATTATTGTGATTTAGAATGCGGCTGTACTACGATGCGAGACAATAAATTAGATCTCAATCAGGTTGAAACCGCAATTTGTTATTCCGACATCACGTGTGCAAGGGCAAGGAAAATAAGGAGGGGGGATACACACAAATTAACCGTTGTAAAAAAGTAGAGAATTAACATTATTGATTACTCGATGTTCTTCTTCTTTTCGTATGAGGATTAGTGGCCACTTCTGGTGTTAGAGTTTAGCAAGCCGTCTGTAAGGCCTCTAACTTGGCCTAACGACTGTTATCAGATATAACAGCCGGGCCTGACGGTTTAACTTGCTTTCCGAAGCACGGATGCGCTCAGTTGTATTACCACCTAACGGTCCCATAGTAAAAGTTGCTTGTAATCATGAGTGGAACCACCCCACTGCGGGAACCAAATGATTAAAATCTCACGCCGTATTAAGTGTAATTTAGAACCGGAAAAGATGTGAACTGTAAGTCTGATTACGATACCATAATATAATAATGAGTAAGTACTAGCGTAACGATACTGAAGCTGTCATACCTAGTAATACTATTTTTTATATAATTACGAAACGATGATTTCTTGAATTTTATGTTAACTTTTAATATCTCGTAGGTGTCGATTTAATAGGTAACAAAATAATAATAAGCAACAAAAGGTTAGAAACTTTTATTACTTACGGAACACCGTCCTTCAGACATCTCTATCTCTATCCGCGCGTTGCTGTATGTGTGTGTGTTTGTAATCGACAATTGACAAAAATTAATGATTTAAAAAATAAAGAGAAGTGTTAAAATAAAAATGGCCCATATCACTTTTGTCGTCAAAATATTGCATGGAAATTATAAATGAATGTCGCCTCTACGAGCGGAGGCGAGCGTGGGTTAGGGAATGGCTTTCATTGTTTATGCATGAAGTTATTATTTACGAGCAAATGTCGCGATGCCTGGCGTTGGTGTTGAAAGACTGCTGGCCTGATACTAGCCATGGCTCATGATTTAACCAACTATTTTAATTTGGTTCGTCTTACGATGAACTAACGGCCATTTGCACTAAACTTAAGAATCGCCTAAGTTTTTCTTAACTACAACTCGACCAAATCAAAAAGGTGGTGTCATGAACTTAGCTGTCATGCGCCTAATTATCTTGGTGAAGTTATACCTACTTAGGAAAAGATTGAGGCGATTTTTAAGTTTAGTGCAAACGGCCGTAAAGTCTATTTACATAGGTAAGTACGTGGAATACTCGCGATCAACCCGCTGGACTCAGCATACCATTGGCCATACCCCTGGTGGTACCGTCAGCAACGAAAGTCGCTTAGCGCTTTGTTACTTTGCCATAGCAACTTTTTCGACATATTACGTCTCACGGTTTAATCAAAAAAGTTACTATGACAAAGTACTAAAGTGTTAAACAACTTTCATTGCTGACCGTACCTATGGTGAGTCTAAAACTATATCACTGAGAAAATAGTTTCATGGGATACTAGTTAGGCTTCGCACGGGTATTTTATTCAAACCTTGTATTGATAATAACAAACACAACAAAAAATAATTATCTAATTTGGTCCAGTCATGCTAAAACAACACAAGTAAAAGCGGAAAGAAAACTCAAAAGCAAATTGACAGGTCAAAAGAAGAAATTACATTATACGAAAGGTAAAAACTTGAAAGAGGTTTTTCTCAAAAGTTTCAATACATATAATGCACTACATTTTGCCCGCGACTTTGTTCGCGTGATTAAGATAGTTGTGCATTTATTTTGAAAGTCACGGATTACCTATATACCTAGGTATTTATCAGTAGACCTCATTTCACACATTTAAATTTTTCCATTAACAATCATGTACAAACTGGAATACTGTAGCACGATGTACAACGGGAATTTTCCAAAACCCTTTCTCAGTGCTCACCTACACCATGAAAGGTATCCTCCTAAGTAAAAAAAAATACTCCAAAAGCCAGAGCGTTTCGTCCATGTACCTGGCCGAAATCAACAGGCTTTTGTAATCTCGCGAAAAGCCCTCATTACTTTTTTATTATACGTTTGTTGAGTATGTAGTTTGTTGCGTTGTGCGTTGGTTGTCCGTTGGCGTGTTACGAAGAACTTTTCTATGACCAATATGACCATTAGACCAAATAATATTTAAAAAAATCTACCTAGTTGAAGTAGCGCCGTCTATCGACATAAAATTATACTAAAATTCTCTGCTGTCAGAAAACCGTTCATTGTATAGGCTTTGTAAATAATTGATAAATAGTGAATAATGACTCATACAAATAAATTGTATGAGTAATCATTGTAAATCATTGTACCGGTGGTACAAGCCGGTAGTGCTATAGGCCCAAAAGGTTCTCTTCAACACCAGTTTTAACCTTTTTCCACTTTTTACAATGTTAACAAAATTCAAAGAACCTATTTACTGGTAGGTATAAAATGCTCTAAAGACTTTTTTATACAAAGCACTCATTCTCACTGCATCGTCGGTCGTTAACTGTAAAATAAAGAATAGACTTAAGTCTATTCTTAATTAATTCAAGAAACGCTTTGGCACTCAAATGAAGTTTGTTACGCCTCTGTGTGATCTTCATAGTTGAATGAATTTGTAGAATAAAAACTTTGAGAGCGTAGGTAGGGGTAGTTATATTCAATCTTTGATAAGCCAAGATCTGTTTTTTGGATCTTATATATTCTAACCTCATATCCGGTGTAGTCTTTATAATAATTTATATTTCTTTAGTAGGAAATAATTATGTATGAGTTGGTTTATCATACCTATACTTATCTGTAGTATCGCTGTCTTGTTCTTGTACTATTTACTTCTGATACTTTTCATAGTTTTTTTTAAACACTATAAATTACTTCTTAGTTCATTTACATTCTAGGATTGGATTGGATTTCTTTTATCATATGGTAAGTACCATTGTCAACAGGTCTCTGTTTTATTGCATTAGAATACAATTTGGCTATTTTTCAGTCGATTTGTATGGTCTGAAGGACATTCTTTAGTCAATGTCTCGACGCCCTTATTCCTTAGGGTTATTTTTTTCAACTTTGATGAAGTTCATAAATACTTAACATTTTAATCGAACATAGGTGCCATAAGGTCTTTTGATCAGGAGGAAGAGCTTTTGAAAAGTTGATGTAAAGTTTTATGTTATGTTCGAATGTTTTGTTCGAATGTGGATTTTTACTTCTTAAAACTAAAGTTTACGTCAAAAAGTTTATTATGCTTTTATTCTTTAGATATCGTCTTTTAAACGCTAAAACTTATTATTCCAAATTAACTAAATACATTATTCCAAATTGACTAAATACAGAAGAACTTGGTTTCGTTACTTTTAACTTTTTTAATCTTTACAAAACTCAAACTCACTGGGATCGCAGTAAATATAAGTTTACAATAGTGTTAACGTATTAATTTGTTAAGCATCCGTGACAGACTTTTCAGCTTTAAGTGGTGAAAATATAATTTACCATATAAAGTCATGAAATAATGAACAGCATTTGGCGCCAGCGAAGCGACACAGTTGCACAATATTTTACGCACAGTCTAAAATTATTTTATTAACAGCATTATTTGTAATAAATGTTGCAGGCAAAGAGTCAGCCGAGCATTGCATTCGGGCACAATAAGTTAGTAAAGTTTCAGTAAATCTCCATAAATGCAGACAACTCTAGAGAACACTGAGCGAACGTAATGCACTTTTATTGCCTTAAGGCGGTTGTATGACCGAAAGTGGCGCCCTCGGAGGTTTTTATTTAATAAGTTATTAATATAAAAAGATTTTAAAAATGTTTTACGTGGAGTTTTTAGGGCCACATAGTCATTCATAGAAGTAGATAGCAAATGTGTCAAAACGGCGACTTTTAGCAGTTTTGCTATCTACTTCTAGCAGTGACTACGGGGGAATGTAACGATACTGTAACGTTGTGTTTTCTCTATTTTAAAGAAAAAACAACGTCTCATTCTCATATTTATTAATATTCCATCTTATTTATTTATTTACAAGTATAAAACACTTTTTATTAAAATATTTCATTAATATTCCTTTGTCTGCATTTATTTCATACATGCAACCTCATTTCGTCCATACTCTAAATTCAAATTGTAAAGGAAAGACAAAAAGAATAAAGATACTACTTACAAAACTACGATCCACCACACAAATTATCAACCTCCTTGTACAAAACTCTTGGGTATCTATGTATTTAATTTTTTATAACTTTTTAATTCATGTTCGACAACATTTAAAAATATTCAAGGAGTTTTTGGCGCAATTTCGTCGAGTTCAGTTCGGTGGCTATTTTAATTATTTGCAAATTGTTTATAGTGGATATTGTGTCTTAACTACTTTCAAGATAAAAAGGATAAAAATACTAAACTGTGGGCCCTAAAAATTCCACGTAAAACATTATTAAAATTGTGTATTAGAATTTTAATATTAAATAAAATTCACCGCGGCGCCACTTTCGCTCGGGGTGCCACCTTAAACGGGCTAACTTAGGCTCTGAAACCGGCAAGTTTTATCCTGCAATAGTTATCATATTTGCGGAACGCGGGTTTACCTTTTTTAAACTTTTCTCATTGGCCTGTAATGCGCATTACAAAGTTTTATGTTTGCTTGCAGCAAATATACAACGTTAACTATTCATACCTGCGATTTAAAGGAAGTTACACTAGAAAAAAAGCTATGTAATTCACTAATAATTAAGACAAAACATTATCTTTTTTATTTACTTGCCTCTTAAAATATTGACCCCATTTCTGGGTATTCCTAAGAGAATACGCGATTCCTACTACTGCATACAACATTGCTCTAAGTATGCTCTCAACTATGGCCTAATTGGAGATGAAACGTGGATAGAATTTACAGGGTGAATATTCTGTCTTTTCAAATAAGAAATATATAAATACGTAAATAAAATAGTAAATAATACCTAATATTAATAGTAAGTAAGTTGTGATAAAAGGGATCTGGGCCCAATGAAATAGTCACATCAAATTATCACTCAAATGTGGACTATAGTATTTGGGAGTACATAAATGAGACCAGGAGACTTTTGTTAACTATTTTATTACCTTCTCACATAACTAACAGAAATTACAGACATTATAAGCAGATGCATAACTCAGCTTTACTAGCACTTGACGGTACCACGGATCACAATAGACTGGGTCAAAGCCTATAGCTGTCGCGCATGTGCAAGGATTGACATAATAACACTGACTTAATATTCGAACGTACCATAGACCTTCCATCGTGAAGGTCCGATACTTCCCTCAACACACCCCCTCAATCCGCTGCATATGCTGACCATCCTGACCTAAACCAGTTTTCTAACTTCCTGTACAGCACTACTAAATTTCGAATTATCTGCCTAATCATTCTTATACAAAAAAAACTTTCCTACCAACAGTTACAAAAACTTATCTACAAGTTGTATCTATCTCTCATTACCCCTGTCTACCCCTTAACATAACGTTTGACATACAATACATAACCCATTGCAAAACATTGCAAACATTTTCAAAACCAAAACTTTCTATCTGCCTCTCGATTCCTATAACCCGTTACAACACTTCTCGAGCTCCTTACTACATTTCAAAAACAAAAACTTTCAACTAACTTTAACTCCTACTCGACCTATCTTATTTCACATCATAAATAACTTTAACTCCTACTCGACCTATCTTATTACACCATAAATAACTTTAACTCCTACTCGACCTATCTTATTACACCATAAATAACTTTAATCATCAAACACTATTAAGTTACTTCCTCACTCGAACATCTAACTAATCTAACACATACAACATGCAACTAAACATAAATACAAATAACCAAAAAGCAAATCTTCAATTATAAAATACACCTTAATATAAAAACGTATATGTGATAGAAACTTAAGGCCAATCTAGCAATAGTTATTGTATAGTGATTTATTAAAAGTTATTCCCCTTTTCTTTTTTGTTTTTTTTTTGTTTCCGTGGTTTATTTAAAATTTTGAAGTCAATGATTCATTTACTTTTGAATATTACCAATATTTCCACACCCCCTTAAATGAATCATTACATATGCCAAATACACCCCCTTAATTAGTATATGCACCCCCTTAACTCTTTAACTGATAATGTGAATTGACTGGGCTTCTTAAGTTTACATCACGCCTTTACACCTTTCTTATACAAATCTTACACACCCCTATAAAACTTACATACTAATACCCCACAATATTGACCGAAACGCACTTAGTTCACTTTTGCCCGCACTTATCACAACCTAACACTCACTCTGATACGAGTTTTCAAAACACTTTGTGACTATGTCCGCTATCTGCGAACCCGTTGGACAGTACTTGACTGTTATTCTGTTTGCATCAATCTGATCTTTTAAATAGTAGTATCTCACATCTATGTGTTTACTTCTTTTGTTCATAATTCCTTTCTTCATAAGCCAAATCGCTGACTGGTTATCCACTTTCATTTCTATTTCTAATTTCGCATTGGTCATTTCATATATTAAGTCTCTGATGAATAGGAGTTCTTTGCAGCATTCTGCTGCGGCTATAAACTCTGCTTCCGTACTCGATAACGCTACTATCGGCTGCTTTCTTGAGCTCCATGCCACTGGTCCACCGTTCAGCCAAATCACGTAACCCGACGTGCTACGCCTAGTGTCTGGATCCCCCGCGAAATCTGAGTCACAGTAGCCTCGAAGCACTTTATCACCTTCACCAAAATGAATGCCTTTGTTTTTCGAACCTTTTAAAAATTTTAAAATCGTTTTAGCGTTGTTTAAATCATTCAAATTTGGAGAAATTTGTTGACGCGAGCAATACCCTACATGGAAGCTAATGTCTGGCCTTGTTTTATTCGCCAGATATAATAATGATCCTATCATTTCCCTATAGAGTTCATGGCTCTCTATATCTATTTTCAGCTTTGGATGTTGTTCTATCAAAATGGTTGGGGTTTTGCATTCTCTTGCTTCATTCATATTAAATTTCTTCAAATTTTTTTCGATATAGTTTTTCTGACAAATTTTTACTCCTTGCTTTTCTTGTGTTATGTCCAGCCCAATATAATTTGATACTTTTTCGCAGATTCTTAGATCAAAACCTTTTCTTAGTGTATCCACTACATGCACCAGATCTTCTTCTCTTTCACCGACTACTAGTCCATCATCAACATAAATCGCAAGAATTATCCTTCTTTCACCTTCCATTACAAAAATACATTGATCTAACCTTAATTGTTTAAAACCCATTTTAACTAAATGTTCTGTAAATTTAATGTTCCACATTAATGGGGCTTGTTTTAACCCATACAGACTCTTATTTAATTTACATACTTTATCTTCTTTACTGATGTAACCTTTTGGAACTTTTAAATAA
Source organism: Agriphila straminella (assembly GCA_950108535.1). Classification (NCBI taxonomy): domain Eukaryota; kingdom Metazoa; phylum Arthropoda; class Insecta; order Lepidoptera; family Crambidae; genus Agriphila; species Agriphila straminella. The sequence goes on from OX467303.1 coordinate 16,846,538, forward strand.
ATCCACTCCTTTAAATCTCTTTGTAAAAATGCTGTTTTAATTTCGAACCGTTTCGTTTTCAATTTTTTATTTGCAACAACTGACAATAGTACTCTCAAAGAATTTGTATTTACAACTTGACTATATGTTTCATCATAATCTATTTTATACTTCTGTTGAAAATTCTTCACTTTCTTCAGATTGTATAACGCTATCAAAATTTAAATTACTTTCAAAAATGTTTCTACTATTCACATTCACACTAACATTCTCATTTTCAGCTTCTTCATTTGTTCCATCATCATTTGTTTCACCGTCATTTGATTCACCGTGATTTGTTCCACCGTCATTTGTTCTGTCTTCATTTATTCGATTGTCAATTGTTCTACCCTCTCTTGTTTCTCTAAAGCTTATATTTCTTCTATTTCTGCTTTCTCCATCTTCTCGACACCCTTCATTGCTAACTGTTGAATTTTGCCTTGTTTCATCTTTTTCTGTTTGTTCATCTTCAACTAACTGCCAGAGTCCACTCATTTTAACCACATTTTCTTCATCATCTAAATATATTCCTTGTTCTTCTTCGTTTATTCTTACATCCCTCGCTCTTATTATCTGTCTCTTGTCATCTACCCAAATTTTGTAGCCGTTTCTAACGTAACCGATAAGTATTCCTTTGCCGCATCTTTCGTCAAGTTTTTGTAGGCCAAAATTTATTTTGTAGTATGCTGTAGATCCAAATCTTCTGATGTTCGACAGGTTGGGTTTTATCTTGAACCACATTTCCACTGGTGTTTTGTTTCTGCCTTCCGTTGGACTTCTGTTAAGCAGGAAACTGGCTGTAGCTTCACCGCACAGATAGTTTGGAACCTTGCCGTCGAACATTAAAGCCCTTGTTCTTTCCATTAGGGTTCTGTTCAGTCTTTCAGCTTTTCCATCTAGTTGAGGCGTGTAAGGTATGGTTGCATCCAGCACTATCCCTTTAGCCTGGCACCACGCATGTAGGTTATTGCTCGAGTATTCACCCCCATTATCGCATCTAATTTTCTTTACTTTACTATTGAAATGATTTTCAGCTAAACACACAAATTCTTTAATTTTGTCAAGGCACTCACTTTTGAAGGCGATCAAGTACACGACACAGAAATGCGTAAAGTCGTCTAAAAACGTAATAAAATATTTTTTGTTGTCCCAAGTGGGAGCTTCAATCGGCCCGCAAATGTCTGTGTGTATAATTTGTAAAGGTAATTTAGCTTTAATTCTATTATTTCCAAACGGTTTTCTAGTCATTTTCGCTTTTGTGCAGATTTCGCAAAATTTGTTCGGATGTTCCCCCCCCCAATTTTGATGCCATTTACCAATTTCGCCAGACGAGGCACGTCGGATACATGACCTAGTCTTCGATGCCAGATGTTAACACTCTCCGTGAGTAGCGCTTCGCGAGTATAGTTAGCCAAGAACTCTGTTTCATACAACCCGGTATTTGTTTTATTTCCGATTAAAATAGTTTTGTTAAGATGGCGGATAAATACCTTGTCTCCAGTAAAGTGTACAGTGCCTCCATTGTCAGTTATAGCGCTCACCAAAATCAGGTTCCTTGTGATTTCCGGGACAAACAATACATCCTTCAGCTCTCCAAAGTCTGTTATAATTTTACCGGTCCCCTGCGCTCTGATGTTTTCGGAATTTGCACAAGTAATTGAGACATCTACCTTCTCTGTAATTTGGATAATGTTTTTATTGCTGAAAAAATGTGATGAGGCACCTGAGTCAACTACTGCTTTGACCCGGATTTGAAACTGTTCACTTACCAAGTTATTGAAATTATTATTCCGGCAGAACCTTTCAATGTGGCCCTTTTGCTGACATTTTCTGCATACCTTTTCTACAAAACAATTTCTTGTATTGTGGTTTGTTTTGTGGCAGATGGAGCAACCTTTTCTGCAGACCCTCGCGATGTGTCCTTGCTGGCCACAATTAAAGCACTTCCTTTCGTCAGTCTTGAAGGCTTGATTGTCAACTCCTGAAGGCGTGGGCATGTTTGAATTGATTTCTAATTTTTGAATTTTGTTTATGAGATTGAAGATCGTCTTTTCCGATTTTGGCATAATTTCCCATATGTTTTTGAAATAGCTTACATTCTTTGGCAGGATTGTTAACGCTTTGTTTATGAGCATCTCCTCTGTAATGCTATTTGGTTCTACCAAATTTATTTCTGAGCACAAGTTCTGGAGATTGCTTATGTCCTCAATCACGTTCTGGGTGGGAATGTAGCTGTAGAACTTTATGATTTTTTCATGATTATCTTCTTTTCTCTCGAAGCTAAAGATAAGATCTAATTTTTCAAATGTTTCTTTAACTGAGGTGCAGTTGATCACATAGTGTAAATATTTTTCATCGATCGTACTGAGGACGAAGAACCGTGCCTTCGCATCGTTAAAGTCGTCGTCGTAAGGTCGCACCTTCAATAAGCCCTTTAGACTCTAGAAATAATTTCGTAATTTTTCTCCAGTTTTTATAATTTTGAGGGTTTTTAATTTATTTATGTTTTCCATGGCCAAAAGTGTAATTCAGAAAAGTTCATATACATTCACGTTTAAATTCAGGTTGAAATTCAGATTCAAATAAATTTTCTTCAATGTTGTTTTGTTTTCCGGCCATACATGTCAACAACAATTTTTTTTTTTTTTTGGCAAAATATTTTTTCTGATTTTATCTTTTCAAAGATTTGAAAACACCATCATTTTATTATTTCTAAACTTTTCATTTTATTTGTTGTCACTTCTTATCTGTTTTTCAACACTTTCACTAAATTTCTTTACACTTTCGTTATACTTTATTTCACTTGGTTACACTACTTTTGTAAATAAATGCGTTACTAGGCATTATAATCAGTTACGTTATGTCTGAAAACAAAGCTGAAAAGTTAAGTTTTCTTCTTTCTTCACTCCTGATCTCTGTACCCAATTTTTAAGGCCCATAACCTATTTGGGAGTACATAAATGAGACCAGGAGACTTTTGTTAACTATTTTATTACCTTCTCACATAACTAACAGAAATTACAGACATTATAAGCAGATGCTTAACTAAGCATTACTAGCACTTGACGGTACCACGGATCACAATAGACTGGGTCAAAGCCTATAGCTGTTGCGTATGTGCAAGGATTGACAAAATAACACTGACTTAATATTCGAACGTACCATAGACCTTCCTTTATAATTTACGGTCCTCCCTTTATAATTCCTTCATAATATACGGTCATAAGTACTATCAACCAACACACCCTTTACATGAAAAATAAATGACGGTCAAATTAAAGTGATAATAATTTGATTTGTTCCGATAAAAATGATTCTGTTCTGTCAGTAACTAGATAATCTGTAGGCTTCCTAAATAATCATCAGACTTTCGAGCAACGACGGCTTCGTCCCGAAGGGAGCAGCCTTAGCGAATATTAATCTATTCAAATTATTCTGGCATTTTTTGCGGGGGTAAAGTGCACACAAGTGCAGTTCCGCATACTCACATACAAAAACAACACTGTAATGACGACACTAACACATAAAAAATAAAACAAAACAGCAAAAATGTGTGTACGGATGAGTCACACATCAAAATATGACACGTTTTTGACATAAAGGGCTGGGCTCAACTGTTGATGCAGCAATATCGATAAATTTCGAAAAAGGAATAAAGGTCAAACAAGAACAAACTCTTAACAAACAAACTGTAAACTTGATGTTCCTGATCTCTTTTTACAACAAAAAACTGAACAATTCGGCATTTTTATTACTGGAGCTTTCACTTGCGCGAGCTGTACATTACCTTATACCCAAAGAGTACTTATGTAATATAGGAAATAGAGAACAATCTTGCACCTGACATGAAATTATAATCGCTGTATGAGTTTTTTGATCTATGGTTTTTTTGTCTTAATCTATGGTTTTTTTTGTCTTAATAGGTACCTATATAGGTACCTATTTTTTGTCTTTTTTGTGAATTTCTTCATGTAACACCGTTTTTTTGTAAACTTGATATTCCAGACCTCTTTTAACAGCAAAAACTCATCAATTCGGCATTTAAAACACTGCAGCGTTCACATGCACGACTGGACTCGGTCTAGAAAGAAATCCGGGTGCAACTGGTTTTATTAACGCGTATGCCCATTTGGGCTTGTACTTCGGCAAAGGGGAACGCTTCGTATGGCCACTCTTTCTGGTACAGAAGCCCGTCTTACTCTAAGCATCAGACTATGGACCAAGCCTGTCCGGTTGTCAATACCTACATCGTAAAAAACCACATCTCATATTCCCTACTTCGCATTATAGCATTGGTTAAGTTTATAAAACAGGTTATTTGATTGAATAAAACATTCGAATTTATTTAATGTGTAAAATCCATGAACAAAGTAATAAAAACTCAATATAGTAGTAGTATTAAAATTCACTTCACTAAAATAACTGATAAAATTAGGCAATTTTATTTTTTTCAATAATAAGATAAAAAACTAACTAAAACAGTCTGACGGTAACAAGCTACAAGTATAAAACTACTTAAAGTAAATTGGTCCTCCCCACTAAAAAATTTACTTATTAAGAAAAAGTTTTTTTTTAATTTTTGACCCATGTCAAAACTGTTTAGTTTAAGTAGAGCAGTCACATAGGGATTTCAACGATTAGAATTTAACGGTGTAGAACTTATAGATAGTTTTTCTAATACCCTAGAAAGGACATCATCCATTTAGGTCAAAATGTGAAACTGCCGGGCAAAAAGCAAAAGTGCTTTATTGTGATAGATTTTGTCCACCTAAGCATTTCTTATTATGGCGCCGAAGCTGTAGCACCGCAGCTGTACTTGTATTTATGTATTTTTTTTAATTGAGTTCAAAAAGTCTGTCTTTTATTTTATTTTTATTTTAGTTTATTTGGGAAACAATCAATTTCACAGTACATTGAGTTTTACCAAATATTATAAAACAGTGATCAGAAAAGTTTCCTCTGATCCTCTTTCATACATTACATTTTGATACAAATGTGACGTGGTGCTACCTACAGCTTCGGTGCCATAATAAAAAATGCTTAGATGGACAAAATCTATCAGAATAAAGCACTTTTGCCTTTTGGCCGGCACTTTCATATTTAGACCAAAAATTTATGAAACATGGATAATGTCCTTTACTTGCAGCACGCAAAGAAATACCTAAATCTGTCTCTCTCGCCTTCCCATCCTGTATATTGCTACAGTACTCGTAAGTGACTGGAGGCGGGAGCGCACTTCACTGGTTCCCACGAGATACAGAGGATCTCTGCATCGACACACTATAGCTACACAGAAATTGCTGTATCAAATTCAATCCCATACCCATGGTACAATAAATAATATACTGCGCCAGGTATATCATTCCGAGACAGATGAAGACATCATCATCATCTCCGCTATCGATATTGAAAATTACGTTCACTCATCTTTAGCTTTCACAATTAATATGCACTATACGAGTAATAATGTTGTAATGAGTGTGACAGAAAAAAAATCCTTCATCCCATGCTTGTTACTCTAAAGTCAAAGACAATTACCACATTCCTCCTAAAGTGCCTTAATATGTAGCTGACGTATGCAGCAACAATTACTTATTGAAATATTCTGGTACCAGACGAATTTATAGTATAGAGCAAGTAGCCTCCATCCACCACAACGAAAGTGGATGTTTTCAGGAAGTGGGGTAAAAGCTTGATTGCTTTTACGAATCCCATCTTCACAAAAAAAATGGATAGGAAACCAACTCATATTTGAAATACTCTTTCGTGTCTTCATCTGTTTTTTTTGTGATACAGAGCCTTTGAGAATGGTGAGAGGATCTATTTCAACTTGCTTTTCGTGCATTTTGTGTCAACTGTCGACAAGCTTTGTACTTTATCTTTTCGTTTGAAGCTAACTTTCCGAAACGAGTTTCCAATGATCTGTTTGACCCCATCAGTTCCCAATTCATGTGCCATGTGGCAATTGACTTCAGGGCATCTAACAATGCCACTGCTGATAGACATTATTATTCCGTTACGTGGAAATGGTACGTGGACTTCAAACCAGTTCTTGATTTTTTTCACATCAGCAGTATCTCTTATGATTTGAGAGGGCTTCATGTCGACGTGTTGTTCAGTGGTGTTACAAGAAGCGTCATTAAAGTACTCAATTCCTTTATACGAGATTAACACTCTCGCCTCGTGCCTCGCCTCGCGCCTCGTGCCTCGTCTCGTATCTCGGCTCGCGTGATCGACGGTAAATGAGCTTCCTGTTGGCGTGGCGAGTTTAGTTGTCTTTGAGCTAGCAACAATGGAGGACGTCGAAGTGTTAGCGGCAACAAGTCTGTGCTTACTGAGCCTCTGCTACTACGCAACTAATTTAAGTAAGAGAAAAGAAAGTAGAATTTTCGTTTATTTGTTGGAAACAATATTTTTGGAAATATATTTAACGTAGGTATTAAGTAATAGTAAAATTTAAATTACGGCCATTATCATATTTCTCTCAAATTCTTATGATAAAGATTGTTCATCCAAATATACATTACATACATTACATAGGTAATTAAATTTAATATTAGAAAACAGAAAATAGGTATCTAAAAATAAAGTGTCACGAAAGTTTATTGATTCCACCTATTTAGCTCGCAAAATATACTGCGTTCGGAACGAAAAGAAGTACCTTTTTATTATAACCTGCACGGCACAAAGTTGAAACCCGAATCTAAACACCACGCTCGCGTATGTCGCGAGGTCCTTTGACTCGTGCCCAAAAAACCGCTCCGAACGCGAGCGCTGCGAGTCGCGAGACGAGCAAGGACACTGCTAGATATGCCTCGACCACAGAACAACTAATAGTACAAGGTACAGAAGCAGCACGCGGCAAAGTCATTTAAATAAATAGCGACTTTTGCTTCGACGCAATAAAGTGCAATTCAGGTCGCGCAGTTCACCTAGTAGTTGCCTCTCTTTCTATCGCGTGCTCTTACCTTTTCTGGCGACGCAACGTTATGGTTGTCTTCTGTTAAATGAACTGCGTAGCATATATCATAATGTGAAAAACGACAATTGTTTATCGGTTTGCGTACACGGCACAGTAATGTCGATTCGACATTGTTACTATTATAAAAAGACAATATCTACGCAGGCAGTAAGATGCCGCGCTTGTACACAGGCGGGCGTGTGGCGGCCCTCTGCTCACATGTCCCGCCGGCGGAACGGCTAGCGGTAGGTGCTTATCGCGCGACCTTGAGGGAGTGAAGGAGGCCTGCCTCGACCATGGTTCAAGCCCCCCTGACTCTTCATTAATCTCATTAAAACCGGCTCAATCTTCAAATCTGTCCATAGGCCATCATAGGCCTGACCAAAATTTGTGTGATCGACGAATCGTAAACTGACCTTTTTGTGTAAACAAACTTAATTCTTTCGGATAGTATCTGTATATTTTTCCTAGAGTCTTGTCTATCTCTGTCTTAAAATTCAAAAAGATTAAAATATTATTATTCAACAGTTTTTTGACGATACAAAATAAATGTTTCAAATACGAAAGTTATTTTCTGAAAACACCAGATCTTTTTTCCTCAGAAATTAACAGTGGCTATTATATAAATGGAATTAATTTTATTTAGCATTGGGGTGTTTTCATCATTAGGTATTTACTTCTTGCATATCTATTTAATAACTGTTGGAAGTTATTTGAGAAATCCCCAAGTGATAAAAGTATCCTATGTTTTAATCCAGGCTATCAACTATAATGTGTGCCAAATAATAGGCCCAGTTTGACCCCAAGAAAAGGAAATTTTAACGAAAATATAAATATTTACAGCAGAAGGATAAGCAAGGTAAACGAACAGATGACAACTCTTTACTTGTATACGTGGATCTTTATCCAAGGTAAAACGACAGCTTGTAATGTAAACAAATAAATGATAAGTATAGATTTAAAAATAATAATTAAAATGCGAAGCATCCAATTTTGTTTTATCCAATATCCATGTTAGACAGCATTATGTTTTTTTTACTTCAAAGCCTGTGATGTAAAAAATACAGTCTACAAATCTATAATACTTACCTATAAAATAAAAGGCCAATCAAATTAGAATTTTTCGAGGAATTAATTTCCAGTAAGCTGGAAATAGTTTTATTACCTTTAGTTGGTCCTAAATACGTGTAATCGGAGTTTGCACCGTTCCAGGAGGTGTGCATAACTTTTGGGAGCCAAAAAACAGCGAAATTTTTGCACTTTTTTCAGGTTTTTGCTTCTAACTCAAAAAGCGGTGCATCGGACGGAAAATGTTATTGCATACAATACTAAAGAGGGTTAAATTCTGCGTCGAATGAACAACTAAAGTATAGATTTACAAATCTATACTTAATGACAAAATCAGCATCAAATTGTTTTATTCAACATCCATGTTACACAGCATTATTTTTTTATTACTTCAAAATGAGTGTTTTAATTAAGCAGTTGTGTGCTTTTCGTCAAACACAAAAACATGCCTTGTTAATTTAAATTACAATCAGAAGGCTCTCAATTTTAATTAAATAGGTAGAGGTCCTAGAAATTGTTCCCTTTATTTTATGAGCTGCTTGAAAATTAATTGATATACAAATAAGAAGTTTGCGACGTCTTAAATTATTTTACCACTATTTACTCTTACCATATCATTTTTTCATTTTCAGATAGCTTGTAAATAATTGAAAAAACAAAAAGCTTAAAATGTACATAATAAAACTAAATTCAAAATATACTAGCAAACATGATTTACGCCACTGTACTAGTTCTTAGTGCACTTTAGATAATGATTGCGTTGTATCGTGGCGGAATCGACGAGGCTAATACGTTCAAATAGGCTTTACAGCGTTGAAAGCAGGCGAACGTTCCAGGTAGAGTACGTTTTATACTAGAAACTCTACGACGTAGAGTCTTAGCAAAGAATAGAGAAAAAGGAAAATAAAGAGGTAGCCCAATCCAGAGCGTTTGACACAATGATGACACATTTAAAAATCAAATATGAAATGTTCTTGCATGTATGTTTGTACACTACAAATTACTATGATTGTTTTTTCTGGATACTTTGATGTACTGATATGAATATTGATCTACCTATTATCGATCGATCGATCTATCTATTGAAAATATTTCAAGAGCAATATCAACGTAAGTCTATAAGGAAAAGGGTTTATTAACTTAATTCAGAATCAAGTTTGTCTTCTTTATTATAACTAAACTATTACCGCTAGCCTTTATTCGCATAAGGGCAACTTTTCAAAACGGCAAATTCTCATGAGATCAAAATAAGTGTGCTACTTAGAGACATTGTTTTATTTTTCCTGCCCATTTTTACATAACAAATGTGTATCACATATATTTCAGAATTTCAGATTTTCACACTTTGGAGATAAGGGGGGGGGACGTTATTTTTTATAATACAGGGGCAACATGGAGGTCACAAACTCTTATGTCTTTTTATATCTTTATTATTATTATTTATTTTTTATTATTATAGTATCCAATGTTACTGAACCATTAAATGCCTAATGGCTTAGTTTTAAAGTTTTGCTTTATTTTGTGACACGTTGTATACTTACATAATTGTGGAGAAAATAACCAATTGAATTGAGTCAATAATATTAAAATTTTAGATTTTGAAATCCTTACTAGGAAGTTTCTAATCATTACAAAGTTATCAATCAACATAATTATCATCACATTATTGAATTCCACTCAAACTATGTGAGCTATTTCATGTATTTAGCGACTGTTAGTTTAGAAATAAAATAGGAGTGAAATCCGCAAACATATATTTTTTTCTTTTATTTATTAATTTTTATAATAATAAATTGTATTGTAAGTAGCCCACTGATACAAAAGACAAAACGACGTTATAATATAAAAATAAATTACGATACGTAAGTTAATATAATTTCAGCAAATAGATTTAAGAGTCTTTCCACTTTTTCTTTTTTTACTTTGGATAGATAACCAATTAGTTTATCATATTCTCCAGTCTTTCGGAGTTTTTTTATTACCGCCTCTTTGGTTTTTGGGTCGTATCCCACGTAAACTTTAGTCCATAGTAGTTTCAACAGCATTCCATCCAAAGCTCTCTTATCTAATGTTTCTGCTGAAACCTGTAAGGTTAATAAAATTAAAAATGAAGTAGTAAAAACAATCTTATCAATGGTTTTAAAAATAAGAAAATTATTAAATTAAAAAAGCAAATGTATTAGTAAGATGTAATAAAATTGTTACGATTCTTGCGGCCATTCTTTGTCCTCTAAACAATGTCCTGAATGGGTAAAGTAGGGTAAAAAATTGAAGATTCTAAATTGTATATTTCTCTATAGTTTAACATTTATTTTAATTACTCGTAAACCAAGTCAATATTTAAAAAAGCTCATGTAATAATTTCTTAAATTGTCTCATATATTTTTTGAATAACTCTTCAACAGTTTTCATTCTTTCTGTTAGTTTTAAAATCTATTTTAGCTCAAAGTGGCCACTTTTGGCAATTATAAATTTTAAAACATACAGAATGAATGATAACTGTTGAAGAGTTTCTCAATAGTAGATTGTTACTTATACAAGACGCTAAAATGACCCATTGCATACGAAGTAGTTTTATTCCCGAGCTTAAGCGAGGGAATAAATAGAAACCGAGTTGCAATGGGTTTTAGCGTCGTGTGTTACACTATACTTTTCACTACGATTGCGAGAAAATAAAATACAATATTAAATATATAAATATTATATATATTAATAATCTCAATATTAAATAGTTTATACCTACATCCGTAAACGAATTCACTCGTTTTCTACACTGAAAAAAATACTTGATAACATTGATAAAAAAAATGTTTGCAGCTATCAAGGAACTTGTTTATATACGAGCACATAAAGTAATACGATTATGGCAATAAAGTTATGTTGAATAAGCAACAAACAAGTTGTCTTGATGATATCAAACAAAGTAATTGTCAATACAATCAAGTTTGGTTATCATGCCAATGATTTATGTTGATCGAATTTACAACGAACGTGGTAATGGGTATCAAGTATTTTAGTAGTTTCAACAAGTTGTCTTGATGATATCAAACAAAGTAATTGTCAATACAATCAAGTTTGGTTATCATGCCAATGATTTATGTTGATCGAATTTACAACGAACGTGGTAATGGGTATCAAATATTTTAGTAGTTTCAACAAGTTGTCTTGATGATATCAAACAAAGTAATTGTCAATACAATCAAGTTTGGTTATCATGCCAATGATTTATGTTGATTGAATTTACAACGAACGTGGTAATGGGTATCAAGTATTTTAGTAGTTACAATAATGTATAAGCTTAATTTTATAAGGTAATTGTATTCTGCAATCAATGGACCTGATTACTGTGTATTGGTAACTTGATTAATTTGATTCTGTTCGATACTCGAATCAAATATTTATATGTTTACATTTACAATAAAACTTATTTTGTTTTGTGAAGTTATCTAAATATTTGAATTTAAATAATTATTAAAATCTAAGAAGTTTATTATAAATGTTACAAACACAATTGATTGTATGTGTAAAATAATATTGTAAAATTATTCAGTTGTCTGGTTTAAAGCTATAATGTACTTTTATTGAGACTATCAGGGAAAGATCATTATTTTAAATAGTGCACTTATTTATTGTTATAGGTTCAAAAGTTTCTGTGCAACACGTGCTCGATAAGTTGAGACCTGAGCGCGGTTTAACTATAAAGATTGAGACATTAATGCTGAGCTGTTCCCGAGTAACATAGGCTATGTTAAAAAAAGCGGACATTTTGACATAGTCTAAGGGAACAGCGCAGCATTACAAAGTCTAAATCTTTATATTTAAACGGCGCTCAGGTCTCAAACTTATCGCGCACGTGATATACTGTAGGTTAAGGAACTGTATAATCAGCATTAGATACAAATTAGCAGATGTCGAAATTGCCTTTACCGAACGCTGACTATTTCTGAAAAATAATAATGACAGAAGTGATTAAAAAAAGTTTTTATTTGTGTTTTGAGATCACATTTTTCCTAAAACCAATTAATTAATAGCAGTCTTAACGTCTTAAGTATAACAACTTTTACTATGGGACCAAACCTGAAATCGCAAAAAAAACAGCTGTTTTTACATTATAACGAGTTATGGGAACATAAATGTACTGAACAGCTGACTTTTTTTCACGATATCAAGTTTGGTCTCATAGTAAAAGATGTTCATAATGATAAGTACAATTAACCCTTCAAATATTGCCCCTGAATTCAATTTGAACTTGTAAATCATCATCTTTAAGCTAATTTATTGCACAGTAGTCTCACAATCTTTGTGTTTATAATCAACATCCTTATGCTAATAAATTTAACAGTAGCCTTATATAACCTTACCCCCTTATTCATAAAAATTTAAACCGCACGGTCTATAAACCTATTTCAGATAAAGAAGTGTTTTGTCAATTTCTTTCGAATTATGATTTGAGTATGAAAGAAGAATACAAAACATTTCTGTCACTAAAATAGGTTTATAGAGCGTTTTAGTTTTTTATGAATAAGGGGTTCATAAGAACTTAAACGCTCTATAAACCAAACACTAGTCCCTTTCCATTTTGCTAGAACTAATGTCCAAGGATCTGAGCTGCTCTTGAGCCATGCTATATCGTCATCTTCGTTGCTGGAATTTGGAGTATTAACTGTTACCGGAAGTGGTCGTGGTGATACTTTAACAGCTTCGCTTTCGCTTCTTTGTAGTTTCTTCGGTTTTATGTCTAGTACACCCTGTTTTTGATATTTCCTTCTCAAGTTGAGTAATTGACTGATCAGTTTGCCTCTGGCTTGGTATGTCAGACCTTGTGCAGTAACGCATGGTGGAATGTAGTACGTCGTAATCCTCTCATTTGGAAAAATTTCCTTTATTTCTTTACTCCACTTGTGATATATTTCTTTGGTAATATTACAATTTTTGTGTTCTTTTAATATTTTTTTGCATATAGTGGCAGCTAGTAGGTTTCTGGAATGCTCGCTGTCTAAAGATAAACCGACAAACTTCAACAGACCTGATGCCCCAAAATCTTCTTTTAGTAATTGCAGTAGGCTCTGTAAAAAGAAAACAAAACAGAACCATTAATTAATTATACTAAATTAAACAGTGCCTAGGCAACCACTCTGCATAGAAAAACTAAAACAAAGTGCGAGTTGGACCCGCACACTGAGGGTTCCGTACAACAACCTACTATACAAATGACCCAGTTAGTGAAAATGGCACGCGGTTTCTATGTAACATCAAGGAGGCCACGTGCCATGTTCACTCAATTGAACAAATTTTTTTGTTTACTTATTTCTTTATTTTTATTACTTGTTGTGATAACCATAGTAATTTATTTATTTATTAGGTAGCTTCACAGCTGATAGTAAGTATAACAAAATTATTATTCCAAACATTACGCCAATTACGAAGTACACACAAATTAAAAACAAAATACAGAGAGTGACATAATTATTAATATTTAGGTATAGTGTGTATGTGTGTGTATCTGTGCGATGTATGTGCTGTAAATGTGTGTGATGGTGTGTGTGTGTCTATGTACGTTTATACCTTATTCAATCTGTGAACATTTCAAGTGTCTATCTATTATAGTTCAAAATGTACAGCCCTATGACAGACATAATGACAGCGGAGACTGAGTAATAGGATGCCCAGTGCACTTGGCCACATTGAAAAACAAACAAGTAATATAAGATTTTATAATAAAAATTCATGCTTACGTTATTTTCAATGACATAGAAACTTGTTGCATCAAGACTGGACGGGTTGGTGGGTCGCCTTAGGGGGGACGCTTTTTTTTCTTCTGTTTGTTCTTCTGGTACAGCTTCTTCAACAACAAAGTCCTGAAATAGATTGAATGTGAGTAACTAACACAAAAATTGTTATCCAGTTTTATTTTAAAAGAAGCAATTCCTGTGGAGTTTCTTGGCAAGGATCTTCCCCACAGAAGAATACCAAACTAGTAGTAAACCTTGGCATCTCATTAAATGTAAAAACAATCCATCAATACATGATAAAAATTATCCTACATTTAATAAATAATTGGAGTTTTAGAATTTAGTAAGTAAGTACCTAGTAGTAAGTTTAGTATCTTCAATTTTAGTCATTAACCCTTCCTATGCCAGTGGCAGTGCTAAGTTAGGAAACAATAGAACAGTCTGGTCCAGATGTGTGCGCAAGCAGACGAGACGTTAATCCAGAAAACTAAATAACTACCATAGGTAGATAAGGTTGACATGACAACCACATTGATGTACTGCCTAGTACTACATAAATCCAACTACTACTCGGTCAAGTTACATAGACACCTCACTATGATGAGATAATTTATTAGCACTAGCCTGAAATACCTAGTTAAAAATTTTTTTGTTAGTTAAATACCTAGGAAGTACTTTATTCAAACACACTTTTCCATTGATTTAGTATAAATACTGCACTGCCTGCACTACACAATAAGCTGACATATCTACCTGACTCCTGTAAAGCAGTTATTACACTATTAAATTTGTTGGAAACCTAATTAGGAAATCGGAAGATGTTAGGAGTTAGATAGATTTAGTCCCGACCGGACTTAAATTTTATTGTTTACGATTTAGGATAGCGTAATCACAGCTTCCTACTTCCTAGTTAGAGTGTTCCTATCTAGGTTTGCTACAAATTGAGTAGTGTAATAACCGCTTAAAGTAAAGAAAGTAGTTGTTAGAACCTAGTTGTTTACACTTACACTTAAGGATATGTCAATGGTGCTCAAGTCTCCTGAGAAACTGATGTTATTATTTAAAGTGGATGTGAAGTCCGACCTCCACATTCTCCAACATCTTATAAATAGGGATCTAGGCCCCAACAAAGGAATAAGCTCCTTTATGCCGTCATCGTTAAGCGCAGAAAGCGCCTGCAGATTAATTTCATTTTCTGAAAAATAATCGTCGATGAATATAAGTAGGTGAAAACAACTTCAGTACTTAGTTCATCTTCGATATATGGATAGGTTAGGTACTTACTGATAAAAGCGGCCTGCAGTTCGGGCAGCCCCCAAGCCTGGAGAAGGTCACACACTTCTTCCATCACTAATCACTATGAACATGAAGTGTAATTCACTACGTTTTAAGCGTTTCAATGTCACTGACCACTGACTGACTGACGGTGACGAGCAGAGAGTATAAAGTAGTAATTATACCTACTTTCTGAGGACGCGCGCGACCGCGAACAACCAGAGAGCGTGTATCACTGACCTTGACCTCTATTAAAATACACGTGTATACATTTTAATCAACTGACCATAAACAATCAGACAAGAGTTTATTCGTATTAATAAAGCGCCAATATTCAATTAAATAAAAGATTGATTGTTTTATACATATTTTCGGTTATACAAGCAATATTTTCTTCAATATAAAAACAATGAACTATTATTATGGAACTTATCATCCAACTTGAATAAATCTATGATGTGCCATGTTTACAATAATATAATCATGATATCTTATTTCTTTTTATGAAGTGAACGTTATAGAAAAGTTGATAATTTCAACTTTATTGTGACAATAAATAGTGATTAATGTAGTTTTATAAGTTTTTGATTGCATCATTCATTTTTTTTTCTATCAAGCAAAATGTCATGCTTGATTGGCTGGATTTTTTTCAGTGTATCCTCCACTTTATAAACTGTTTGTACAGTATTTAAATAAATGATTTGTGCTTGATGGCAAAAGATTAAAATTATTTCTTTCCTATTACAGTCACACAATTCAATCAGTTTGTATAGAAAAATTCTAAAGATTTCGCGCCACGGTACCTTTTTTAGGGTTCCGTAGCCAAAATGGCAAAAAACGGAACCTTTATAGATTCGTCATGTCTGTCTGTCTGTCCGTCCGTATGTCACAGCCATTTTATTCCGAAAGTATTAGGATTAAACAGTTGAAACTTAGTAGCTAGATCCATTTTCCATAATATTCATTCCATTCAAAAATAAGAATTATCAAATAAATAAATCAGTATTAAGTCGAGCGAGTCTTTATTATTTTGTGATTTTGAATAAAGACTTTTTCGTTTTAGTAGGCTCATTGGTAATAGACCAACATTAAAAAAGAAAAAACTTTTTCCCCTAGGGGTTATTATGCTATTTTATCTCAGCTCTTGTACGTTACAATGACGGACTTTTTGAGCAAGAGGAGTGAAAAAAATATTAGAGACAATTTAAGAGATTATTACATGAGCTTTTTTTAAATATTGACTTGGTTTACGAGTAATAAAAATAAATGTAGTGGCGGCGCTAGTTTCACTACCAAAAGTTTTACTAGCAAAATTACAAATAAAGAAATGATTTTTCTTATTAAGTCTGCATTTAAAATACTACATAATAATTGCCATAAACATATTATTATCTAATTTGATATCAAAATCAGACATACGGATTAAATATAATAATCTAATCTTTTACTGCAACCCGTTTCATGTTACAATAATATAATATCGACTCACCATCACAATTTTGCACAACGATACAAACGCAAAAAAACAAACAACTAGTTTACGAGTCATGTCGAAATTATTTTCACTGAACACAACTGAACGGCACCGCTATCGATTCACAAAAGAAAGAATTGAAATTTCAAGAACGAGCTAAACATCCTTTTACGTAATATTACCCATTCCTCTTGATCTTGTAGTGTTTGTTTTGAAACCGAATCAGTTTCAAAACACCAACGATTTTCTTGCAAGGAATCTTGGAACGCGTTCCTACGTTTGTTTTTTTTTTATTAAAATACTAAACTTGTGTCAAAATTGCATCTGTTTATGAACTATTGTAAAAATGTGCCATTGCCATCCAATTGCCATGACTTGATAAAAAAATCCTCTGCTTTGTTTATGCAAAGGGAAAAAATCTAATGCAATCTATTCCATATTATAGAAAGTCCTTTAAACATACCTACCCATTTTACAACTTTGTAAGTGACTAAGTGTTAGTAACGGTTGACTTTGAGAAAAAAATAGTTGTTGGAACCTCAGTGTCATTTTTAAGACCTATCTATAGACACCCCACACGTAATAGGTTTGATGAAAAAAAAAATCCGTTTCAGTTCCATGTATGGGGAGCCCCCCTTATTTTTTTTTTGTGTAAAAATCGTAAAGCGGTTTTACAGAATACATCTACCTACCAACTTTCAACTGTGTAATCCTAATAGTTTTTGAATAAAGTGGCTGTGACATTTGGACGGACGGACAGACAGACAGACAGACATGACGAATCTATAAGGGTTCCGTTTTTTTTCCATTAGGCTACGGAACCCTAAAAAATCCTACAGATCACCTTAAAAGGCCAAAAAAATAATTAATAAGTGGTACATTGGAGTTTTTGGCACCATTTTGTCGAGTTCGGTTCGGTGACTATTTTAATTATTTGCAAATTTGATTCATAGTGGATATTGTGCCTTAAAATTGCTGCAGTTTTGTGGTACATATAGCGGCACCTAACTTGGCAAGACAAAGATGAGACAAACGATTATTACAAAAATCTGCTAGTAACTGTATATTGTGTCAGTAAGCCAACAGTCATTGCAACTTGCAATGACTGTTAGCTTACAATTGCAAGCAAATTTGCAAGGTTGATTCTAGAATACATCTGTCATATTGCATCTCGCAGAACAGTGTAGTTAAAAGCTAGTTTCTGATGGATAATCCTGGCTAAGCTTAGTTGTGTTTGTGTGCTTGACGTAAGCGAAATGACACAATGCAGCTATTTATTCAATTAAATGCGATAAAAGCCGAAAATATAATATTCAGTCATAACTGAACAGCCCATAAATGATGGAGTTGCTAAGCCTCTGATAATATATGACAATGCACATTTATTTTCGGCTTTTATCGCATTTAATTGAATAAATAGCTGCAGTCGTCCATAAAATATCTCCCAGCTATGGGAATTATGATCGAAAACACCCAGATTTCCTAATAATTGCGACATCACTTTCAATATTATTTATACGCGGGTAGACCGATACTCGATCGCCACTGAGACGTATGTTGGTGGCGCGAAAGAAACAACCGACTAGAATCTGTAGTTTGTTTATTACTGCTGTTTGAAAGACGGTACTACGCGGAGTACCTACATGTATAGATACACAAATATACCACTTTAACACGATATTTGTATGCTTTAATACCTTAAGTTACTTAATTTTTTAATTCACAGATATTTGTGTACATTTAGCATTATTAGGTAAATCATCAACCCAATTTCTCTTTTTCTTTCTATTACTCCCAGTAATACCACATCCAATTCTACTCGTACCTTTTTACTCTTTCATAAGAGCACTTCTCCAGACCTTGCCAAAAATGCTCATTTCGGTGGCACTTTCTCTTTCGGTATTGGAAGTTAATATATGATTAACGCCCGTCATGCACCTGAGCCAAATCACCAGGGTGCATTAGTATACTCTTAGTATACTTAATTCACCTGTACTGATTTTAGTATACTTAATGCTAACGTTATTGAAAATATAATCAAATCTAAGTAAATTATATGTAAAAAGCGCACCTTTTGACAAAGCGGTTTAGGAGAGATTTGATTTTTGAGGTTTCACCAAAAATCAGGTTTGTGGCCACCGAAATCAGATCGCATATGATTTTATAATGGAAATAAATGAAATTAACGAAAGCTGAGTAAGTACAAAATATTTAATTAACATTAACAATGCTTTTTCATAGCAGTTAATAATTATTTTTATCAACACAGCCATAATTTAACCTTACAAAAAAACTAATAAACAAAACGCTGCATCTTATCAGTTACCAAAAATGTTTACCTTAAAAGGTAGACACAATAAATATTTAGCTTTAGATGACGTAATTTTCTTTAAAACACAATACATATTTCCTAGTTCGAGCAATGAAATCTGATTTCCGTAGGTCTTTTTCTGATTTCGGTATCATTTTATCCACGCGGATGGTCCGCTTATTCAACGTGTTACCCCTTCGGCCGCATACGAAACCGTATATAAGATTTTTTCTTCCTTGTACGAAACCTCCAGTTACGAAAGTTATATTTACAAATGAGGTTTTTTTTTCTTAAACGGAGCCTGTAGGTTAGGTACTCCATATCAAGTTGTCATATGGGTAAAACCCCTTGCCGAATATGGTAGATAGGGTCGAAAAAAAACCTGCCGTTTCATACATTTAGATATTTTAGTTATTAATATTTGTATGAAACAGCTGATATTCTTTTCGTGGTTGAGTTCGTCCCATAGTAAAAGTTGTTCGGTTTGATGGTCCCTATCTACCATATTCGGCATTAGGAGTTTTTTGTAATATGTTGTATAAATATCAAAATGTTGATATCGTAAAAGGTAATTCATTTTGACACAAACTTATAATTGGTTAATGGAGGTATAAAATTAGCTTTGTTTTGTTATTTATACATAAAGTGTCTAAACTTTGAAGAATCGCTATCGAGTTAAAAATCTTGATAATTAGGTAATTAACTATTTTCACTTCATGAAATATTTCATAGAACGTGGTGTAATAAATAAACCAAATTGTTATTATGGTGTGTCTATTGCAGATATACTGTTATAATGTGTTTAGTAACAGAAATGGGCGGAGAAGCCAGCCAGCCAGTAAGTATGTGGTAAAAGCAAAATCATTGCTCACCATAATCACAACGCGCAAATGGGAGTGGAATTGACGGGTGATTTATATAGCCCGGGAATAGGGCATCCCACTGGCATTTTTGATAATATTCAGCTACAAATATACCTAGTAACTTGTTCTTCCGAAATATTCGCATCTTCAATTCAGCGATAGCTTTAGGCAAACTTTTCGAAGCCATTTTGTTCATTTCACACTAAGTTCTTTATGACAAGTGCGATGATGTTAGTGTTTTACTTATTGTAATTATTTTTGCTCGTTTTGACGTTCGGTGTCCAGTGTACTACTTTCTGTCTGGACCACTTTTGACTTTGATCTATTTCTGGATTTAACCTCTCACCTATACATAATCACAGTCTCACATGATATATGTATATACCAAATTATTTTATAATATTATTATGAACATCTTTAATTAGTAAAAACGATTCACATTTTTTTCCCAAATATTCGATAAAATCGCTGACGGTTGAAATCATTAATATTTAACGATAAATCGATATATCGTTTATACCATGTTTTTTTAATTAATTTACTTATTTTATTTGTAGGTATTCAAACCGCCGTTGTCGAAGGTTTTCCCGTCAGAAACTTTTTCGCTGATTTTAATGGGCCTATCTCACTAAGACATCACAGCAGCGCCCCACCCCGGCACGCCATCGTGTATATATTATATACGCTAGTACAAAATTTTATTCTGTGGTGTTATCGTAAGCTACTAAACGAGAAACACCAGGGGGGGTTTTAAAATATTTTAACACTTGCCAGGTTTTTGAATTGCTATAGTTACATTTCTTTCTCGCTTTATACCAAATAAAAGAGATGCATTGGTAGCCATTCAGAAAACTGACAAGTTTTAAGAGGTTTTAATAGGGGGGCAGTTAAAACTTGCCAGGTTTTTGAAATGCTATAGTTAAGTACATTATCTTTCACGCATTATGCCAAATAAAAGCGATGCATTGGTAGCCATTGAGAAAACTGACAAGTTTTAAGAGGTTGTAATACGGGGGCAGGGTAGACACCAGAATCTTCAGTTTCAAAATGGTCTACTTTGTATTTCAATTATAAACATTTCGGTATCAAAATTATAAATTTTCTGCGACATCGTAGCGAATGCGATCAATATGAAAACAATCGATTACCTTCATATGTGAAGATTTCGCAACTGGTGTTTGTTCGAGTGAGTGAGTGAGAAGCCAATTAGCTCTATAATGGTACCGCGGCAAAGGAATGATCTACATGGTCCATGAAAATAGGGTCTAGCATTCCGGGAAGGAGATGCAGACATACGTCGCAATAATAGTAACAATCAAAGAAATATTGTTTTTTTTTGTAATTTTATTATATTTTCTATTATTTTATTGTATCATGTATACAATATCCTACCAAAAACATTTTCATATATAATGTTGCCAAGACTTACATATGGCTCACACTGCCAAAAAGTTATCAGACCAGACCTCATGTAGAGCCAAGCTTCTAACTCTACGCGCACTAACTCTTACTCTACAAGCCCTAACTTCAAAAATTCTACATCTTAGTCAAAATATGTGGCTTGGCCGTTTCGCTACATGGAAAAATTGATTCACTATTCATTACTTTTCTGATAAAAAATAGTTCTTGTAGTTTTGACTTTTCTCTTTCAGTTCTAAGTATATCTCTTATTATTGTTTCATCTCATAACAATTATTGTTATCCGACCTAAATGAGTTTCAAGATTTAAAAAAGTACTTATACTCGGGGATATTTCGCTATAAAATCACATAGTTGCTCCACATGGAAGCTAACGACGCCTCTAACGACAAGTCACTTCCAAAGTGAACAAACCCCTTGAAATCATTATTTTGTAATCGCCTATCTGAGCACCGTCTGAGAAAATGTTTATGCCACCGAGCTAGCTACATTTTCAATTTATTTCGTTATTTATATTCACTATTCAACTACTAAAGCTTTGATAGGGTCTTAATATCAGTTGCTGTAACATTGCTCTTGGCAATACACCGCGATGTAATATTACAAGAACTTGTTATTAATTTTGTGCCTCATAACGGTTGTCTTCAAACAACTGCAAAGAAGCAAAGTATTGGAACTGAAACTTGGTATAGCTGAATAGTATCTCTACAATTTTGCTCTGAAGAGTCTGAAGACGACCTCGCTTCCGGAGGTTTTGTCTACACGATGACTTTTTGCTGACGCGCGATAGGCGCATTTGTACGCACAATGGAAGCTCTTCAGCATCACGATTCACGACTAACGCGCTACAGCAGCTATGCAAATGCGCGTTAAGGTATGATTCCGATCTCCGCAGCAAGCAGCAGTGCTGCCGCAGCAGTGCACTCCAAATTGAACCGTAATGTTATGAAAGGCGGCTCAATTTAAAATGACCAGAGAAGTGTCGCGCAGCACTGCTGTGCAACAGTGCTGCGCAGCAGTGCTGCTGAAGCCTATAGAGGATGTATGGGAACCAGACTCATGTGTCGCGCAGCACTGCTGTGCAGCAGTGCTGCGCAGCACTGCTGCCGACATCGGAATCATACCATAAGGAGCAATTCAGCATCGTGTGGAAAGTTTTTTTTTTAAATTGGGCAGTCTTTGCACGTGATCTCCGTGACAGCGGACGCCCTTCCTTTTAGCCAAGGTCGAGGTCGTTGGTAATACTATTTTTATCCCGTGGTAATTTTGTCTTATTTTACTTGCAACTGCCTGTGTTAGCGCAATATGTGTAGAGGCATAACTGTGCAATTTCCATGAGCCAGTTTGACAAATTGTTCAATGTGAATTATCTTTTATCAAAGCCGGATTTGAGAGGTGTCCCGTTTCATTGCTAATGTTCATAGTAGCAACGATATTCAGTACTGTGTGTGGTTGCAAACTTTATGACGTGATTGATATTGATAAAATATTATTGGCCGCCAACTAAGAGCAACCTGGCTTCCGTCCGGGATGGAAGCCGCGTTGCTCTAAGGCCGCCAAGGGCGCCAAGTACTGTAACGAGACAAATCGCAAAGATTGCGGATTGTAAAATTTCTTCACAAACTGAAAAGCAAAAATCGTTATATTTTGAAATTTGAAAATATTTTGATCCCATTTTTCTATGAATTAGTACCAGAATCTAAAAATAAAAATAATAAAAAAACTAAATGTTAGTATTTTCAAAAATGCTTCCAGGATGTGAGATAAGAGTTTATTACGAGTTATTTGGCGTATGTTTCATAAGAATTCATTAAGTGGTTTTCTTCCTGCAAGAGCCTAAACTTAGTATGTTTGGAAAATTATTTTCTGTTTTTTTTTAAACCAGTAGCTGCAATGTAAACATATTGCATATATTTGGAATCAGCTTAAGAAGCCCTTTTATTTGATACCCCACACGATGAGTTTTGAAAAAAAAATCAAATTCCATACAAAAAAAGATTGTGTTATAACTCCCTCCCATACAAAAATCCAAGATGGCTCCCCTTCTTAAAATGATCTAAGGGTTCACTCTGCCAAAGGATATCCCTCGATCACGAAACGCCGTATATTGCACTTTTATGTCGTGTGGGAATGTAACTAACAGGCTAAGTATACAAGGTGTTTGGTAAAAGCCTTATAAAGCCGAATATGGTAGATAGGGACCGTCAAACTGAACAACTTTAACTATGGGACCAACTCTGAAATCAAGAAAAAAAATCAGCTGTTTCATACAAAAATTAATAACGAACTGTACTATATTCGGCTTTGTAAGGCTATCACCAAACATCCTGTATATTTTTGACAACTAAAGGTATTGCCAGAGATTTTGATTGTAAAAAAACATTAAAATATCTTTATGTTATTCCGTTATAATTTCTTAAAGTAAACGTATAAAATTACTCTTATAGCTTAAGGAAGAGTAAAACCCAACAGTTTTATCAGCTATGTTTACTAACGCTTGATGCTTTCAAATAGAGTTAGTTCAATGCCTTAAATTGCCATTATAGCACGTTAATAGCTTTAGGAAGAGTAAAACACCAAAAGATTTTGACAGTTATTTACGAACACTATAAATTCTAAGCCAGAGTACTACCCAAATTCTATGGCGATCTAAGAAGTAACAGAATGCTATTATTGTAAACTCCATAGAGCTAGATGCTGCAAGAGTCGGTATTCACCTTTAAATCATTGCAGATTATAAAATGTAATTAATCTGTCAACTTCAAGTAATAAATTGGTTTTTAGAAATCTTTCTATCCTACTTATATTATAAATGTGAATGTTTGTTCACTTCACTAAATAATAATAATAATGTTTGATATAAACCATATATCTACATATTTTGTTTTAGAATCTGAGCGGGCTAAATGAGCTTGGGTCCTAGTGAAATAAATGAGCGCGAACTTGAGATGAAGTGGGTTTATTTAGATAGAGGCCGGTAGGTGTTTTCAAATAATAACGGAACCCTAAAAATATTCAGGTTACTGCTCCACATAGAACCTTTATGAAAACTAAACTTATATAAAATGATTGTTTTTTTCTGCAATACTAAATAATATACTAGAAAAAATACGACTCTGCTTCTGCTTTAAAACCATACTAAATGATATTATACTATGATTCAATTGGTATAAAATAAAACACTTTTAACGGATACTAGCGCGGTTTTATTGAAAGTACTTTGGTAATTAGTTGGTATTTGGTCTGATTTTTGATTTTCCCGACGTTTCGGCACCTTTGCAGCTGCCGTGGTCACGGGGGACGGCAGCTGCAAAGGTGCCGAAACGTCGGGAAAATCAAAAATCAGACCAAATACCAACTAATTACCAAAGTACTTTCAATAAAACCGCGCTAGTATCCGTTAAAAGTGTTTTATTTCATGTCTAGTGAGCGCGTAAGCTTGAGAAGTGAATATCAATTGGTATAGTTATAACTCGTTCGTATGCTAGGCAAGCGAGAATCGCAGTAGAGATTTATTACTGAAGATCATTTCCAATGCCATTTGTAGGTCATTTGGTGCATGAGATCTGTGAATTTTTAAAGTTATAGCCTGAATTGATAGCGCAGTTGATTACCTTTGCGCAACCTTGTTCGATAGTATCAAAAGTAAGTATTATGATTGTTAGTGTATTTTTTTCATTTGTAATAACTATCTTTACCTTGATTTCACTATACTTCAAAGTGACAAACTTCATAAGTTTGTTTTTATTATTACACAAATATACCACGGAATGGTACCTTTGCGCAACCTTGTTCAATAGTATCAAAAGTAAGTATTATGATGGTTAGTGTATTTTTTTCATTTGTAATAACTATCTTTACCTTGATTTCACTATACTTCAAAGTGACAAACTTCATAAGTTTGTTTTTATTATTACACAAATATACCACGGAATGGGCTTTTAATGTCTCTTGTATGGAAAGTGAACATGTTAAAGTAAGTATATGTATTTTAAAATAAAAATAAGGAGCCTCAAAACTAACCTTTTGGTGAATAAAAAATAAAAGTAAACTAAACAAAATAAATAGTTTTTCTCGACAAACTGGGCTTTTGAATAACGTAAAAAAGCTATAACATGCGCTTATTATGGACTGCTCGAGTAATAAATACGAAACTACATTTAGTTCAATAATTTCGAAGACATTAATTCTTTTAAGGCTTCCGCGCGTACAGTTCATTAGAAATAAAATATTTTTTTACAAGCAGCTTTTTTATTTTAGTCGTCCTGTGACCACGGCCCCTGAAAAGGTGTCGAAACGTCTGGAAACCCAAAAAACGAACAAATCAAAACTAAATAATTCTAAAATAACACCTGAATTAACCAATATACGCGCTGTAATCCGTAAAAAGTGTTTTATTTCTAACTAATTAATTCTTTTTTACCATCGCCACTCGAAAAAGTGCGTTTAATTCAACGATATGAGTGAATAAAACGCTATTTTATTCACCGAGTGAATAAAAATATTTTGAATTTGGAACAAGCGCGCATCGTATGAATTATGTAAAAAAAACGTGCTGAAAGTATGGAGCTATTCCATGGATAAAGCCATAAATAGTTATTCAAATAAATGAAAAATATATCCCGCCAGTTTTATTTAGGTTCTTTTTAGTGTCTTATTTTTAGGTTTTTTTCGAATAAAAAATTCCCGCCAAATTAATTAGGTTCTTTTTAGTGTCTCATCTTTGTGTTGCTTTCTATATATTAGAGGAAGATTAGGATGTTCAGTCTTGCATCAGTCCATTCCATCAGTCTGGTACGATCTTCAGTCTGGTACGATCTTCAGTCTGTAAACATTCAAAGTTTATACAAACTAATGAAATGGACTGATGCCAGACTGATCATGTAATTTCCCCCAGCGTGGTTGTTTTATGTCATTGGAAAACTTCTAGTTTCACTATTTCTAATGTTTAAATATTACTGTTTACCTATCTAAATAATTAAAATTTCAAATGTTATAACTATAAATACTATAGGTATAAGTACTATAGGTATAAATACTGCTATTTGTTTTCTCGTAGTCAATGGTAAAAAGTAGAGTACACAACTCGTGAAAAAAAATTTCATCTCGGTCCTTTGTATCACTCGCTTCGCTCAGGATTCAACTTAGTCCCTCGAACTAAATTCTCTCTATTTTCACTTGTTGTATAATCTACTATTCTGTTTTCGAAACCGCAACAATGTAAACTAATTTCTCCGGTACACATCGAATAGGCACATGGCAGTTTTACACGCACCTTTGTAATAAAAAGACTGTAGAATGGGTAGAAAATGACCGTTTTCAGAGTCATTTAACAAACTGTCGGGGTATCAAGTGGAAAGAAGGCCAATTATATTATGTATTATGAACCTGGGTATTATAATGGAATAAAAAAATTTTTTTTTAATGAATACATAATTACAATTCGTTATTATTAATTAAAAACAACCCACACATTTACGATTTTTTTTTGTTGAATTGTATCAAAACGGAAGAAACTGTTTTCATTTCTAGAGCTAAAATGGTGCATTGTACTCGTACCTAAGTCAAAATTACACTTCAAAAATATTTTGTCGGTTTACCGTCATAGCACCATACGCTAGTACTGTTATCTTATTTATTCTGTGGTTATAGTCTTAAATAACATGTAACAGTGTCCCTGATTTCATTAAAAAAAAGTTGGTAGGACATAAAGACGGTATTTATAAAAGCAGACTTGATTTCAGACAGATTGTAAGGATTAACGAGCATACAAATTGCTGTTGCGTAAAATATATGTTACAGATTGACAAATTCTACCTTAAACCAGTTTGCGGCTCAACGCACGGATGGGATGAGGATGACGGCAAATTAACGAGTAATGACTGAGATAAGTATGCCAGCGAAAAAGGGCAAAGCTGATGCTGCAAATTCAAAATCACTGACATTTATAAAGCTGCTAGCGGCCGCCCGCGACTTCGTTTGCGTTGACCCTAGCTAGGGAACCTCAGCCGTAAAGGCTGGTTTACATTAGATTATTTTTAGTAGAGTGCGAGTAGATTCGAATGCGAGTGCTTTAGTAGTTTTGGTGCCATTCTAGTGAGCGTTTACATGCTTCCAGTGCGAGGAAAGTGTCGCGCGGGGGCTGCTACTGGAAAGCGATGATTCCAGTTGAAAGGCTACTAGAACGTTACTCTCTTTAGTCATAAGACGACCTTATACATGTTTCAACTAAAGTACTCTACTAAAGACTAAGATAATGTAAACCAGTCTTAAGGCGCGAAGAGGTAACAAACACATACACATACAAATTTTCGCATTTTATAATATTACTAGTAAGATTTTACGTGATGTCTATGCTTTATGTATTATTATTGTCTTTCGTAAACGTGGTTCCCTCATGTTAAAAAAGTATCTTGTATATAAATGACTCCGTTTTTTCGTTAGCAGAAATGAACACTTATACGAGTATATCGTTGTAGCTTAGCCGATACTTATTCATTTCACTTGACACATAATTGGCACAGTTGGCTGAGTGTTTACATTAGTGCATAAAAGTTTTAAAACAAAATTATGAAAAACCCCACGACGGTTAAAATTGTTACTCTTAATTTAGAAAGAGTAAAATAAGTGTTACGAAAATCCCACCGACTAAAAGTGATGTAGGTACTATTTATCCACCTATTCATAATTACAAACGCAAGAAAACCTGCCCCAAATGAACTAATATTTTGCTTTAGAAGGATTGCAATGGCACGTCTCGTGGGGTTTTTGAATTTTTTTTATTTTGTTTTTTATTTTAAACTTTTTAAAGAAATGCAGCAATGTCTCACATCACATCCATCTGTCAAATGAAAGCTATTGCGATAGATTTTGAAAATTAGACAATAAGTGATTTACTAAAACAGATTTTTGACGTTAATTCGATCCTGATGTGAACTCGATCCCGTCGAGAGGAGAGTAGGGGGATTTGTTATTTTTTTTGAAAAAAGAAATATATGTAGCTTACTTCCGCAAACAAAATATGCAAGATGCACCGCCCGCCCGCCCGCAAAAATATGCAGCACACCACAAATATAAGTGCACAATACCTGCATTTAGCAAGACAGCAACACACCTTGCACCTTCACCAATTAGGCTACTCTACACGTGTTTCGCCCCAACCCGGAGCATCCTCAGGAGTTAGATCGTGCGTAAACCAACACCGAATGAGCAACTACGCCCTCCGACACCGTATTTATTGTCACTTCCTCCCCACTGCGCATCGAGTGACTGACAGTGACAACGTTTGAAGAATGTTGCCAGTTTCAAATAAAAAAGAAAAAAGAAAGAAAACATGTTTTTTAATTTAAATTACCTACAAATAAATTGATATACATTAAATAATGTGTTTTATTAATAAGATACTTATTTTTAAGAATTATTATTATTTGAGAAAATACGCAGCAATGGCGAGGAAGAGACGTCAAGTTGATTGTTAAGTATGGTTCCATCAACATTGTGTTTGATAATTTCTAGGTTTTCCAACACGTTCAGTCGTAGACCTTTACTACAAGTATGTAAAACCTCATAGGAATGGCCATCAGATAATTGATGTCCGGTATTTAATAAATGTTCCGCGAAATGAGATCGTTCCGGTCGGCCATTCCTATAGGCGGAAATATGTTCTTTATAACGTATATCAAAACTACGGCCAGTTTGACCAACGTATACTGAATTACATTGGTTACATGTTAACTTATATATCCCCGACTTCCTGCCAACCTCCGTTTTTTCCTTGCCATTGCAAATGGCACGCCGGACGGTATTAGTAGTACGAAAAGCCACGTGAACGTCGTTATTTTTTAAGAGTTTTGATATTTTATCTGATATTTTACCTACGTAAGCCATACTTGACTGATAATTTTGAATAACGCGCTCACGTGGCACCGCATATAAAAGCCCAGTCACCTGTTTGTTGATTTTATTCCTAACCATGTTATCTATCATCCGCCGATCATAACCATTTGCAATGGCAATGTTATAAATTGTATTTAACTCTCTGCTATAGGCTTGCCCTGATAACGGTACCGTCATTAAACGATTAATATATGAGTGAAAAGCAGCTAATTTATGTTGCCAAGGATGACAAGAAGTTGCGGGGATAACTACATCAGTATGTGTGGGTTTTCTATATATTTGAAAGTTATGGCGACAATGCTCCCGTGAGATAGTTAAATCCAAGAAGTTTAACGAATTATTAACCTCAATTTCTAATTTGAATTTTATTTTTGGGTGTAAACTATTTAAATATTGAAAAAATGATTCTAACTCTTGTCTAGTACCTGTCCAGCATATAATAATATCATCAACATAACGATAATAGTAAAGAATGTTATTATTGCCTACTATGTACCTATTCTCAAAATTGTCCATGAAGATCTCCGCCATCAAAGGTGATAACGGAGAACCCATGGCTAGCCCCTCCTTTTGTTTGTAAAACCCACCATTAAACTTAAAATAATTTTGTTGCATGCAAATATGTGTTAAGTTAATTATTTCATCTGCCTCCCCTGGATGAAGACCGCGGCGTTCTAAAATATTTGATAGTATATCTAAACTTTCTTGATAAGGAACGTTAGTGAACAAACTTTCAACATCCAAGGAAAGCAGAATATATAGAAAACCCACACATACTGATGTAGTTATCCCCGCAACTTCTTGTCATCCTTGGCAACATAAATTAGCTGCTTTTCACTCATATATTAATCGTTTAATGACGGTACCGTTATCAGGGCAAGCCTATAGCAGAGAGTTAAATACAATTTATAACATTGCCATTGCAAATGGTTATGATCGGCGGATGATAGATAACATGGTTAGGAATAAAATCAACAAACAGGTGACTGGGCTTTTATATGCGGTGCCACGTGAGCGCGTTATTCAAAATTATCAGTCAAGTATGGCTTACGTAGGTAAAATATCAGATAAAATATCAAAACTCTTAAAAAATAACGACGTTCACGTGGCTTTTCGTACTACTAATACCGTCCGGCGTGCCATTTGCAATGGCAAGGAAAAAACGGAGGTTGGCAGGAAGTCGGGGATATATAAGTTAACATGTAACCAATGTAATTCAGTATACGTTGGTCAAACTGGCCGTAGTTTTGATATACGTTATAAAGAACATATTTCCGCCTATAGGAATGGCCGACCGGAACGATCTCATTTCGCGGAACATTTATTAAATACCGGACATCAATTATCTGATGGCCATTCCTATGAGGTTTTACATACTTGTAGTAAAGGTCTACGACTGAACGTGTTGGAAAACCTAGAAATTATCAAACACAATGTTGATGGAACCATACTTAACAATCAACTTGACGTCTCTTCCTCGCCATTGCTGCGTATTTTCTCAAATAATAATAATTCTTAAAAATAAGTATCTTATTAATAAAACACATTATTTAATGTATATCAATTTATTTGTAGGTAATTTAAATTAAAAAACATGTTTTCTTTCTTTTTTCTTTTTTTTTTCTTTTTTTTTCTTTTTTATTTGAAACTGGCAACATTCTTCAAACGTTGTCACTGTCAGTCACTCGATGCGCAGTGGGGAGGAAGTGACAATAAATACGGTGTCGGAGGGCGTAGTTGCTCATTCGGTGTTGGTTTACGCACGATCTAACTCCTGAGGATGCTCCGGGTTGGGGCGAAACACGTGTAGAGTAGCCTAATTGGTGAAGGTGCAAGGTGTGTTGCTGTCTTGCTAAATGCAGGTATTGTGCACTTATATTTGTGGTGTGCTGCATATTTTTGCGGGCGGGCGGGCGGTGCATCTTGCATATTTTGTTTGCGGAAGTAAGCTACATATATTTCTTTTTTCAAAATGGTTTGGGACTTCCGCCAAGTGACGCCTGATTCAATCAAATACTTATTTGTTATTTTCTCTAAACGAACGAACTGCACTTTTGGCCATATTAACGTTGACGACGCAACTTTGACTTAAAAAGCTCTGATTTAACGCACCTTTGACAAAAAATCACATTTGATCTATTATACCCTTGAAGAAATGAATATAAATAGGTAAGTCATAATTTTACTAGTGGGATCAATGATAATATCATTGAGTGGGGTAGGTATTATAAGACTTCTATATTTTATTACTCGTGTCGCTGCTTCTATCTAATTGGCTATTGTGAATGTTAATAATCAACTCAGTTTGCTCATTTTAAATGTATGTACCTACCTAATGGCTATATTACCAAGATTCGACCTCTGACTCTTGTCATAACTGACGTCTATTCCCAAATGCATCTACCTGCTCCGGCCGTATTGCATTGCATTACAATTGGGATGATGAATAATGAATAAAATAACGAAATACTAATAAAAATCGTAAATATATTAAACTTTTAGAGTAGCTTATATACCTCTTGGTTTTATAAATTGCATATTATTTGTTTTATGACCCTTCAAAGTTGGGTGGACAAGTCTACTTAAAAAGTATAAAATTTATTATAGTCAC
The DNA here is from genome assembly GCA_950108535.1 of Agriphila straminella. Taxonomy (NCBI): domain Eukaryota; kingdom Metazoa; phylum Arthropoda; class Insecta; order Lepidoptera; family Crambidae; genus Agriphila; species Agriphila straminella. Next base: position 16,878,166 of record OX467303.1, read on the forward strand.
AGTCATAGTCATATTATTTATTGCAACATGTTAGTTACAGAGATCTTACAAAGTAAATGGTACCATAAACAAGACCCTGTAAGGGTATTGCAACTTAAGATAAGATTAAATTAAAAATATTAAAATTACTTACACATTACATTAATGTTTCTTTTAAATAACAAAACAAAAAATAAGTGGAATAGGTAAACAACATTATAGATATATACTTAGACTAATTAAAAAATTCTGTTAATGTATAAAAACATTTCTCTATTAAAAATCTTTTAGTTTACTATAAAAGTGAGTTTCTTTTTGTATATCTTGGATTTCTTTTGGTATTCCATTAATCTTTATTGACATGTGGTAAGTTCCTGAACTTACTAAATGTAACTTAGTGATAGGTGCTGCAAGTCTGTTTTTAAGCCTTCAATTACGTGATTGTTGATAAAAATCTTTTGCTTGTGGATACATATGTTTGTTTTTCCTAACTAATTTACATATTTCAAGTATATATAAGGACGTAAGTGTGAGCATCTTTAGTTTAACAATTAAAATAAATGACCTTTAATTAGTCCGTAAAATGTATAGCAAATTTGTCTAAGAAACCATTTTGTTAAACACAATATTTAATATAGCTGCCGAACAAATTTTCTACGCGATGCATACAAACTAATCAGGCGTGACGTCATAATTGAGTAGCCGTTAGTATGGAGCCTTTTTGGGCGAGTCCATTTGTGTGCATTTCACACTGTGATATCTCGGGCAGTTTTCATGCTAGCGAAATAATTATTTTACCAATGTTTCTTTTTTTGAGAGGTAATTTATGTAACATAAAATAAAAAAAGTTGTCATCATCCCAATTATGCTCGTGCCCATGTTCAGCGAAGGAAGGGGACTGTATAAATATATCCCTCCGTCCGGTAGGAGACAGCTGACATTGTAACTATCATCACGCTATGTATCATCTGTGATGTGATATGTATATGGATGGTCGCATCACGCTACCTATGTATCATCTGTGATGTGATATGGTCTATGTATACATACTTGTAAGCCATATTACTTCAATCACAGGTCAGTTCATAAAAATTAACAAACCACAACCTATAAAAATATACCAAGTTCACACGTAATCACAGTTAATACCATAAGAATTTCAATTACGCTTAAATAATCGTAAAGGGGATTAATTAAATTCATAAGCACCCTCGTTTAGGTATAAAGATATGAGGGTGACGTTCTGGAGTTCTGGCCATAAAGTTAAATGGAATGTAACCGCACCCGTTGGGTAATGGAGACCTACTTGGGTTGGGGCGAAACTGCGATGTTCCTATAGCCTTATTACAACTCTTTTGTACACATCATGCGTATACAACGAGATAATGTATGGAAAAAAATGTTATTGGATTTAATCAATATGGCTAGGCTTCGGTTCGGTGTGTCTTTTTAGATTGCAGTTAGATTGGTAAATATTTTATTATTTTATTTCATAAGAGAACATACAGTGACTTAATAGCTTTTTAAGTAATCCGTGTAGGAGTCTATGCACCATTACAAGTTCTCGCATATAACATCTAATGCTTGCTAATTAATATGAAAAACATGCATTCACACACTAAGTACCTAACAACAAAGCAAATAAGCAATAAAGGTCATTAATCAATATGAGCGCAGAAACAACACAAATTAAGAACGGACAGTCCGAGAACCATAGAACTAAAATCGAACTAAATGGAGAAAGATGCGTGCCTATCTGGAATGTAATTTCTCATTTCATAATGAATATCGTTTTCCTATCTGGTTGCTGCGCCGATACCACAGAATTAATCATAGTATTGACGTACCGATACCACAACCTTGATTACCAATTCAATAGTGTATAATATAGGTGGAAACTGACTGAAACGATAGTAATCTCTATTGTGCTGTACAGTTTGAATTAATTGCTGATTGAACTGAACTGCCTGATTCTTTTACCCGCCTCTGAAATAATCAACTATCAGGAGATCTCCTAGTAAATTCTCTTTTAAAAGAAATACTTGTGCTTTTCTTTTGGAAATGTGAATGATCATTGTCTCAAACTTATTTCTTGTTATTTTTATTACATATTTATTTATAAATAAAGGTTTTTTTATGTACCTATGTATTACTTCGATATTTTTTAACTCAATACTAAATAATATACTAGAAAAAATACGACTCGCACCAGATCAATACTCAGACGGGAATCGAACCCGCGACCTTTGGATATCTGGTCCAATGCTCTGACCGCTGAGCTACCGAGTCACTAGTGACATCGTCGAATTTCTTCTAGTATATCCTACTCTTACGCTGCAAGCCAGCGTTATTTCACCAATGTGAGGAATTACCTCGACATTCAATTGAAATATCTTTCCAGATATTTGGCAATCGATTAAGATGTTTTGTAACTCTTTTGTCATCACCATCATGATCCCCCTACCCTTATCCTAATTTATTTGGGGTCGGTACAGTGCGTCCTTCTCTTCCATTCCTTCCTGTCACTCGTCATCTCCTCATCCACTCCCTTCACATTCATATCATTCCGCACACAATCCATCCATCTTTTCTGCGTTCTTCCTCTTACTTTCCAGCCCTCCACATCCATATCCATTACTCTTCTAGTAACATGCCTTTCATCACTTCTCATAACATGCCCAAACCAAACCAGACGATTCCCTTTCAACTTTTTTGTATGTACCGCAAATTCATTAATATATTTTTACTAATGGTTGACTAGTATAGAATGCTCTTAGCATTAAGTCCGCCTTTGTATGTACCATACTTTATGTATTATTGTACAATAAGATTAATAAATAAAAAAATAGAATTCCGAGTAATTCGTGCCGTCGATTTTTTTCTTTTCTAAGTATAAATTATGAAAAGGTCGTTACGTTGTTCATTCCCTCATATGGTTGAGCGAAACGATGACTGGTTCATGCGTCATGCTTGTGAGGTGCTGCCAGTGGCAATGGGTCTGCTTCTGTCTGATTGTATTAAGGGCGTCGCATATATTTTTTTTCTCTGCTTTATTGTTTGTTTGTATGGCACTTCTTATGCTCAAAACATGGAATTAATAACTATTTCCTTGTTTTGATTTCTTTATTTGCAATGTCTTTAACTTTCTATAGTCAGTAGTTTTTTAATTAAAGGCCTATGAAAAGCTTTTGTATATCAGTTCTCAATTCGGTGCCTTAACATGGGTAGGCTAAGTATGTCATGCTCATTTCTGCGGTGGTGCCGTGTGAGTCGGGTCGTTACGTTCCCTCAAATATGGTTGAGCAAAGCGATGTCTGGTTCATGCGTCATGCTCTAGAACGGGTGCTGCTAGTGAGAATGGGTCTGCTTCTGACTGCCTATCTTAACCCATATTGAATTGTGTTTTTTTGTTGTAACAGCCTAGACCGAATAATGACTTTTGATGATTTAAATTTTGAATTTAGCTTGAACCCTGTAAATTGATTCATCAAGAAATGAAATCAGCTAATTAAATAATTACATTTATTTGTTAATCTATGTTAATGTAATGTCTGGAAACGACAATACATATTTGTAAATATCGTTCCATTTGATAAAGCTGATAAGTTTTTGCGCCGATTTTTCTTGTCAGCTAATAGACGTCATAATGGGTGGTACGGTAAAAGAATTGACGATTTAAAAATGTTTAATATGTGAGCTTATTTGAATAAATATATTTTAATTTTAAAATAAGCTTATGGCGATTAAGTCACATGTCGCAAGCATTTAATAAATTACAGGCATAACAATAACACGACGGAAACACAGAATATACGGAAAGGTCTATTTTAGGCATCTATTTTATGTAAGTTGCAGTTTTCGAAAAATAGTAATTTGTATTAGTACAAAAATTTGTTACTTACTTAGTAAGTAGATTTTTTAAAGCAAAAGTAATTTTAATATAGCAAAATATTGTGTCCTTTTATTTTATTTTTTTATTTTCTATCTAGTAGGTACTTAACGAAGGAAAAACATTCTTAGGGATACACCACAAGTTTTTGAGACTTACAACTTTAAGACACACCCAGATATCGCAAATCACAGTCTAATTGTATCTATATCATGGTTCCATACACGTCATGGCTTTTCTTCATTGCCACAACGCGTGGTCGTCTGTGTAATGTATTGTATGATGACCACGGCGCGAATTTTGCTTTGTGATCTTCCTGTGATTACCACAAAGCGTCATGGAGATTTTTATAAAGAGCCATGACGCGTTTTGAGCACTAGTTTTGGAGTAAATTTGACTAGTGACCCACAATGCGGTGTCAGTATTTTTTCGCGCGAGCGACTTGGATTCGTCCAAGGCGAGCGATGAGCGATTTCGATCTTTAAGTCTAACATATAAAATCCATTATATGGGTTTGACAAGCTTAAGTAACGTTATTTTATACAATTATTGCTTACTTTTGCTACCATACCAACGAAACACACGCAGTGCCCCAAACTGACTACCTTTATAATACTAAACTAGTTTGTTTTGCCTCTTTTAGTGGTACTCGCGAAAAGGTTGGAAAAAGCCGCGGTTCAGTGCGGCTCTTCATTTTGTTACTTTGCTTTTGAAAATGTGGAATGGTTATACGTGCGCTGGATGTAGAAAAAACAGTAAAGTAATGCATAGTACAATAATGGGTTTTCTACTGTAGAATATAAAATCGGATAACTTAGGTGCACACAACAACTGTCAACAATTTGACGAAATAAGATTAAACTTACAGTTTGATTGAAAAAAAGTTGAAATATAAGGTATAGGCACAGAATAAATAATAGTGGTACGTTAGTACTATTATGTATTCTGTGGTAAGTATAGGTAGGGTTAGAGATGGCAAAAGTCCCGGTCCAAACGCAACTACTGGGCTTAAACCCAGTTAAATCACATGAACCAATTTGTTGAACTAAATAAAATCATTAAAAATAACATATAGTTTGTCCTTTGAATATTTTTCCGTATTGATTTAACCACAAACTGTTTCCATAGCAACGTCACATTTGCCATACCTATCCATAGAAAAAGAAAAAGTGTAACAAGTTTCTATAACATACAGTATGGGTTTAAACCGGGTCTAGGTGTAGGGTAAATGGCGAAGTGAGTGAGTTGTTCTGTCTCACGGAGACGGTCTGCACGCCCTCGAATAACGCACACTGAAACAATGTGCATATTTACACGCCTTACAACATTCATAAGGCGAACCGTCTTCGTGAGATAGAACATCTATATCACCGTGTACCAGTTTATTAGTTATTGGCAGCATGATAAACACATTCTGGAGTTTTTTTGCTATAAAGTTAAATAAAATGTAACAGCACCAGTTAAGTAATGGAAACCTATTTGGGTTGGGGCGAAGATAATATATGGAAATAGATGATACAAGGTTGGTAAGGAGTTTTAAAAAACCTTATCAACCGTGTGCCATGCCATATGACGTTTTTCAATACATTTGGGAGAAAATTATAGGTAAGTACCTACCTACTGAAATTGTAAGTAAAAAAAGTAAGCAAATCGCACGCGTGCGGTAAAATCAACTAACCGCACGCTGTACTGTCATCGTAAGCTCACGTTTTTTAGAAATTGTATTGCAAAATATTATTGGATTTGCTACATCGATAGAACTCTTTTAGTAATGAATGGACTTTATTTTTATATTTTCAGATTTAACTACTTACATACTTAAACATAACCTCAATAACTACAGCCCTAGCAATGTCGAGTGCGGTGGTGCGTCGACGGCCTGTTTATGGCCATTGTATGAGTAGGCGGTGAAATTCATGCATTCTGTTAAAAAATGAAGAAAAATTAACTTCCTTTTTTTGAAGTCGGTTATTCAATGCAATGTGCACTTACAGTCACGTCTACAAATATGTAAGTACTTACTATGCGAGCCAAATAAGAATAGGACTGTCAAATCGGCCATTTTTGTTTGCGTTTCACTTCCACTTCAGGGGTGTAGCATGTGTAAGACAAGGAAAAAAGATCAAGATTGCCGTTTGACAGTACTATTCTTATTTGTTCGCAAAGGTAGTACCTATTCAAATTATAACTTTGCACTCTAAAAGCTATTACTTTTTTAAACAGAAATCAATGACATATTATGACAACTAATACAACAAAGTGACAAAGTTCTAAGCTGTATACATATTTTTAGACATGAGTGTACAGAAAAAAAATCGAAGTCTACGGATCAATAGAAATCATTCGTATTATCCCCTTTTCAAAACGCTGGGTATAATTAATTCAAAGATGTCAAAAATAACTGTTAAATCAAAATAAAGCGGTCCAAATGAAAAAAGTTTGTCTTAGGTACCTACTAGTTCAAAGTCCATTTCACTTCACTGGATTTTACGAGAAAAATCTTTTCCGTTCATCTAGAGAGGCTTGAGAGAATTTCTTAAGGCCTTATGGTAACGAACAGAGCTTTCATATTTTCGACACATGGTAAAAAAAAAATAAGTAGGGAGTAGTGACTTATGTAACCTAGTCCGTTTCAAGCTTATGATGTCCTCCATCCATTGAGGCATTAAGCAAACCAAATATATGCTTTTGTTGTTCCAATAACATCAATAAGTAACATCATGACAAAACGGTCCTCACACCTCGCAATGAGGATCAGTAACGATTTTTGTTTAGTGGCTTATCAGTAAGCTTATGCCACCACATGATTAACTGTAAGAAATTTTTGCGATATCTCTTAAACCTGAGAAGATATACGAGCTAAAACGTGCTAAAACACTCTTATTTTGGGGGGTCATTAAGACGTAATCGAGACGCACGCGAACCTTATGCCGTACGTGATAAAGCACATATTGCATTGAGTTTGAGAGAGTAGCATTTCCTTCAAACCCTTCATAACTTAACCATTTCTAAACAGATTTCAAAAAGTCTTTCACTAAGTTTCATAGCTATGAATATGTTTTTATATTATACCAATAAAACTATAGAATTCAAACCTGTTACTGATCCTCATTAAATAGTACCTACGTAATAAAATTACCCCGTTCGTAGACTAAATTCACCTGGGCTAATTCACTTGGGTGAATTGTATCGAATTAATCATAAAGTAGAAACCTATTTGAATACTACCTATGTTAAATAAAATCCTTGTATTAATCCGGATTGCTGATATTTCGGTAGATTTTCTTATCACAAATGAAAACCACGAGCAACTTAATCGCTCTGTCCAAACTTGTACATAACCCGTAATCCAATGGAGCTCCATTTATGTTATTTAGCCAAAGTGCTTTAGGGCATCCGAAAATATAGGAGTCTTGCTCCCCGGTAAAGTTAAAAGCAAACTTGACTCTTTGAATTTGAATTGCACATAAATCAAATTAAAAGATTTAGTTAGGTATATCTAAAGTACTTACTTGAATAAAATACTATGCATGAATAAATCGCTAGGTACCTATAAATAAAATATACAGTTTCTGTCATTTAACGTCAATAACGGGAAGATAAATGCCATTAGTATTAATTTTCCAAATTTTAATGCAGACATAATAATGCGGAATGTGCCTAAAGTTAATATTATATTTTGTTTTACATGGTAAATAATGTTAATTTCTACCCCAGTTTTATTTATTCTTATGCTACAGCCACTAGCAATAAGATATTTATGTAGTAAAATATTTTTTACCATCGCCACTCAAAAAAGTGCGTTTAATTCAACGATGAGAGTGAATAATACGCTGTTTTATTCACCGAGTGAATAAAAATATTTTGAATTTGGAACAAGCGCGCATCGTATGAATTATGTAGAAAAAAAATAAAACGTGCTGAAAGTATGGAGTTATTCCATAGATAAAGCCATAGTTATACAAATAAATTAAAAAAAATATCCCGCCAATTTTATTAAGGTTCTTTTTAGTATCTTATCTTAGGGTTCTTTTCTAAAAATATCGCGCCAAATTAATTAGATCCTTTTTAGTGTCTCGTCTTTGGATTCTTTTCTATATATTAGAGGGAGATTAGATGTTCAGTCTTGCATCAGTCTGGTATGATCTTCAGTCTGTAAAAATTCAAAGTTAATTTATTTATACAAACTGATGAAATGGACTGATTCCAAACTGATCATGTAATTTCCCTCTTAGCGTGGTTGTTTTATGTCATTGGAAAATTTCTAGTTTTACTATTTTCTAATGTTTAAATACTTATTACTGATTACCTACCTAAATAATAAAAATGTGATAACTATTTAATATATAGAGCTAATTAGGTACAAGTAGTTTAATATTCGTTTTCTCGCAGTCAATGGTAAAAAGTAGAGTACACAACTCGTGAAAAAAAAATTTCATCTCGGTCCTTTGTATCCCTCGCTTCGCTCAGGATTCTACTTTTGAATCCCTCGCTACGCTCGGGATTCAACTCTAGAATCCTTCGCTGCTCTCGGGATCCAACTTAGTCCCTCGAACTAAATTCCCTCTTTTTTCACTTGTTGTATAATCTACTATTTTTCTCTCTGTACACACCGTTGAACTATGTCATATTACAATACTGAATTACTTATATAACATATCACACATTGACAGGTAGAGACTGACACAACACAATGTACCTATATATTTTCATAGTTCTTGGTGTGTCTGTTACAGAGATAATAATTATGATGTAGTAACACAGTACCACAAAGTAAACATTATTTAGTCAAAATATAACATGTTATAAAAAATATTATTAATTCTGAACATGTTTTCAGGTTTCGTATATACTACAAATAACCTTGTAGAATGGAATGGTGATGAGCAACTATGAAATGTACCATGTCCATAAAATATTTTGCAGTAATTATCATTAAATCGGTTTTTTTAGCTTCTTTTTAGCGAAATTCCATTTATACATGTTTCATTAAAACTATAATTATGATGCCTGGCGGAATCTCAACCTCGTCGCCACTCATCGGGTGTTCAAAATAAGTACTATATTTTGAAACGACAGCTGTTTGTTTTGTACTATTGAAAAGACCAAAAGATTTTACAAAGCTATTACTTTTATAATGCTTATTTTTTGTGGTTTCCTGTCAATGCTTGATTTGATCATCGTGGAATTTTTGTTTTTGTTGTAACCATGAATTGAATTGAAATATTAATAAATTTTCTACTAATGTTAGTTCTGACCAATGTCCAAATGTTATGTTTCTAGCTCATCGGGAAGCTACTATAAAATTGTTTGCTATGGACAAACAAGAAAGCAACCTAATAAAAACGTATTAAAAAACTAAAACACGCTAGTACTATTATTATTGATTCTGTGCTAAAACTGTAAATCATACGTTATAAACGATTATTGTAAAGAGGTTAAATACGAAAATAAGTAAGTATACTGAAGCAAGCACTGTATGTTACAGCGAAATATCCAGAAATAATCTAAAATCTAAAATAATTTAATTATAATCACAGTTGAATTATTTTATATTTTACTAGCACCAGATACCAGCTGTCAGTTATTTACACCAGAATAAATTGTAAAGAGCACGCAACTGAAATTATTATTTGAACTTCATGAAAACAGCGAGGCAACGTACAGAGACAACATATGCGCTGACATTACGCTCCAATAGCTTAAAATAATCCGCTTGAAGCTTAAAATTCACGAAGCGGTATCGACAGGTCATAGATTACTGTGACTCTACCCATAGGTATGGTGGTTAACTAACGTAATTAATATTTTTTTTACAGAAACTTTTCATTTAAAAAAATTTGATACTTAAGTATAATAGTAGTTTGATAATGACTTATCTTCAAAGCCAAAATTACGAAAAATAGGAGTTGAAAGTTATCTTACATATTATACAGTAGTATATAATGCTGAAATTTTGATTCATTAAAAATCAAGCGTTATGTTGGGATAATCATTTATTAATAAATACAATTCTTATTATACACTTTTTCATTATCGGGGTAGCAAGTTTAATCGTTACAAATTAACGATAGGAACAAACGCAACAACAAAACTATATAATGTTTTTTTTTATATGTAGCTTCTTATATTGTATCAATTATAATATTTAATACCAACTTTATATTTCAATACACAAAGTTTAAACTGAATTTGTTTCTAGTTTCTAAGATTAATGTGGAATATCATAAGGCGTATTACGCTACGCAGTTGGGATCGAGCAAATTGCTCTAGGCTTGAATATTTCCACGGATTCGATGTAAATATTTCAGAATTGAGGCCAAACTTCCATTATATTAAATGATTAGGTACTTGACTATTCAATCGAAATGACTCTAATTAGCGAGACGTAATCTGAAGGCATGGTTTGTTCTCTTTAGGTAAACTACCTATCATGAATTTCATTTATACTAAACTTGATCGATATTTGTTTGAATATTTGGCAGACCGATGGAACCTGACCATGTGACCACCAAACTAGAAAATATGAATATAACTTTTTCCACAAGTATTTTTACTACTTTCTAAACTAAATAACTATTTTGCGTGCCTTGTAAGAACTTATCTGGCTACAATGATATTAAATGTTATCTATTAGGGCACAGTATTTCCACACGGCTGTGATTAGGGTGGGGAATTTTTGGCTGTATTTATTTATTTAAACTTTATTGCAAACATAGCAAATGGCGAACTTAAAGCCTTAAGGCATTTTTTTCCAGTCAACCGGTAATGGTGTTAAGGTTCTTTTTTTTCTTTAGATTAGACATGGCAGCTCCACCGAGCAAGGTATTATAAACTTAACTAAAGTATGATTGTCATACTTATCATTTTGGAAGAGTTTGATGTCGCAGTAGCTTAGCCCACTTGGCGCTACAATAAAATTGGTCGGTTATGGGACTACTATTTTGCACTCATCTGTAGATAGGTACTTCCTTAAGCACAATATCCCGGCTGTATTTGTAGTCTTTTACTCTCGTGGCCCATGCTTCTCATTTACAAGATAGTCCAGTGCCCCAGTAGAGGGGACATTAAAATGGCTGATGATTTATTATAATTAAGTATTATTATAAAATTCTTATTGCATTTTATTATTAAACCCGTATTGGCTAAAGACATTAAGAATGATTTGACAAATACATAATGGGATAAAATAATCTGTCGATATCTCAATTCAAACATTGTCCAAGTTTTATATCCATAATTCCCGATTTCCTAAACTTGTCAACTTAAATTATTCATAATTATTTATTTATTTTATTTTACAATCTTCGGGAAGCTAACAGCTAGGTTGAAAAAATAGTGGTTAACTTAAATAAATATCGAAGGCCAGTTACAAGCTTTCACATATAGCTAAATATTATTAATTACAAAAATGTTAGCAAACTTACCTAATTACCCAATTTTTTCAATGAATGTCCAAAAAGGACAAACATTGAGAGCGACGGCTCAATTTAGTAAATAAATAAAAGGCTTTGTAGAATATCCTTTATATGTTGCTGTTACGTAATTACGAGTAGGTTTAAGGAGTATCACAAGAATTTAAAGTAACAGAATAAATTTACTTATGCATTGCATGCTCTTAAGGAGAACTCGAGGAGCACAATACTAACTTTCAAATTAGAGTGCAATATGTCGCTTTGTGGTGCCAAAGAACTCAATTTACAACGCAAAACCGTTATCATTTGTTTGAATTTTAAAGTTTGTATTGTTAATTTCTCGCGAACACGTAAATGACAATTGTAAGTTAATGCAAACGCAATTTAAAAATCTATACGATGATGCTTTAGAACTTTGCCTGCTTCACAATCTACGATTAGGCTCTACCTTCTGGTGCCTAGAAAATATAGACCGGACTTTTTAAATACCAAAGATATCAAAGACAAGTAATAAAGACAAACATCGAACCCTCAGAGATTGTCTAGAATGTAAAATAAAGTAGTCCCAAATTGTACTACTTTGATTTAATGTTTTGTATAATTTTGATTCAATTCCGAATTATTTCTTCGTATGCAATTTCGCTTATCATTACGAGGACAAATGTTACAAAATTAACAACGTGCATTCATTAATATTTTCACTGTGTTCTCTGTTCCGAAGAGGGGACATTCGGTTATTTTGTTTGGTAGGTATTGTGTTGTGTAGGCAATGCATGAGTCGCCTACATTGCTAATTGTATGCCACGTATTCACTAGGTGACATTTGTCCCGCGACCTTGTCGCCCGACACGAAATCTACGAGGACGCGTGTCGCTCTGTGTCCCTCGATATACGCGACTATGTATGGCAGTAGTGAACCATCTCGCGACCACAACTTCGGTATGTGGGCGAGCATAATGTCACACGTATGTCCCGCGACTGCTCGCGACATGTCGAGCGACTTTGAATACGTCGCTGTAGTTTTTTTTATTTTTATTTCATTTAACATTTTACAATATTTAATAAAATTTTATGCAAAATAACATAAAAAAACCAAAAAGGTTTATAAAATCTAATGTTACTTATTAGATGGGCACCTATCGACATCGAGATCCTACATTGAGATACTAACATGAAAAACGAAAATAGTTTCTAAGTAAAGTTCTATACTGAGTTTGTTTACTTATTATATTGTTTGGTGGACTCACAGCCGAGCTCTCTTCTAGTACCTACTGCAACTAAAGGAGTAAGGTCACAGATGCCTATAATACTTCATAATAATGATTATCTGATTTTGGGATCATAGTAATCCCTCTCATATTGAGGACAGATATTGGGGAATTGGGAACGACCGTAAGACTAGGTACCAGGGATATGAATACTGTTTTGCGACAATCTTACCATTTAGAATGTGTTGACGACTACTTGGCCGTCGAATCCTGGCTGGGGCATATTGAAATATTTGTGTCTTGAGCATTAGCATTTGTTCCTCGTGGTATGAAAGTTTAAAATCTAATAATTTAGTTCTTAACAATAATTATTGAGTATTAGATCAAGAACACAGGTATTAAACTTGTTTAAACTAAACAGGTGTTTATACTTCTACCTTTTCCCGACTTTTTGACCGAGTTGCATTCGCCGTGGTCACGGGCTGACTGTATATGCATTTCCCCAAATAATAACCCAGCAGCCATCAGTCTGACGCCCACTTGGTATTTCAGAACGCTATATTATTATTCAATATATTTGATACCCAAAATGGGAATTTATTGTTACCCGATTAAACACTACCCATATGATAATATACTTAACCAGTACCTATTTTCAGACACTAAGTAAATTATAGATTTTGCAATTCGCTATGTTACCATTCTTCAACTTCCGAATTCATTTCATCGTAAACGTCATAAGCTTTGACTCCTAACTCACAGGAAATTTTATGATCGGCTTTTAGATTTGATCAAGAATAATATCTTAAGTAAAAAATCTAAATATTCAGTATAATATGTTTAAGTATAATGTTTGTAAGTACAAGTACATGCATAATAAAGTCTTCGCTCCCACTTCCACCTCTTCTGAGAGCTTGTGAGTGATTTTCTCAGTAAGTACTAAAAGGATTATAATCCTATTTTCACTAATAGGGAGAGTGTTTCTCGAAGAAGAAAATAGGGCGTAAAGGCACTAAACGAATAGGAGTAGAAAATGCATTTTGAATGTATGTAGTGTTCGTCCCCACAACTGTGCTGTCATAAAAGAAATCTACTGAACTAAAAAATATGCTCTTTAAAAAACGAAGGTACGTACTTACTTCGATTTTAGTTTAAATTTATACCTCAGTGATTTTATCACGTTATTATAGTTGGTATTTAAGCAACTTTGATTATTTAAATAATCAAAGCTAAGCAATGTATTCTTTAAAGAAGTTAGTAGGTATACCACCTACATTCAAGTAGACATAATAATTACTAAATAATATTTGTAACCGCAATGAAAGCAATGTATTTAACGAAACGAAAAAAGAGAATAGACCACTTCCTAAGCCCAAAAGATATCGCTACAAATATTTTTGTGTCCTTATGATTGTAATTGAAATTAGTAGCTGGAAAGTTTTGTAGCTATAATCAGTAATTAGTTATTCTTTTATTTTCTTGGTATTGTTTATATATTACATTGTCTGTAGCATTCTTGTTAGGTATTTTTGCAATATGGCGGTAGTTGACTATGATAATTCAAATCAGTTAGCTACTTAATAAATCTGTCTTCAATCTCAGGGAACGAAAGATACCTACTTTGAAACATAGATAATACACTTATATAAGTAATTCAAACTTTGAAATATATCATAATTATTGAGATAATAAATAACTGACGAAGTTAGTAACCGTTAATAACGACATACATAAAAAAGTATATTTGATAACCTCCTCCTTTTTTGATGTCGGTTAAAAATAACTACAACTTTTTCCTAGTCTTTGACGTCAATCAGTTATCAGCGTCGATGTCACCATAAAGTGAACAACAATAATGCTCATTTTTTTATCAGAAATCAATACCTTTCATTTAGTTTTAATGAATGTGGTTAGCAACTGTATCGATCATTGGTGGAGCTAAGGGTTGTTTTTGTTAGCAGAGGCTTATCCCGTGAGCTGGGAACGTCAACATCCACAAAGCAGAATAATATCTACGTCGGGGGTGTCTACCAACTGCGCAACAGATATAGAATACGACAGTTTATTATTTTCCACTTGTTGCTGGCAGCTTTGCTCGCCTCCTGGAGATTTTTATTATTTCTGTCGTGCGTGTCTATTAAAACAATTATATTTTTGTCACAATTAATATGTTTGTCGTAATAACTTTCAATTCTATTATTAAGGAGTTGGGACACACGGAATTTATTAACCATTTAACACGGTATGAGTTATTTTTTATATTTCAGAATAAATAAAATCACGATTATATCCAAGTTGAGTTGAAAACGCGAAAAAAAATTGCTGTTTCATACCAAAATTAATAACGAAAATATCACTATATTGTATGAAACAGCTAATATTTTTTTTGCGATTTCGGAGTTGGTCCCATAGTAAAAGTTGTTCAGTTTTATGGTCTCTCTGGACTTAGGGACCTATCTACCATATTCGGCTTTATAAGGCTTTTACTAAATAACTTGTATAGACGATGCAAATTGGTTTATTGGATTTGGCATCCAGTTCTTAACAGTTTGGTTTCACACTATGTTTGTTTTTTATCTCTTTCACCCAACGGCAATACGGTGCAAATACAGTTCAATATTGTCAGCTTGCTTTGACTAACCCAATAGCCTTGTCTACATTCGCAGAATTCGCTGAATAAAGTGGCGATACGTTTCTAGAAATCCAACGTTTACTAAAACTACCAGAGTGGTTAAAACCCCGCTGAACTACTGCATGTGTATTTTTCTTATAATTTTACTAAATGTACCACATTCATCGCGGTTTTTGTGAAATCACTGAAGCAACTAGACAAAAGCAATAAAAGCTAGAATAGACTGTTAAAAAAGAGAAAAAAATACAAAAAATTCACAGATTTCGCAGTCCCCGCAAGAATCGGAGCATTGAAAATGAACCCAAAAATTTACGAAAAAAAATATTTTATTTTGAACTAGCTTCCGCCCGTGACTTCGTCCGCGTGGACATTTGGAAAATCTCCAGGGAACCTTTGACCGGGATAAAAAGAATCCAGCGATGCTGCCTTTGGCACCTTGATTCTTAGAAATATACCTAATGAGATGAGGCAAATATTTATTTAGATACTACAATAGATTTTTTGTAAGACCGTTCTAAAGTCAAAAATTCAAAAGTTCCCATTACCTGACCACCATTCACCAATAGATGACCATCTACTTTACCCAATAGCTGACTAACTCAAATAGTTAATTAATTTGCAAAACTACCCTTCATAGTTCAATATAGTAACGTATCATAGGATGTTCATTAATGAAACACTTTGTTATAATAAGTATTAAATTATAATTAACTATGTTAATATTTTGTCGCAAACAAATTCATGTGGATTGGATTTCATGTGGTCTTAACACATGAAATCCATCGAATTTGTTTTGACCGTCCTTGCCGCAAGATCGCAACCGATCGCTCACTCTATTGAGAATATCGTGGCTCATCATGCTCACTTCGTCGATAAAGATGACGCACACTTCTGCAAAATCACAACGCATCGTTTGAAGTCTGTCAAATGCGTCTGTCAAATGCTGTCAATTAAGCGTCTAATTAATTCCATTTGAAAGTTTATAATCTGCTAGATATTCTTTGCGACGTTTAGAAGGCTAAAGTAAATGGTGTACTGTAATATCACTGTTAGCAATTCATTTACAGTTATTTGAGTTGCAATTGCAACTCTCTGCAACATTGATTCCTTATTGGATTACCACCCCGAAATCTCCGATTTCTATAACACAAATGCTTTAACTACTTACTTAGGTACTTTAGAGTCGGAACAATGTAAGATATTATTTATTTTATATATTTATCAACGTTCACTTTGTTTAGATTTTAGACTCTTCTAATTCAGCTGGGAGTCAGCCACCGTTGTACCTACTAGCGACCCGCCTTCGCTTCGCTTCGGTTCCTTCCTTTTTCAAAAAATGCCACCTTTCAACAACACCCAAAAATAAAGAAAATTGAAACTTTATAGTCATCACCTCCATTCGCTCCAAAAGTCTGTTTCCGTCTCGTCCCGTCATCGGTGTAAGAAACGCGCTTGAATTTATTTTCGCACGCGTTAATTTTTTGTGACAACTCCTAAGATATTCATTTAATTAAATGGTATGATGCAAAAGTTTTTTCACTCATTTGAGGTCCTTGAGGTCTATTTCGTTTTTGGCATAGTCTTTAACACATGTAAGTAAATGTGGTCTCGTCTTTACTACCATATCGTGGGGTCACAAGTAAAACTCACAACTAAGCTCTCAACTCACTTTATTTTCGTCATTTAGTGAGTTTTACGACTTGTCACCCCACGATATTATCCTTGATGTTCACCGATCCAACACATTTGGTTCTACCTTGGACGAATTAATCCCTTAACATTGTAAGTATTTAATTAATAATAAGTACTTATAGGTGACCATTCTATATAAGATTTTCCCCTCATCCTCTTTTATCATATTTAGGTACCCTTATTTATATTTTTTACTTTCCTCTATGTTAATATGTGACAAGCTGTCACACATAAAATGTTTTATCTTGGGATATAGATTCAAATACAACAAATAGGTAGTAATATTATATTATAAAGCCTACAAGAATCTTATGTTCGTAAGGTCATAATCATAATATAAGATTCTTGAAGGCCTACGATCGAGTTTTACTGGTGCGACAGCATACATTATAGTCGAGTCGATGTTTTACTTTTCTATGAAACACCAGATTTTTTTTTTTGTTATTTCGTGGTTGGCCTCATAGTAAAAGTTGTTCATTCACGTGGTCTGAGATATATACTCATCAACTTTGTCTAGGGATACAGGTGTTATTTTCATACAAACGAGGTAACTTAGAAAGCCATGGTTTTCTGTTAGGGATGTACCGTGCTGTGATCTGATGATGGCCATCCAGGGAGTGAATGGAGGTGAATCTCCTCCATCGCTATACACACCCAACTGATCTGATCAGCATTCTAAAAGATTGATGGGTCAGAGTTCTCAGTTTCAGGATTTCTATACATTTTAATGCTATTTGCGCGGTTTTTTTTAACAGGTCCATTAATCTTTTAGAATGCTGGTCAGATCAGTTAGGTGTGTATAGCGATCTGAATCTCCTCCATTCACTCCCTGGATAGCCATAATCAGATCACAGCACAGTACATCCCTGGCAGAAAACCAAGGCTTCAAAGTTACCTCGTTTGTATGAAAATAACACCTGTATCCCTAGACAAAGTTTATGTGTGTACTTAAAAAATAACGGTGTATTGACATTAGTATCCGTACCTACACATAAACCTTCCACTAGTCGTCCATAAAGATACGAGCGTTTTACACTTAACTTCAAAAGCATTTCACTGCCAAAACCACTATCTCAAATTAATAATGAAAATGTCATACCTAATTGGTTAATTTAAAAATGGCCCTCAACAGATAATTTGAGAAGGTAGTTAAACTTGATCGTACGCTAAAAGCCTTTTATATGGTAGAATTAAAATAATTATGCACCTTCACCATTATTTCACAACACATTAACTGCACAAAATGATTGTCGTTATACCCGAGTCCATTGTTCATTTAATTAATTACGATTTAAAAACTAATAGGTACTTAAATAAAAAATCTTTTGGTACATAGCTAATATTTAATTAATAAAGTTGATAGTATTGGAAGTTAATTCAG
The DNA here is from genome assembly GCA_950108535.1 of Agriphila straminella. NCBI lineage: Eukaryota > Metazoa > Arthropoda > Insecta > Lepidoptera > Crambidae > Agriphila > Agriphila straminella. The sequence goes on from OX467303.1 coordinate 16,896,362, forward strand.
GCTTTACGTATTGCGTATAATAAGGATTTGTAAAAAAAAAATTTGAGTACATAAAATGTAGAATTGTAGACTAGTTTATTGCTTGAATTAATAAATAACAACGTCGTAACTGATGAAAATAAGGCAAGAGGAATTAGAACACGTTTTCATGGTGATGATGTATATTGTCAACTAAGTATTTACAAACTTTTGTTTATAGAAAAGTGACACTGTTTAGAATTGAAAACCTTCTAAATACCAATCTGCGTTGGGCCCGCCTGGTGGGTTATGCTGGTTGGAAAGTTATTATAAAAAAATCCCAACGAGTCACACCTGTAACAAAAATATCCAACCAAAGTTCTTCAATTCCAAAAAAAAGAAATAAAAATGCATTGTTTGTTTGTGTTGTTGCCACAGATCACTATTATTTTGCCATTTGGGGCCCTGCATGGCCTACTTTTTGATCGGTAATTTATCTATTCTGTGGTACTTGATCAAACGCTGGTCGATCTAAGTGTGCTTGACAAGCAGTACAATGTGAATTATTGACAGGCAAGTTTTGGTCGTTTAGGGAGTGCTTATGTACATATTAGATATTACTATAGTTATATTGTTTTTGTTTTAGTTTTAGGTACCTAGTATATGTTATTTATCGCAGCGTCAACGAACCGGTCCCGCGGAAGATCAGCGCTGGTCGCAGACCATGCATTAATGCTGAGTCGGGACCGTTTTGAGAGTATCTGTTCGATTTTCAGTGTTTGTTTTGTGTTCATGTCTCAAATAAATTATTTTTCTTTCTTTCTTTCTTTCTAACAGTGTGACTGGTTGGGATTAAATTCCCATCGAGTGACAGATGTGACTCGTTGGATTTTTTTTAATATAAACTTCCTAACCAGTCACAGTGTGACAGTGTGGCCCATCCTCCTTATCCATCCATTAGGAAGGCCTGTGCCCCAGCAGCGGGTACAATAAAAATAGCTGATGGTCTAACTTCTAAATAGAGTTTAGATTAAAATCCAAAGAGGCGGTATCGTTGCTGGTCGGTAGCTATTAAGAGTCACTCTCTTCACGAGTTCTATGATTACTTCTTTTGCTCCACGATTTGGATTAAATTGATATAAAAGTTTTTTCATTAAAAAATTAGAGTAATTCCTCTAATGGGTGTGAAAATAATATTTTATTAATCTAGTAAGTTACAAAGTAATGAACATAAATTTAGAGAAATAAAAAAAACACATCGATGACAGCCAGACTTTAAACTTACCAGCGCAAGACGATATCTAATTTCAAGGGTAGATACCCTAATTATTGAATCATAATTATATTTTCAACACACTTGCTCGTAAAGTGAGCCCTAGTACATCGCTTTTAGGGCCATAAACCGAGCTATAACAAACGCGAGCAATAATATATAAAACACTAGTTCGTAATAGAATTAACCCTACAAAGTTAAATAAGTACCTTACTGCAAGTTCTATGCGAGTAAACAGAGCATTCCCAATTTAGCTGGGTAATACAGTTTTTTTTTGACAACAAAGAGGTTATTATGCTGCTGAAAATTCATATACATTATTGGAATAAACAAATGTGTAAGTCCTTAATTAAGTTAAATAAATATAAAATTATTATCAAACTATTCATAATTCACAAAATTTTGTTAAAAAATATTAAAATATTTGCATTTTGTTAAAATTATAATTTTGAAGTATTAGTGTAGGCTGTATGCTCCTCACCCATTTGTTCGCAAAATCTTCTTGCGTTGGGCGTGTGAAAAAAAAAACAAAAAAAACATGCGCGCCCTTTCCCATAATTATCATATTTTGTTTTTGCCATATCTGTTGCTGTGTGATAAATTACTTTGTTTTTTTCCTCGCAAATGTGTTGAAAAACGTCGTATAAACCCGTGAGCTCTTGCTTATTGCACACTCGGCTGAGTTACGCCCTCACCGGCGGCTCGGGCTGCAACCCACAGCCTCGTGTGCAATGAGCAACCTAAGCTAACTTGTCTCATAATGTACTAATAATTACATAAGGGCGGCAATATCCACTTAATGACATTTTGAGAAAAACCATTAAAAAGTTTATATTTTTATTTTTATTGATTTGTATAGTAGGACGGAGTAATCCTGGGTTTGTTACGAACTCTATTTTTAAACAGTATTTTGTATTAGTACATTATGATACAAGTTAGCTTAGGTTGCTCATTGCACACGAGGCTGTTGGTTGCAGCCCGAGCCGTAGGCGAGGGCGTAACTCAGCGGAGTGTGCAATAAGCAAGAGCTAACAAGTTTCATACGACGTTTTTCAACACACTTGCGAGGAAAATACAAACATATTGTATTGCTTAAATCATTTAATTATTGAAACAATTGGTGAACGTACAATTTTCAAAGCGATATTGGATAGATTTGGATGGCAATTTCACACTTTCACAGTTTGTGTTACATTGGTAGTAGCAACTTCTTTAGTGCTTTCTTCTTGTGTACCTAAATGTCGGCGACAAAGGCAAATCATAGAAATTACTAGAAGCAGTAGGCACCAAATTCATGCTACGAGATGTGCTTGGTTGTGGTTCGGGGCAAAACTTTTTTGCCTCTGGCTCCAAATTAATGGATTGCGTTATTTTTTCACAGATTTACGCCTTGTTATGGATAGAGTTTTCTATGTAAGATTCAGCGACTGCGTCAGAACGCCATCCACCATGTCGCTTTAAAGTTAATATATCGGCCCCCAAATCAGCCAACATTGTCGCCGAACTTCTTCTAAAACTGCGTCCAGTGTAAAAATCGGCCTCAGGCAAACCTAAATACTTCGAAATTTCTCTTGGCATATGACCATTAATACCGATTGTTTGTGCAGTACATTTTCCTTTCTGATAGTTTTGGAAAAGCGGTATTTTTTTTTCGTTTTTGTTGATCGGAGAGCTTGATATTTTTTCACTATTTCACGAAACGTTCCGTGGATTGTAAAAGATCGTGGAATCTTGGTTTTAGTCTGAGTAATTTTGACGAGAAGCACTTCTCCGTGGGTTTCTACATCTTTTGTTGTTATATTATAAAGCTTAACGTCTACACGCACCAGTGACACCGAATATTAAATAACCTGCAAAGAAGCAATTAATTAGTTCTAAGAAGTTATGCTTATGTTTCGCAATTATTAGATACGTTTAGATGTATTTTGTACGATATTTGCCGTACCTTTGTTGCTAGGTACTGATAATCCGGAGCCTCTTTTAGAAACTTTTCAACGTCGTCTGACGACAAAATTTTGGATTTCCGAGAAATATATCCGCCCGAGTCGCTTCAAAAATGCCATGGTTACAGTACGTTTTGAAATCAACACCATGTTTGAGCTTAACCATGCTTCATAACATGGAATAGATGCACCACAAGGAGCTGGGCTTATATGTATAGGCCAGTTCAGAGAAATACGCCAGAAACACATTTTCAGAAAATGACTGGGATTTTTTTCTTGCTCTTCTATTGTAGGAAACTTACGTAGGCAGCTAAAAGGCAGCTAAGTACTTTTCTCTAGATTTTTCGGAGATTAGGCTATTGTTTGCATTTTGTGCTTCATTTAGTACTTCTGGCAGGGTTAATTCTATCAATTGTTTGTCTTCTGCACTAAAACTTGACATTTTTAAAATAATTTACCGCACAGCGAGACAAATACCAAAAATAAAATATGAAAATTATGGGAAAAGGCGCGCTAAAAGTTTTGTTTGTCACGCGTCCAAGTTTATTTTGCGTGAATAAAGTTTATTTTAAGTGAGCATACAGCCTACTTATAATTTAATATTTTAAGTGATAAAATGCAAATATTGTAATATTTAATAACAAAATATTGTGATATTTGTTTCGCTTAAGGCGAGGCCAGTTTACGAAATTTACTCTTTCACTATGTCTTTAGAATAAGGTTGAATATTGCATAACTTTAATTGACGCTTCGCTAGAAATTTGACGAATTTTAGTACATTTTTATTGATTTCTGAAATACTGGATCATTTATTAAAAATGTACTCGGTTATTGTGTTAGATCGATAAAAAAGCTATCCTTTTTGCATAAAAAATCATATCACTGTCGTTGAAAATTACGAAATCTGACGATTTGAAATTTATTTTTATAAGTTTTTATGGTGTTATTCAGGATTTTTTTACAGAAATCCATGCCATTTTCAATATTCTGTTCGGTTACTATGCTTCTTTGTTTCTTTTTCAGTCTACAGTAATTTTTGTGAAGTAGTATTTTACATCAGTTCTTCACATTGGATGTTCAAAAATCAGACTTTTCAGCAGATCGTGAACTGGCCTCGCCTTAATTACGGAAGTTTATTTATTCCAAAAATATATATGGATTTTCAGCGGCATTAAACCTATTTGTTGTTAATAAAAAAATAACTGTATTACCCTCGCATATAACTTGCAGTAAGGTACTAATTTAACTTTGTAGGGATAATTCTATTACGAACTAGTGTTTTATACATTATTGCACGCGTTTGTTATAGCTCGGTTTATGGCCCTAAAAGCGATGTAGGTATAGGGCTCACTTTACGAGCAAGTGTGTAGAAAAATATGTTATTGCCACTTGCCACATTATGTGTAAATGTGTTTACATAAAAACGCAATGTTTAGTTCATTTTTGACATTGAGTGGATATATTGCTGCCTTTATTATTACTTAAATGATTTAATTACCTATGCAAAATAAACAAAATAAAAGTATAAAATATAATTATGGTTTTTTTCTTTTTTGACGAATTGACAAGTTTTACCATAAATTCCACACATAAGGTGTTTTAAACACTGAACCTTATGATTAATACCTTCTAAAGCATGTTTAAGTAATATGTTAACTTCGATCACTTATATTAAGTCTTGTTATCGTACCACGTACCAACACAAAGCAATCTAATTTTATGGCCATATATTTTTAGCCAAAATTCTATGTTCCTCGAAGTAAGTAATGTGTGATAAATATAATTCCTACTGCGAACACACTCTTCGCACTCTACAATACTAGGTTGCATGTGCTTTTCAATTGTAGATTGTATCATATGGGAGCAAAATATTTTTTTTATTAGATTAGAATCCCGAGCGTAGCGAGGATTCTTCAGTAGCATCCTGAACAAGCGAGGGGTTCAAAGTACGTCGCCCGAGCCAAAAATATATTTTGCGCCTGAGTGATACACTCTACTTTTCATCACTCTCTATGAGAAAATAAAAAGCGCCTCATATTTTATTGTAATATTATTTTTTAATAAAACATACTGAGTAACAACTAAAAAGAAATTAAATAGTATCAAATAATAAAACTACTAAAAACTTATGTTTAAATACATTTGAGACATTTTCGCAATTAGTATGAAAATTATAGGCTTTCATAATATTTTTTTTCGGGATTTTGCAGGTAATAGATTATCCATCACATTTCTTGCATCAGTTCTAATACTTTCAGGAGTTAATATTCTATACTTTCACTGACACTTGAAGAACTCATTTTTTAAAACAAAAGCATGTCCATGTCCATCAGCCATTTTTGATGTCCCCACTGCTGGGGCACAGGCCTTCCTTATGGGTGGTAAGGAGGATGGGCCATAACCCACCACGCGGGCCCAATGCGGATTGGTGGGTGTTAACGACTGCAAATACAGACGGGACTAACGGCTTAACGTGCCTTCCGAAGCACGGAGGCAAACGAACAACAACAACAACAAAAGCATGAATTTCTAACAATCCGTGAAAATTGACGAAAACGCGGGCTGTAGTTCGCGCGTTTTTAATTTGATTTCTTTTTTTTATTCAGCCGGCGGCGGCGGTGCGACTATGGGATGGGCCGTTCGTACCTGCCAGTCTTTATTCAAACAATATTTGCGTTTGATTTCTTTGGCGCTTAACACTGATGTTCCAAATTCAAAAAGTGCGCGGCAAAGATAATTGCGGCGCACTTATAAAGAGGATTACAAACTCATAACTGCCCGCTAAAAGTTTCTTATAAATAGAAAACACCACCTTTGGGTGCACTTAAAGGCGAACCAAGACGTCCTTTCCGAATAGATGGGATGAAAAGCAGATTTAGTGGTGTCTATTACACAGAATGATGAGAGCTTTGTTCCTGTATTACGGGTAAAGAATAATTTGGCAAGCGTTAAGAGGCGTATACTCTCAATCTGTTGAGAGGTGCTTCCTGGCAGTCTCGCCGCGCGCCGCCTCGCCGCCGCCGCCCGCCGCTCTGACGTACGCCCCACATTTATTTAGCAGACAGGGATAAATACGGCGTCATCTTGCACATATCCACTGCTAGTTGCTGTTGTTAATCATATCGCTACACAAAACAACGGCGCTGATACCCGTGACGAGTGTTCTTGAAGTCTATTAAGCTTGTAATGACCGCTTTGCGCACCGAAAATCTCAGTAAGAATACGATGTAAATGCTGGTAGTCTAGATCGTAACTTTTTAAAGTTAAAATAGAGAAGTTGTGTCAAAAATGAACCCTCAGCAGTGTTCAAAGAATAGGTACACAAAATGTCATGAACAATTCGATAAACTGGGGTTAAAAAAAAGTATCGGTTAAACTTAGACAGAACACTATGATGTTCCCCTGAACTTTTGATATACTTACCTACTTACACAGTAAAATTATTGAGATTATTTCATAAAATTATGTTGGAATTTCATTCATCTATAGTACTTTTAGAACGAGTACATAATGTACTGTAATCCATCATAATATTTCCCAGGTAAGATGTAAAACAATACATATTGTAAATATTCAAACAAAACATCAGATTCTTCAAAGCGCAAGAGAATAAAGATGTCTATTATATAACATAAATTTCAGAAAATATTATAGGTAAAAATGAGTTTGTTAGTTTATATCTGTTTCATAAGAAACGCAAACCAAGTTATAAGTAGTTTCGGTATAGAAACACATTTTTGGCTTTATGAAGAAGGTCCCTGTCGAACACAGTTTGCGCGCCAATCATCCATTATTTATAGCTACATTGAACTGACTATCATTCGATCGGCAAAACCCCTTCGGGCGCATACGAAACCGTATGTTCGTAACCAGTTGCGAATGAGAAAAAATTATCATTGTATACGAAACCGGTTCCAAAAGAAGAATTTACCTTTCTTGTACGAAACCGCGGTTTCGCACAAGGAAGAAAAACAATATCTTACGAAAAGTGGCAGAAATGTATTTGAAGATAATGTGCGTGATATGAAATAATTTTATGGTACACAATCTGTCAGTGCCGACACTGCCGACGAAATCCTTAGTTAAGCGTTTCTATCGTATTTTTAACTAACAAAGAAGTCTAGGAAACGACATGAAGAGAAACACAATGTTTATAATAAAATATCTCTAACTCCACCACTTAGTTTATAAGAAAGCGCTCGTTTTCCTCATTGATTATCACGGTCACGCCTGTTTCCATATCAATATGCTAAAAATATCTCTTATTTGGAGTCTATTACTTGACCCCTGATTACGTTAATGTGTTGCTAATAATTCTCGTTTGTAATCGATTGAAATTGTTTGTAATTAAGTAATGTTACAGTTTCAGTATTTACAAAATAAGACTACTTAAATTCTTAGTAAGTAAAAACGTAAAAAAAAATGTGTAACACAGAATATCACAAATTATTTAAATTGTGTAAAATATTACCTATAGATAAAAGTTTGAATTTTTGATAGGATTAGAACACTACTACTGTGACCAGTATAAAATAAAGTCAATGTTGAAAATAGATATAATACAAGAAGTGTACGGCAGAAGAAATTTGTTATTCCCAGGGTTAATAACTGTTATGAAAAAAGATTGTCAGAATTTATAATACCAAAATTATTTAATAAGATAGATTTTAAAATTGTTAAAGACAAGATTGAAGGGTGTGTTTCTCAATAGATTAGATTAGCTTGTTGTGGGCTCAAAGTCAAAATGCACAATGATAAGCAAAACTCCTTTTATTTTCGAAAACGATCTCCTTAAATACAATTTTTATATAATTAATTAGTACGCTGTGGGTAACAATTAATTTCATGACAGAGATGGCAATAGCTCGGTGTTCTGTCTCTTTCTAACCATCACATAAATATCGCGATCGAGACGAGCGTTGCCTCAGTACTGCCGGGCTGCGAGAATGAAAACACGTATGGTCCCATATCACTCCCCCTCAAGCGAAGCGCACAGTAGGTTTCGAGACTCGTCCCGATCTTGTTGTGTAGGCAGTGCTCTGTGGTAGTGTGGTGGCTTCGTCGTGGGAAGGCTTGCTTATTGTGGTAGTCTGGACGTCTTGGTCTTGAATACGATAGGCGGGTTTCAATCGTTCTACGGTGATAACGGCAGTGCGGCTCGGTAGTTGTATCTTGTAGAATTTTTCATATCGTTTGATAACTTCGTATGGCCCATCGTACGGCGGTGTAAGCGGCTTCTTGACAGTGTCGTTCCTCACATAGACGTGCGTGCATGTAGCAAGGTCTTTGTATATGAACGGCTTGGAACTCGATGTGCTCGTTCTAGTGCTCGGTGAAAGTGAGGTCATAGTTCGTAGTAGGCTTCGTACGTAGTCGGTGTCGTCAATTTTAGGCGGTGTAGGCACAAAAAAATCAGACGGAATCCGTAGTGTTGCGCCATAGGTCATCATTGCCGGACTGATATTATTATGACGTAGTGTCGTGCGTAATCCGAGTAATACTGTTGGCAGCTCGTCGGTCCACGTCGTCGTTCCTCCTCTCGCCATTAAAGCAGCTTTCAGAGTGCGGTGCCACCTTTCGATCTGGCCGTTAGATTGCGGGTGGAATGCGGTGGTTCATATTCTTGTTATTCCGAATCGTTTCAGCAGCGAGTTGAATAGTGACGACTCAAATTGTTTCCCTTGGTCAGTTGTTATTCGCAGAGGGCATCCGAATCTTGAAATCCAGTTTTCGTACAGCGCTTTGGCCACCGTCTCGGCAGTTATATTTCTTACAGGTACAGCTTCAGGCCATTTGGTGCACCGGTCGATGATGGTGACGCAGTATCGGTATTCGTTTGATATTTGAAGAGGCCCAATTAAATCGATGTTTAAATGATCAAATCTTTGAGACATAGGTATCTCGCCCACCGTAGTCACAACGTGCCGGTGTATTTTTGCTCGTTGACAGCCCTTGCACGCCTTAGTCCATTCGGCTACTTGCTTATTCATTTCAGGCCAGAAGTATTTACTTGCCACTTGTGATCTTGTGGTTCGTACACCTGGGTGACACATATCGTGTTGTGCCTTGAATGCTTCAAAACGATATTTCAGTGGCAGGTACGGTCGTGGCGTGCCGGTGGTCATCTCGCAGCTTATTGGATTGGCTAGGCCTGGCAGTGTGACGTTGCTGAATTTCAAGTGTGATTGCTGTCTTAGTTTTCGTAACTCGTCATCTTTTTCTTGTTCAATGGCAAGGTCGCTGTAGTCGATGTATGTTGGGCATCCAATCTCCTCTACGCGGGATAAAGCGTCGGCTACTGAATTCTCTTCCCCTTGTATGTATTCGATTGAAGTGCAGAACTGGCTTATGAAATGTAGCTGTCGCTCTCGCCGTGGAGTATCGCTGCTGCTAGGTGATCTTGTGAGTGCGTTTACTAGCGGTTTGTGGTCAGTAAAAACGGTGACGTCATTGCCTTCAATCAAACGACGAAAATGCTTTACAGCCATGTATATCGCTAAAAGCTCGCGATCATACACGCTGTAACGGCGTTGCGTAGGACTCAGCGCTTTAGAGAAGAAAGATAACGGTTGCCAGGTGCCATCTACTTGCTGATGAAGAGCCGCTCCAACACTGTGGTCTGACGCATCGCTCATGATGCAAAGTTTTGTGCCAGGAACGGGATGTGTTAGCGTTGTAGCTTCTAATATGCTTTTTCTGCATTTTTCAAAAGCTTGATCTGCTTCGCTCGTCCACTTGATAGGCGTTTTGTCATTTTTTCTTGAGTTATGTAGGTAGGTGTTCAATTGCGCTTGCAGTTTCGCTTGGTGTGGTAGGCAGTCACGATAAAAGTTTAGTATTCCGAGAAATCTTCGTAGTTCTTTCACAGTTTTCGGTTTCGGGTAGTTCGAAATAATTTCAGTTCTTTCTCTCGTGGGCGAAATTCCATCGCACGATACTTCATATCCGAGAAAGTTGATTTTCGTTTTTCCAAATTCGCATTTTTCGATGTTTAGTGTGACTCCGTATTTTTCGAGACGTTGCAGGACTTCATGCAGCAGAGCTTTGTGTTGTTTTTCATCACTCGTATAAAGCAGAATGTCATCGACGAAACAGTAGCAGCCTTCAATGCCCCTTAACACTTCGTGCATGAAACGCTGGAATGTTTGGCTGGCGTTGCGTAAGCCAAAGGTCATGCATTTGAACTCAAATAGGCCAAACGGTGTTATTATCGCTGTCTTCTTTGCATCTTCTTCTGAAATTGGTATCCAGTAGTACGCCATCTTTAAGTCTAGTTTTGAAAAAAATTTCATTCCATGTAGTTGATAGGTAAAGTCCTGAATTCGCGGTATAGGATATCTATCTGGTTGCGTTACAGCGTTCAATCTGCGGTAATCTCCACATACACGTAAACCTCCATCTTTTTTCTTGACCACGTGAAGAGGGCTCGCCCATGGGCTCTTAGAAGGTTGACAAATTCCTAATTGCATCATTCGTTCGAACTCTTCTTTTTTTTTTTTTTTTTTTTTTTTTTTTTTCACTCTCAGCCTGAGGGGCTCGGAGTAACCTTCCCGGACACCGAGGGGAAGGAGGCGGAAATCCCTCATTGGATACCACATAGCCGCCGTGCTATGCTGGTTATGTCAGACTCGACTGACTAAAACCGCCCGGAATTGGTTTCGACCCGCAACTATTGTAAGTCATACAAAACCTTAATCGAAAGCGACCGCCCCCCGAGGGGAGGGTGGTGCGGCGCGTCACTCACCTAGGTGAGCATACGCTTAGAGGACGACCGACAACCAGAGGGGTCAACGGCCGTTTGGAAAAAATTTAATTAATTAATACGACTGATTACCAGAGGGGCGGTCAGCCGTAGAGATATCGGGTTGACCTGAGGGGTCGGGTGTGACCTGAGGGGTCGGAGGTGAGGGGGGCGGTACTGCCTTCTGGGCCTCCAATAGGCGGTCCAGATCGGCCGAGAGTTGGTTGGGAGGGTCCGTTAGGACGGATTTGGGTTTCCGGGATAGTTGGTTGGAGGAGGAAGCGGGGGGGTCATACCCCGCCGCGCTTCGGATTAAGGGATTCGGGTGATCCTCAGCTGATTCAAAGAATCGCTCAGAGATCTTGAGGAGAAATTGTTGGAGTGTCGGGAGTTCGAGGTCCCTATGTAAGTCCGCATTGCGGACGTAGTATGGGGCGTTTGCCGCTCTGCGGCAGAAAAGATTTTGCACTATTTGCAATTTGTAAAGGACTGAGGGGGAGGCGTGGGCGAACACCGGGGACGCGTATGTCAACACCGGCCGCACGCAAACCTTATAGAGCGTTCGCTTGTTACGAAGGGACATTCTACTGCGCCGCCCCAACATGGCGTTGAGGCGGCCCAAATAAAACCGCGCATTGCGGGTCACCCTTTTGACGTGAGGCTCAAAGGTGAGCCTTCGGTCCAGGGTGACACCGAGGTATTTGGCGGTTCTTTGCCAGGGGATGGATTTACCTAGCAAAGAGGGGGGACGGTCGATAGGGGGTAAGGTGCGGCGCTTTGCATCGAAACAAACCGCGGAAGATTTCTCCGGGTTTACTTCGATGCGCCACTTGCGGAACCATTCACCTAATGCGTTGATTGAGGTTTGGAGCCTCGGAAGGATGGTGCGGCCAAGCGATCGGCCTTTCAAGTATAGAGCCGTGTCGTCAGCGAATAGGGAAAGTTCCACACCGTTAGTTGGAACTGGGATATCATTGGTGTACGCTAGGTACAGCAATGGAGAGAGGACTGAGCCCTGGGGCACGCCCGCTGTGATAGATCGGGGGGAAGAGAGCGTACCTTCGTGTTTGAAACGAAAAGTACGATGATCAAGGAATGATGCTACCAGCCGGACCAACCGAACTGACAGTTCGAGCCTGTACAGTTTGACGATCAGTCCGGTGTGCCAAACTTTATCGAAAGCTTTGGCTACATCGAAAAAGACTGCTACGGTCTTATCTTTCTTGGGATAGAAACCGCTCGAGATATACTCGACTATACGGTGGACCTGTTGGGGGCATGAATGCTTGGCTCTGAAGCCGAATTGGTGGGGGATTATTAAGTTTTCTCCGAATAAGTGTTCTCTCATACGGGCGAGTATACACTTTTCGAGAAGCTTGGCTAGCGCCTTGAGGAGGCTTATGGGGCGGTGGCTAGTCGGGTTATTGATGGGCTTACCCGGTTTAGGTATGCCTATTACGATTGCTTCTTTCCAGCCGGCTGGAAAGTAGCACCGGTCGAAACAGGCATTGAAAATGAGGGAGAGAAAGACTAGTACTTCCACGGGGAAGTACTTCAGGGCCATATTTGATATACCGTCGGCGCCGGGCGCCTTTTTAACTTTAAGGTCTTTGATAAGGGATTTGATTTCGTCGGTGGAAATCGATATGGGGTCAGTGTCGGGGGTCAAAGGAGGGGAGTTCAGAGTGCTCAGCTCCTCCTCGACTTCCCTTATATGAACAGGATCGCATTCCTGTGTGCTGACTGAGCATTGTGAGGCAATACTGTCAGCGAAACATTCCGCCTTCTCATCGTCGTCGAAGGCCATAGAGCCATCGGGACGGAGAAGGGGGGGGATATGGGTGACAACATCGCTACGAAGGGCTTTAGCCACTTTGTAGTATGCTTGGTGTGAGGGGGAGATTTCGGCAATGAGGTCACCAAAACGGTCGTTCCTCAGGTCTGATAGTTGGGAGCTGACTTTTCGCCTAAGGCGATTCGCCGCGGCTCTATACTCTGGGGTCGGATACTTGACCGCCCTTCTATGGGCAGCCCTTTTGGCCCTAATCAGGTTACGAATGTCCGCTGGAAGTGGCCTGTCAGTTTTGACAGGCACCTTCTTCGCGTTTTCCGTAAGAGCTGATTGGACTAATTGGGTTAGGGAGCTCACCGCACTATCTATTTTCTCCGTACTATCAAAATAGTCGGGTCCAATAGCGTACGGTGAGTTGGCGGCACCCATGGCCGCCGAAAGGGTGGATTCAAACCCGTCCCAATTGGTGACGGTTTTGAAAGGAGGGGGGGTGTGTTATGGTCACCCATGATAAGGGAGACCGGACGGTGGTCGGAGCCAAGATCGTCGAGAGTCTCGATCGATCTCAGCTGTAGCGACACTCCCTTCACTAGCGCAAAGTCTAGTACGTCGGGAGCATGGTGGATGATATCGGGATAGTGAGTGGCCTCATAGGGCGAAATTACTACGAGGTCAAGGGCTTTAGTAATTTCTAGTAGTCTACGACCACTAGGGTTAGTACTAAAGCAAGTCCAGTCGGTGTGTTTTGAGTTAAAGTCACCGAAAAGAATGACTGAATCACCTAGCGTGAGAAGCGTTTCAAAATCGCTTTTAATGGGATTTGTCCCGGACGGTATGTAGATTGACGCTATGATTAGGGTTCGGTGACCCGACATAGCCAATCTGCATATCGTCGCCTCCATATTGGAAAGCGTGGGAGTGGGGATAGGCGAGCAATGGAGCGCCCTTCTGAAATAGATGGCGCAACCGCCGCTAGGCCTAATAGAATGGTCCGCAGGGGGAGGGTCGGGGGGGGGCCTTATCGTTGCGCACGAGCGCATACGAATTAATAGTTAGCCCTTTTAGGATTGTGGGTTTAAGCCACGTTTCCTGAAGGAGTAATAGATCGACGCTCCTTTCACGCATAAATTCCCTTATTTCAGGTAAATTTTTGCGTAAGGAGCGACAGTTAAAGGATACAAGCGAAACGCCCGTAGGTTTGACGCGGCCGGCGGCGACAGCCGCGCCCGCGCCGCTCGTCGCGCCGACAGGTAAGTTACTATTAATATTTGACATTGAGAGCGTACTTATAACGTACGTAAGAGGGATTCGTGCTCGCAGAGCGCTATTAAGCGCTCTTGAGCGTTGCGCGCATTGCGCAGTTTGCTCGCCAGAGTGGAGATCTCTGTGACGTTGATGCCGCGAATCGCATCAAAGATGAGATTCACGTCATCAGCCAGAGACGACGCCATCGGCGGGGCAAAAGGGGCGGTAGGTTTAGAGGCAGGAACCGTCGGCGGTTTTGCCTTTGGGGGGCCCCAGGCCGGCGAAGAAGCCGGAGCTGGGGCCACTCCGCCCGACTTCGGAAGTGCGGGGAAGTCAGCGGGGGTGGGGGGAAGAGGCCCAGTAGGTGCCTTTTTGGAAGCCTTTTTAATAGGCTTAGGAGGCCTCGGCGCGCGAGGGCAGCCTTTATAGTTGGCCGTGTGGCCTAACTGGCCGCACAGCACGCAACCGGGGGGGTTCGGCGAGTCTCGCGTACGAGAACACTCGCTAGTAGGGTGGGGGATGAGGCACTTTACGCACCTGGGAGTGGCCGAGCAGTTGGCAGCCGCGTGCCCATATAATTGGCAGCGGTGGCACTGACCGGGACCGCCGCGCCGGTGGGGCCTTTCTGCCTTGCAGTTAGACAGGCCGCAGACCAAGAGGTCTTTGGCCATGAAGATGTCCCGGGAGGACGGGGTATTAGTCAAAACGACTAGAAAAAGGGGGAGGGGTTTCCCGCCTCGGCCGTACATCTTGTGTACAGCCTCGGCCGGGAAACCCTGGTCGACGAGATCTTTGTGGATCACGTCGGTCGAAATCTCGTGCGGGACTCCGCGGAGTACCGCACGGACCTTGCGCTCCTCGGGGAGGGCGTAGGTATGATAGCCCACTTTGTGGGCGGTGAGAAGTTTCACTAGCGCGCGAAAGTCGTCGCTAGTGGGGGTGTCGACTCGGACCGCTACACCCGTGTTGTGCGCACGTGTGTACCGGACCTTGGTAGCGTTACAAAGACGCGAGACCTCGGGCCATGCGTCCTTGTCTCGCAGAAAGACTGGGGGCGGGGCTTTCACTCTGGCGAGTGTAGGTTCGCACCTAGTGTGCGGACGAGAGAGCGGGATGGGTGACTCTGTGCGAGCGTGAGATAGTGAGGCGGGGGGGCTGATGTCGAGGGACATCAGCGGGACCGGGCCTTCGGAGGCAGGACTGGCTACGTCCTTCGCGGCGGCGGGGCTAGGTGGTGTCTTTGAGGGCGTGTCCCGCGCGGGCGGGATAGCCGTCTCAAGGGACACGGGCGGGACGGGACTGGCGCGTTGCTTGCGCTTGGAGCAACGCTTCTTCCTGCCCTCGTAGATGGTGAATCCATCTACGAGAGTGGAGGAAGTGTCGCTCGAGGGCGAGGAGGACCGCTGAGAAGCGGACCTCTTAACGGGGACTGGGGTTGGGAGCTCGAACTCCATTTGGGTCTCGGATGGGTCCGGAGACGCCGGGGACGATAGGGTTTGAGGCTGGAAAGCCGGGATGGGTGGAGGGGATTGGCGAGACGCCAGGTTGGAGTTAAGAAATTGGGCCAAAGCAGCCACAACTTCTGTGGGAGCAGCGCTAAGCTGCGCGATTAGATCGGCGAGCATGGTTCCGGAGGCGGAAGCCATGGCCGATTTAGAAAGCAAAAGAGACACCCTCTGCCCGGGGGCAGAGGGGAGGGGGGACGAAGAGTGAGCAGGTATCCCTAGTGGATAGCCGCTCGTACCTTCACCCTTGGGACTAGGCCCAAGTGCAGTGGGATCGGGTCTTCGGTATTGCTAGGGCCTGGAGACCCTAGCGAGCGTACCGGGATCGCCCTCGCTGGCTTAGTTAACACCGCAAGGAATCCACCAACGCAACGCGGGTGAGGATCGACAAGTTCCTATTTTAAAACAAACCGGAATTTGTCGAAACACTCACAATCGAGCGTGTCAACAAAACAGCTAACACGCAACTAGCTGTAATGAAAATTACGGCTAGTTCGGTGTACCTTAACAACTGTGTGCGTAGTCCAGAGCGCAGACACTCGATGCGACTGCGCAGAACGGATGCAGAGAGAGAAGTCTTCGCGAACTCTTCTTTAGCCGCTCGATATTTATCCGGAGGTAGCGGGCGGGGCCGGGCGAAGAGAGGGGGGCCGCTTGTTTCAATATGGTGCGTGACGTCATGCTTTGCAGGATTTTTCAATGACATTGGGCGAAGCACTTCTGGGAATTTCTTCAAAATATCATAGTAGGTGTGGTCGCTGCTGATGATGTTGACGGTTTCCGTTTTGCAGTCAAAATCCACAGAATCTATAGATAGGTTAGTGATTCCGTCTCTCAACTTCTTATGCCGTAGATCCACCAAAAGGTTGTAGTTACGTAAAAAATCTGCGCCCAAAATGGAAGTCTTCACATCTGCTACAATAAATGTCCATGGAAAACTGCGTCGTAGCCCCAAATTCAGTCGTATAGTTCGTTCGCCGTAGGTTTGGATAGGTGTATTGTTTGCTGCGTAGAGTTTGTAGGTACTTGGAGTAAGTTTCCGCTTGTTTGTCGCCGCCAAAACTGATATCTCCGCGCCGGTGTCCACAAGAAAGCGTTCTCTTGTATCTAGGTCGTAAATGCATAGGCGGTTATTCGAGGAAGGTACACCGACGCCCGCCACTGACGGTGTTGCTATTAGTTTTCCGGGTTATTTCTTTTTCTAGCGCACGGTGACTCACAGCGTCTTGCTTTGTCACCAAACTTGTAGTGATAACGACATTCCCAGTCAGCATCTCCAGGTTTCTTAGGTTTTCCACTTCTTGATTTTGAACGAGAGCGTGATCTTGAGTGTGTGCGAAAGGGACGGCGATATCTAGGTGATCCATGTTGGCTGCGTCGCAACTCGGCGATCTCAAGTGACATTTTTTCTATTTGTTTTGATAGCAAATCAAACTGGCTGTTGTACACAGTATCCGCGCTGCTTGAGGTAGGTTGAGTTGTAGCTCTAGAAACTGCTGCGACGGTTGCGGGTTCGTGTTGTTCCATCATTTGGTCAGCCATGGCAGCTAATGTGGATAGTGTCGCTTCTTTGTTTATAGACAGGACGGTTCTCACGTACGTAGGAAGTTGGTTCATCCACATTACTTTCAGCGCATCGTCCGGGACTAAACTGCCACCCAATTCTCTCATACGACGTAAAAGTTGACTAGGCTTCTGATCCCCTAACTCCAAGCCGCTGATTAATTTTTGAAATTGCTTCGTTTCAGATTCTTGGTATACCGAAAGAAGGCGTTCCTTAAGAGCTTCGTACTTCCCTTTTTCAGGAGGATTCAGTAATATGTCGCTGATTTGCTGTATTTCCGACGTTTGTAGAACTCCAAGGACATATCTGAATTTCTGTTCGTCTCCCACTTTCAGAGGGTTGATAAGCGTCTCGTACTGGGCGAACCATAAGCGGGGATGCTCTCGCCAAAAGGGTAGGATTTTCGACTGTATAGAAATACCAGCCAAATCGAATTTCACATCCGCGCCAGTGTCGGCGTTGCCAGCGGGATTCGTTGCGGCGGCCCTTACTTGTTCTTCGTTAGACATGTCGGTGGTCACCAGCTGTTGTGGGCTCAAAGTCAAAATGCACAATGATAAGCAAAACTCCTTTTATTTTCGAAAACGATCTCCTTAAATACAATTTTTATATAATCAATTAGTACGCTGTGGGTAACAATTAATTTCATGACAGAGATGGCAATAGCTCGGTGTTCTGTCTCTTTCTAACCATCACATAAATATCGCGATCGAGACGAGCGTTGCCTCAGTACTGCCGGGCTGCGAGAATGAAAACACGTATGGTCCCATAAGCTATTAACATTATTATTTATTGTTACAAATTCCATGTAAAAGAACTGTGGAAGTTAAAAAGAGCGCATCTCGCCATCAAACTTTAAAGTTTAGCGAGTTTTTAAATTGTATTTTTTGGTAACAATACAAAAATTTGCAGCACTACTATTGTTAGCAACAGGGTTACGTAATCAAGGGCTGGATTGTTTGGGCTTTGCGAGTGCTCTCACAGAGTGCTCTAATGAAATGAATGACTATCGAAATCCGGTTACGGATACTATTCACATGCAATCAATATGAATGAATACCAACTATTATATATTCTGTGTTAATACAGAGTGCCTTGTTAACAGATTAGCGTTGAATATGAATATCTTGACGACCTATGTAGTCGAGTGGCTTAAAAACTGGTGTTGCTATCTCTGAGATCCTGGTTTCGATACCCGGTTTTATCAATTTAAAAAACGATTTTTACTAAAATTTGTCTTTGGGCTGGGTGCGGCGTATGGTACAGTCAGCAACGAAAGTCGCTTAACCGCTTAACATCTTAGTACTTTGTCATGGCAACTTTTTTACCCGACTGCAAAGAAAGGGTTATGTTTTTGACAGATGTCTCACAGTTTGAAACATTAATCAATAAAGTTGCTATGAGAAAGTACTAAAGTGTTTTTAAAGGTTTACTAATGTTTTCCCTAATTTTAAATGCAATAATTTCATTTGCCATAATTGCATATGCCATAAATTCATTAAACATAATGTTTTATTTGCCATAACTAACAAATGACATAAATTTATTTTCACTAATTTCATTGGCCATAAACAATCAAATGACATATTGTTCTTATTACATAATTTTATTTGCCATACTCTTCATTTAAAATAATGTTATTATCCATAACAATGATTTTCCATAATACTTACTTATTACGATATTTGGCAAAACAAACCTTGTTTTCTTTTATTTCAGCAAAGAAATAATGCAAGAAGCCAGCATAATTCATATTTATCAAAGAATTAATAAGATTTTGACCAATCAAGATAATTTATTTATTATAGGTACTAATAGAGAATTTTTGAGAGCTTTGGCATTGAATCTCAATTTAAAACGTCAAAAACCTATAATGTTTTCTCGCAGATGTATTGAAAAACCTAGTATGGCACACGGTTGTTAAAGTTTTTTAAAACTTGTGACGATTATAAACCCTCGCCTGCGGCTCGGGCTTATAAAACGTCCCTCCTTACCAACCTTGTATCATAAACGACTATTCCTTAACCAAATGCTTTCAAAAATCTAAGTTTTTGACCTTGAGGCGACATAATGTATGCTGGCCGCGGGCTCTGCCTTAACCGACAATGAAAATTTCGAAAAAAAAAAAATTAGTTGAAAACTGGGCAGGCATTTGAAAACCATCTTCCTTTGTATACAGGATGTGGTTCCCTAAGCTGTAGAATGCTTGCCCAGGAAATGCTTATTTCACTCTTGCCCTAAAGAGACCAAGGTTGTAATATCGGGGAACACCTGTCATGAGCTGGCAGCGCATTACATTCTTTAATAGTTCGCATATGAAATCTACATTTATTTACATTAACAAAATGAGCTACAGTTTGGTTTTTGAATGATCTTTTTATAAACACTTTAAAGGATGGGCAGTTAGGGGACAGTTAATTCTTACAAATAGAAACTCTAAAACGTTAAACGCGATGTAAAGCTACTAAAGCTGCACTTTTGTTATTCGGTTGGATCTCAGAATTTCTGTGATCTGTGGGTTTGACTTATTGGGAGAGAGTGAAACTAAGTTTTGCAAGCAAAAAAAATTGGGGACACAGGTTTTAAACTAAACATTAGGTGTTGAACACCTACCTTTTCTCGACGTTTCCGAGTAACCGAGTGCCGAATTGCACGGGCTGACTGAATAAAATGCAACGCGAAAGTTTAAAAGCGTATAAAAAAATGTGTTTGTGTGAAATGCGTGAAAACAGACTTCCTTCAGTTTTGGCAATTAATTTCATTATCATTGTTTGTTCACAACAATGATGAAAAGGCAAAGTCATATTTTTTTCAATTTAATGTTTTAATTTGATGCTAATGCGTAAAATCAGTGCACAGACTCGGGGACTCGATCGTTAATTACAAAATAATAGTTTTACATTCGTTTATGAATCTAGCGCTGCAATCGACGTTCACAATTTATTGTTCTGCAGCATACGCATGGCTATTGGCTATAGTGTCCCAATGTGGAATTTATAGCCTTAGACCGGCTGGAGAAAAATATTGATTTATTGTCAAGCTATGCAACAAATCGTTATTGCTTTCTATCTAAATATTATAATGTCAGACATGAATTACTACTATCCTACTAATATTATAAATGTGAAAGTATTTTGTTAGAATCAGATCAGTAGTTCTCAAACGCCTTTGAAAAGGAAGGTGCAATTTAACATAAATGTAGTCTAACTATACTTCGAAACTGTATCACGGAATAAATAATAGTACACTGTATCTCTAAAAAATTCAGAAGAACTAGATTATCGATTTCGATATTTTCAACAACTGTATTTCAATTTCCAGGCGTGGTCTTCGATCAGAACACTGAAGAAATCCAAAATGCCTTCAAATTTGCGATGGTCCAACATTCGAACCCCAACCGAACCCGTCTGGACTTCCAAGTCTACGTGGATATCATTAACACTGCGGACGCCTTCAAGCTATCCAGACTCAGTAAGTACCTGGGGTTATACAATTAATAAATTTCGTTTGGTACAGTTTTATTTGTGATGGTTAAAATGCATGTGTACGTAATTTACTTATTTTATCATTTTATCAGTTAAAGTTTAAAAAATATTAAAAAAAATATGAGGCGGCTCTTATCCGAACGAGTGGAGTTTCATTGATTAGAACGTGTTATGTAGACAAAAACTGTATTTTTTGTTTTAAAAAATATTAGAAAACAAAGGCATGAGAAGAAGCCAAAGGTGGCCAAAGTTAGGTTATGTTTTTCGCGCGTATCTTGTATGTTTGTTTGTGTGTAATATTGTTTATTACCTCATATCTTTCAAACGGCTTAACGGATTTCTATGTATAATATATCGATAGATTTTTCTTGTTAGCCCAAGTGTTCTTAGGTAAAACCAACATGGCAGCTTTACGGTGCCATTTTAGGAAGTGAAAAGATATTTTCTTCTTTGAATACTGCAATATGGGTATTAAATTAAAGAGCTTAGGTATCATAAGGATTTCAAAAAGGTATATCTTGACCGTAATATATTATAATAACTAAAAAGATATATGTAAGAGTATTATCATTTTCCTCGACATCCTCAGAGTTTCTAGGTTGATCTGGCGTCATTCTGGGTCATGAGTGCAATGCAAGCACAAAAAAACGATCACTGCTCCTTAATACAACATACTTTGTTCAAAGTTTTAACGAGATATCACCTCACAATCTTCACATCAACAATTTTTTGAAATAGACAATTTTCCAAAGCAACAAGCTGGGCCGACTAATTAGCCCGATTAGCTGTTTCAAGGCGCCGATCTCACTCCAGAACCATCATTGTAAGTACAATAAATACTCCTACCTACTTATGATCCAACTCGATCATTTTATCTTTTTATCTTCTTTTCAATTAATTCACCTCAACTATAGCGCAATGCCAAAGGCCAAAATGTTAAGATGGGGCCTCGACTCCGCTCGAGGGAATCCTCTGCTCATTAATAATAACTTCTAAATAATTAGAAAGAATTAACGCCTTAAAAAACAAGTAACAAATCAGATTAGATCATACAAAGTAGAAAGATTTAACAAAGTAGTTTGACTACTTATTAAAATAACATTGCGTTATGCAACCAACAATCAACTCTTCACTTCCTTTTCCTCCGACAAATAAATAAAAAAAAACCACCTGCATCAAAAGACAAGTGAACTGAAAAGATGGAAACAAGGTTAAATATTAAAGTCAACAATGTTATGCAGTTGGAGGCAAAGAATTCAAATCATTCATAATGACACTTTCTAAATGCATGATACCGACTGCATGTTATTATGTTGCCTTTAATATTACCTTGTTTCCATCTTTTCAGTTCACTTGTCTTTTGATGCAGGCGGGTTTTTTTTCCAATATTTATCTCCAAAGTTTTTTTTAAAATTCCCATTGACCTACGAACTTGTGGTGACAATGATTACTATTATGTATATTTTACCAACAAATACCAATAATTGAATCTGAATTTTTCTCACAATACTAAATAATTTTTCTTTTTCTTTTTGATTTTGATTCATAATGTAAAGTTTTAGTCGGGTTTTAGTCACTCGGTTTTTCTAAAAATTGTTTACTTTGTATAATAAATAAATAAAAATATATAAAAAAGTACTTAAGTAAGTAAGTAAAGTAAATGAAAAATATTTTGTGCTACATCGCAATGTTAAGGCTCTGTGCCTTACGAAATACCTACAGTGTTCGACAAGTACGTGACGGGCATATTTTTAAATTTTGGAATGCAGTTTATAAAAATAAATATTAGGCTGAAGAACAATCCTTTTCCGAGAAGTCAGCTCTACACCACTTGGAAAGCGGAACATGGTAATGACGTGTTGGTTTGGCCCTCACAGCATCAGAGGACTGATGCCAATCCAATTGAAAATGTTTGGGCGTGGATGAACTTTATATGTACGTAGTATTTGTTGTATAGTCTGTGAGCTTAAACTAAGGACTCACTAACGACTTTAATATCGATTTTAGGCTTTTTTCCCCCATTTACCCCTAAGGGATTGAGTTTCGGAAATCCACGAAACACGTGTTTGCTTATTTTACAAGTACTTCTACAAAGTCAAAGTCGCAATGTCTAGTTATTTAATATTTATTCCATACAAACTTTGAACCCCTATTTCACCCCTTTAGGGATAAAACTTCCTTAATTCCTTTCTTAGTGGGTGCTTATACTGTATCAAGTATCTAGGTTCAAAATTTCAAGTCTCTAGGTCCAGTGTTTTGGGTTGTGCGTTGATTTTTCAATCGATTTTGGGCTTTTTTACTCCATTTACCCCCTAAACGGTTGCTTTTCGGAAAACCACGAAACACATGTTTGATTATTTGTTTTTAGAAGAACTTCTACGAAGTTTCAAGTCGAAATGTTTATTATTTACTTTCCATACAAACTTTGTACCCCCATTTCAACCCTTTGTACCCCCATTTCAACTCTTTGTACCCCCATTTCGACCCCTAGGGTGGAATTTCCAAAAATACCTTCTTAGTAGGTGTTTACACTGTACAAAATATCTAGGTACAGTAAGCAGCACATGATGTTATACAAAACTGTCAAAAATCAGTTATTTATTTTGAACCTTAATAGCTTTGCATTTAAGTATAAAATTGATTGTATATCATTGGGCCGTTCACTGTACAAAGTTTTAAGTCTCTAGGTTCAGTGGTTTGGGCAATAGTCTGTCAGTCACCCCTTCACTTTTATATAAGAGAAGAAAAAGATATTATTTTATCATCATCTTTTCAATAATAACAACGCTCAGCGTAGTACAAGTTAGTACTATTATACGTACCTATATTTATATTCTGTGGTAGTACTATGATTTTTGTACCCTCTTTTGTAACTTATACCTAAATATTTCTTTTACTTAGTCTTACAGGTTGGAGGCGTCATTATTTCAGTCTTGTTGTTTGGGAAGTCTTACGGTACTGGGTTTTATGTTTACGTTCTTTTAGTTTTGTTAAAGCTAAAAGAACAAGACATCTTGCATGGTTCACGAATTTACAGAAAAGATATTAGTTAGTACTGACAAAAGCACGGAAATGATTCCCGGGCTTTCGATACTCTTGATCCGTAAAAATGAAACCTTAAGCTAGATCGTTCTTTTGCAATGACACGTTAATACATAATTGTGTAAGTATGTAATCTTAATACTCAAAAGAAGATACAAAGTTAGTTTAAATTCCAAAATTGCCTTATAAATTCAGACAACTCTACGCAAGAACACGCCGCCGCCCGACTGGCATCTAATTTTATAGTCGGCATTCCCATTACAGAGTCAAAATACTTTATTCAATTTACACTCTTTACAAACTCCTATGAAAGTCAAATGAAGCTACCATACTCCGCTCGGCCTTAAACTAGGCAAAGACGAGGGAAAAAAATCACCAACTTTTTCACTTTATTTTACACTAGCGCCTTACCTGGTGTGACTCCATTGCATTGTTTTTGTGACTATCCAACTTTTATACCTCGAGTTTTTGCTTCATTCCACTTGAGAACCCCATTTAAACCCCCTGGGGTGTCAATGGAAACTCACTATTTCACTTAAAACCCCTACCATGGGATCCAAGAATAATTTTAGAATTTATATTCCACTACAAACTACAACCCCCAGAGTATAAAACGAAATAATGAAAAGAAAATGTATGAATAAGTCCCTAAGAAAATATATGAATAAGTCCCTTTTCCATTCCGATCAACTAAACCGATCAACTAGTTGCGCCGAATGAGACCCAGTATGAGTAATGATGCACAAGACTCGAGTCTTCGAATTCTACTTTTGAAGACTCTAGGCGGATTGGCAGGACTCAGTCAGCTTCGTAGGCTTTTAGTCCCCAGCTTCGTAGACTTCGAGTTGCGAGTTCTCTGAGCCACGCTTCGAGGCTTCAAAAGAGTTCGAGCCTTCCAAAGAGCTTAAACCTATCAAAATAGCTCGAGTCTACAAGTGAAAATCAATGCAAGCCTTCAATAAAAAACGCCTCGAGGCTTCAAAAGAGTTCGAGCCTTCCAAAGAGCTTAAACCTATCAAAATAGCTCAAGCTTACAAAATAGCTCTAGCCTTCAAAAGAGCTCGAGTTGTTTATTTAACACTGATTCTAATTCTAAATGAGAAATAAATAAAATATGATTTACAGTTTTTATTTAATTATTACCATATAAAACACATTACTAAAATTATAAAATCACTAAGATTTGTACTGTTTGTGGTTAAAATAATATTTGCTTGCATACCTTGAATAATTAAATACCAAAGTACATTCAATAAAACCGCGCTAGTATCCGTTAAAAGTGTTTTATTTCATGTCTAGTGAGCGCGTAAGTTTGAGAAGTGAATAGATAAATAGTAATATTGATGTATGTATATCTCCGAAGGCAACCAGATCTGAGTCTGGTGCCCATAGTAAAAGTTGTTCGTCTTGATAAGACCTTTCAAACGACACTACAAGCTTAACTATTGGAACCCTGTACGATTCTGCCCATTGTCATTTCGCCTCAAGCCCTTTTTAATGACGCTTAAAAAGGGCTTGAGGCAACTTCAAGTTGTTTAAATAAATTATGTCTTCGTCAGGAAAGAAAACATACTCGTCCGGAATTTCTGATATTTGCAATTTTCAGGCAGTTCTAAATCAATATCTGCACGTTTCGGTTTTACAAACTTAACATTATCACAGTGGCATTTTATTTTATAATAAGAAACTGAATAAACTTTTTCAGGTTTCCTCACATTCTCAATAATGCCGACATAATATTTCCATTGGCGGGAGGAGCAATAACGTGTCAAATAGTATCTTCAACATCGAATATAATTTTATTATTTTCTTTTAAATTATAATTATTTTCTGAGTAAATGTCCTGCTCAAACCCTGAACTCTGTTGTTCTATAATAACGATAACGCGATCTTCATAATTAATAGGACTTTCTTTTAAGATTTCTATAAATCCTTCATGTTGCAGTCTTTCGATTCTATGTCTCTCCGATAAATATTATGAGATATTTCTTCTTCAATCATAACCATCGTTTTTACATCAGTATCATGTTTATGTTTATATTTATCCTGTCTCTGAATTCTGAATTAATTTTACCTTGAATCATGTACCCTTTATCGTTAATAGGATTTTTCTTTTTATATTCTAAATCCTTCATGTCGCTTTCTTTCGATTCTATGTCTCTCTGATAGATATCTTGAGGTATTTCTTCTTGAATCATATCAACGATTCTTACATCAGTATCATGTTTATGTTTATAAATATCCTGTCTGAATTCCGAATAATAATGTTACCTTGAATCATGTACTCTTTTATATTTTTTCTTTTAATATTTCTAACTAATCTATGTCGCAGTCTTTCGATTCCATATCGCTCCGATAAAGGTCATTGGGCATTTTGTTGGGACATTTGACCGACAGCGTCTATAAAAAAAATAGGGCTAGTTAAACTACCTAATACAGAAGGTACAAACATACACTAAAAAGAAAAATGTTTTTTTTTTAAACAAAAAACCGGCTTAAAAAATCCTGTAAAAAAAAACAAAAACAGCTTCAAAATAAAATACCTCTAAAAAGCAAGAAATAATTTTCAAATCACTAGATATGCATATCATTGTATTAAAACTCGTGTATTGAAGTCGGGTGGGGTTGGAGGACAACTTATTTTTTTTATCTAAGAGCCCCACCAGACTTCATTAGACGTGTTTTATTACAATGATTAGGCGTATCTAGTGATTGAAATTTATTTCTTGCTTTTTTAAGGTATTTAATTTTGAAGCTGTTTTTGTATTTATTTTCAGGTTTTTTTAAATCGGGTTTTTAAACACACACTCATGTTTTAATACACCTTATTACGCATCAGTTTTACAAACTACTATTATAATACCACCAGCTGACGATATTAAAACCAACATGCTTTTATCAGAATCAGATCGCAAAGACATAAATGGCACAGTTTTAAAGCTTTTTAAGAAGCAGTAAGCAGGAACCAGATAATTGTTTTGTGCTATCAGCTTCAGAGAAAAAAAACTTTCAAAATATTGATTGTGATTTGTTTCGTAGATTCATGTGTAAGGATCATTCGGGTAGTAGGTACCTACTAACTAGCAGTAGTCATATAGTTTATTTAATTGCTTTTGTTAATACTGCAGTGGTAAGTCGTAAGAAGGAAAATATTAAATTGACCATGTTACTACCTAAGTAACTAAATAGGACAATTTAATATTTCCATTTAAAAGTAGGTCCTTGCAATTGCAAATCGACAAGAAAAGAATTAATCACTAATCATTGAAAAATGCTACTTTAGTACATTATGAGACATGTTAGCTTAGATTGCTCATTGCACACGAGGCTGTGGGTTGAAGCCCGAGCCGTACCGTAGGCGAGGGCGTAAATCAGCCAAGTGTGCAATAAGCAAGAGCTCACGAGTTTTATACGACGTTTTTCAACACATTTGCGAAGAAAATACAAAATTATTTACCACGCAGCAACAAATATGACAAAAACAAAATATGAAAATGATGGGAAAAGGCGCGCAGGTTTTTTCACACGACCAATGCAGAATATTTTGCGAACAAAGGGGTGAGTGAGCATACAGCCTATTTCAAATTATAATTTTAAGTGATAAAATGCAAATAAGTATTTTAATATTTAATAACAAAATATTATTTTTTTGACTGAAAAGGTCTTACATATTTATTTATTCCAAAAATGTATATGAATTTTCAGCGGCTTAAAACCGCTTTGTTGTTACTAAAAAAATATCTGTATTACCTGGTTAAATTGGAAATACTATGTTTACTCGCACGGAACATGCAGTAAGGTACTAGTTTAACTTTGTAGGGATAATTCTATAACGCACTAGTGTTTTATATATTACGCACTGTGTTTGTTATAGCTCGGTGTATGGCCCTAAAAGCGATGTATTAGGGGCTTAGGGCTCACTTTACGAGCAAGTGTGTTGGAAAAATTCTAATTAAACAAACATGCAACTCAAAAACGCTTTTGCTCAAAGAATCTCAATAAGTATTTAGTAAATGGGCTCTTGTCTCACTGCTCCATAACAATAAAGAGAAAATTGTAATGATTTTTTATGATCCAATAATTATGGCTTATGAATATTGGGGCTAGAAAGAGGTCATACTATTTTCACATGATATTGTTACATATTGGATTGAACTGTATAATAAATAAGATTTGGCACACTCAAATATAATCAGTAGGTATGCCGCCCTGGGGGAGGCACGATATTGAATAATGAACTGTACAGTATTTACTGATTATCTCAAAGTGTTTGGGTAGCTCTATCATCTATGATGAGCCCTTGTGGCATTAAGATGATCCCAAGTCGGCAACACAACGGCACGTTGCTAATATTGGGGTATATTATTAGTAAAAGACGTGATATGACGATAGCGTTCCGCAACTGCAACCATACCGTGGTCCGTTGATATAAATAAAGATAGTTTATAAATTAGATAATAATAAATTTTAAGAAAATGTAAAAATAAAACCAGCTCACGCGGTGACCATTGAAGCCAAGAATATTTTTTTAAAGTAGGTAAAATGCCATTGCCTTACTAAACAAGCATTAAATGTACTTATGATATCCTCAGTGATAGCAAAAAATCCCAATCGATTAGCGGTACCATCGAAATAGGAAGAAAGACTGTATCTGGGAACGAACGCAAACAAATGACCCATGACCAATTTCCCGTGTCTCAGCTTCTGGGCTCTAGTCAAACGATCAACGGAAACTAAACTACCATTTCACGGGTTTGGAAATAAGATTCAAACTCGCTTTGTGTTCAACTGCTGAATCAGAAATATTATAATAAGTTCAGCCTGAGGTTCAAAACAAATTCATGATGTGAATTTTATATCTTAGCGAGAGATATAAAATTCACAAAAAAACAAATACAAAAACAACTACAAATCGGAAAAAAATATTGAAAAATATTTTTTGCGATTTGTAGAATTTTGTGGTAAAACGTTACTATGTGCAAGCGATAGCATGTTTCTAGGCCAATTTAATGTAAGGTACTTACATAATTTTGTAGATTTACAAAACATGTTTAAATGTTTTTGAATTTGAGATTATAGCATTCACAATACTATTTTCATTATAATACCACTATTAGTTATTCTGTGATAATTATTATTATTCTTATTATCGAATGAGGAATAGTGGCCACCTCTATAGTGTTAGAGTTTATCAAGCCGCCTGTAACGCCTCTAACTTGGCTTAGCGACTGTTATCAGATTACAACAGCCGGGACCGACGGTTTAACGTGCCCACCGAAGCGCTCAGTTGTAATATCATTTAACGGTCACCCATCCGACACCTGGCCGGACCGAGCGTTGCTTAACACACGTGATCGAGTACGATCAGTCTGTCAAGTTCCGCCATGAGCGCTTCTGTGATAATACTAAATAATATACTAGAAAAAGGCGGGAATTGAACCTGCGACCTTTAGAAGTCCAGTCCAATGCTCTTCCAACTGAGCTACTGAGGGACTCGGTAGCTTAGCTAGGCGGATTCTTTCTAGTACATAGGCTGTTTCAAAAGTTTTTAGTGAAACAAGAAATAATAAGAATATTAAAAAACATTATTTACAACTATTTAGTTAGAGCTTTTATATACATTCAGGTCAACCAGCTTTTCAAATATTAAAAAACGCACCTTGCGGAAGATTGAAAAATAGGCGTTTTAATTTTTCGACAGCGTCTTCGCCGGCGTTTAATTTTTGTCCATGGACCATTTTTTCCTTTGTTTTACCATACGGAGCTAAATTAAGACTGTACGCAGTACAGGACAATATTGTATCCCCGAAGTTGTCAAAAAGTTGATAATTCTATCATCTGTGCGAGCGGGCGCGTTATCCTAATGAAAAAGAATACTGCTGCTACTTAGGCGCTTGTAACGAGACTTCTCCGGCCGAATACTCAAAGGCTTCTTAGCTAAAATCTTAAGTTAAGGTCTCCTTAACTTTAAGGAAGCTGTCAGTTTCATAGAGATTCTGACAACTTTTTAGAGTTTAAGGTGGCCTTAACTTTAAGATTCGTTTGAGTATTTGGCCGAGTTAGTCAAACTTCGCAATACCACTCACTAGTGACTATCCTACAATTTTCTAGAAGAATTATCGATACTAGTCCACTGCTTTCAAAAATGATCGTTATCTTTTTTAATAGCGCTTCTCTTGTAACGATTTTTTTGAGTAACTCATACACCCATTGCTTGGAGAGGATCATTTACTGTGGATCTAAAATTCTCCTATTAACTATTAGGATGTTGAATACATATTACGTAGTTCCTTCTTTGGACTTTTCCAACATTAATCTACACCAATCAACACGACGGTATTTTTGCTGATTTCTGAGTTAATAAGGTACCCGTCTAGAGGCAACCGTCCAGATTTTAAGTTAATTATGCAAGATAGTGGAAACTGGCCGTGATTCAATCTTCAGTTCAGCCTGAATCTCTCGATATATAATTTGCCTGTGTTCCTTTAAAAGCCACTCTACCCTGATGAAGTTTTCATAAGTTACTGCAGTCCATGGTCGTCCGGGTCTCGAAACTTCGTTAAAGTTATTTCAACCACGTTTATATAAAAAAACTAACGAAGAGGAAGACTTACAAAAAGCAGAGTGTAAATTTTCGTAAGATTCCTTAAAGGTTAGCCTATGTTTTAAGTACTTATGGTAAATGATCGCACGAAAAGCTTCTCGCAAGACGACCATTGTTATAAAGAAAACAAGAGCGACAGATTAAATTAAAAAATATATTTTAAAAAAACCACACAAAGTTGGGCATTGATTTTCACCAATGGTATTTTTATTGAAATTACCCGCCAAATAAATAAAATCATTGAAAAATATATGTTATATGTACCACGTGGCTAAACTTCAAACTTTTGGAACAGCCAACGTAAGTATATTATTTAATATTATATTTAGATGATTTAGATATTAATAAATGGCTATTGTTTGTTCCTATTCAATAGTAAGTGCTTGTACCTACTATTATTTATTCTGTAATAACTGTACGAATTCATAATCATAATTTATATTTTAAACCTTTATTTTTTTTTAACAAAATATGTTTGTGTAATTTTATTTCGTATCTTATTCATGGTCATCGACGAATAAATATAAGACACCTATATAGCCAAGAACATGAAACTGGTGCTAAAGCCGCTAGGTCACCTTAAGTCTCAACTCTTTGGTTTCGTCATTAGAAGCTTATAATTCTAACTGACAAGTAAAAGTAATCCTCTGGCTCCTTTGGGATTTAAAATCGAGTTCTTCTAAGGCGGAGTTTTTCACGGGGCCTCATTTAAAATTGCGAACCGAAGATAAAAAGAGGCGGGCTGTGTCGTTCTGGATCTCACAGCGGAGTGTCACCGGGATTATTATTCAGGTCGAGAGAAAGGGACACACTTACACATTTTCATAAGGGTGTCTCTTTCAAACGACGGAAGAATGATCGCAACGATACTCTATAGTACCGCCTCTGATCAAAACACGTCTGAGACTAATGACGACGATGCGAATTTTTATGGCAGTTTCCGTTCTTCAGGGACTACTATTTGTTCACAGATATCCGTTGAATTTTCACTCTTGAGCCGCTATAAAAAGTTGAAACACCAAAACTGTATAAATTATAAAAAGATTTTACGAGTTTGGCTCTTCCTCCATTCAGCCCATGTTGAAGATGTTGGTTAAACAACTTTGCCATGTTTTTAAGATCATTAGCATGTTACACCACAATGAAGTTGTTGAAAACAACTTATTAAATTTTATACCATAATTGATACATTTTATAATTTCCTGAACGTTTGCAAATACTTAACTGATTTGAAATAAGTTTACTTCCCTTAAAATTTTAAAATAATTGTGTTGCTTGCTTGAGTATTTTTCTATAATATTATTCACGGCTGTGTCATCCGACACTATTTTAAAGCTTAACATCGCTGAGCTGGTAGCCTAATGGGTTTGCCAAGGCATCGTTCCGTCTCATCATATTCCCCCCGAGACACATTTTGTGTTTACGACAGTTTGTTTACACGTATGGTATGCATATTTTAAGCAGTTTTCCAATGGTCAATTCAGTATCGTAACTCAAAAGCACGCCATCAGTTCTATACCACGAAGGATGTGTATGAGCAGCTATAAAATAGGAATAATATTTTGTAATTTCGGAAACGGTGGTTCTGGCCGTCTGCCAGTTTCAATTTAATCTTTGTACTGCGTTCTGCTGTGGTCACTTCACGCTGCCTCCCTGCGCTCCATGTTCACAACTAGCAGTACTACGGTGAATTAGTGCCGAACACGAGCGCTGACATCTAACATTTTACTTATCCCAACTTACTACTTAAATCCTGTGTTTCATAAACGCCGTAAAACTACTATTTAAAGATAGTAAGCAGTAGGTCTTTAGCTGTAAGTTTATTTGAATTGGCACAATATACAAAAACCGGCCAAGTGCGTGTCGGGCCACGCGCCGTAGGGTTCCGTAGTTACCTTATATACCATACCATATTTAATACCTCTATCATTTTCGTCTGTAAAAATAACTTTGTTTTTTACAGTGTTGGTATGAATGACAAAGTTATATTTGCGGTTTTGGAAAATGTGATATATCTCGAAAACTAATTATTACATCTCGTTCAAACCAATTTTCAGTGAAAGTTTTTATTAAGATCTATAGCATATATTTTTTTTAGATTTTTCACTCACTTATTTCAAAAGTTAGACATTCAAATCAAATCAAATCAAATCAAATCAAATCTTTTATTTGTTAGAATGTAGTGTTACAATAATTTGTGATAATAAGTTATTTTATAAGTCCATGATACATTCTACCATAAACATGGCGTACAAATTATAATAATAAAATAATATTAAACATACCCATAAACAAAAAACAAAAAAAAAGTACTAATGTCAAATGTCAATAAACAACCAGAATTATAATTAATGTCAATATCACTAAATGTCAATTTTTATTTTTGATGCAAAATTCATTAAATTCTTTTATGTCATAAAAACTGTGTTCCATCAGCCATTTTGATAATTTCTTATTAAAAATTTGAACAGGAAGATCTTTAAATGAATTAGGAAGTTTATTAAAGACTTGGATTGCGGTATAAAATGCATTCCTTTTGGCCAAGTCAAGTCGACAGCTTGGTGTATATAATTTGTATGGATTCCTAGCCACAACCTGCCTTTTAATGACATCTGTATGTCTAGGAAAATAGTCCGAGTGTTTTTTTACAAACATGCAAAGTTCTTTAATGTACATACAAGGTAAGGGTAGAATGTTAAGTTGCTTGAATAATGGTCTACAGCTCTCCAGGTACCAGACACCAGAGATAGCCCTGACAATTTTTTTCTGAACCCTAAAAGCCCTAATCATGTCCACAGAATTTCCCCACAGCAGTAACCCATAAAGCAGTATTGAAGATACGTAGCCGTGATAAGCAGTCATTGCTGCTTCAATTGATACTGTTTCACGAAGCCTTTTTATCGCGTATACAAATTTATCAAGCTTGGTACATACCAGGTCAATGTGTTCTTTCCAATTAAGATTGTTGTCAATCATTATGCCTAAAAATTTTGTACTTTTTACTTGTTCTATAATGTCATCTTTATATTTTACATTTAATTCGGTCAATTTTGCTCTAGATGTCTGAAATTTTATCAATTTAGTTTTATTTAAGTTTATTTGCAAATTATTATTTTGAAGCCATGAAATAATATTATTTAACGCTTCACTTATCATAGCTTCTAGTTCATCATCTTTATTACATTTCACTATTAGAGTTGTGTCGTCAGCAAACAATATTGTATCGTGGTATGTAGCTTTAGGTAGGTCATTTATATATAACAGGAATAGGAATGGACCCAAAACACTACCCTGTGGAACTCCATATCTGTTGACAACAAAGTTTGATCTAAAATCTTTCTTTTCCCCGTTAATTATTTTATTTATTTGTACACATTGTAGCCTATTATTTAGATAAGATTTAAGCCAATCGTTTGCTTTTCCTCTAATCCCATATTTGTCTAATTTGGACAATAACAGTTCATGATTCACAAAGTCGAAGGCCTTGCTCATATCCAGGAAAACAGCTGCAACTGGTTCCTTGTTATTCATTGCTTCTAAAATTATTTTAACTAAATCAAAACATGCAAGTGACGTAGTGCTGTCTTTTCTAAAGCCAAACTGTTTTTGAGTTAGCAAATTATGTTTTGATATAAACTCCTGAATTCTTGCTAGAAATATTCGCTCAAATATTTTACAGAATATTTGTATTAAGGTTATAGGCCTGTAGTTTCCCATGTCAGACTTACTACCTTTCTTAAATAAAGGTTTGACTATTGATCGTTTTAAGAGAGAGGGAAAGCTGCCTTCTGAAAACGACAAGTTCATCAGGAAGCTTAATGGTTCACTAATAAATTCCGCACAAGCTTTTATAATCTTGGTACTGATACCATCTTCTCCAACAGCATTTGTATTTTTTAAGCGTTTAATTGTATTAAATACTTCTAAAGTATCGGTAGGCTTTAGAAATATTGTATCTGTATTGTTAATGTCAATTTTTGCTTTATTAATATTGCTTTTAGAGTTAAGTTTATTATCACCAGAGTTTGTCAAGTTTATAAAATATTCATTAAAATTATTACATATTTCTTGAGGGTCACAAATTGTTTTATTTTCTATTATAATGTCAGATATTTCTGTTGAAAATTCAATGTCATTAGTCTTACTATTTATAATGTCCCATGTGGATTTACATTTATTTTTACTGTTTTGTATATATTTGTTTGTTTGTAATTGTTGGGATTTATTAATGCATTTTTTAAGTAACGCTTTATATCTTTTATAATTTCTTTTCGATGTTATTTTGTTTGTTTTGTCATGTATTAATTTCAAGTATAAGTATCGCTTACGAACAGATGACTTTTTTATTCCTTTAGTCAACCATCCACAGTTATTGTTTTTTTCTATTTGATCGTTTTAATTTATTACACGGAAAGCACAAATTATAAAATAATAGAAACAAACTGTGGAACTGCGAAAAAGCATCGTTCAGATTTTCTTGATCATAGATCTCCGAAAAAGTAATAGCAGAGAGGCAATCACAGAATTTCCTTACATTTTCTTTCGAATAATCTCTTTTTAACTCAGTCCACGTCACTATATTCCGTACTTTGTTTGTTTTAAATGTAAGAGTTTGGCCAGTTTCATGATCAGATAATGCAAGATGGTGCACTTTGCCCTTTGCTTGTCCTACATTACTAGCAAACTGATCAAGACATGTTTTACCCTGTCTCGTTGGTGTTTTAATATGTATTTCCAAGTTAAAATTTTTCAATAAAGCTAATAGTTCCTTACAACTTTTGTTAGGTTTTAGAGTATCAAGATTCCAGTCTCCACAGATGACAACTTTTTTGTGTTTCCTTAATAATCTATTTAATAATTCCTCTAAATTTTTTAAAAATATGTTGGCATCACTGTTTGGGGTTCTGTATATACAAATAATAATGAGTTTGTGTGACGTTAATTCTATTCCTGAACACTCAAAACAACAATCACATGCTAGATCAGAAAAAGTATTATAAAGATTAACATACTTTAGAAAATCTTTCTTTATGAGAATACATGTACCCCCTCGCCTACTGTTTCTAGAATATGAAGCCACTAATTTAAAACCTGGTATTTTCAACAAAGCTTCAGACTGCTTTTTGATAAAGGTTTCACTTAACCCGGCGAGCATGAGGTAAAAAAAAGCCTTTCAGTCCACAATGTCAAATTCCCAAAATGTCAAGCGGTTTCAAAATGTCAAGTTCCCAAAACGTCAGATTCCCAAAATGTCAAGTTCCCTAAATGTCAAGTTCCCGAAATGTCAAGTTCCCGAAATTTCAAATTCCCGAAATGTCAAGTTCAATAAAAAGTAGGTTTTAATTCCATAACAAAACAAAAATCTTACACTGCAGCAATTTTTAAAAAAGATTATTTTTATGCGACTTGTGTTATTCAAATAAAACTGACTATTTTTATTACCTTTAAGTGTACACAATGATAGTTAGAATTTATGTTAAAAAATGATGTTGACTTAATTACTAATAAAAAATAGTTTGATTATATATCTTTATTTTTCACATACCTAGATACCTACCTTTACTCTCAGCATAATACTATAATATTAATCTAATCTACCAATAGGGTATTTGAGTGTTGTTGAAATGTTGATATTTAATTATGACATTCAGAAATATAACATTATTGAATAACAAATGTGAAAAAAGAAATTCAATCTGTAGAAATTATTACAAGCGAATTATGAGTTACTTAATTGTGACTCTTGCTATCCCTTTCTAAAACGAAATTTTCTATGGCGAGACTATGGCGCTACCAGGGGCTTTTCACTTAGTACTTGACTCACTACAAGGGAGCGCGGCCTAAGATTTTAGTTGCGGATTGATTTGATAGATGGCGCTCATTTTTCATTTGTCAAACAGTCGATAGATGTCGCTATCCCGTGCTGAATCGCGGCATCGTGTGGCTTTCACAGTTTTATATAGTCAAAGCTGATTAGCAATGAATTAAATAATTTTAATATCATGATGACATTCATGACATACCGGTTACCTCCAAAAATAAATACAAGGCAAGATTTATAGAAACCTACTAGTACCTATATTATAATATCGTACACTTTTTGTCACATTTCGTTAGATGGCGTTGATTATTAGGTCTGACTGATAACTCTATCTCTAGTATAATAATGTACTCTATGGGCGCTACTAGCATGTGACGTCACTGGCTGGTAGCGCTCTCCTTGTCTAATTAGAAAGTTTGATGCTCTATATCGCTGAAAATATGCAAGATATTTGAAAATAAATACTTATGTTGTGTTGCTAATATTTCAGTAAACATTTAAAGCCAATAAAAAAAATCAGTGAAATACCCTATTCATCATCATTTGCTCCCCTATTATAACAGGGAACTTGACATTTCGGGAATTTGACATTTCGGTAACTTGACATTTCGGGAACTTGACATTTAGGGAACTTGACATTTCGGGAACTTGACATTTTGGGAATCTGACGTTTTGGGAACTTGACATTTTGAAACCGCTTGACATTTTGGGAATTTGACATTGTGGACTGAAAGGAAAAAAAGTTACCTAAAGAATGAGGCAGGGTATGACATACCTATAGCTTAATGTACCATAATTTAAGTATTACTGTTATTATTATTATTTTATTGATTTTATATTAAAAGGCAATTACTTATTTAATGGAATTGAATAAAACAATATTTTAATTATAAAAATAAAATTATTTATTAACCTTTTTCTTATACCTTGTAATTATAGGAACAAAAGTTTAGAGGTTTACAAAAATTAACAATTAACGAAAACAATACTCTTTGAAACATAAATCAACTTATAAACTGAAAGATAATGAGATCTTCTTTGTATGAAAACTTATTATAATTTTTTTAATATAAAAATACGACTAATCACTAGTATTGAGATTAATACAATTTTCGCAAACAAATTTTGCGTGTTCCATACATATGGGTTTAGAACAAGTGGTGCAAGAGTGCTTGGTTTATCTGTCCTTCTTGTTTGGACAATCCTGGCATGAAACTAAAATGATCAGTTTCTTGTTCTGAACTGGATTCACCAGACTGATCACTTGGTTCCTCCTCCGCCAATAGGGCTTGAATGCGTTCTTCGTCTCTTGCAATATTCATTTTGACCAAAAACTAAAAAAGAAAAGAAAAGTCAACCAAAATAAACAAAAAAAAATTAATTACAAACATAAAAATTAATGGTAAAAAAAATACATCAAAAATGAGGCGGGGTATAACATACCCGAAACAGGTTTACACACGAATATCGCGGCCAGCGTCTCGCGCCACACTACGATCACGCCACTATCCCCTCCCGCACGGCCCCGCCTCCAGCTACTGAGCGCGCTAGTGTTGCCAGACGAAGATTTTAAAAAATACGCAACTTTTAAATTTCACCAGGGCATAAGATACCCTGGCTCATGCTCGCCGGGTTAAGCAAATAACATCAATTTCGTCAGACTGTTTATTAAAATCATGTAGTGCTATAGTAAATTCATCTACTTTGTTAACAATACCAGCTATGTTCTGATGCAAAATTGTCAGGGTTTGTTCCGCATTAGGCACGAAAACAAGGGTTTTTAATCTTTGATGAAACTGGTCCAGACTTATCGCACTTCATTTTATTAAAAAAGTAAGGAATAGTTCCTTTTTTATAGGACACATTTTCATCTTTAGGTATAGGTGTAGTAGTACTATTTATAGGTTTAAAATAGTAGGGTATAGTGCCCTTTTTGCATATCTTTGGTATCTGATTCACAGAAGAGGGACGATTTAAATAAACATTAGAATTTCGCTGAGATATAAGTTTATTAGGAAATGTCAAAAATGTTTCATAATATGTCAGATAGTCAATTTCTACACTTAACTTAAAACTTAGCATGTTTGCAAATTTAGCATGGTCAAATGAGAGTTTTTGATAGTCAATTTTTAAAAATTTACAGTTTTTAAAACTTTTTACAAGGGACTCTATACATTCATTCAAATATTTTAAATTTAAATGCGGATTTTGTTGTACACTGGTTATAAATACTGTATTATTACGCAACAACAATAGTGTATTCCTTAAATTAGTAATTAATTTAAATGGATCTTTATCACATGCTCCAAAACATAATATAATGATGTCATTATTTGATATACATTTAGTCAATTGTTCACATGATTTCAAAACTTCTTCACTTGTTGCAAAGGGCTTAACTGCTCCAAACACACCATAATTATTATTCCATTTGCCCTGTCTGTGTTGAATCAGAGTCGGGGCAAGATTTCTTGCATGTTGATCACCGACCAAGTAAATCATCTTTCTTGGTTTCTCAGACGAAGTCTTGTTGTTTATATGGGTATCATTGTTTCTCTTGCTAGTTATGGGCGGCAGGTTGAATGGTTTAGTGCTATTGGCAATCAGTGCACTATTGGCGGTTTTTGACATTGTGCATTCGGTCACATCACTCAATTTACGCTGATCATTCTTATTCTTGAAGGATGGCTTTGGGGTTTGATTGTAAATAGCTATGGGCGAATGTCGTGACAATCTTCTACGTATGCTTGTAAGATTTCTAGAAGTAGGCGTACATGAAGGGCTTTGTTCCTTCGTAGCTGGTGAGTTGCCAATCGATTCACAAGAAATTTTCTTCAAAACATGCACTTGTTTATTGCTATCGGCTAATTGTTTCCTCAAATTATTACATTCACAGTTTAAATTTGCGATTTCTTCGTGTGCACTGCATAATTCTTGCTGGAGATCTTTTACTTGTTGCTTCAAATTTAGAAACTCAACTAAGTTTACGTCGGACGATAATGGCATACTCCTTGTTGATAAATCGGATAATTCAGCAGTGCTGTCATAAAGGGTTGAGTTAAGCGGAGATTTATTCATGGACAGCGACGGGAGATCCATCTCCGATTTGTTTCTTCTTAGCGGTTTTCGGATGGTTACGTTTTCCATTATTTAATATTGATATTGAACTCGAAGGTACACACGTAAATAAATAAAGTCTACGATCGACGTCGATAAAACAGGTCACAGAGTGAGTACTGTACATTTTACCACTTTGGCTGTTTATCTTTCAAACGGTTGACTTTGAGAAAAAATTGTCTTAGGAACCTCAATGTCATTTTTGAAGACCTATCTATAGGCACGTATTGGTATGAAGAATTTTTTAAATTTTAGTTATATGTATAGGGAGCCCCCCCATAATCTTTATTTTTTATTTTTGTGTTAAAATCGTTAAGCGGTTAACAGAATACATCTACCTACTAAGTTTCAACTGCGTAATCCTAATACTTTCAGAATAAAATGGCTGTGACATACGGACAGACAGACAGACAGACATGACGAATCTATAAGAGTTCCGTTTTTTGCCATTTTGACTACGGAACCCTTAAAAGGTTGTGAATATGCTACCTAGCAGTAAGTAGTTCGACAAAAATTACATAAAAATTTTGTTAAATTGCTGCAGTTGCAGCGCACTTGAATTTGCAGGAAGAACTACACTCGACGTCAGAAAAATCGCACCTCTTCAAAAATAAGTTTAGACTTGGCCACCTGCTATTGCTAGCTAACGTTTTAATGTATAAATGTTGATATCAATTGAAAGTACATTTAATGAGCTTTCAATTAATAATTGTTTGATTTAATTAACATAACAGTTACCATAATTTAACGCTTAAAGGGTTATTGCTTGCACTGCCATAAAAGGGGTCAATTCAGTAAATGCGCGTAAATTCGCTATCGAGATGATGGAGAAAACACACTTCAACAGTTCAATTATAAAAAGTAATACCCAAGATGGATACTATTGCCCATGAAGTTGTTCAAATATTGCAAAAAATGAGGCAATGTAATGTTGCTCGGAAACTGAAAATTGATTCCGTTCGACGAGTATTCCAACGGTTTCTAGACACTGTTGGCTATGTCCGAAGGGGAAGAAGCATAATAACAACACTTGCCAGATAGGATTAAGTTATTAAGGTTGATTTTTTCTAGTATTTTTCAATTATATTAAGTAACTAAATATATATAAATAGCATTGTGAATGCTAAAATCTAAAAATTCAAGATAGGATTAAATTAACTTTGAAGATTTTTTTTAAAAGGTGCGATTTTTCTGACGCCGAGTGTATTAGGTATTCTGTGGTACGGGCTAACTAACACATGAGCACGACATATGGCTTGTATATTGAATTAATAACTGTACCTACCGAACGGAAGTTAGGCTCTAATTTGACAAAGTTTGGGCACGGCCTCGATCCTTGGCAGGAAGCACGCGACAATTTGACAATTTCAAAGTGTCATTTAAGCACTTGTCACAGACCAGATGTTACTTGAGCCGTTAGTGATAAATAAATCGGCCTTCAGCTAAAACCAAGAGTGAGTTGTTTCTCTGCCAAGATTCCAGAAACTTGACATGATATAACCTAAGTTATACTATTAGTTTTGAATTTGTAGATTGTTAGATAGCAGCTGCAAAAGTAAATAAATTATTAACCATAATATGGTTCATATTATGAAATAGGTAGAAACTTGGTGTAGTACTGACAACTTTTTGAGTTTGCAATAAGATTGATAAATAAGCAGTCGGGTAAAATAACCAGCTTGAAGAACTAAAAGCAATGACGCATTAAATAACGCATTTGTCATACACAGCTGTTTATATACTTAGTGTAAAAAACTTTTAAGTAAAAAGCCTTAGTCCTGTTGCAGTGCAGTTGTATCGAAAAATGTGAATACCGCGGATGGCAGTTATTCCGGATAGGGGTCTTGTAAGAATGTTTACGGTATGCGCCCGGAGCTATATAAAACCGGAGCAGCCGAGCGCAGCGTGTCGAAATGTGCCTCGGACCTTTCTACCTTTGAACATTCTGGCACACAACGTATTGTACCCTATTGTATGGGTCCGATAATATAAGGCTTCAGCGTAAAGCTCACTGAAGCTGAGATACTAGGAGCCGCTTTTATTTTCAGACACTACGATCATTGATTTATTTTAAATGTCACCTGTAATTAAATTGATGGTAATATAAACGTGTCGTGGCCGCAGGTGAGGGGAGATGCAGATCTCGAAGACTCGGTCTCGAAAAACTAATTTACTATTTAATTTAAAGTAAACAGTATGTGGGTGGATAAGGAAAAAATAACCCACCACGCGGGCCCAACGCAGATTGGTGGGTGTTAACGACTGCAAATGCAGCCGTTTGCCTTCTTATCCACCCATAAGGAAGGCCTGTGTCCCATCAGTGGGGACGTTAAAATGGATGACAGTCAATCAGTATGTGTTGAGGCAGCATGATGAATTTATTATATCCTTCTGATGTACCTATAGATAGTAATTAGTGGACATCTAACACGCTTAAAACCCTACAGTATGTATAGCAAGCAAGTAAACATTTTGTTCAGATTTTTTTGTAGTCCGGCGGCTTCGTCGTACTACTACGCCGTAGACGCCACACGTGCAAGTGAAAAAGAGAATAGGTATGCAGATACTCTCTAATTCAACCTGTGTACAACTTTGAGATCGTCAGTTTTTTTCTGGTTATCATAAAAATAAAAGATACCATCAGCCTGGCGCAACTAGGAACAAAAAAAACATTGTATGGAGTTTAGTCCAAAAATAATGGCGGATATTGCCGTCTCATTCTCTCCATTTTCCGTCCTACTTCAACTCATAGTTGTCAAAGTTGCCATATTTCAAGATTATTTCTGTTTGTTTTGGAATTAAATTAATTAAATTATGGTGGTTTAATTCGTGTAAAATAGAATTTATTGAAATGTACTTGTACTTTTAATCATGTCACCAAGAATATATTATAAAACTTGTGTTATTTGAGGTGTTCGTGCCTATCGTAACAAAAATGAAAAAAGGAAGTTTTTGGCTAGATTTCCTTTGGATCCTGACCGGTAAGCAATAAATTATAATAATATTTAGTCCCGTGTACCACAGGCCACAGCAGGTTACATGCAAGCACAATTTTATGCTTAATTTGTAATAAATGTTTTGTTCATAATAACAAACTAGTGCTGCTCCTGACTCCTGATAGCTATCGATAACTAGGTACTTACAATATTTTTCAGTTGCAGACAATGGGTTCAAATAAAGAAGAATGAGGACCTGGCCATGTTCCTATTGAGAAATTATGCAAAATAAAGGACGGAGGACAATGAGTTTCGGCGCGCGCGGCTGAAAGATTCGGTCGATATTTGGCCGAAACCAAAACTATGGCCGAAACTAGATTTAAGTAACAGAAACCGAAACATAGCTCGGACACTAGCTAAATGTACTAATCTTAGCATTTCCTAATAATATCTTTTGTTTCTGCAATAAGCGGTTTTCTGACAGCTGAGAATTTAAGTTTATTTTTATGTTGATAGATGGCGCTATTCAACTAGGTAGGTTTTTTCAAAAAAAATCCTAGCAGCTGAGTATACCACTTAATTATTTAACACTTGATACTGGCAGAAATTACTCTCTGAAGAGAAGTAGATACCCATAACAACGTCAAAAATTGGCATTGACTCCTTTCATCCTTTGCTTTTTTCTTAAAAAGTTACGTACTTAGTTGAACAACGTCATCTAGCCGTTTTTTAGGTACTACTTTTTTTAAACTGCCTTTTCAAAACCGCTCATTGAAAATTCGTTTTTCATTCAAATATATATTTTTGAATTTTTATGTCAATAAATGTATTATTGTGATGAAAATGTTTATTTTTTATTTTTATCGATAAATCGTACCACAATGCCACACATAATTATCGATAAACGCTGGGAACGCGTGTGTGCAGCACTATTCGGTTCGCCATGTTGGCACTTCAGTTATTTGACACAATTTTGACTTTTGTGCTGAAAAGGTGGCACTAGATTTAGACTAAATTGATTCCATTTTGCCATTACCTAGTCCCGTCTCTTAAAACGTAGTGATTATTTCCTCTGTGGATACCATACTAATATTATTGTGGTTAGGTTTGGTTAATAATAACACTTTAACTTACCTACTTTTCTTTATTTAGTTTGACTACTTTTGTGTGTTTCTGTA
The DNA here is from genome assembly GCA_950108535.1 of Agriphila straminella. Lineage (NCBI taxonomy): Eukaryota > Metazoa > Arthropoda > Insecta > Lepidoptera > Crambidae > Agriphila > Agriphila straminella. The sequence continues at coordinate 16,939,566 of OX467303.1, forward strand.
TATTACCTAAGTATAACAAAACTTACGTGCGTCTAACTTTCAGTTCCTTAGCTTGACGTACTTTTGCTAACGGGAAAAAAGTAAAACAAACAACAATAATGGACCAGAACATTACTTGCAGGCTGGTGAATCTCGATTTTGAGGGAACATTTTGCTGAATTCTCATAATATCTATAGGTATTTTATACTTGTTTGTAATGCTAGAAGTTAAGGTAAAAATATCCGCCTTCGAGCTTCTCGATGTTTGGGCTCTCGAGCAGGTTATCGGGCCCTATATTTATTAAACGTGACAATTTGTCACCTGTCATGACAGTTTTATGTCCATTGCGACAACCAAATCGAAAATAGAACAAACTGCACTTAGCCACACCGCAATGTTAACGAAATAATTTATTTTATTTATTTATTTATTTGGAAATTACAAAGGTCCTTAAATTAAGATATTGCTAAGAAGGTGACAGAAACCAGTATTGGTTTGTCCGCACACTGACACTCGCCTCTTTACGCTCACATAGGTATACATTTTATAAGAATTAATTATTTACTAACATTACTTTTAGTTTATTAACGAACACCATTGTTTTATATTTTTATATGTGTTTAGTTATTAATGTGCATGATTATAAATAAACGAATAAATAAACAAGAAAGAAAAAATTATGTAGTCAAGCAATTTAAACAAGTATCACAATTACCCACAAAATTGTGCTCCTACTGCAGGCACAGCGCTGCCGAGCCACACGCGCAGTATTTGACTTCATCATCCCAGCCCCAGCCCAAGATAGCTTATCGAAAAAAACAATATACGAGTATTTACTTACTTAAAGAAGCAAGTAAGTACCTAAAACTAAAACCCCAATTCTAATCCCGTTACCAATCAATTTTTATTTTTGTCTATTTTTGCACCTAATATCGAAAGTAAATAAAGTGTTGGTAAACTCAGATTAGTTATGTATGCGCCGCCGCTAACTGAAATGGAACAGTGATGCCGTTGTTTACCCGATAAAAATTATAATCGGGGATTGATGTGCAAAATATTCAGCTTTTTTACGATAAAAACGTCAACAGTAATTTTATATACCTATAATATAATGTTTTTGTTGTTATTTGCCTATTAAGTCCTTTATTGGTAGCGTTCAACGACTATGTATTGAATGGACAATAATGTGTTAACGATAAATTAAGTTTTAATACTGCTAATTTTGCATACTCATCATTATCAGTTAATTAGTTTTAATGAGCACAATTAGCGATAGTCAACGGTCGGTTGTTAATTTTAGTACTAATCTATAAGTAACTATACAAATATTAATATTTCATTTTGAACACTGTAATAATTGAAGCTCAATATTTACATCTTAAAAGCTCGATCTACCGCTTCAAAGAGCTGGAGAAAGTATGCTATAAAATAGAGAAAGTGTATCACGAAAGTGAGTTTTTTTATCAACAATAAAAAACTCGTTTTCAATATCACAATGAAAGTTTCTAAACTTGTATAAAACTCATAACGCTAACAGGGATAATATAAAGTACTTGCGAGTGTGAGACTTGGTCGTGATATCGTCCGACGTGATTCGAATTCGACAGGTCCCCTGCGGGCAGACCACACGATATTTGCTTTTTTTTATTACCGCATCCATATTTCAACAAAATACACCCAACAATATTTGGAAGTACTGAGAGCACTAATGCGAGCGTGGCGGGAAAGATAATTTTCTCTTCGATATTCCTAAGGGAACTTTGGATCTTCACAATTGAATTGTTAATAGCGAGGAAAGGAGAATACCTCAGTAAACAGCAAAATTTTATAATAACACAACAAAATAATATACTATTTACCCTGTATAGCTATAGCTATTTACCCTGTGAAAATGAGCTAATGAGGCCGTTTTCTAATGAAATGGTAAACGGAATGTGCGCTAAAAATAAAATTGAAGAATAGGTATAATAAAGAATTGACAGATCTTAATCTGTCATAAAAAAATAAAAAAGTCACAACAGACATAATAATTAGCAAGAGTAGAGACATAACGGGTGTAACAAGACACTCAACGAAGCCGAAGTCCACGCGCTCCGCCCATCATCAGGATCAATTTTGTCTTTTAGACTATACCTGGGAAACCAAAAGCTACGAAGTTATTGAAGATCAAAGGAAAAATATTTTTTTCATTTTTTTTATGAAATCTTATTTTATTCGATATTTCCTAATTTTTGTCTACAAAAACATTATCAAAATTGTATGTATTTCGTAACAAACAATGGCTTCAAAACGTCATCACTCAATGTATTTCATGAGCATGAACATTCGGCCGCATGCAGCTGTGTAGCATTCACTCGCAGGCGCGGTCTTTTGTACGCGGTACATTTCGTAGTAATGTATGCAATGCTTTTTTAACACAAAAAATTAAAAATCGTTTCCCAGCAATAATTTTGAACAGAAATGGTCCTGATGATGGGCAGAATACGTAGACCTCGGCTTCGTTGAGTGTTTTGTTATACCCGGTAAAGTAAGAAAACAATTAAAAATGACACATAGAAAAAACTCGATGACTTATTTTACGAACTTTAAATAAAGACTTCATTTTATATCTTTACCCTAAAAACAGCAATTTTTTGGAAAAAATACTTTCTTGATAAACTGCACAGTGGCCCAGGCAACCACCTAAATTGTTTTGATTTTGGCCACTAAAGGATTGATATTATCGAAAACAATAGTCTATATTTTGCGTCTTGCTTGGGTAGTCACTCTGCAAAAAACCCATTTTACGGGTTATTATGAATCAACCTGTATATTTATTCAATGGGGTTGGTAAACTTTTTCGAAGAGAATTGTTTTTTTTTTTTTTTGATAGCACAAGTTTGAAGAATAAAGAAAATAATATTATGATTTTTTACTTTTACCTTGTTAACTAAATATATTTTTTTATATTATTATCGCGATAAAATATCAAACATACGGCTGAACACGAAGTTCCTTTGCATTTACTGATTTAAAAATCTGATTGACAGATTTGACAGACAGTGACAAAGAGTAATCATACTTTTGTTTTTTTTGTTTTGAGCAACAACATAGAAAGTCTTTGGACCAAAGGCATAACCTACGCATACAGCCGTAATAGTGATTTATTGTACTATGCTGTAAATTAAAAATTTAAATTTTTATTTAAATCAAAATGAAGCATTATATAATTCCGCAATTTGTTATTCCTGACTCCAAAGCCAAAAGCTACCAGAAAATATATAATTCACAACAGTTTTGGAAAAGTTTACCAACCCCATTGTTACAATTAAACTTACATAAAATACTGTTTTATAGATTAATCACTTGGTTTTTAAAACTAATATTGGACCTTGACAATGACCATCTTTTCTTGATGTTTTATTTTTATTGTTGGCTCTGGCGAGATATTTTTTTATTTGCTTTTATATTAATCACATTTCGGTTCAACATTTCTTAAAAACGAATCCAGCAGTATTGTCATTCACTATTCTGTGAATGTCAAAACTGCTGGATTAGTTTTTAAGAAATGTTGAAATCTGAGATCAGGATTTTTGAAAAGAGAAACCAACATTATGACGAAATGTGATCTATAATCTATCTATGTATAGCCTTTCGTTCATCCGTCCTCTGACATAGGCCTCCTCCAAAGCTTTCCACGATCTTCTATCTTGCGCCACCAATTGTTTCGCCAGTTGTTACCAGCATGACTCCTTAGGTCATTGACCCACCTTTCAGGTGGACGATCTCTAACTCGCGTAGTTTGTCTTGGCTTCCATTCCAGTACATTCACTATTACCACTAAAGCTGTGCCACTAATAAATTCCACTGATATATCTAAAATCCCATTCTGACAGTCCTGATGTTTATTGTGCTGATCGAAAATAGCCCTATCCCCAATAGTTTTATTACAAAAATAAAAGCTTTCCAAAGTATCAACAACCTCGTATACCCGGTAACTAAAGCTTAACATAAACGTAGACTGTTGATTTAGGTCATGTTCAACGAATTACTCGAGTTTAAAGAGGCTAACATGAAATATTAGGGTTTTTTATCATATGGTATCATATTAGTTTCATCCTTAATTTCTTTAAGATGATAAAAGCAATCGCTTTCATTTTACTGGTGGATGTGATTTTTTGGTATTTTTTTATTTGTAACAAAAAGAAGTTTCACTGTGTCACATCTATCTGACAAATGAAAGACATTGCGAATATCAAAATAACACTTTTAAGGTCAGCGAGAGACCAAGAATCGTAGTCCTTGCTCATGATCGGTTGAAACAATCCAAGTAGTCAAGCGAGGGTCAAAACGGAAAGGCAAGGTTCGGAATCCAGGTCAAAAGCATGGTTTCAGAGTTTGAGCAAGATCCTTTGGAAGTTCGTAAAGCAGGCAGAAAACATAGGAATAAAAAAAACAATTCACATGAAAACACCACTAACAACAAACGAACGCCAAGGAATGAAAATGAGTTTTTAACATTGAAAATGTTTTTTCTTTCGCTCCAGTCTTAGAGTAAGACGGGCTTCTGTACCAGACAAAGCCGTCGCTGCTCGAAGGCTCCCAGTAGGCCCCCATTTTCGCTGAAAGTGAGATACGCCCGTGATAACCTGAGGTTTAGGGCCACGAGGACGTACGAGGACTCAAAAGACATTGAAAGAATTGAAGGGCTTTATAAGAAGATGTAAAAACTATTTTGGAAAATTTAAAAACTTTTTTGGAAATCGAAAAAACCGGCTATTTTCAACCGAAAAATCGTGTGTTTTCACAGAATATTTCCGATATCTCGAGAACGGGTCCGAATTTCAAAAATGAAAAAAATCACCATGCGCAAGGTGCGATATTACCGGCGGGCGGCTCGCGTGCGGCCACGAGAACGCATGAGAGCTCAAAAGACGCGGAATTCGAAGGGTTTTAAGATGATGTAAAAATATTTTATAAAGTTGGTTTTGAAAATATTTTAATTTATAATATTTTATTATAAATAAATATTTTATTTTATATTTGAAAATATCCTGTTATCAAAATGACCACTGTACTCTACCACATTGTCCATTATAAACGTCCACATTTTCAAAACGTCCACTTGTTTAAAATGTCCACGTATCTAATCGTCCGTAAGCCCGCGACAATATTGCCTACGTCATATGACATCACGATGAAATGCATGGCGCACACGGTCGGAAACGTTGTGCAGACCGAGGATCAGAAGATTAATTATCGCAAATAAAATTGGCCGGAAGCTTGAGAAAATCGCCTTCACTTCCGGTAAAAATTTTAAGGTAATAATAATTATTTCAGAAAATAATTCTTTAATGTAAGGTCGTAAAAGAAGGAACCGAAGCGAAGCGAGGGCGGGTCGCTAGTTATTTAATAAGCCATAACCTCGAATTAGAATCGAAAACTCAATACTCAATGCAAACATCATCCAAAAACTATTCTCACAATTTTAGAGTATTTACTATATCTAATATTACGGAAAAATGTTACTGTTATTTTTCTATTTGGTATATGGTTACATAACTTGATTATCCACTTCTTTAGTACAGTGCGTTAACTTGTTCGCAACTTGGACGTTGTTTGGCAAAAGGGTCTAAATTTGGATTGAATTGAATAAGGAAAACTTGGATTTATTAGCTTTGCTGGTAAAAGAATTTCTAAAGATCTTTCAAAGTTTTCTTTTTGCTGGGAATAATATGTAACCGTCAACTTACAAGGAGCAGTTAATTTTTATGCTAGACGAGGCTTTTAAAACCATAATGTGAAGTGAAGATACATAAAGTTTCTTTTTTTACAGTATGCAACCAGTTCGCCAGAGGGGTGATTGCAATGCTGGGGGCTGTCACCCCAGATTCCTTTGATACGTTACATTCCTACACCAACACATTCCAGATGCCATTCGTTACACCATGGTTCCCAGAAAAGGTAAATTATCTATCTGCTATTTTAAATGAACTACCACTGTTTTTGAGCTCTAAAAGATGTTTTTTTTGATTCAGTGAAATCTACCAATGGTCCCCTTTTATTCTCTATTTTTACCTGATGGTCGCCACAAGTTGGTACTTGAAGTTTTGTACACTAACTGATATAAGTCTTTCAAATGGCTAATAAAACACTTCACAAAATTATAAATCAAAATATTTTTATTCCTTTTTCATTTTATGATCAAGTCAAGAAAAGTATATTTTCTTCTTTTTGAAACTATAGCACAGAATTAATGTTAAGACACAAATTTTAAAGTAAATAAAAAAGAATTAAATGGTACTAGAGCTTTGTCAATTTAATTTTTACGCAAGTGTTTGCTGAAACAGTCCCCCTAATACAATGGCATTATAAGGTTTCACTTGCCACGTGAAACCGCGAGCTATTTATAAAACGGTGTTTGTTTTAATGGTGTATTTCAAAATGGTCCACCTCCTATAGCAGTGGAATACGAAGAAGAAGTAGACGATACATGATGATTGTTAATAATAGAGTCTTAATACCGCTTCCTGAAGAATATTAGTTATGTTTCCTTAGAAATATTTTTAACACTTCACTTTTAACTCCATTTTTTTTATTCTACCAAAATCTAAGAAGTGTCAAGCGTTATGGACGAAAATTTTCGTCCATGCAAGCGTACGGGATTTGTGTCGAGGCGGTGAAGGACGAAATATATCTTCTTTCGCAAGAGAAGCTAGAAAGGATATTTGAGAATCTTGAGATCCTGATATTATGGGAGAGCCTTTTAAAAACATTTCGTATTAGCACACCCATAAATCAAATTTATTTTTATACATGTAGTAAGTTTGTATTATTAACTATTGCCATTTAGTAAAATTAACATAAGTGGCGAGTTTACACAGACCCAGACTTTTTCGATGAACACAGTCTAATATTGTGATTTCAAAGTTTCCAACCCGCTGGAGATGATGGCAACATTCCTTCCACGGGATAGACCTTTCTTCCTGCTGTGGACGATTATGACGAAGATGATTGAATAATTTCCATTTCGTGTGTCATACAGGTCATCCCACCATCGTCTGGTCTTATAGACTACGCTGTGAGCATGAGGCCTGACTATCATCGAGCTGTCATCGACACCATCACCTTTTATGGTTGGAAGAACGTCATTTATATCTACGACTCCCATGACGGTAAGTACAAGCTTCTGATATTGCATGCAGAAGTCTAATGTCATTTCAACTACGTGACCTTGGAACTAGTAAATTAATTATCAAAAATAATAATAATAAATAATAATAGCCTAAGTTATTTTCTAATTTGTTTAGGCTACCTACTCCTAGCGAAAAAATTGCATGCACTAACCTTAGGCCAATCCTAATAGTATAGGAAATGAAGCGATCTTTTGTTTGGAGACCCCAACATTAAATCCTCAGTCGATGAAACTTTGCAGGGATGTAATTGACCGAGCGAGCGCGAAGCATCTCTGCTTCAGCTTAGGCAAAATTCTTCCGGCTGTCCTTCCAGCTGTCCGTTTGGTCTCCTATGTCAGGAGCCCAATCGCGGTAATTCTGAACGATAAAACCAAAACGTTACGTTGTCATTTAGGTTATATTTATCTAAAAATCTTTGGTTTAGCTTCATAATTTTCACTTAAATTGTCCCAGATTGTAATCCTAGACCCCTTAGGCAGAGTATTCAACAATTTTAAAAAAACTAAAGCGAGTATTTTTCTGTAATCGAAACTGAACCGGTAACGATTTAGCTTTGGTTTTATCGTTGAAAATTAGCGCGATTAGGCCCCAGGTCGCATTTCTCAAGCGAAAATAACGAAATACTAGTAAAAATCGTAAACATATTAAACTTTTAGAGTAGCTTGTATACCTCTTGGTTTTATATATTGCACATTATTTGTTTTATGACCTTTCAAAGTTGGGTGGACAAGTCCATTTAAAAAGTATATATTAAAATAAATGATACCTTTAATTAGTCCGTAAAATGTACAGCAAATTTGTCTAAGAAACCATTTTGATAAACACTATATTTAATATAGCTGCCGAACAAATTTCCTACGCGCTCCATACAAACTACTCAGGCGTGACGTCATAATTGAGTAGCCATTAGTATGGAGCGTTTTTGGGCGAGTTTATTTGTGTGCATTTCACACTGTGATATCTCGGGCAGTTTTCATGCTAGCGAAATAATTCTTGTACCAATGTTTCTTTTTTTTGAGAGGTAATTTATGTAACATAAAATAAAAAAAGTTGTCATCATCCCAATGAGGACTTTTTACAATGACAAAAAACTGTAGGCTCGATAGATGGCGTTGATAAAAATGTGTGTCAATGTGATTTTATTACTAACCTTCGAAGAGTCTCAACACCACCTTGTGAGGCAAATAGTTACTATTTTTATTTTTTAAATGTCACTTTGAAAAGCCCTTATACACTAGGCAATTCACTAGTTTCGCCCTTTCGGGGCGTTAGGACCAAGGTGGTAGTACCACGGGGTAAGTTGCCCTACTGGTGACAAAATTGATTTACAAAAAATACAACACAATAAATGGATTCGTTTGTGAATGTGGGCAGTAAGTTGAATTAACGAATATTAATATTCTAGTGATAATAAAGTTATTGCCCAATTCAATTTGCAATTTTTCATCGCGTGAGAATTCCTACACGCGGAGTTTCATTAAGATTAAGCCACGTCATCGTATGACTAAGAAAGGAAAAAAAACATGTTTTTGAGATCAGCTTATCTATCTGTGTTAAAATCGTATAAATTCGACGTCCGTCTCTGTCCAGTAAAAGAATTTCGAAATGTAGCATTGAAACACAATTACTAGTTTATGTCCTTTTTAAAATTATCCTGAAAAAATCAAGTGAATGTTAAATATGGACCGGGTATAAGTATCAAACAAAAATGCTCTTGTCACTGAACCAAAACATAAAGGCTCTTTTCACTGAACCAAAACATAAAGGTACTAGTGGAGAGTAGTTAGGTCAGGCACAACTATTGCACCTCAAATAAAACAGGTTCAAATTGGTTCAATCTATGAAAAAATAGCCAGTTCAATCCATTTAAAAGTCGAAACGTTGGAGTCGCTCAATACTCAAAATATTTAGAACTAAGTAGCTGACCCGACAGACGTTTAAGGGGTTTTCAAATTGACATTAACTCACTAGATGGCGTTGATGGTAAGAGGTGAGTCAAAATTGGCTTTCAAAAATAAACGGCCTACCAAAGAGGAAAGTAAGCATGTACTGTATTTACCTCTATTATACAAGGAGGTAAGTTACATCTACTTAAGTACTTTTCGAAGCGTAGTAAAAAATACTTTGAATCCCCTATTTTTTTCAACGCCATCTATCGAGCCTACAGCTTTTTGTCATTTGGAAAAGCCCTCATTCTATATCAAACGTCATAAGGTTACATTAAAAAAGTTTATATTGTACAAAATATTTTTATATGGTGGTTAAGTATTCTTAAATTTTCTAAATTTCCGCGCATTTTTCTTAATTTTTCTTTAGTGATTTTTTTCTTTCATAAGAACCTTCTTCTGATAATAACAAACACAACAAAAAAGAATTAGCGAAATCGGTCCAGCCGTTCACGCGTGATGGCTTGACCAAGGGAAATAGGGATTCATTTTTTATATATAAAGATATTATTTTAAGGCTGGGTTGCACCATCTTGACTTAACCTTAACTTTGAGCATATCAGCCGCACGACACCCACTGCTGGGTATAGGCCTCCCCTAAGGATCTCCACGACGATCGGTCGCATCCAGCGGCTTCCCGCGACCTTCACCAGATCGCCGGTCCACCTTGTCGGGGGCCTACCCACGGAGCGCCGTCCGGTGCGCGGTCGCCATTCCAAAACCTTTCCGCCTAACGGCCATCGGTTCTTCTCGCTATATGTCCCGCCTATTGCCACTTCAGCTAAGCAATCCTTCGAGCGATGTCAGTTACTTTAGTTCTCTTGCGGATCTCTTCGTTTCTGATTTGATCACGCAGGGAAACGCCGAGCATGGCTCTCTCCATTGCACGCTGGGTGACCTTGAGCCTCCTTATGGTTCCTCATAAGAAGGAACCTGAACTTTAACAGATACAAAATTATCTGACTCGGTGACAGAGTCAGTCGCTGTCGTCTACTATGGAATAACCTAGGTAACAATATTAGTTCCACTTTTGACTACTTGGTCAGATAATCTTGTCTCATGTATTGTTATAGTTAAATCAAGATGGTGCAACCGAGCCTTAATGTGAGATGACGGTTCGATTTTGATTTGCTTTATTTATCGTTAATAAATGAAGAATCTTTAAATATTATTTTCGTGTCGCCTGTATTTTTCTTAGGTATTTGGTTTCATATTTATTCCGAGGCGTGAAATTAGAGTTGAAAAAGGAAATTTTCACGAGTTTCAAAACGTACACCTACCTTGTCTTACTTAAGTTATGTTATTCAACTTGTAACAAACAGAATCAAGGAATTCAATTTACGAAAAGACTTCAATAAAATTTAAAGGATCGAATAACAGCAAGAAAACACAATCTGATACAAATCTGCAGTTGTGTCGAGCGCTTTTATTCTTGCAGTAGAGAGAGAGATTTTAATACATTTCTTGCAATGGAACTCTGGGTCCTGTGCAAGGAAGTTCGTAGATCGACTATCGGCAGAGAAACTGTTGAATTCCTGCTTAGTCCTATTTCTCTAAGTAGACTCTACAAGTCTTTCATCGTCTTTCGTATTTCGTCTTTCTTTAACGCCTCAGCGTACAATTACTCTGCCTCGCAGCTATCTATATATATAAAAGAGAAAATCACTGACTCACTCATCACGAAATCTCAGAAACTACAAGTGCTAGGAGTCTTAAATTTTGCATGGGGGTTCCTTTTAGGGTGTAGGTGCTCACTAAGACGGGATTTTGCGAAATTCAATCCCTAAGGGGGTGAAACAGGGTGACAAAGTTTGTATGGGAGAACGCGATTCCTTGGCCCGATTAACTTGAAATTTGGCATAGACATTCTTTCACAAAATTAATTGAATACGGGTTTCGTATTTTTTTGAAATGAATCCCCTAACAGGGTTGAAAAGGGGTAGAAAGCAATTTTTAGGGTGATTGATTTCAATATCGGAATCAAAACTTCTTAGTGCATTTGAATGATTAAGAAAAATAAATGTCAGTCGTCATGTTGTCACCTCCCCTGAGAGTATAATTATGTTCCTTGGTTCACTACAGAGAAAGCAATAAGTTGTCACAGGGAGTTTTTGGCGCCATTTCGTCGAGTTCAGATCGGTGGCTATTTTAATTATTTGCAAATTGTTTATAGTGGATATTGTGTCTTAAAATTGGTGCAGTTTTGTGGTACAAGTGTCTACGCATCTGAACAATATGTGGGATAAGTAATTGAAATAGGTGCGATCTTGGTTGTGTGAAGTTGAGACTTTTATTGTAGTGGTGGCTACCTCGGCAGAACTTACCGAGTAAACTGTATCGATATACTTTAAGCCAAATGCTTCAAGCTGCATTGGAATGCGATGCACATGCGTTTAATGTAAACTGAAATTAATTGTTTCTAATTTTCAGTTATTTTCCAAAAGACTTTCATGTTGTATAAGTTTTTATCCCGATTTTCACTATTTTACGACTAATTTGTCAAATAAAACGTGGCAAAATCTGGTAAATATCAGTACCCGTAGCACGAACAGCTATCGAAAAAAATAACGCGAAAAACATTCGATAGAGTAATTTTGTATGGGAAATTTGTACAGCGCCATCTATCGCTGAAAAGCGAAATTAAGTTTTCCATAGATAATACTATATCGTGTAGTTTTACGCGTGTTTTTTTTTCGATAGCTGTTCGTGCTACGGGTACTGATGACATGATGACATGATAAGTGATGCTAAATGCGCTTTAGACATCAAAACAAGAATAGCAATTGCAAAACAAGCCTTCCCCAGAAAAGGCAAAAATCGCTAAAAACATAAGAAGACGGTGCATCAAAACTTTCGTATGGGGTATAGCCCTCTATGGATGTGAAACTTGGACAATGACGCAGAGAGATAGAGAAAGATTGGAAGCATTCGAATGTGGTGTTGGAGAAGGATGGAGAAGATAAGCTGGACTGAGATGGTGACAAATGAGGAAGTACTGAAAAGAGTAAATCAAAAACGTCAGATATTGAAAATCATAGAAGACAGAAGAGGTAGAATGATCGGCCACTTGATAAGACACGACAAATTTATTACAAACATTATAGAAGGAAAAATAGAGGAAAAAAGAGGAAGAGGAAGACCAAGAAGAGCCTATATGGAACAGCTCAAAGAGAAGGTGAACGTCGTGTCTTATCAAGAAACCAAGGAACTGGCTTTGGACATAAACGAGTGGAGGAAGCTACACAGACAAGAGCGCGGCTCTTAAGTTGAGAAGAAGGAAACAAATAAACATACCTACATAGATTTTTATTTATAAAGAAGATAACTATTAAATATTAAATTTTACATAATATTATTATACTTATTTTGTCAAAAACCGCTAAGAAATTTTATTAGGTACCTACCTACACCTACCTAATACAGAATCGTGAACTGGGCGTCGTCGGTTCTGTAACCAAACTCGAACCCCACTTCGAATCTCACTTCACTACACGGGAATTTTAAATCATAAATAAGATAATGAAAAGAACATTTTGTATCACAAAAGATTTTAGATAGCTACCTAAGATAGCTCATTTAGTTAGCTAATTTCTAATAACAAATTCACGCGAAGTGAAGTGAGGTTCGAAGTGAGATGCGAGTTTGGTTACAGAATCGACAGACTGTTACTGCTATTACCTATACACAAAATTGTATAAATGTGAAAGTTTTGATGTTTGGATGTTGTTCATGATGTACTCAATCACGTCTGAACGGGTGAACGGATTTAGACGAAATTTGGCACAGAGATAGATTATAGAAAGTCAGGAATACTTAACACAGGCTTCTTTTTATCCCGATCATTGGTTACCAAGGGAAGACTTACAACGATTACCGTTGTGCAACATTTCACCAGAGCGAAGCCGGGGCGGGCCGCTAGTACCATATATTATCTATTCTGTAGCTATACGTTATCGCTTACAATTTTGGTGGTACAGCCATGCCGAGCAATAAAACATATGAGCGGTAGAATCACGGAGCGGAGTCTGTTGATAGTGACGCCAACATTTCAAGGTGTATCGCCCGATCGCAACTTTTAATGGGCGGAAATAATCTAGGCCGACAAATGTATGTGTAGGACGGCTGTGAATTGGAAGTTGACCATTCTTCGCTCTTCGAATTTTACAAACTTGACAGCTCCTGGAAATTATCTTAATGTTTGTCAAAGAAGCCGTCTTATTTATATTTGGAAGTACCTACATAGTCAATTCATTTAATACTAGAAAATTTCACTATTTTGTGTTTTTTTTTTGTTTTCATAAAAGTATGCTGAAAGGTTAATTTTCGAGGGACACAATAGTTTCCATTTTGCCAGTAATGAGTACGTACGTTCTGTATTTACGATAATGAGATAACTTTGTATTCATGCTGCAATAAGTTGATTGAACCGTGGAATATTAAAAAAATAATGGATTTAGCGCCCGAAGCAAACTGTCGCGGATAGCGTGAATTAATTAAAGTCCTAAGTAGCCTGTATAGGTCGTACATAAACATAGTCTATGGTAAAGAAGAACTGTAAAAATTAACAGTGACGGATGACAGAGAGGAGCAGGAGTTGTGAGTTTTCCATAAGAGTGGCCGAATGCTGATTTTACCATTTTAAAAATTGTAATATCTTTGGATTTTACCTTTTAATCTATCGAATCTTAAAACATGTGTTCTGAATTCATTAACTACTTACTATTCAAAGATATTTCAATTTTGTTACTATTATGAATCAGTGTGATTATTTGTGTAGTTGAATGGTAACCATATTAAAGTGAACGTTAACTTAGGTATTAGCATAAAGTTAATATACCTAGGTATAATAACTTTATGGGTAGGTATTAGATATGAGAAAACAGTAGTTTTATACGAGAATCGAAAAATATAATATATTGACATTAAAACAAGAGACAAGTTAAAGACATTATCAACAGTCTATTCCTAAGCAACAGAGACCATAATAGTCAACCTGTCACCTCAACAATCAACATCCCTGTTGATGATGACAATGCCAGCCATCTTCTTTAGCATTTCAAGTCTGGGCCTTGGACGACCAAGGTCTGGGCCGATTTCATCCTCTGAAGCACGTCGTTTTCTAATCTCTCTATTAACAATAATTTTATGTTCACTTTCGAAACATGGAAAATAATGATTAATGTTCTTTTGAAGAACAAGCGTCGACTTTGTCGGTCTAGGGTCTAGGTACATCCTCTTTTGATTTTCCCAGTAGAGGTACCTCTTGGAAAGTAACATCTCTGGATCTAATCAATTTGTATGCTTCTTTGTCCCAGATCCTATAGCCTTCATCTCCTTCATAACCAATAAGTATCCCTTTTTGAGCTTTCTTGTGCAGTTTCTTGCGATTAGCTTTAGGAACATGGGCTGCATAGCAGGTGCAACCAAGGATTCTAAGGTGTTTGATCGCTGGCACCTGTCCGTACCACAGCTCATGTGGAGACTTACATGGCACACTCGTTGGCGCTGTGCGATTCAACACGTAGACTGTCGCATTTACTATCTCTGCCCATAAACCGTCAGGAATTTTATCATGTACATGCATGATATGGCGCGTGCGGCTTCTACTACCGTTGGATTTTCTCGCTCTACGCAGCCTGACAAGCAATGGAAGTTGCCAGTTGCGGGTCAGGGGTGGCTGTTAGGGGTATTGTGGAAGAATGCCACTGGGGCAGTTCCCCATAACAAAATTACCTGCACCTTAATGACTTGAGATAAGGTTGATTTTTCTTAAATGAGCTATTTTGGTAGGTTTGGATGCTTACCTAGATCATATTGGTGTACACTATCGACCTTACCACAAAAAAAATTAAAACACTGTTTAGTTTAGACAAAACACTGTAAAACACTGTTTAGTTTTAGTCTCTATCAAACAATATTGTCAAAAAAGTGACAGCATCACATTAATTAAGTTAAAACCTTGTTGAACAGTGTTTTAAAATCTTTTGTGGTAATGCCAAAAAAAATTATGAAAAATTCTATTTGATATCTCATTGATATTGTCATATAGGTAATAAGTACAAAATAGTCAAAATAAAGTAATTTTACGATAAAATTAAGTTTGCCTTTTATTACTCATTGAAATAATCCGCTTCGATGGGACGTCTATTAATTGAACCAATGTCAATCATTTTAAAGAGCAGTCACTCGGTTATTAAAATGGCATTTTGATTAAGTACCAAAACATTATAAACGTGGGATGGCTTGCGGAATAAAAATTAATTAATAAAATAATAGTCGATATCATGAACTTTACATTCAGAATGATGTAGTTGTGGTTTGCAATTTTATTTTGATTTATTTGCTATCTTATTTGTAAGGTGGTTCATACCATAATCTATGCTAAAAAACTAAAAAAAGAATTAAAAAAAAAATCATCATAATAATGCTCGACGCCCATTGCGGACCAGTCAAAATGCGTGAAAGTTGAGTTGAATTGCTGAACGGTGAAATCTTGAGAAGAATTAATATCTGTCTTTTCGTCCTCACTTTTTTTCCAAGTCTTCATGACAGTCGACATTATATCCAGTTGTGCGACTTTGTAGTATTGTTACTATGCAAAGAATGAATGATATTTTTCTGTCACACTAATTACAAAATATTTATAGTGCATTTTAATTGTGATTTGTTTCTCTTAACAAATGAAACGGTTCAAGCAAAGATGAATAATTGTAATTAAAAAAACGACAGCGGAGATGACCTAAGTAAATGTTACCAACGTGACTTTCTTCTGTCTCGGAATGCTATATACAATATTATTGTATAGTCAGCAATGAATGTTCATAAAAAAAGATGTTATGTCCGAAATCCCATAAAAACTCGTGCGATGGCAAGCTAAATAATTGATATGTTTCAGGATTATGAAAAAACTACTAGCCAAATCTTTGTAATTTTTTTATGGGACCACATACGAACCATGTTCTTTGAGATGAAAAAAGAATTGTATAAATCGGTTAACAACTGACGAAGTAATGTTAAAACATAAATAAAAAAACCGTCGACTTGAGAACCTCCTCCTTTTTTTGAAGTCTGTTAAAAAAGGTTTCATTTTTCCCTTTGAGGTACGAAGCATCTAGTCTCACTAGGTCATGTCATGTCCTTATCAGATCATGCAGTTTTGTATAGAGTTCCTTATGAAAGATATTGGACAACGTCTAAGTTTTAAACTGTTGTTTAACTAACTTGGAAAATTCAGAAGCCATGCATTTTATTTATTGTTGTTGTACTTTAGTTCAGTCTTAGTTCCGATGGTGTTATGTGTATTACATACCTATACCTCAGTGTGTTTGTCGGTTATTTAACGTCTGAACGTACCGCAAACACACGAGCCAGAGTTCTGTTTCCATCAAATGGCCTTGTACTCGTAGTTTCATGATGTAACGCCTGAGGAGTTTTCAGCGATACATGTCTCATATTTGACAATACATCAGTTTTGGCCATTGTATGTTACGATTTTGTACAAACTGGTACCTCGTTAGGTACCTACCAAATAATTATTTACCAGCAATAATGGTTCCGTTTCCCTGTTGGAAACAGACTTGAGATTTTAGTTTTGTCTTTCACTTATTTTTACCGACTTCAAAAAATGAAGAGGTTCTCCGTTCGTCTGTATTTTTTTGTGTATGTCCACCGATTACAAAATACCTACGGCTGGACCGATTGAAATGATTCAAACGTTATTACATTAGGTAAACTCCACGTTGGTCCCATTTTTTAAATCTGGAATTCATTTCAAGGCTTTTCAAGTAATCTTGAAATAAGCACGAGAATATATTTAGTGTGAATTACCTCGATGACATGGTCGTATAACTTCTTTGTTTATGAACTGAATAATATAATTATTTTTTTGTTGAAAAAGGGATATCTTAAGTGTAGTTCTTTAACCGACTTAAAAAAAGAAGGTTCTCAGTTTGACCCCTATGTATGTATGTATGTTTCTCCGCGGTTATCTCAAGTTTGGCTGAGCCGATTTTTCTACCTAAATAATATAGGTACCTACACTACCTAATACAGAAGGTACCTACACTAAAAATTGTTTTTTTTAAACAAAAAAACGACTTTACAAACCTATCTCTAAAAAGCAATAAATAATATTCATATCACTAGATACCTACGCATTATCATTGTAATAATAAATTTTGAATATTATTTATGCTTTTTAGAGGTAGGTTTTTGAAGTTGGTTTTTATGTTGATGTTGTAGGTACGGCTTAGAAAACGTGATATAACTGTGGCTAGTCTTATACTTTACAATTATTTCAAAAATCTTAATTTGACTGTGTTAAACAAGACAAAAAAACAATATTTACTAATATAATACTCGTAGAAATGGATTTATTCACATGATTTCCCACCACAAAATTTATAAACACTAAACACGCTGAGCTCTATATTTAAATAAAATAAATACAAAAGACTAAACAACACAACATCCAATAACTCCCAATTTTGTTTCTTGAGACCTTATTTCTCCTATGATTTGAGAAGGCATCTAAACAGAAGAAGTGTGCACAATCAGACTATGCACAATAATAATTTAGAAGTACATATGAAAATTTACGAGTATATTACATACCACGATAGAGTTGGTTATACCTTTTAAATATTTAACTTACGTATAGTATGTTCACAGTATATACTATATAAGTTTTTCAAATCAGTAGAGAAGCTAACGTCACTTATGGCCCTTTTGTCATTGCACTCCGTCGGATCGCTAGGGTTGGCATTCTCCGACCGTTTCGTCGAATAGTATTTACAAAGTATTTACACTAAAAAACGAACGATGGTTCCGGGAAGCAGAAAGAAAAATGCGGTAGTTTTAAAATTGAAAGTTTAAATGTATTATTTTTGAGAACTAAATACCTACCTAAATGGTATAGTGTAAAAGTTTAAAATAATGTGCATAAAATGCTTAAGGTAACTATCGTATTTAATTGGATAAGGATTAATACTGTATCCTTCTATAGAGCTTTCCAAACTACCGCTTTGTACTTGACCAATTTTTTTGAAGATATAATGGATATAGTAAGCTATTATTAAAAGATAGATATATGCCATCGAGGACTTTTTTGTAGATCTATAAAAGAGGAACAATTCCATCATACATGATTTTGTTATAGCTCAAAAGGTTTAAGCAGCGTTTTTAATGCAAGCTCCCAGTCGGCTCAATTTTGGCCGACTTCTTTAACAATTATCGTCATATTTCTACCAATTTATATAAACTCATTTTATTATACAACTAAACCTTCCTCGGGAATCATTCTATCCATTGGTCAATTCGAATTTACTCGAGAAGGACTAAAGACCTTTTTTCCGTTTAGTCCTACTACTTAGTAGAACTAGTAGACTATTACTGACTAACTTTTTATATTTTACAAAAGATTATAGACATTCTCTACGTAATAAGATATTTAAAACAAAACACACTTCTTTTTCATAGGTTCAATATGACGCGGAAAAGAAATACTGTAACTGTAATGACATCTGTCATACATTTTTTTCATTGATATGACGAAGTCAGTTACCATTTTTTAGAAGCACTATTTCGCCGTCGAGTATGTGATGCCAAAATCAGATAATGTTCGCCGACCGAACGAGAGCAAAAGCGCTTTAGCATTGTTTGAAACCCTTTTAGCTTTTGTTCCATGGCATGGCACAATCACGAATTGAGCCATGCCATCATTGTTGATGAAATCATATTTTAGAGATATGAACATTAACGGTTGGCAAAACATACAAGCAAGGATACTTCATAAGTATTTACATAAAATGATCTTCGGAAACACAACCCAACAACAAATACAATACTAGGAAATGATAGGATTATAACTATGATAGAGTCTTAAAGTTCACGTGGTCCGATCGGTAGAACAAAGGCAGTCGGACCACGTGGCCAGAGGGTAGGAAAATACCTTTGAAACGGAAACAAGAGTAGATTGTATTAATTACTAGCGACCCGCCCTCGCTTCGCTTTGGTTCCTACTATTTTTTGCCATGCATAATATGCGACCTTCCAACAACACCTAAACAGAAAACGAATACCTTACATCATCATATCCATTTGCTCCAAAAGTATTTTTCCCTCCCGTTCGTCACGTCTTGCTATCGGTGTAAGAAAAGCTATTGATTTATTTTCGCGCGTGTTAATTTTTTTGCGACAACTCCTAAGTTATTCATGTGTAAAATAATGTGCATAAAATGCTTAAGGTAACTAATTAATACTGTATCCTTCTAAATAGCTTTCCAAATTACCGCGTTGTACTTGACCAATTTTTTAGAAGATATAATGGGTATAGTAATATATGCCATCGCGGACTTTTTTGTAGACTTATTAAAAATGAACAATTCCATCATACATTATTTTGTTATAGCTCAAAAGGTTTAAGCAGCGTTTTCAGTACAAGCTCCCAGTCGGCTTCATTTTTGCCGACCTCTTCTATTTCTACCAATTTACATAAAACCGCAACTTATTATACACCTAAACCTTCCTCAGGAATCATTATATCCAATGGTCAATCGAAATTTTAATTCGTTTTAGTTTTATCTATTCTAAGTAAGATCGTATAGTATGGTGATGAGTACCTACTTACTTTTGTGTCACACGCAAATACCTCCTACAGTACAGCTGCCTTTTGTTTTAGTTGTTGTATCTTTTTAGGGTTCCGTACCAAAATGGTAAAAAAGAACCCTTATGGTGTGACTCAGTCTGTCTGTCTGTCACAGCTGTATATCTCGAGAACTACTAATGCTACGAACTTGAAATTTGGAATAGTTTTAGATGTCGTTTGCCCAACAATTTTGCGAATAAGAGATATTTTTTTTCTTTTTTTGCAACAGAGACTGAAAGGGGGTCTTAAAAAATCGGAGTAAAGCTACTAGGGCATGTGGGGTCTCATATGAAAGAGCGCTGCTTGTACACTCTCAAACAGATTTTTTTTAGGCCGCATAGTTTTTGACTTTTGATGAAAAATGTAAAAACAAATACCGTTCTCCCCCCTTATCTCCGAAGTTTGCAAAGAGAAAAATCTGAATTATTCTATGTGATAGAAGTTTATGTAAAGAATACAGGAAAAATAAAACGATGTGTCTAATAGTAAACTTTTTCAGAAATCATCAACAGAAATTATATTTGTTCCACTATCGGTTAAGAGATGGCGCTGTAAAACGATGTCTCTAAAGAGAAAACTATGTCTCAAGTTGCTTTGGGTGAAGCACAGGTTGTAATTTTTTCTACGCACAGAACTTCCATCCATCAGTAAAGTACCTTTACGAATGAAGCTCATAAAAGGCTCCCGGTTTCGCTTCAGTACATACCTATGTATGTACTGAATTAATAAATATAATATAAAAATACTATAATAAATAAATAGGTATGGTATTGATAGAACGCGTTTAGCTGCTTTTATGGGCGATATAAAACCCACCCTGGTGATTCACCCAACCTTTTGGCATGGACGAAATATATGGTGACTGGTTCTAATAATAATTACCTACTATCTGCCGTACAAATAAACAAAGAATAAGTTCCTACTTAGATTAACCAATAATATTGCTTAGCAATATCCGTTTAACGTCTGAAAGAAAGGTGTATGAAACGGGCTTGAATTTATTTTCGCACGCCTTAATTTTTAAGATGTAATAACTGCTAAGATATTAATTTAAATGGTATGGTGTAAAAAAAGATAAAATAATGTGCATAAAGTGGTAAAGGTAACTAACGTATTTAAATTGATAAGGATTAATACTGAATTTCCTGCGTGATCGAATCAGAAACGAAGAGATCCGCAAGAGAACTAAAGTAACCGACATCGCTCGAAGGATTGCTCAGCTGAAGTGGCAATGGGCGGGACACATAGCGAGAAGAACCGATGGCCGTTGGGGCGGAAAGGTTCTGGAATGGCGACCGCGCACCGGAAGGCGCTCCGTGGGTAGGCCCCCGACAAGGTGGACCGACGATCTGGTGAAGGTTGCGGGAAGCCGCTGGATGCGGGCAGCGCAGGACCGATCGTCGTGGAGATCCTTAGGGGAGGCCTATACCCAGCAGTAGGTGTCGTGCGGCTGATATGATGAATACTGAATACTTCTAAATAGCTTTTCAAATTATACCGCATTGTAAGTGACCAATTTTGTAGAAGATAAAATGGGTATAGTAAGCTATTCTTAAAAGATAGATATATGCCATCGCGGACTTTTTTGTAGACCTATTAAAAATGAACAATTCCAACGTACACTATTTTGTTATAGCTCAAAAGGTTTATGCAGCGTTTTCGATGCAAGCTCCCAGTCGGTTTGATTTTTGCCGACTTGTTCAACAATAATCGTCATATTTCTACCAATTTACATAAAACCTGAAATTATTAACCTAACCTTCCTAGAGAATTGCTCTATCATTTGGTGAAAACCGCATGAAAATCTGTTCAGTAGTTTTTGAGTTTATCGCGAACAGACAGACAGACAGACAGACGCGGAGAGGGACTATGTTTTATAATATGTAGTGAAAGTGATAATATAAATAACTATACAAATTCTCATACAAACTTGAACAACCTGTAGCACCCTGTTTAACGGGAATTTTCTAAAATCCTTTCTTAGTGCTCATCTACATCATCAAAGGTCTACCCTCCAAAAATGGTGGCTCTACCTTCAGCTGTTACTACGCCTATCCCAACAATCAATGAAACAGTCAGTCAATCAATCAATTTTGACTTTTATATGTATAGATTAAAATAATTTTAATTACCTATTTAACAATATAACGGGTGTAACAAGACCCTCAACGAAGCCGAGGTCTACGTATTCTGCCCATCATCAAGATCATTTCTGTTCAAAATTATTGCTCTGAAACGATTTGGGTGGAATGCGTGGACTTTGGCTTCGTCGAGGGTCTTTATACACCCGTTATAAAAGCTTTGAGATATTGAAGCAGCAAATTACATTGACAACGCGTGGAAAAGTCAAAAGTGACGAAAACAAAGAATTTGGTTAAATATAGCTAGCAAAGCAAAACAACCTTGAGTAGATTTTGAAGAAAAGGATTTAGTAAATCTTGCGTCTCCATAATAATTATCGACTTTATATACTACGTACATATATATTTGATACATTGTCAACTTAAGATGATTAGTACCCTCAAGTGGCGCCTTCATCTTAATTAAATTTATTGCTCGCTAAGTACATAATGTATCGAAAATTCAAACGTTGCGATTGAAGCTAAAGTTCTGTAGTTTATTTACAAATAATAAACTTTCTAAAATATAGTTCGTTGTAGTAGTGGTAGGCAAATGTGCTAAAAGTGGCCACTTTTTGCTCTTTTGCCTACTACTACTACAACAAACTATATTTTACTGAGGTTATTGTTTGTAAATAAACTATAGAACCTTAGCTTAAATCTCAACGTTTGAATTTTCGATACAGTATGTACTTAGCGAGCAATCAATTTAATTAAGGTGAGGGCGCCACTGTGATGTGATGATACTAATCGCCTTAAGTATTAGAACTACTAACTCAAGTTAGTCTAGGAACATTTTCACCTACATTTTTTATCGTGTCGTATCATCATACGTTTAAAAGCCAAACGAAATTGTAGGATAAATAAAAATATACCTAAATATAATTTTTAAAGTAAGTTTCACGAAGAACCAAAGTGAATTTATCTAAAAGGAAAATGTAAAAGAAAGCAATAAAAAGTAAGTGCGGATGTCACAGCAAAGGCCCGGCCCGGCTTGGAAGATATGATGCAGATGTTAAGTAAAGGTAGATATGAAATGAGAAGACATTAGGCGCATTAAAAGAAAACGCCTACTGTCTGAAAGCGAACAAATAAATAATAATAAATAAATAAATATAAATAAATATTTGACAACATCACATACATTGCTCCGATTCCAAAGTAAGTAGCTAAAGCACTTGTGTTATGGAAATCAGAGACAACGGTGGTATCACAAACACCCAGACCTGAGACAATATTGAAAAGTTAATTTTCTACATTGACCCAGCCGGGGATCGAACCCGGGACCTCAAGAGATGGTGACGCCTTGAAAACCGGCGTGCAAACCACTCGACCACGGAGGTCGTACAAAACGAGGGATTATTTACATCAGATACCAAGATACCAGTACGAGCGAAAATTGAGATTGGACCCCCAATATGTAAGGGAACATAGATAATTCCCTGGTATCCTGATATACCCTCTTCACGACTGTCACGTCGAACTCTATAAGAGCCACTAATTTGAATACCGATTTTGGTTTATTGGAAATGAAACTGTATTTTATTTATGTTATTTATATTTTATGACATAATTATTTTGTAGACGGAACTAGTAGGTACGAATGCGAGAGTTGCTTATAATGATTCATTTCTGAAAACTTTTTAAGTACCTACTTACCATTTATTTATTTATTTAATCTTTATTGCTTAATATAAAAACAGTAAATGGCGGACTTAATGCCCAAGGGCATTCTCTAACAGTCAACCGGTAAGTTGTTAAGGAGAAAAAATTGTGGCGGCAATAAACAAAATTATAAAAAAAAACTGTTTCAGAAAATATACCAAAAATATATAGAGTATATAAAAAAAATACGAAATTATACATTTATACCAAATCCTAATAAATACATAATTAAATATACTACGCTTGTTGCATATTTACATGATATGAGTAATCATCCAACGTGAATTTTTTAATTATTTGGTTCCCGCAGTGGAGTGGTTCCACTCATTATTACAAGCAACTTTTACTATGGGGCCAACTCTGATATCGCGAAAAAAAGTCAGCTGTTCCATACATTAGGGTCGAGTAGGTATTACGCTTTTGTATGGAACAGCAGATTTTTTTAGCTTTACCTATCTGAGTTGGCCCCATAGTAATAGTTGCTTGTAATCATGAGTGGAAGTAGTGGAACCACCGCACTGCAGGAACCAAAATGATAAAAATTTCAGCGTGTTGGTATACCTTTTCATGATTATGTTTTATTTTAGCACACAAGATAGAAGTTCTAACTAAATTGACAATGACAAGACATAAATAACCTGTTTTATTAACAAAAAATATTTTGTTCTAAATTGTTCATAATAGATAATAATATAAACACCCACCATGTCATAAAAAAATAAGGAAAGGAAACTCACCTTTATAACTACTTGTTACAATGGTAATAAACAGCAGCTATTGTCCCGCTACGAAGGTAACATACTTCATCAAAACTTTCATAGTTTCGTAAAGTGTGATTGAGACAAGCTGGCTCACAAAAGACGCCTTGGGTCGAACGTAAAAATAAAGTACTGAAAATATTTTTATACCGAGACCTTTTTGTTAACACACCTCAGTTTTCTCAACGTAATGCAAAAAAAATCTCAAATCGCAATAAAACGGTTAACGCAACAAATACGTAACGTAAGCCTTTGAAAGAAAATTTCTCTGTTGAAATCTTTTTTATTTAATTTTAACGTTGGCAGTAAATTTGCAAGATCATCGTTTACTGTCGTCACCATTATCGCTGCAGATTACAGTTTCCCTAGTGAATCGTTAGCACTTTCAGATAGCTCTCCGTTCACAGAGGTAAAGTCTTTTGATCATTTCTGCCTTCGAGCATTTTGTTAATGTGATTACCTTTTCTGATATTACAGATAAGTTACCCTCGACTTAATGATAATGCCAAAAACATTTGTTTCTATTCAGCGACGTGTAATGTAACTCCGATTCAACATCAAATGGTAATTATTTTCATTGGCGCACAGAACCAATGCGGTCGTAACGGACAACTCAATTAATTGTTCGCTTTGTTCTCCAATATTGCGAATTGCTCTCAGTAAGCAATATACGCAAAGCAGTGAGTACAATACTGCCAGGAAGCAATAACGAGAGACGTCCTAGCCAGAAACCGCCTACTCTTTTTATCCTACGCTATACCCACTATAATGGTTATGTTTCAACAAACGTCTATTATGCTTCTTCTTTTTGAGCTTGTTTTTACAAAACTGCTTCCATCATACCTACATTCGGGATTCCTGACAGAAAAATAAACATAAAATTGGTAAACAAAGAAATATTGAAGTCCTTATGACTCACAGTCACTGTTACTACGTGTATGTACCTACTTAGCATGAGGTTTAAATAATTTATTTGTAACTAGCTACCGACAGCACAGACCATCACACGTTGTCCTGTCTTAGTTATGATTTATGAATATTGAATTCGAATTTTAAACTACATTCAGTTTAATTTACATCCTCTTTGACGATATTGCAGCCCGCATTCTGTCAATTCTATGGCACACCATCAGACGTTGTCCTGTCTTAGTTATGATTTATGAATATTGAATTCGAATTTTAAACTACATTCAGTTTTTCTACATCCTCTTTGACGATATTGCAGCCCGCATTCTGTCAATTCTATGTCAAACGTCATAAGGTTACATTAATAGTACATTACTGCAGCGGCACGCAAGACAGGCATTGAAGGACGAACGTGAAAATGTGGGCCGAGGCGAAGCCGAGGCACACATACGTGAGTCCATCAATGCCTAGTTGCGGCCAAGGCTTGTATAGTACTTTTCTCAAATAATGCGCGGAAATTCAAACCAAGTACCTAGTAACTTTTCTAACATTTTTTTTTTTTTAAATCACAGTAATTAAAAGTAACAAATCGCACCGTCTTGAGTTTCTACGTCTTTTAAATAAATACTGTTTTAAGTTGTTGCATCTTCATAAAAATCAAACCTGCAACAAAAATAAAGAACGTGTAAAGTTGTGATGTTAGCTGTTTAACTAATAAAACAAAGTGGTAAATTAGTACCTAGGTAGGTACTTTATCAATAAGTACGAAAACTTACTTTAGGATCCAATTAATACACACTGTCTGATGTTTCTGACAAGAAAATTGGCACGTTTGATGCAGACTTCTTACATTTATACCCTTGTGAATGTCTTTTGAGCAAAGCAGTTAGGTTTACATCTGCTTTATCTAATGAGCGCCCGTAGGAATCTTCACTTTGCTACTTTGCTCTTTGAAATTATTCATTCAAAATCACCTGAGTATTTATATAACAAAATCAAATGAGCAAAGGATACAAATCCTTACCGCACTAGAGCTTACTCTTATATGATCCTGACACCCGCACACAGGACTGCTGCATTTCGTGGGTCTTTTAGATACTCAGCCTCGAAGTGTTGGAATAATTTGCCACCCCCAATTCGCACACTAAAAAGCGTAACTCGTTTAGAAATAGAAATAGTTGCTGAAAAAGCTTAATGCCAATAAGATTATGATACTCACTTGTTTTGTTTTACACGCTTTGAGCTTTGAGGCGGCTTTTGTTTTTGTTTACATGTACAGGTTATCATCACAAAATATCACTCTTGTCATTTTACCATAACACATTTACCACTGTCTCTTTTTGTTAACACCTTGTTTATAACTTAATTATTAGAGTAGTTTGATTAGAAAATATGTAAAAAAAAAGAAAAAGTTTTTGTTTGTTTTTGTTTTGTAAGTTTTTTCTGACAGCTGCCAAACCTGTCCACAGATTAGGCATTTTACTTCGTAAACAAAGAGCATGTAATCACTAGTCGTTGCACAGACAGTTTTATACCGTTCTGTATTATTTCCCTTTTGAAGAATGGCAAAGGGAATCTCTTTGTTTTTATATTCTTATTTTTGTTAATTTATTATCGTTTTCTAGTGATTTTATTTTTCTTTGTGTTTTTGTAAGTAATCTCAAGTAGATAAGTACCTACTTGTTTTGTCGTTTTTAGGTTGCCGTACCAAAATGGTAAAATAAGGGTTCCTCTTATGGTGTGACTCAGTCTGTCTGTCTGTCTGTAACAGCTGGATATCTCGAGAACTACTAATGGTATCAACTTGAAATTTGGAATAGTCAAAGATGACGTTTGTCCAACTATTTTGAAAATAAGAAAGAAATAAAAAATAAATAGTTTTTTTACAACAGGGACTGAAAAGGGGTCTTAAAAATTTTAAGTGGGGCGACTAGGGCATGTGGGGTATCATATGAAAGAGCGCTGTTTGCACATTTTAAATCATTTTTTCTTTTTTTTAGGCCGCATATTTTCGACTTATGAAGAAAAATGTAAAAAAAAATACCTTCCCCCCCTTATCTCCGTAGTTTGCAAAGAGAAAAATCTGAAATAATTCTATGTGATAGTAGTTTATGTAAAGATTACAGGAAAAATAAAACGATGTCTCAATATAACACACTTTTTTAGAAATCCAAAAAACAAACAAAAAATTAATTAGTTCCTCTACCAGTCAACACATGGCCCTGACTCAAGAAAAATAATTTAGTTCCACTAACGGTCAAGAGATGGCGCTGGACTAAGAAAAAAAATAGTTCCACTATCGGCCAAGAGATGGTGCTGACCTAATACTGCAATTAATAATTTTATTATTCTACAGCAGGCTCTGCAGTGTATATTTATTATGATGGTACGGAAACCCTCGGTGCGCGAGTTTGACTCGCTCTTGACCGATTTTTGATGTCATAATGTGTCAAGCAAAATACCAGTGCAGCAGGCCCCCCGCTTGCTGCTTATACTGAGCTTGGCACATTTTGGCATCACGCGACGATACGCAATGTGTACTTACTTGTATGTGTTTTTAATTTTATGTTTTAACTTTTCCGTATTTTGTTATAATTTGTGTAAGTATCGTTGTGTGGTTCCAAAAATAAATGTATTTTCTTTCTTCTTATTTCTATTTTGGAGACATCATGTATTCTATTACAGTTCTTGCAGCTTTTTGGAATTCAGGTGGCATCAAAATATCACTTTCGTCGCTTGAACTCATTTTTATAATAAATTTATTACTTAATTTAAATCGAAGATAAAATATTTGACAAAACAACAAACAATTTCAACAATAATAACTTCCCGCGCCAAAACAAGATCCATAGATAATACAACGTTATTTTATGCCGCCTGTCCGAATCGTATGTTACACGTAAGTTTTGTAACAGGAATACGGATTAATGGGCGGGCGTTAGTGCGCTCATGATCTTCGATCACGAAGCTCATGACACTCTGTCACCGTGATTCGGAACTTTCCATTTGCAAAGCCAGTTCTAATTTAAAATATTGATGATGATCACAGACCTCATTGGCTGTCGTGTTTCATTGAAAATTGCGTTCCATTTCTGAAATTGCACGTGTATAATGAGTTTCAATACTAACATTTACGGTCAGACGCCGGCAATGTTTCTATGAAAATCCATTATTACACGTTAGTAATGGATTCTCATACAAAAATTGCCGGCGCGGTTTAGGTCTGTCCGGAAACTCCGATTTAGCGCGAAGAAGGTTGTCAAAATAATGTTCGAATTTCCAATTATGTTTGAGAAAAAAGTTTATATTGTCCAAATTAAATTTTATATGGTGGTTAAGTATTTTTAAATTTTCTAATTTTCCGCGCAATTTTCTTTATTTTTTCTTTCACAAGAACCTTCTCCTGACAAACACAACATAAATTATCATCTTATCTTCTTCGCAGAATTATCATTATACTTTTACTAGTCACATTATGAGAAAACTACTTCTGCTCTGCTAAGCGACGCACACTTGACGGCTTTTGGATCCCCGATCGACATCATGACGTAGTGTAATCAACTCTGATAGTCTGGGCGTAATGGACATAGTAGAAGATTCTACTATGTAATGGAGCAGGATTATCAATGACTAGCGGCCGCCTGCGACTTCGTCCGCGTGGACTTTGTTTTAATTGATCTAAGGATTGGTCAAGAGAGAGACGCGCGTACAAACATACAGACAGAATGACAGACAAAAAATTAAATAATAATTGTTTTGGCTTATATTTTCACACCACCCGTGTGCTGGAAAATGTGCCTTTAATTTTAGATACTATGTTAAAATAAAGGAATGTTTCCTTTCAGTAAGTGATAAATATTTAGGGTACTTTCCCTCCAACTACCGTCTTTTTTTCCACTGTGTATAGACCCCTTATTTATAATTTCTTAAATATTTTTAATGTACAGACATCGGCCAGTTAATTTTTTTTATGTATAGATTGCGCTTCGGAAAACATCAAACGAACCACAAACTTTATGTCTCTGGCAGCCTGTAATACAACATTATTATCGACGAACACCGAACGTTTTCCACTAATCTGACATATCAATTTTGCCTAGTATAATTACCGTCTGATATTGAAATAATCTTTATTTAAATAAGCTCACATAATAAGCGTTTTTAAATCGTCAATTCTTTTACCCTACTATCCATTATGACGTCTTTTAGCTGACAAGAAAAATAGGCGCTTAAAAACTTGCTAGCTTTATCAGATGGAACGATATTTACAAATATATATATTTACAGGAATATATAGGAAACGATATATAAATGTAATAAATGTGAACATGTGATAAATAAATTAAATTAAAAAAAAATCTAGACCTATGAAAGAACCACGGACTTTTTCTAATCTATACTGAGGCATTAGAGTAATAATTATTAACAAAACAAAAGCTATGCTCATGCGTTACTATCCTTCAAATAATCGTCAACAGTGTAATAGCCTTTACTCATAAGATTCGGTTTAACAGTATATTTAAATTTTTCCAAAGGCAGTTCTGTGACTTGTTGTGGAATCTTATGATAAAAAGTAATACATCTACATAAAAAAGAGTTTCCGGTTTTATGCAGTCTGCGCTTTGGAATAGATTGATAGTTGAATAACTCTATTAGTCGATGAGCTTAACAGTAATGGGCGGGCACTCAATCGATACGCTTTATTAGGTACTACTACAAAACAATATTTCAAAACAATCCAATTAAAGTGTATGGAGTTCGTCCTGAAAAAATGTTGCTCATTGTATGGGTGAGAGGGTACAGAGAGGTCGACTGGAGTTAAGTTATACGATTTCATCAGAGACAGTAAAACCAAAGATTAGTCGAATTCAGTCCCTGGACTTCCTCAATAGTTACAGGGGCCGTACCGGCTAACTTACATGGCTATCGTAATCGCTTTCATTTGACAGATGGATGTGACACATTGCTGCTTCTATTTGGCATAAATAAAAACTTACCATATAAAGTAGCGATGTGTAATATCCATCTGTCAAATGAAAACGATTACAATAGCCATGTAAGTTAGCCGGTACGGCCCCAGGAAAAAGCTCGTTTTAATTTTAGTACCACTACTTCAAATAACTAGCATAGGTATCTCATTAGTAATTTAATTCAAAATAACGTGGAAACACGAGTTCACTAGAGCTTAAGCGCTTACTCGAGACAACAATTGCCTTGATAGAGTTATTTGGAAGTAAAACTCACTTTTGCCCGACGCAGCATAAATTATTCTATGTTTCCAAGCCGAGCGTTTTATGACAGCGACAGATTACGTCGCTGCGGCCTGTTATTGAATCGCCCTAATCGTCTCACTCGATACGCACAACAATACTGTGAGATCCACCGCATTGTCGTCAGAGAATGGGAAGGATTTACAAGGACTCTGAATAAAACAACCCTGCCTCAGCCTAGCCGCGCTCAGCCAAGTAAATGTATTTGTAATCGACCCGCAAAAGCTCGCAAGCAAATGTGAAACTAAACCTATTTGTTTATTTCAAAGCTATTTGATTGTTGCAAAACATTTTATAGGTAAAATCTAGTAATTATACTCAGTTCAATGCAATGATATTAAAAGTCAATGGCCATGGGTTACCTTATTACTTAGATCTTAATTTCGGTAATGCATAGAAAGGTTAGGTTAACTTGTTATCGTTGTTCGGTGAGTCTAATTAATTACAAACGGTTATTTGAGTTTATAAAAATCATGAAAATCTTCTTATTAGACAGTTTCAACTCATGACTGTTGAATACCTAATTGGTAGGAATTTCCTATTAAAAAAATAGTCATCATGCCTATTCCAAGCTAGGTAGCTTGGAATAGGCATGATGACTATTTTTTTATTTTATGTTACATAAATTACTAAAATTACCTCCCAAAAAAAGAAATATTGGTAAAAGAATTATTTCGCCAGCATGAAAACTGCCCGAGATATCACAGTTTGAAATGCACATAAATTGGACTCGCCCAAAAACGCTCCATACTAACGGCTACTTAGTTATGACGTCACGCTTCAGTAGTTTGTATGTAACGCTTAGGAAATTTGTTCGGCAGCTATATTCAATATTGTGTTTATCAAAATGGTTTGCTATTTACGGACTTATTAAATGTATTATTTATTTAATTAAATTTTATACTTTTTAAATGGACTTGTCCACCCAACTTTGAAGGGTTATAAAACAAATAATACGCAATATATAAAACCAAGAGGTAATAAAAGCTACTCTAAAAGTTTAATATGTTTACGATTTTTATTAGTATTTCGTTATTTATTCATTAGTCATCATCCCTATTGAAAGGTCGCTTTCCTAAGATGACGGTGGCGTCATATAACTGTCTTAATGTAGCGGTTAATGACGTCACTAGAACGTCGTTGTGTAAACAATATGGCATGGTTTCGTCAAAAAGCGGTGCCGCCATTTTTATGACGGCCGTCCGTCATGACGATGTAGTGTAGGACAGTTCGCTAGCGTTTTTCCGGGATAGCGGTGTAGATAATTAAAATTTCAGTATTAAAGTTAGGTAGGTACATCTTTTGAGAATCATAAAAATCAACAGGCAGTCTTAAAAAAATATATATTGGTACTTTTGAATACCTATCGTACAATTTAACATAACACTTTGCTTATTCAACTTCTTGCAATAGAAAAAAATTCACAGATTTTACAGTCCCCGCAAGAATCGGAGCATTAAAAATGAACCCAAAAATTTACGAAAAACCAAAATCAATTCAAATGCAAAATCCTATTATGTTTTTAATGTTGAGTCTGTAGTTTTATAAAAGGGACTCGCCGTTTCATCATCGCTATTTAGAATATAGACTTGGTAAAATGGTTTTGGTACTCTTTCTTTCTTTCATCTCCTCGGTAAATTCATGCTCGGCGAAGACCTTTTCAAAAATTTACTGAACAGGTTTGAAGTTCTTAGTAACTTTCTCTTTACACTTCTCCGACAACTCATTTGTAGTATAATTAATTTCACAAATAATTGTGTCTTCTACTCTAAAACACTATCGTTTGTGTTATTTATTTTTATGGACGCACTGCATTCTTTTCAGTTGGAACATTATCCATAATGGAAAACCATCTATGTAAATATCGTTACTTATGGCTGTTACAGCTGATAAGTTTCTTGCGCCCGTTCTTCTTGTCAGCTAAAAAAGTCTGGAACGGGTGGTAGGAAAATATAGACGATTCAAAAGTAGGTACTTAATAATTAAGTTTATTTGAATAAAGCTTATTTCACTTTCACTTTCACTCACTTTCACTTTCATGGCATTTAACTTTGCAAGCATTTAACCAGTTAGGCATTTAGCTTTGCAAGCTTTTATCCACCTAGGTATTTTGCTTTGTTGGCAATTATGTATCCAGTTTAGGCAAAGTGCTTAGTTAGTCAATTTAGTATTTCAGGCATACTGCTTCATCGGCATCTCTTGTTTAGGGCAGACAGCTTCCTAGGCTCTTATTTAGGTAGAAGTGACCACGGGTATATTGCCATCGTTGGCATCTCGAATTTAGGTAACTAGATCAAAAGGGAAAATAAATACTAGGGACTTTGGGACTCATTAGCACTACAATAATTTAATTAAGCTAAGGTAATTTAAATTGGATAATATAATTTTCTAACCGGTACGTACGGGCGTCCTGGCTAGAAATGGTTTCATCGATTTCCAATTTATTCAGTGAGTTTAATGTCCAAAGCCCGGATTTTCCGTTCCTGACCGCTCCGTAGATTCCTTGCTGAACCCATAATGAATTTTATTGCTTTAGCATTAAAGTTACTACCGGACGATTTAATTTTATACCTGAATGGTATAGAAAAGTTTCCGCATGAACAAATTATCACCGTTTCAATGTACCCAACCAAAGCAACCATTGACGAACCGACAAATCCTCAATATTACTATATTATATATAGGAACCTTACCTATGTTATTTATGAAAAAAAGGCTTTTAGAAATGTAAATGGCGAGGATTCATTTTGTTACCTATGTACCTGTATTATTTTTATATTTATTAAGAAATTACAAAGGTCTTTAAATTAAATATTATGTATTATGTGCCTATGTAAGATAATCATATCTCTGGTTTTCTATTATTATTATTTTTTTGTTTCATAAGAACTTATTTCTTGCACCAATAGTTGCGAACTCATACCACCTCCTATCGCAGGATTCGTGCCATCCTAAGATCCTGAGATGTACATATTAGCTTTGGGAGATTGTAGCTCCCCCAGGCTGATTAAAATATCTCATCGCAAATGAATATCTCTTTTGCCTTATCTCTTTTGCCTTTAAAGGTTACATACATACACATACGAGTTGTCTCAAGTCAAGACATCGCATGAGAAAGAAAGAAAGAAATACTTAAGTAAGTATATTTATTTGACAGAAAAAATACAAGCTACATAGGTACCTACAATTTTTTGACAAACAAAAGATACATCCTATTTGTGACATTATTGAATATTTTTCGAAATACTTAACTGAAATATGTTTTTATTTCGAGTAAGTATTTTAAAAAACTGCATGAACAAAAAATTATTATAAAACCTGTCACATTTAGGGTTGCCAACAATGTCTTTGGCGAAATATAGTACTTACCTACTTTTCAATTTAAGCTATAAAAAATATAGTACACTTAAAAAAAATATAATTAAGATTTAATAGGCAAATATATATTTTTTACTTATTTATCTTTATGTTAACTTTTTTTTGCACTTTTCAATTTTTTTTGGATATTTTGGGGTCTTTTTTATATCGGCGTTAGCGGCGCACTTGAACTTGACGCACTTTCGTTATCGCTATTACTTTCCATAACATAACTAATATCTAACATAACTAATAACTAATAACATAAAACGAAAAGTGGCCAGTTTTAGCAATAAAAGTCCATTAAACTAAACGATAGGCTAGAAAATACTGTTCAAGTGATAAAAAGTACCACAAAACTTGTTCGGAGTGCACTACAGAGAGATAATTCACAATTTCGTCTTTATTAAACCACTATGATTCTCGTTTTAATGGCGGCGCTAGTGAGCAGTCTGCGCCCTCTTAAAGATCTTTGTTGTTGTTGCAAGTTGCATCGTCTACAACAGCATTAAATAATATTCATTCGCATGCTTCATTATACTTAAAGTACGGACGTAACAGTTCAAACAAATATTCCACATTTTGTACAAATGAAGGTACGTACCTACTATTTAAGGGGGAAAGAGTATTCGTTACGTGATGAGATTAAGAGATTAGTACAAATAGTCTGGAAGTGGCAGTGTCAGGGGACTCAGCTCAGCAGCTTTTGCTACAAGGAGTGAATAAAAGAACAAATCAACGCATTCTTTTAAATAACCTTTACGTTATTTTTAAAAGAAAAGTCTCTATACAGATTTAGCATAAACAGGGTACCTAGGTACATTCGATAACACAATTACTTCTTATTTGAAAGTTTTTTGTCAGAAGTAACTTTCAAAGTTTCAAATGAAATAGTTAGGAGAGCCCACCTTTAAAGTCTCTAATTCTTAGTTAAACTACGTGATGACACTTTTTAAGTTTACAGCTCGTGTTTTTATTTCTTTATTACAATAAGTATAAGAAGTTCCCTACCAGTGAAATATGATATAAGCAAAGCGTCTGATAGTGTCTGTTACAATAGTTGATTTCACTCTAAGCGTTTTAGGTGAAAAGTGGTTTCTAGTCTTAATTTAATAAGGCATGAACAATTATTGAAATCAACGCTCAAGGCAAATAAATATAGGTAGATACTAAAACGTAGTGATTATTTCCTCTGTGGTAGATACGTTGATTGCCTTAGCATAATATCATAGGCTATTGTTTATTCTATCTTTTCGATGATTTAATATACCATTTTAATAACTGAATTTTTATTTTTGAAATGACATGCTAGGCAGGCATAGAAAAATACCTACCACAGAACAAGAATGGTTTTACCTTTTTTCTTGTTCTGTGGTTGGTGAAAAGGCCATCAGCTTAAAACTTAAAGTGACATCTAGTCAAAATTTTGATAACTACTAGCTGGTGCTAATGACATTTACGCTGTTATTTTGAAAACTTTTACTGTCATCTTACTGCCATAAAGATTTGATTACAGACTGAAAAACACCGGACAGCTGAAACTAAATAAAGGCTTGTAAAAAATTACCCTGTATACTTACTATTATGTATTCTGTGCTTATACCTATTATTTACCTATTATTTACTATTCTTGTGTCCAAAGTCGCCACCCGGAACTTGGGTACAATCAATATTTTTCCTATATTTCCATTAATTGTACTTTTATAACAATATTTGTAAAGGAGACACCTTGTTTGTACGTCCTGAAGGTCGCGGTAAAGTTATTATAGGCAACTGTCATATCATATCTTTTCAGACCCAGTACATCAATCACAATATTTAAATATGACTTTTTCTATGAATGTGCAATAAAGTGTTGAATAAAATATTTATGTTTGTTGTTACTGGAAGATTTGTAGAAATATTTTGTTCGAGTCAATCTCGACTCGAATTAAAGGCGAATGCACAAAAATGCCCGAGCTCCGGCGCAAATGAAATCTATCTAAGATTTTAGTACCTACAATTTATGTGTATAACAAAAAATATAATGGGATCTTCCTGATCGGTGACTTACATAGAAAAAATGAAAATCAAAATTTTTAGGCGCCAATATTGGAGCAAGCGATATAAACAAATATTAAAATAATGGTCATACATTTAAACAAGATTGTGTAAGTATTTCTATTAAAATCATAAGAACAAAAAGTTTTATAAATAAGCAATTAAAAGTTTTTTAGGTTTAATGTGTTTTTTTACAAAAATAATAGTGAGAAGGCCATGCTACTAGGCCTACTAGGAGTAATCAAAGATGAATAATAGTAGTTTGTTACACAAGGGACGTAAGAGAGCTATTACAGAACAAGATCCAATTTGGCGCCCATGCGAGCGTAGCTCGCAAAGGGCGCTACGGTTCGAGGGTGTAATAGCTACTTACAACCGAGGTAAGCATACTACTTTACATCATTCATGCGAGGTAAATATAATAAAAATAAAAAAAAATAAAAAAAATATAAAAATAAAACTGAACAACTTTCATTATAGGACCAACCCCGAAATCACAAAAAAATCAGCTGTTCCATTCAAAATGAATCTTATCATTTTATGAAAATAGTACATTATGAGACAAGTTAGCTTAGGTTGCTCATTGCACACAAGGCTGTGGGTTGCAGCCCGAGCCGCAGGCGAGGGCGTAACTCAGCCGAGTGTGCAATAAGCAAGAGCTCACGAGTTTCATACGACGTTTTTCAGCACATTTGCGAGGAAAAAACAAAGTAATTTATCACCTAGCAACAAATATGGCAAAAACAAAATATGATAATTAAGGGAAAAGGCGCGCATGTTTTTTTTTTGTTTTTTTTACACGCCCAACGCAAGAATATTTTGCGAACAAAGGGGTGAGGAGCATACAGCCTACTACTAATACTTCAAAATTATAATAATTTTAAGTGACAAAATTCAAATATTTTAATATTTTATAACAAAATATTGTGAATTATGAATAATATGATAATAATTATATATTTATTTGACTTAATTAAGGACTTACATCCTTATTTATTCCAAAAATGTATATGAATTTTCAGCAGCATAAAACCTCTTTGTTGTCAAAAAAAAATAACTGTATTACCCGGCTAAATTGGGAAAGCTCTGTTTACTCGCATAGAACTTGCAGTAAGGTGCTAATTTAACTTTGTAGGGTTAATTCTATTACGAACTAGTGTTTTATATATTATTGCACGCGTTTGTTATTGCTCGGTTTATGGCCCTAAAAGCGATGTATTAAGGCTCACTTTACGAGCAAGTGTGTTGAAAAATAAATTACATAGTAACACGACCTCTTTGGTCGTCGTTTCTATTACCAGACGTGATTGAACATCATCACCACGGGGTCCACGGGGGCCCCATTGCGGATTGGTGGAGTATTAAAGACTAAAATACAGATAAAAATAACCTATCGAAGTCACAGAGGAGCTCATGAACATTTTTGGTCACCCGTATCCCATGATCAAGCCTTTGGAAAAGTTAAAGTTAGCTTAACTATGGCAATATTACAAGGCGATGCGCTTACCCACTGCGCCATCTAGCTGCTTCGTCGTGATTATTAGCTATTATTTTTGGAAAAATAGATCTAGCTATGTAAACTATTAACGCCTGAAAAAATATTAATTGCAGTTTTTTAATGTCAGTCAACGATCAGGGAGGTCCCATATTTTTTTGTTATACTTACACATAAAGGGTAATAAAACCTGAGATCGATTTCATTTTCGCCGGAGCTAGCTCGGATAATTTTCTATATGGCTGCTCATTTTCCTTTATAAAATATACATAAAAAATTGCGATATAATTTTAAAATCTTTTTGGGTTCACCGCCATCAATAGATTCCTCGACTTGACATGTTCTCAGTAAGGGGTGTATTTGTATTTGTACCATCTTATTAAGGTTTTCGCCACAGCATCCGCACGACAACCTTCAATTGTTGGGATCAAAATGTTAATTCTGTCCTCACTAAGAATTTTTCCTTTTTGGCCATGCTGTCAATGACTGTAATAAATTAAAGAAGATTATTATATTAAAAAATTGAATATTTTCGTATAGTCTAAACCTAGTTTCTCAATGCAGCAGCAACTCTTAATCCAAAAGCTATAAAATCGTTATTGACGAGATTCCAGCGGCTAAGTCACGACCCGTGGCCAATTGACTTCTTGGCCTCCGGCACTATTCATCGCACACAATATAAGAAAAGACGTAATCATGTCTGACTGAGAATCACGTCCAACGGAGACAACGCCGGAATTCCGTCGACTCGACATCCTTTACAGTCTCCCCAGATAATTTTCTTTAACAAAAAGAAACGGATTTTATTCCCTTACGATATTTTTTCTTAAAATTAGGATAACCAGCACAAACTGTTTATTGCTTTATTCACGTTCGATCAGTGGAAACTTATTGTAGTATAAAGATAATAATATGAAGACGCAGTGAGCAAAGCGAGAGTATTGTCTCATCTATATCAGCAATGCCTGGGGCCCTATTTTTGAATCGCTCGACAGGCATCGTGCGCTCTTTTCTATTGATTTTCGTTCGACATTCGACTCGACCTCCATATAATTTGAGTCGTCAAATGTCCAACGAAAATCAGTAGAAAAGAGCGCTCGACGCCAGACGAGCGATTCAAAAATAGGGCCCCAGTGCCCTGACGCTTAAAGTATATTTTTGAACATTTTGCTAAATAATTAAACAGTTTGATAAAATATTTATTTAAACCCAACAATTTCCTGCTTAATACATTTACAGCTTAAAAAACTTGGTCAAAGAAACTATTTGTCATAATAGTTACAAACTTTTCCTCAATAGGTTGTTACAGAGTTGGATTCCAAAAGATAAAGAAAAACTTTCAACTCGTATTTGGCAGATGCTGCAAAAAGACGTTCTAAAAGTTAGTGCAGTTGCGACGAACTGGGAAGTAGCGGGCTAGATCTAACTCCAAATATCTAAAGACTTCCCAGAATGAGCTCCCTTCCTTTAGATAGACTGCAGCGAGTGTCTTTAGAGTATTTTTTAAATTACGTAACTTGTTACAAATTTCGCTAGCTTCGGGGAGCAACTTTTTAAAACCCTAACTTACTTGAAAAGGAATGCCTAAAAAAGAATATCCTTCTATGTTATATCATCGTACAATAATTAACTGAAGTCAGTATTATCTAGTACTATTATTTATTCTGAGGTACCTATTACACGTAACCGTAAGTAAAATGTTTAATAAAACAGAAATTATGAAAGCATAATCAAATACAATAATTAGCTGAATCATTGTGCACATTATACGCATTCGTTACATCCGCATTACACATTACTTCAATTATTATTGTGTGATGGAAGTAACGTGCACACGTGCTAGGGTTACCAGACATCCCGTATTTCAGGCATAATTTTAAACGTCCTGCCGGGACAGAATCTGTCCCGCATTTCAACATTATTCTATTAATATTACGAAATCTATGAAAAGTGCGCACCACGTCACGCATGACTCCAACCACGGCGCGCGCACAAATGAGCAAAGCCGCTCAAAGTAATGTTATTTACACAATCTTCTCTATAAAAAAAATCAATCAATAAAATAGGTACTTATATGTTTTTCATTAGTCGCTGGGCATAGACGAAATATATTTGCCCTGCCTGCCCTGGGGAAAAAATAAAATCCTGTTTTTGCCAAATTGAGCATTGTCCCTTAGAATCACTAAAAAATTGTCAACCCTAACGCATACAAAACTTTCAAAACAATGTCATGTACTTATCATGGCAATTGTTGTTTTTTTAGATATTCTGTTGTTATGTTAGCGTTTGATATTGAAAACCACGAATCAGTGCTGACACGAATCACAAAAATACCTGAAATAAAATTTTACTGACACGAATCGAACACATACGGAAATTGACTTCCAAGTCCCAACTATGTATGTAATCAAACAAATATTTCAATTTTCCAGTTACTTACTCTGTGTAATTTTCTAGTTTTCAAATGAAAGAGTGGATTGAGTGAAAAATGGAAGGCATCTATCACATTATCTGTGATCGCACCAATACCAGTACCTACTATTATTTTCAGCACGTTATAATGACTCGAATACTGGATGAATATAAAAGCATTACTTAATATTGGCTCGGGTAAAGATAATCTTTGCGGTTTCGAAATAATGATGTCGATACTCGATATAGATAAATTTCAAAAGCCTTTGCAGCTGGGATTAACTGTGTGGAAAGTAAAATAATTTTTCATTACAGTGTATTTTTTTGGTTTTTTTTATACTATTCATTACCTTTTTACTGATACTAGGTTTTTTATGTAAACAACAGATCGATCAGATAACTACTAAAAGATAACTACAAATTAGTAACGATTAAAATGTAATAATTCTTTCAAAATAAAAAGCACTTAAACATAGACTTATTATATTTGAAATCATTGCACTCAAACCAGTTTGTAAGCATCGTCTTCGTTTTTTAATCATGTCTAGTCTATGAAGACTGCAAGTTCCGTTTTTGAAGCAAGGTACGTGAAATAAAGACAAGGGACCGAAACGCGATATGAAATTGCAATGAGCCGACCAGCCGTCGAGACGGTCGCTCCACAAATCCTGCTAACGCCTTCATTACCCACACGTCAACCCTCTTCCAGCGCGTCTTCGTCACGCCTTCAATCTTTTCGCGGATATTACCCTTAATTTATGACAAAAGCGCTAGATCGGGAGCTGCATAATGAATCCCAGTAATGATGAATGGCGTATTTCATCTTGCATTGACATTTCCATCAGAAGCTTTTTTGAAATCGTTTTGTCGTCAGTCATGTTTTGCTATTACGAAGAAAATCTACGTAGAATTAAAATGTAATGTTTTGATATGGGTTAAAATGATTTTTTTTCATTCTGCTCACAACAAAATGCTGTCTGACAATACAATTAACAAAATTTTATGTAAAAATCGACAGATATAAAGATGACAGTTGCGACAGTTTCATTTTTAATCCACTAAAACATTATTAAAAATGTCTAGTAGGTATAACCCGCTAGTATTATCTATTCTGTGGTATAACGGACATTCTTAAAAAGTGGGTAATAGATATGATTACTCCAGCGTACTAAACAGGTATTAGTACGC
Source organism: Agriphila straminella (assembly GCA_950108535.1). Taxonomy (NCBI): domain Eukaryota; kingdom Metazoa; phylum Arthropoda; class Insecta; order Lepidoptera; family Crambidae; genus Agriphila; species Agriphila straminella. Next base: position 16,980,523 of record OX467303.1, read on the forward strand.
GCTGGAGTAAACATTTGTGCTCTTTCATAAACTGTGAATATTTTATGTTCATTCTATGCATAAGAGTACTTGCATAATATTATAGGAACTAAAGAGCAAGAGCACCCTGTTCAAATTATACATTACTTGATGTAATATTTTTACCCAATTTTCAGGAAAAACCTAGATAAGTGTCAGGCTAAAGCGCTACATATTTCTTAACATTATTAAAGTACCTAAAGACTAAGGAGGAGGAGCTCGGTGGCGCAGTGGTTTAGCGCCTGGCCCAGCGATTGCGGAAGTTAAGCAACGTTCGCATGGGTCGGTCATGGGATGGGTGACCAATAATTTATTATCTCGAGCTCCTCCGTGCTTCGGAAGGCACGTTAAGCCGTTGGTCCCGGCTGCATTTGCAGTAAACACCCACCAATCCGCATTGGGCCCGCATGGTGGGTTATGGCCCATCCTCCTTACCACCCATAAGGAAGGCCTGTGCCCTAGCAGTGGGCCCATGAAAAATGGCTGATGGACATGGACCTAAAGACTACTTGCTTAATTTAATAAGTCTTTTTTCTTTCAGGTCTCCTTCGTCTACAGCAACTTTATCAGAGCCTACAACCTGGCAACGCCACCTTCAGGATATCAAACGTTAAGCGAGTCACCAACGCGACAGACGTTGTGGAGTTCCTCGGGGCTATCGAGAGACTCGACCGCTGGAGCAACAAATACGTCGTCCTAGACTCAACCACACAACTGGCTAAAGAAGCCTTAATTTTCCATGTACGTGACGTGCAACTCGGACGAAGGAACTACCACTATTTCCTCAGTGGATTGGTGAGTATCTCTTTACTAGTTCAGGACATCGTAGCCGACTCACAGGATATCCAACGTGAAGCCAAGTCTTAAGACGCCGTGGAGTTACTCAAGGCAATCAATGCGATCGCTGGAGAATGGAATACATCCTATTTGATGGATGCAACAACACCACAACATTCAGCGGATGAGCCACTTTAGATCTATGTCACACCAACTATACCGATTATTCAGTATGTTATGTACCGTGCAACCCGACTTTATAAACGGTACGGTGAAAGTTACCTACTAAAGTGTTGATCTGCTCCTGAGACTGAGTGTATGTGACGCGCTGCTCGGTTTCTTCGGCGGATTGGCAGGTAATCCCTTGCCTAGTTGTCGGTAAACTGGATGCTACGACCTATTCCCTAACCGGCAAATCGAGGATTTAGAGCGCACTAATTGCACTAATTAATAATTACGTCAGTGTCAAATAGAGACAATTAATATAAGTGTATTCACTCGCTCGGCAAACGGATACTTTTAACATTTTGGCTATAGCATTAAATAAAGATAAAAACAAAACGAATGTAAACATTGCACATACGTTGAAAAAATATTATTAATTACCACATTTTACATATTATAAAGTATTCAGATCTCCAGTTTTCTACCAACGTACCTGTGGAACCAAAAAGTTTCAAACTTTTGAAAAATTAATTTTATACAATGCAAGAAAAATCACTGGCGAAAAGCAATGACTTCTATACAAATATAATACAAATACACCACTTTACATTAAATCATTAAACATGTAAAAGTCTGAACGAGAAATATGTTTGTCACAGGTGATGGACGATCGCTGGGAGAAGGAAGTGACCGAGTTTGGAGCTATTAACATAACCGGCTTCAGAGTTCTGGATTTTTCCAGAAAAGTGGTCCGGGACTTTATCGATGTTTGGAAAAAGGATTCAATTTCAGTAAGTATGGTTATTGTAATTTTCGTAGCAAATAACTTCGAGTAGTTTGAACCAATTCGAATATCTGAATAAAAAAGGTATAACAACACGGGCTGATTTTTCAATGCCTAGCTAGATAGAGCGTTATCCGTTTGATAGCGTATTATACTGCCAAATTGAAAATGCTTGTCATTCATTTGTCTGTCACATTTTTGAATCACTTTTATTAGGTTTGGTTAATATTTACTTTAAATCACGAACTAAGTAATATAGAATTGAATCACGAACGTAGCGAGTGATTCTAATATAGACTTCTGAGCTCTATTATTTGTTATTACTATTATTTGTTATTACTATTATTTGTTATTACTATTATTTGTTATTACTAATTATTGGTTTCATCCTTAGAAAAAAAATATTTTAAAAATACAAATAATAAATTGTATAAACTAGTAAGTATTATTTTTATGTTTGTCACAATAACATCAAGACATTCGTTTAAAAAGTGAGGAATGTGTACAATAATCAAGAAATACTAGTGTTTAGTTGTTATAATTATGAGAATTTATTCTAAATACTAACACTATTTTTTGTAATAGGTAAGTATTATCACAAAAATAATTAAACTTATGGTATGCTGAGAAAAAAATATTCGTAGAGTAAAGAGCAAAGTGATTCCCGTCGTTTAATTTTACATTACGTTGTGTTTTTTCTCTTATTTATTAATATCCATCCCATCTTATTTATTTATTTACAATCATATAACACTAATTTGTTTTTATATTTCATATTATTTCTTATTTTATATTTATTTATTTCATACATGCGACCTCACTTAGTCCATACTCTTTATTTCGAATTATCAACCTTCTTTTTCAATAATACTTGTTTAAAACTCCGTGGTATACTCACCTTCACTTCCGGTCAAAATTTTAAGGTTATATTTACGTCATGTGTCATCAGTACGAGAACCGCGGCATCATTTAGCCCTTCAATAGTAAAGAGAGTTAACATAAGTCTGTCACTTCTGAAATGGCCTAAAAGTACTTGACAGACTTTCCGGCCATTTCAGAACTGACAGACTATTATGTAAACTCTCTCTACTTAACTATTGAAGGGCTAAATGATGCCACGCCACGGGTCTCGTACTGATGTCACATGACGTAAATATAACCATAAAATTTTGACCGGAAGTGAAGGATTTTCTTAAGCTTCCGGCCAATTTTATTTGCGATAATCTTCTGATCCTCGCTTTGCACAACATTTCCGACTGTGTGCTATGCATTTCATCGTGATGTCATATGACGTAGGCAATATTGTCGCGGGCTTTCGGACTATAATTAGGTTTGCCGTATTAAAGCTGACGGCAAAATTGACTGTGGTGCCAGTGGTGCACTGCAAGGAAGCATATTTGAAACTAACCAAATATTAACTTAGTAATCTTAACCTAGCATTTACCTATGTAACACGAATGCACTTTGGAGTTTGACCTATTTTTTTTTTATTTAGTACTTACTTTACTACTGGTTTATTATTTTTATCAGACATCATTTTGATTCAATATGCCACATTAAAAAATGAAGAAAAATATAATCACTTCCATTTAGGTAAATAGTAAAATTATACCAAGGTTATTATCCAAGCTACAAAAGTAAAGCACTGAACACTAGAAAATATAAGTTTATGAAATGACGTAAGACAACATTCTTTGCAAGGATTTTTTGCAAGCCGCGCATACTTTCTCTCAACAAGCGACATCTATCGACATAATATGTAAATGTCTGTTCTTAAGAAATAAAAAATGTTTTTTCCTTGCTTGGAACAACGAAACGGCTATGATACACAATAGTTTATGCATCTAAGTTAAGCTCTTGATGCTCGATCGAAACATGGAGAAAAAAGTATGGTAGAAAAAAGGTAAGTCGCACCCAAGGTAGTCGAGATTATTCATTGAGATTCGTCAAGACGAGACGTCAGGGGGGGTCATGCCGGAGAGGCCGGGGGATGAGGTCGCCATTACATATTTACGTGATGGCAATATCAAGTCGTTGCCAAACGGGACATTCCGAAGCGGCTCCGAACTCCGAATCATTATGAATCTCTAATTATACATTCAGTAGACGAACTTGTTAAACCCTCCTTTTTTAAGAAAAACATCTTGTTGGTTACTTCAACACGGTCGCCGATCGTCCCTAACTTAATTTCGTAAGCAAATCAAGTCGGCTTATAAGTAATGCGCAAAATTTTAATCCATGTTCAGCATTCTTCTGAGGTAATGTCAGAGGAGTAAAGGTACAGATTGTAAAGTTAAACATAAAAGTTCTGAAAATCTGTCGCTATAAAATAGTCAAAAAAGGTATTTCCTTTAGTTTAGATAAAAAAAAACATTGACACACGCCTCAAATTATACAATAAAGTAGTCAATTTGTTTAAATTACTTCACCTTACCTTGATTTGAAATATAAGGTTTCTGAGAAACCCTTCTACATCTACTAGCAATCTTAAATAAGACAATAACAGTTATTGAAAAGTTGAAAGTAATGTTTGGATTTCATCCCGCTACCATTTCATTTTAGATAACAAATAAATTTCATGGACCTTTCATATTATTTCAAATAAAGAGCTCCAAATACTGTTTCACTAAAGACAAGTTCATGTAATCGAAAAGAATTTTAAAGAAAAAGTGTCGTTGTCTCCTTTAGATATAGGATGAAAGGCGTTACGAAATTCGATTTCTGCGATAGAAAAGGGTGTTGAGATAGGGATCGTCAATTCACTTAGAGTCAACAGAACATTCGACTGGTGAAAATAGTCAATTTGGAAAAAGCCACTGTAACTAATACCCGCCGATCGAGGTCCATTTTTGAGAAAAAGGTAGGTATCGTTTTGATGAGAAAAGAAACTAATGGTAACTAAAATTATAAGCTTTGATACTGTTTACCCTCCTAGTTTTTCTCTTTCTTCTTATTCATAAAGCAGTTTTTTCACAATTTTCAATTTTAGGAATCTCAATCGTATCCTTAGGGCACGTTCACACTATGAGCGCATGAGTGAATGCTCTCTTAATCTAAAGCATAACAGTATCGCAGAATATATAATAGTCTATCCTCATTATCGGATGAAATGTATGACTTTAGACTTTTAGAGTTCAATAAAACACCAAAGTTAGGGATTATCTCGTATAATTTACTACCTTTTTTCAGAGATAAATCACAACATAATTTGGACTTGGTAACCTTTTCTATATTTTTTCCACGCAGGCGCAAGCTGCTCTCATGTACGACGCTGTGCAAGTTTTGGTCGACGCCATCTTGCGGCTGCTCCGCAAGAAGCCAGACTTACTGCGCAGTACGATGCGCCGCAACACAAATGTCAACACTAGCCGTATCATCGACTGCAATCCCAAGGGCAAGATCACGCCGTACGAACACGGAGACAAGATTTCAAGAATGATAAAAAAGGTAAAAAACATTTTCACATCCTGTACGATAATGTACAATTACATATTATCACGCAATCTAAACGTAAAGCAAGGCATTATATACCAAGGGATATAAAGTTGTATAAAAGGCCCGAGAGATATAATGTGATCGTCCCTCGTTATCGTTACGCTATGCTCAGGGTCCAAATATGCCGCCCGTGACGTAAGGCACTGCTTTATTCCCTTGATGCATAATCTACTATTTCTTACGAGTAATCGGGAACGTATCAGTAGCTCTTATTAAAACGAAAATTATAAAATCATATAATAAAAAATTATAAGATAGTGGCACTCAAAGCTAAAGCGATGGTTTGTTTGTTAGACGAGACGATGTATTTATTAGGTACTTTAAAGCAACGATGATCGATTGTTGACTAATAAAGTTGGTTTTTGTATCTAGTACCATAGAATATATTATTATTAATTATGCTAGTAGGTTCCTATTAAAAAACTTACATAATATATAATATATACTTACCTAATATATAATAACATAATATATACTTACCTCTTCTCAGTAACATTATATTGAAATCGTTTCTGCAAATAACAATAACACGAATCATTCCACAACAATAGTAGAGAATCACCACAAAAACTCAGGGAGATTGATTTTTATAATAAACTATCACAATTTATCTATGACAACATCGGTAGAATAACGGTCAATTTCAACAAGCTATCATCGGTGAAAATTGATTCATCGGTCCGCCGCGTCGCGTCGCGTCGGTTGGTCAAGTGCCAGGTGTTTTGTTGCTGAAAGGTTTTTGTAAAGGTTAGTGGAACCGGGCACCACCATTCACGCTCGATTCGTGCCATGTTGCTCTAATAACATTTGTACTCTCAAACACCACTATAGCGCCAAATGAAATTCTCGTGTATTCCAAGATTATCGCTCTATTCGACGTAATTATACTACTTTTCCTTTCATTTTCAATCGTGTTTTCATATTAGTCCAGGCAATGAAAGCTCAAAAAAATGTGTAGAGGGAAATGCTTGGAGCACAATTTTTGACGAATTCCGATTCACCACTTTCAGGGGCCGATATCAGCAAATAATGCCCCATGAAGTACATCCTTTTTACCATTGAAAATGGTTATTAGATACAAATCGCCTAAAACGTATTTTTGGCCATATCGCCGAGGATTTTGGGAGGATCGAGATGGGAATAGTACCAAAAGTTTAGGAATTTATCGAGACACGTCTGAACGTTTGAATTTTGAAAATCTACTGGTAACTTTTTTTGGAATAATGCAAAATTCGGGTAAATTCGGGTTTTTTGGGGGGTGTTTGTTTACTAAATTGTAAATATTTCAGAAAAAAAACTGACTTAAGAAAAAATGAAAAAATGGGTCCTTGTGTATTAGTTTGGCTACAAAATGGCTAAAAACTTTTGAAAATCGATTAATAATAGGTGGTCCCTTTAGATTTGGAATTGTAGAAAAAAGGGTGTTTCCGTACATAAAAAGCGATGTAGTTTCTATGATTAATGACCGATCGTCATGGTAATAGTGTTAAAAGATGCAGAAGCAGACGAAAAGTGCATTCATTGGAATTTTGAAAATCGGTTAATAATATTTCAGCCGCGTCGAGGCAGTCAGCGGGCGCTTTTGTGACACGATGCACAGCCGAGTGTCACAATCGTAAAAATAAATAGGTACTACCTAGGTAGGTTACTTTAAAAATATAATAGGATTTTGCATTTGTTTTGATTTTGGGTTTTCATCAATTTTTGGGTTCATTTTTAATGCTCCGATACTTGCGAGGACTGAAAAATCTGTGAATTTTTGTATTATTATGAAAGCTGACTGTCGCACAGATTTTAAAGTTTGTCAGAAGCTATGGAACAATTTTTAGTTAATTTATTTTTAAAGTTGAAGATTCCATTCAGTTCTGTTTGTTCCCCTAATTTTTTACTAACAATTTTTTTTTATCTTGTGTTAAACTAATGAAAGAGATTATTTTAGTCATAAAACTACAATTAACAGGCAATTAACGAGGCGAAGCCGAGTGTCACAATCGTAAAAATAAATAGGTAGGTACTACCTTGGTAACTTTAAAAATATAATAGGATTTAGCATTTGATTTGATTTTGGTTTTTCGTAAATTTTTGGGTGCATTTTCAATGCTCCGATTCTTGCGGGGACTGTAAAATCTGTGATTTTTTGCCATTCCTATGATTAATTACTATTTAGGTTTAAGTTGAGCTCAGTTGGTGGTAAAGACTGTAATTTTATCACTACTACTATCCAATAATCACTACAGCACGGAGGCAGTTTAACCGTCTGTAACTAGTTAGGAACTTACATGGGGGTGCAATCGATAGGTAACTCAGCTACCACCTCGCACCGGCTTGACACATTTACCTATGCACAGAACTTAACATCCGTGTTTCAACTTGGCAACATTTTCAAAATCACAACTTGGTGATAGCCTCACCTCTTATAGCACCTTATTTGACACGCTCTCAACGGCGATATCGGCATTCGGCATCAAAGAGCGAACCCAGAGCGAAGTCCCATTCACTTTGTCGCATCGAACTAAGTACCTACCTACCGGCTTGATTAGAATAGGTAAAGTACCAAAAGCGTACTAACTAAGCGTAAAGCGTACTCGCTGAAACAGTAATTAACAAAATGGATACTGACATAGTAAAGTTAATTCCATTAATGGAAAGATCAAGTAAAGTAATATAGAGACATTTATTGAGTGAGAGAGAAGTCTGTGAACTTTTTGTTTAAAAGAAAATATTCTTTTTAACTTTTTTTTACTTTTGCTACAATTTAAATAGGTTTCCTTCAGATCAGATTGCTAAGCTCAAAAATATAAATGTAAAACATTATTTTTCATATAATAGTGTAGGTACTTGGTACCTTGGTAAAGATTTTTGCATTGCATTGATTTGATATAGGTACTTACCTACCCTACATTACTAAAAATATATCCTTCTTTTTACGGTTTTTGGCGTCGTGTATGGTTTTGACATGTTTTGTTATCTCAATGCCTTTCATCTCTTTTGCTTGTTCTCAACAAAAGTACCTACTACCGACACTCGGCCCGTTTCATATTTGACTTTTTTACAGTCTCTTGCGTTTTGTAAAACCCCATAAATTGTTGATAGTGATGCCCAAAGTTTATTATGTACCTACTTAAAAAAGGAGAAAGCCGCGTTTTTTATGTATTAAATAAACGCCATGTTGAGAATTTTATTTAATGGTTAATTGCATATTCCTAGTAGTCATAAGTGTCATAACTAGGTAACAAAATGTTTTGTAAACTAAATCTATCTTTCTAACACACAGTCCCGAAATGCTATTTTTATTCATATTTCAAATAAACAAGCAATTTCTATCATTTAATTGTAAATAACTTTATGAGAAAAGCTTCGTTAAATCGCGATTGAACGAAATCAACATTATTAATTAAGTGATGCATTCCGTAGGTATGTTTCAATTATGGCTGAGGAAAAAGAGAATCGGGTTTAATAACCCGAACGATCAAATTAATCGTGTCTGACATTTCGAGTAGACGAAAAGTACGCAGTGGAACGAAGAGATAAATGGATGTGGATTTAACCACTGAGGACTGTTTGAATGAAAGCCTCGCTGCAGCTACGTAATGAATAAGGACGCTTACATCCCCTTTGACTTTCCAAAACATTTGAAAACTCATTCATGATTTATACTTACTTTGTACATTGCTTGAAATAGAAAACATACCTTTCTTACATTAAATCTTTAAAGTTAAAATACAGTATTAAACTACTTCTACGAGGAATTCTAATTAAGAATAGTGGATTCAATTCTTTATGGATACGCTGGAAATAATTTACATTTTAAAGACCGAAATGCTCAAGTCTCAAATCCTCTGTTATTTCATTTACTTTTCTTGTCAAATCTTTTTTCGAAGAATTGTGCTAATGGTTTATCCAATGGAAATTAATTAACTAAGTGTAAATATCCGAACAAAATGGAAGTAGCTTCACAGTACTAGAATAAAAATGTCAATTTTCCCCTCGCATCTGGACTTCGTAATTACTTAGGTACTTTTGTTTCTAAACTGCACTCACAGTTTCACAAGCGCAAATACGATCTTGTCACATGCGCATTCTATTAAATTTAACCAGTTACACGGGCCCTATCTCGCTAGGACACCATGGTTACGCCACCAGCGGGTGGTTCGCTTGCAACCCCCAAATTGATTACGTAACAAAGCGGACACTAGATGAGGTACCATCCAATCTCCATACACATTTTATTGGTGTCCTAGTGAAATATGGCTCTACGCTACGGGTTAAAATATAGCCAACAGAAATTAAAGGTGCGCAGGTGATGAGTGGAGTTTTTGTAAAGAATGAGGGTTTGGGTATCCCGGACATATTATAAGCCTTTCAGTGACGCCTAATTAACGCAGACGTGCCCATGAATGCCTGGTTCTGTGATAACGTACGCCCGTATTTTTTTTACAAGCGCTTTTCATACTTTAGGTAAAGAGCTCTGCGAATTTTGTCTGTGCTGTTGATGCGTGTATTTTTAATGTGGTTAACTGCCTTATTTGTTTAAAAGCTGTGCGTTCGGAATAAGCTAAATATTAGTTTTTCGAACCGCAGGCAACACAACAAATATTTCGAGTAGGTATGTAGGTAGCTTTGTAAAACCTAGATATGTAACCAAGTAAAACGAACGTTTACGAATGTTCGCAACCAGCCGTATTACGCGCTAGATGCCTCGATACATCCTACCTAGAAATCCTAGAATGTATCGTAGGCGAGGCTTACAGCCAAAGACTATCAAAGGGCGTTTGAACAGCGATGAAAAAGAATTTATTTTATTCTCTATTCCAGTATTCCGTGTATATTTTATCCGTGGGCCGAGCATGGATTATTGACATATCATATCTTTTAGGTCCAACAACAACCCATCTTAATTTTCTACCACATTTATTTTACTTGTGTGCTTTATTTAGAAAACGACACTATAGAACTTGCGAAATACTAAGCAAACCGTTAGCCAAGACAAAATAATGTATTCAATTTATTTTTTGCTTCCTGACTTGCATTCGACCTAACAAGTAGCTAAACACTGGTACTTTGTCACACCACCTAATAGTCCTGTGTGTTCAATAAAAAATACGGCGTTTAGTGATCGAGGGCTATCCTTTCGCAGGGTGAACCTTCTGAACCCTTAGATCATTTTAAGAAGGGGAGCCATTTTGAATTTTTGTATGGGAGGGAGTAGATGTATTCTGTTAACCCCTTTTTAACACAAAAAAAAAGATTAAGGGGGCTCTCCATACATGGAACTGAAATTGAAAAAAAATTTTTTCTTCATAGTCTATAGATAGGTCTTTAAAAATGACATTGAGGTTTCTAAGACAATTTTTCCTCAAAGTCAACCGTTTGAAAGATAAACACTGCCAAAGTGGTAAAATGTGTCCCCCCCCCCTCTAACTTTTGAAATAATAGAGTGAAAAATCTAAAAAAATATATGCTATAGATCCTAATAACAACGAAAATTGGTTTGAACGAGATATAGAATTAGTTTTCGAGATATATCATATTTTCCAAAACCTCAAATATAACTTTGTCATTATACCAACATTGTGAAAAACAAAGTTATTTTTACAGACGAAAAATGATAGTGGTATTAAATATGGTATGGTATAAGGTAACTACGGAACCCTACGGCGCGTGGCCCGACGACACGCACTTGGCCGGTTTTATTGTATGGAATTTGATTTTTTTTTATTTCAAATCCCATCGTGTGGAAAATCGGATGAAAGGGTTTTTGAGCTGATTCCAAATATATACAATATTATTAATATTACATTGCAGCTATTGGTTTTAAAAAAATCGGAAAATCATTTTCCAAACATACTAAGATTGGGCTATTGCAGGAAGAAAACCACTAAATTAATTCATATGAAACATACACCAAATAACTTATATACTCTTATCTAACGTCCTGGAAGCAATTTTGAAAATAAATACGTTTTGAAATGTTGAAATATTTTGATCCCAGTATTCTATGAGTTAAAGTTGTACCAGAATCGAAAAAATAAAAAATAAATAATGTTAGTTTTCTCAAAAATGCTTTCAGAGTGTTAGATAAGAGTCTACATTACACTTATATTACAAGTTATTTGACGCATATGTTTCATAAAAAATCATTTTAGTAGTTTTCTTCCTGCAAGAGCCCAAAATTTTTGGAAAATGTTTTTCTGTTTTTTTTTAAACCAGTAGCTGCAATGTCATAATAGTGTATACGTCACCGTTAAAGTGCGGAATTCAGTGAATCTGCAGATTAACTAGTTCCCTAGCTAATCTACAGATTAACGACGAAGGATCAGTTAAAGTACGGAAACAGGTTCTTTTATTGAAAAAAAATTGTAATAACATTAAGGGGGTGGACACAAAAGCAGGGAGACGGGGGGGCGTAGCCGCCATGGAAAAAGTCTTAAAGAGTTTATTAGGTTAGGTTAAGTTAGTATTGCGATCAAAAACGCGCGAGCGGAGCGAGCGTGCCGCGGGAGCGGCCGGCGAAGCGCAAGAAACGAAGTTCTTGTAAAATAAACTTTCAATATAGGTCTTTTACTTAAATTTCCTGAAGCCTTGGCTGTTTCACTCACTGTATTCCGCACTTTAACGGCGTAGCATCCGTTAATGTGCAGATTAACAACATAGTTAAAGTGCGGAAATCGTCTACTTTAAGAAAAATTTCGCACTTTAACTGACTCGACCAGTTAATCTGCAGATTCACTAGTGAATCTGCAGATTAACCGGTCGAGTTCGAGGGCGAGAGAACGGATTCCGTATCCTAACGGTAACGTATTATATTTGAAATCAGCTCGCGCTTTCATTTGATACCCCACACGATGGGTTGGGAAAAAAAATCAAAACCATACAAAAAAAAAGATGTATTATAACTTCCTCCCATACAAAAATTCAAGATGGCTCCCCTTCTTAAAATGATCGAAGGGTTCAGAAGATTCACTCTGCCAAAGGATATCCCTCGATCACGAAACGCCGTATATTGCACTTTTATGTCGTGAGGAAATGCAACTATAATAGGGCTTTTTCAGAAATGACAATATAGGTATTATGGACTGTATGCTGTATGAATGCGATGATTGGTGTGACATTAAGTATACAAAATTGTTCAGATACGTCTGAGGTCGAACCTATTTTGGCTGAGCGCGGAGAACGTGAAATTGTGCTATTAAATTGAAGGACAAGAGTCTTTCTTTGCTTCAGACGGAGATAGATGGTTTGACTGGCTCCATAAGGTTCAATGAGGAAGGTCATCGGCGTAACTTCACCCTTCAGGTTATGGAGGTGACAGTGGACGGCGACATGGTCAAGGTAACAAAATCTTCTTTGTCTTTGCTAACATCAATTTACTTTACACAATAAATTATAAAGTATACAGAAGAGTCGTTCGGAACAAAACACGGGTTACCTACCGTGCACGTATAGGTACATATACAACCTGTACTTATTATTTGATATCCCATAACTCTGAGGTTATATGCTATAGGTCAAAACAATAATAAAAAATCCAAGAACATGTAGTCCAAAAATGCATGCAGTTTTGGAGATATTATCAATCTTAGTTTATACTTCAAAAGTTTTTAACCTAACTCCCCTTTACTACTAAGATTTTTCTTGATTAGTTAATTCATAATTAGATGTACGGAAACGCTACGTTGCCATATTTCACATAAAATGTTTGTTTTATTGTATTTGTATTATTAATAAAAAATAAATGATTATTTGAAAAATATTTCCTATGCTATTCGATTTTATTACATGATCTCATAAATACCCTAGAGTTATGGGATATTAAAAAACACACGTTGTATAGACACTATTACGTACGTGCCTTTTTATTATTATCGCAGAGGTACTCTTTTATTGACTTCCGGACTGGCGGGAATCAGTCCGGCGAGTTCAGGACTCTCCCTCGCGCAGGTCCGACAAGCCAATGCCAAGAGCTTCACATTCATCTTACGTGCACTAATAGGTCAAACCAATAGTCAGCTTACTGTACAAATGCGACAAAAACAATGTATACAACAGACCAACTTGACCAACTTTAAAGATATTCTTCTTCATGTGCTAAGCAATAAAGATATTCTATTCTATTCTAACTTTGTCAATCAGGTAGCCACGTGGTACGACAATAAGGGTTTAGTGCCAGTCTCTGCCAAATTATCTCCCTTGGATATACCTGGGATATACGATCGAAACAAGACGTACATAATCTCGACTATCGAAGAGCCCCCCTATATGGTGCGAAATGGCCTTGACAGCAAGAGCTCTACCCCCTACAAGGGCTTTTGTGTTGACCTCGCCGAGATGCTGTCAGAAAAGTTAGAGATCAAATGTAAGTAGCTGCAGCTATCGTTGGTATTTGGAGTTTGGTTAACTACCACACCATGATTGATATGAATTCAGTCATTTATTTACACACATTGGAAAAAAGTACGAAATTAATTAAGATATTTTAAAACCTACCTATCTTGGTACCTACTAATGGCTCTTTGAGCTGTAGACCTCGCGTTTGTGACATTTTTGATCATTTTTCCAAATGTCTGTTATTTTTTTTTAAATTGCGAAAAGTTGGACTGACAAAAAATATATATATACTTACATGAGAAGAGAATCGGTTGAGAAATGCGACCTCTAGAGGTGAACAGACGGACTGCCTGAGATAGGAAAGATTTTGCCTACGCTGAAGACGCTTAGCACTCGCTCGGTCAAAAACTGAATGATGAAGAATTTTGTTTTCAAGAACTTATTCGTGGGAATTTGTAATGAGTAGTTTTTAGTTTGAAATACGCCAATGGGATAGCGATAGCGGCCTACAATTGTTACGGATGTTTCATTCTATCTCAAGATTTGGTGTTTTATTGTAATCCCAGAGTCCAGACGTACGTACAACTGCACCATATAATTTCCCGTTATCTAATAGTAAAAAAAACTTTACAGATGAGTTTCGAATGGTAAAAGATGGCAAATACGGAAATGAAAATCCGAAGATTGTCGGCGGCTGGGACGGAATGGTCGGGGAACTTGTGAGGAAGGTATGTGTGTAGGTATAATAGGAAACTTTACATTGGCTTCTAGAAATATGACAATCTTTTTTGGAATGCCTTGTATTTACTTCAGCATTTAACGTGCAACTTTTCGGAGAATTCGAAATTATCGTGATTCAACGGTAAACAGTCAAATATTCTTTATTTTGAGCAGATAAAAAGCCTACCTAGATACATTTTGACTTGTACATTTTCAATTCTGTATTATACTGTAGGTACCTACTTTACATTTATTGATTCAGTGAGAAACTCGCGACGAGGAAACAGCACCTAGACATTCCTGCGTGTATGCTCATACATACTTTTAATGCCTCGCACATTAGTTTCGCGAAGCGATAAATATGAAACTAAGAAAAATATCGAGTTTCCCATAATATGGCCTCTGTAAATAGTTTCCTTTTTCATAGGAACTTGCGTCACATAAATCTCAAACGTCGTTCCCTTATCGCACCCATCTATAAGTTATGTACCAAAAGCTTGTGAAAAAATTATTATAAAGGTATATTTTTTTCCCTCCAGACTTAATACTAACGTCTATCTCATATTTTTTTAGAGCTGTAAATTATTGTTATTATGTTGGTTTTAATGTTTTTATTTGTTATTAGTCGGTGGCACCAGTGCTTATTATATTTTTTCTTATGCCGATACGATCATTTGGATGAATCAATATCTTTTTTTGTTTACTATCTCACTATAAGGATTACTTTATTACTCAATATAAGGATGGCGACGTAGGCAGCGTAGTACCAATATTATCTCCTAACTGACACTTTTTAGAGAAATTAATTTTCTTAACGTTTTGAATTCAAAGGCAACATTAGCATGTTTTAGTAAAATCTTCTAGTTTTAGTGGAATTAAACAGTTAGGAGGTATGGCACTTCGCCGTCGATAGAAGGAATTAAATACTTAATAAACAAAGAGTATCTAAATACACGAAAGATTTGCCAACTTTTATTAATTTCACAAATTGATAAATTACATACCTATCAAAATCTTTCTAAAACGATTTGATTGATAGTAGTACAATGTTTTATCATAATCTACAGCAATTTTCTAATATTGTTTAAGGAAGTCGATTTCGCAATAGCACCTCTAACAATCACAGTGGAGAGGGAAACTGTGGTTGATTTCACAAAGCCATTTCTGTCGTTCGATATAAAGTCGAGCAGCAGCTCGACGAAAGATGCCACCACGATATTCAGCTTTTTACTGCCGCTTTCAAGAGAAATATGGGTAAGTGAAGATATGCTCTGGAGAATGTGATTCTCGCCTGTTTCTGATGCACTCTCGGCTGTTATATTGAATTATTGGGCTACTGTACATCTGGTTTTGATTCCATATTGTCCAGCTTTATCCTTCCGCCCGCGACTTCGTCCGCGTCGACATTCGAGAAAATCTTTAGGAAACCTTTAATCAGGATAAAAAGTAAGTATTCTATGTTTTAATTTCATCAAAATCGGATCAGCCGCTTTTACGTGATTAGGCGGGTCAGAACCAGGTGCGCTGCTTTACGAGGCAGGACATTTGCCACGTACGGCAGGCTTTGCACGAGGCTGTTCTCTTGATGGGGGACACGAACGGCTGATTGGAATTTGATGAAATTAAAACATAGAATTGTTTTTTTCCAGGTTAAAGGTTTTATAAGGATTTTCTCGAATGTCCATACGGACGAAGTCGCGGGCGGAAGCTAGTTCATAATATTAAGAATTGGGTCCCCGTCCCCATCTCCGACTTTCCACTCACAACTTTTCATCCCTTCGGGTGTGGAATTATCAAAATCGCTGAGACACGTATGTGTTAATTTTTAATCGTCAGCCTAAACACAAATGAAGACTGACTTCGAAACTGACGGACTTTCATACAAACTTTCATCCCCTATTTTATCCCCTTAAGGGTAGAATTTTCAAAAATTCTTCCTTGGTGGATGCCTGCACTTAGGAAGATTTTTTGGAAATTCTACCCTATAATTAAGGTATGCTAATGTGCAAAATTTTGTCTCTAGGTTCAGTGGTTTGGGTTGTGCGTTTGATATATCAGTCAGTCAGTACTTTGAATATTTATAATTACAGAAGATTAAATGCAATACATCATGCAATCATCAATAAAATACTTGAACCTTGACCCGTGTCAGAACAAATGATTTGAAATAAAAGTGGGAATTCCCACAAGGCTGAAAATATAAACATTTACCGAAATCTTCGAGTTATTGTGGAGGGCAGATTACGAAAAATAAATTATATCGGGATAAACGGTTATTTAAAACTTTAGCTAACTAGTTTCTGAAGGCTACAATGCTTCTTGTTTGTGCAGCTTAAGTTCTTGGACAGACACTAAGCTCTATAATTAAATTACAGGTCCACAGAGATAATTAAAACTTAAAAATGGGGCATTCATAATTCATAATTAATGTAAAGAATAAAATTAAGTTGTTTAAAACCCGTAGATGACAGACTCTAGTATATTTTTAGTAGTAGTAGTATAAATAAATGAGTTACTTGCTAAGAACTAACTAGTGAAATATAAGAAGCGAAATGTAATAGCGTCTTGTGTCGACGGAAGCAACGGCTGCATCCTAATTAGTCGTTTCTTGCACGAATATGCAGCGTAGAAAACATAATTTATGTAAATGTAATATTTTTATAATTAATCTCAATCAAAGCGAAAAAGTACCCAAAATATGGTGGTTAATGTAACCCCGAATAAGTTAGATATGCGGTACTGTGAATCTGTGATACAACACAAAAAAAAATATAAAGCCCCAAAACCACCACCACCTTACAAAAAAAAAATTGTTTATTTCGTTTTTTTAAACTGCATAGTGGCAACTTTCGATCAATAAAAAAAATATCAAAATATCAAATTTTGGTGTATTTTTTTAGGTATTGTCCATCAGCCATTTTTGATGTTCCCACTGCTGGGGCACAGGCCTTCCTTATGGGTGGTAAGAAGGACGGGCCACAACCCACCACGTGGGCCCAATGCGGATTGGTGGGTGTTAACGACTGCAAATGCAGCCGGGACCAACGGCTACGTGCCTTCGGAAGAGCTCGAGATAATACATTTTTGATCACCCATCCCATGACCGACCCTTGCGAAAGTTGCTTAACTTCTGCAATCGCTGGGCCAGGTGCTAAACCTGCGCCACCGAGCTCCACTTTTTTTTAGGAATTGACCATTAATGGGATGGAGATGGAATGGATTATCAAAAACAAATAGTCCATCTGTGTCTAGAGTTTGTCACTTTGCCGTTTGCTATTCGTTTTTATATTTATAATTATTTATTTTCCTTAGCACATCTCCTGTAAAAGTCAGAGAATTCAAGTGGAAAAATATAAAACATTTTGCATTATTAATACGTTTCGTAGCCAAAGATTTCGTATCTTTGTTCGTACCAAGTAAAAACAATTTTATATGAGAACCAACTTTTCATAAACTTTGAATCCATATAAAAACACATTAAGAAAATATTAAGAAGACGGTATCTGTGGAACAAAACACTTTATTAAATGATCACATAGTTTTAAACTGACCAGTTACACTATTATGCTATATTTTCAGCTATGCATCATATTTAGCGTTTTCGCGGTGAGCGTAGTTCTATTCTTGGTCTCAAGATTCTCACCACAAGAATGGCGAATTGTATCCTTCCCAGAAACTCAATCTTCAGAACACAATGAAGTCGCAACGACGAAGGTTTGCGGTTTTTTTTCTATGTAGCTAATAAACTTGTCACAGTCAAAAATTCAATCAATTAACGACATGAATCAATTTTTTAAATTTCCTCACTGCTGGGGCACAGTCCTTCCTTATGAGTGGATAAAGAGGATGGGCCATAATCATAACCCGCCACGCAGGCCCAATGCGAATTGGTGGGTGTTAACGACTGCAAATGCAGCCGGGACCAACGGCTTATCGTGCCCTTTGGAAAACGGAGGAACTCGAGATAATTAATTTTTGGTCACCCATCCCGTGACCGATCCTTGTGAAAGTTGCTTGACCTCCAATCGCAAGGCGCTAAACCAATGTGCCACCGAGTTCCTCGGCATTAAAAACTACTTTAAATAAATAGTAAATATTTAAAACTACTTAGCTATAATCAAAACGTTGTTACCAGTTAATACGAGTAAACATTTCTCCAGGGTGAAATGAAACAGGTAGCAGTTATAAATAATATAAAAGCGAGGCTGAAATGCCAATAAAATTCTATAAGTTTTCTTCGACAACACCGGTAAAGTAGAATGCAATATATTTTATTGCAAACTGGCGACAGCCAATTATAAAATTGTTTGTCTGCAATCCTACGACAGAGTAGTTTTAACGGTAGATTTATTGTAGCTGCATTGCTAACATTGTGTCTTTCATCTTTATTGTTTTGATTTCATTTTATGCTGAAGCTGTTGTCGATATTTTTATCAATTGCTCTATCTATTCTATTTTAAGCTTTAAAATATTAAAAGTGCAGTTTCGATTAAAAATAATAATATGTAGTAATATCGTCTTAATCAACAAAAATCTTTTTTTATTGCAACAAAGAAAAATTAACTTTTACGAAATATTTCAGACAAATATCATCAATGAATTCAGCTTTTGGAATTCTATGTGGTTCTCTTTGGGCTCGTTCATGCAGCAGGGTAGCGACATTACGCCGAGGTCAGTGAATATTTTAATATTTGATTGTCTTAAGTATATTAGGTCTTATAATACACTTAGACCTACAATCCAGTTCCCGTTAATGTTTTCTATGGTGATCGAGATCTTTTTTTACACAATATTCTTTTTGTGATGTGCTCACCTTCCCGAAGTTTAACTACATACTTAACGCTTAACTTTGGGCCAAGCTTCTGACGGAGTAAGAAAATAAACGACGTTACAAAATGGCCCACCAACTTTTTAGTTTAAATCATTTTATACATAGTAACCAGACAAGCAGTGCCTTTGTTTTGGCTCATAATAATATTTTATTTTTTTCGATTTTGATCTTGGAACGCGTCAAAGAAACTCATCATAAAAACTTTGTATTAAATTATAGGTCTGTCTCAGGAAGAATCGTGGGCACAGTTTGGTGGTTTTTCGCGTTGATAGTAATATCTTCATATACTGCAAATCTCGCTTCATATTTAACTCTGTCACGTATATCGGAACCTACTCCATCTTTCAGCAAAGTGGCAACATGCCCTGAGGTAAGACTTTGAGCGATGGCTCTACATTTATAACCTTTTTGCATGCCAAGATAAAACGTTTCATTTGAACAAAGTAGTTTATATCTCTATTTTGCGGTTACAAATTATCTGACCTGAATTGTATAGGTTTATAAAAAAAAATACTTCTATAGTAGTTGCCTGGAAATATTTTCTCGTAACCACATCAAGACAATAATATATATTTGTGTTTGTAGGATACAATTGATGGCCACAGGAGTACTGCTGTACCTCAAGATACGATTGACGAGCACGGCTGGCTCGCATACCTTCTCGACAAATCTTCCATAAAATCTCGCGACAAAAGCAAACCATGCGAGATGCTGATAACCGTTTCGAGCTCTGGAGTTAAGGATTTCGCGGTCGCACTACCCAAAGGATCCAAGCTGCGGTGGGCATAATTAAAGTACAACATCTAAGTCTTGTAATTTCTGCTAATGCGAATTCAGCAACGCCAATTTCGCCTCCGTTATGCAAAGCGAGATTATTTTAAATAGGTTCTGTAGAAATCCAACGTCTATGCAGATTACCTGGAAATGTTTGCAAAAGTGTTTCTTTTTTTCTAGGGATGGCATCAACCTTGCTTTGCAGTCTCTTAAAAATGATGGAGAAATGCAAAAACTTATTAGAAAATGGTTTACTCATGCCGAATGTGACATTAGCGAGCAGGCAAGTTTTGATTCTTATTATCACTTAACAGACATCAGAGGGCCTACTCAAATGGCTATTCTACTATAATAAACGTTAGTAGAATAGAATAACAATGTACCTATGGGTTTGACAGGAGCTAACCGTAAGCCTATGTCATTCCTATACATTGTCATTCTATTCTACTAGCGTTAATTTTAGTAGAATGGCCTTTTGAGTAGAGGGGCTGATGTTATAGATCGCTTCTATTTCTTTCTCCTAGGTAGGATTTGTAATTTATTCACTCTACCGACCGCAACATTGCTCTCTGGTTTTGTCTATTTTAAGGGTACAGATGGCAGACTTAGCCCCTCCGCACACAGCGTCGTAGCGTAAGCGTATCGTAATACGCGCGTCGTACGAGAGCAATACGTTCAAAGAAGTCCGCACACGGCGCGGCGTGTCGTAGCGTAAGCGTATCGTATGAGATTTTATTGTCAATACGATAGTCGTAGCGTACTGGCGTAAAAAAGCAAGCGTAAAAAATACTTTCTACATGTTTGGTGATGAATTTCCGTCAACGTGAAGATCAAGTTTATATTCTGGAACAATATCTACGTTTACGCTACGATTTCTGTGTAGAAATCTGCTCGTATCGTACTCGTCGCGTCTTGACCATACGCTTACGAGACGACTACGCTTACGAGCTATGTGCGGAGGACCTCAGGCATTCAGATCCTCAGGCCCTCCGCGTGCTACGTGCTCATATTGCTCTCGTACGACGCGCGTATTTCGATTCATTCATTTATTACATTGCCATACCTAAACTTTGCCCTCTCATTAGGTACTAATTTTAGCAAGTCGTCAGCTGGAGTATCTAAATATATGTAACCTTACAGACCGTCCAAGGTACGGAGCTGACGCTGAGTCAGGTGGCAGGCTTGTTCTACGTTTTAATGGGTGGGTTAGCTCTGGCACTCGCGGTAGCACTCCTGGAGTTCTGCCAGCACGGAAGAGCGGAGGCAGCACGAGCTAACGTGCCCCTCGGAACAGCTCTCAAAGCTAAGGCTCGCATGGCTTCACGAGCTGAACGGAAATCGCCCCCTCAACGGACATCTTCGCAACGTGAACACGACCGGCTAGGCTGGAATGGTGGCGCTTTCACTGGGGTAAGAATGATATCGGAAAACTAAAAACCGTGCTAATTCAACGACAAAATTATCGTTAAGACTTTTAAATATGACTGATTTTCAAATTATTTAGAAATATGTAAACAAATTTTCCCATAAAATCCTTTCTCACGGAGTAGCATTATAATTATTTAATATGGACGAATTATTGCTGTAAGATATACGTTCCTCTTAGATACACTTATGATAAAAGTTAGTTTTGTTCCTGCAAATTATTTTTTTAAATATCTGAACAGTGTTTCCTGTAAGATACACTTTTTGGTATATTTGTATATGTTACGGCTAATACCCGAAGTGCGGCTAAACCTAGTTTTAGCCGGCAAAAACTAGGTGTAGCCGATAGCTGTTGGCTAAAACTAGGTGAACCGATCTGCTCTACCCCTGTAGGTCCCGAATATAGGTTAGAAATTTAAGGCGAGCGCGAAGCGCAGCGGAGCGTGAGCCTTAAATTTCGAGGTTATTTGTTTTTAATAGACAACAGAAATAGCTATCTTAATACCCCATGCTACACCTAGTTTTAGCCAGCTACACCTAGTATTAGCCTCGAGCAAATCGGCTACACCTAGTTTTAGCCAACAGCTATCGGCTACACCTAGTTTTAGCCAACAGCTATCGGCTACACCTAGTTTTAGCCGGCTAAAACTTGGTTTAGCCGCACTTCGGGTATAAGCCGTAACATATACATCCTGTGATCATCTATTTCAGTGCAAATAATGTCATTGAATCATTGACCTCTTTCTTCAGGTCAGTGCATTGAGTGCACATCATATAAAACCAAAAAACCTAAAAGAGTTTAAGTACTTACTACAATTATTTTTGTAGAAGAACCATTTATCTGTGGTATCTAGCGTTTTATAATGAGTTTGTAGAGATAACAACTAGGAAGGATAAAAAGTTATTCGTGTATGAAATGTCTTCGTACACGTATAATAGCCAACAGCACATCTCAACATTTTTATGACAAAAATAACAAACCGAAACGTGAGGCAAATCTCAAAAATCAAAAAAGCTATCTGGGGTCTGAATAATGGAGAATAATGCAATCGAATACTTTTCCAACCACACTAATTTTTACTGTTTCTCAAATATTGTGATAAGTAGTATAAACAGTGAATTAAAAATTCAAGCACTTATTCCTCCTAAAGTTGTGCTTGATGAACCTAAAGTCGTAGTTTTATCCTTGTCCATCAGCCATTTTTGATGTCCCCACTGCTGGGGCACAGGCCTTCCTTATGGTTGGTAAGGAGGATGGGCCATAACCCACCACGCGGGCCCAATGCGGATTGGTGGGTGTTAACGACTATAATTGCAGCCGGGACCAACGGCTTAACGTGCCTTCCGAAGCACAGAGGAGCTCGAGATAATAAATTTTTGGTCACCCATCCCATGACCGACCCTTGCGAACGTTGCTTAACTTCTGCAATCGCTGGGCCAGGCCTAAACCACTGCGCCACCGAGCTCCACCTTTTAGTTTATCCTTATTATTTATTAATCGACGATCTCTAATAATTCACCAGAAAATACAACGAAAAAGTAATACGTAAACATGAGTTAAAAATAAAATGTCAACAATGTCAGTCAGGGAAGTGAAGTACGTAACAGAAACGAACCAATCACAAAGCTTTACTTAACACACTGCGTTAGCATAATCAAGGGTCGTTTATGTTTGTGAATTGAAAGGCTTGTCATATGAATCGCATTGAGAAATGCCTTACTCCGCACGGACCACAGTAAAGGAACTCTACATAGACAAGTATTGTTTGTGGATATACCAAACGTAGTGATTATTTCCTCTGTGGATATACCATACGGGTGAATGCCTTTTAGCATAACAACTGACAGTCTGACACCCATATTCAAGAACAATACTCAAACGACCTTGAACAAGTGTTTCAATAAGTGTCACTTTTTTGACAATATTGTTTGAAAGAGACGGTATCACATCTAAATTAAAAAGTGTTTTGAAATCTGTTGTAGTAAGACCCACAGAGAAAATACCCCTAGTTTTCATTTTTAGGCTACCTGGATCCGTGGTCGCTCGCATCGCGAGTCACTTCGTTAATTCGCGTGATGTTCGCGTTGTCTCTCTGATCCCATTTGTCTCGTTGGGTAATCCCGTGACAGGACTAATGGGTTATTTTCCCAGTTGTCCCGTGATGAATGCAACGGGACTAATGAAACGAAATAAACAATTAGTCCCGTGACACCTACGATGTGGTTTACCTACTTACAATATTCTAGAGATAATGGTCAATTTATGAGTAACATCAAATGACGTCGTGACATTTGCATGGGGGTCACCTCTAAGAAAGGGACTAGGCCATAGTTGACGTTGGTCTAATACACCACGTTTGACGTTGGTCGAATACGGGTTAGGGTTAGGGACTTCATCCTCAAAGAATTAAATTCATCACAGACTTACAGGTTTCCTCGCGATTTTTTCTTCACCATTAGAGCAGTCGGTAAATGTATGGTATGTCTTTAAAAAATACAAAAAACTCATTGGTATCATAGCACGACTGAGATTCGAACCCGCGTCCCGATATCGGCAGACCGGCGGCATTCTAACCACTATTGGCCACTGACGCTCGACATGAAATGTTCACAACTAAATCATGGTACTGGTCGATGAAGACGCCGATATACGCTACGGGACTACTGAGACTAGTCCCATTAGTCCCGTTGTGGCGAAATGATGGATTACGACAGGTCAACTGAGAGAGAAAAACCCCGCCAAGAGTCCCGCCACGGGACTACCCAACGGGACAACTGGGATCAGAGGTCGTAGTCGCGTTGTATTAGGACAACGCATAAGGCACAAATATTTTAACTTTTATCAAAACTGTATCTACGAGGAAAGTGTATCTTGAAGGAATATCTAGGCACCTTTAGGACAACTAGCTTTTGTTAGCTAGTTGTGATGGAAAATGACCTCACTTTAAATGTGGAGCTCATTTTTCAATGTTGACGACTCTGTATGAAATATACAGGGAGAAAAAAGCAGCCCTTGACGAGTTTCTTGCCGGTTCTTCTCGTTACAAGGTCTCCCGCTCAGGGTTTGCGAACCGATGGCGTAGCTTCTTTGACATTCACAAGTGCTTGTAACAGCCTAGACTGAATAAATGATTTTTTGATTTTTTTTTTTTTTTTTTTTTTTTTCGGTAGTTCTAATTTTTTGCAGACTTGTTTATGATGATAAGTTTAGTGTGTGATGATAAGTAAGATTAGTGATGTGATGATGTGATGATTAGTGATTAGTGATGATCTGAGGAACAAAATGCACTATGTCAGCATTCTAGGCAGCACTTGGTCCAACTTCCATATAAAAATAGGCAATATCCTTTAGAAAATCTTTATCTCTGAAACTATTGGGTCTACAGAGACAACTCTAGTCTCATATTGTAGCAAATTTAGTCTTTTTTAAAAACGCCCTGAAAAGGTAGGTGCTATTAAAAACTAGTCCTTCAGGGTTATAATCGCCAAAATCCGAAATTCACGTGGTTTTTCGATTTTTGACATAGTTGCGTTCGACTCTAGAGGTCACAAACTTGGATTCATTCGGCCAACATCATAAACAAGTCTGCGAAAAATCAGAACTACCGGATTTGACGTAAGGTACCCCGTACTTTCAGACAACAATTTTATTGGACTATATAAGTAGTCCAACAAAACCAACCAAAAAACGCTGTTAGAGAGAAATAACGAGCTAAGTTGCAAGTGAGAGCCAATGTAGTGTTTCTTAAAAAATGTCTACTTTCCATGCCATGAGACCAAATTACAGCGTTCGCAATAAAACTGTCAAGTGTAATGGGCATTATTTTAAAACAATTTTAAAACAGTAATGTGTTTCATTTTTCATTATACCTGTTTAACTTTCAGACTATCGTTAAATTCAATATAGTTTTTGTATATTGAAGGAAAAAATTAAGACTGAAAAAATATACCGATACTTACAATTTGTTTTTGAAAACTTCACTCAGTGACTCGATGCAAAATTAAAAACTATGACCTAGCCCTACCTAATACAATGAGAAATACTGAGACCTAGTCTTTTTTTTAATATTTTTACACGGTGGGTAATCGTAAATCGTCTATTTCACCACCCCAGTACCCGATATTTTAGGGGGTTACATCGATGTGTAACATTCGATCCGTATTGCAGTACTACAGTCAAGCAAATCAGATCGCTCAAGAGGAGACGGCGCTCCATGCCAGTTTCACGCAAGTCTGATCTTCGACACGGGAGGTCGGCACCATCCGCCGGCCCTCCCACTCTAGGCAGGTGTCCACCGCGGTCGACCTCTACCAGCTTTAAATCATCAACAAGCCTATCAAAGACCAAAAAGACCTTTCTGACACCTTGCATTTTTCGTGTACCGATCGATACGGAAATTGGATCACGTGGAAGGAGGTGGAAGAAGTATTTTTTGAAATTGTCTTCAAAAGAACTCGGACGAATCCACAGTTATAAAATTTGAATTTGTTCCATGTTATGCACTGTGATTCCTCAGTCCATTGTTGTATAAATTGTGTAGGTAATATTTTAATTATCGATTGCGGTTGGCCAAAAATCCTTTGAGTTATATTGACATGAAATACGGAACACTTATTCTTAACTTGTTGACGGTAACTCTGTATAAGAAAAGAATATATGAAAGGTACTTACTATCAACTCACATCATAATTCGATAATTCTAATTCCGTTGTATACATACTTGTTTGAATTAACGATGCGGTTCTAATTTGGTACACTTACGAATACCAAGTAGTTAAATATCAGGGTCTTATAATACGTGTTTAGCAAGTAAAGCATTCAATTAGGCAGTATGCATTATGATGCCGTAAATTCTAAAAGTAGTTAGCAAAAGATAAACTTTAATTATGAGCTCGATTCTAGACCCTAACATAGTGTCGTTTCAGTGAGGTATTAATGTTATTAACAGTGGAATGACAATTAAAAACGTGGAAAGGGTTTCGCTGCAACAACACAATGATAACTCAGTTTAATGATAATTCTTGTAGTTAGTAGGTTATATCAATCAACCCCTTGATGGGAACCGATGTATGTTTACAACCGCTGTCTCTTTGGTCCGGACGTATTCACGTTATTGTTTATTGATGTTGTATAATGGTATGGTAGACTATAATCAGGGGTAGTAATTACCTAATGTTTTGTTTATATTAAGATACCAACCACATCTCTACAACCAATCTCATACATTTAGTCCAGTCGGCTCGGCAGGTACTTTTACTTGGAATCAATTCCCAATTTAATGAAATTTTGGGATTGTTTAAGGGCGGTGTGGGGCGAGGAATCTGAGTTTTTGACCTTTAAGACCTGTGGAATTGAGTTTTCACTTACATCTTCAAAACCATGCGCTTCTCGAGAAAAGTGTAGAGTACAAAGCTGTAGAGAATTGAATTTTCTTAAGTTTTGGTTATTGAACATTTTTGTTAAAGAGGCACGAAGGCAAAAACTCAGTTTCCTCACCCTACATCATCCTCAAACAATATCCCAAAATTTCATTAAATTGAGTATTGATTCCAGGTAATCTCCCTTTTTATGTACCTACTTACCTGCCAGCTGGATAAATTTGTTATATTTCAATTTCTCCATATTATAGCTAGGTATCAATCTTATGTTTTGCGATTTGTGTTGTATTTAAGATATATTTTATGTAAAATCTATTCCATTGTGTTTTATGTCCTTATCTAATATACTTAGATTGGAGAGACTTTAATAAATTACTTATTCTAAAATATTGTATTCGAAACATAACTGTGTGATCATAGGTTAAAGATAGTTTTATCATTAGATTTACTAAGGATTATTACAATTTAAGAATGAAGTTATCAGTTTTATGACTTTTAATTATCTAGTCACGAATATTTATCACTTTTATTATAAAGAACTAATCACTTAAGAACTAATCAGTCACTAATCTTGTTTATTTAGGGGACTTTCTTTAATACTACTTATTTATTTTGAATTTAATTTAAAAAATGTGATTTTAAACTTTTTTTAAACTTTTATTACTAGTTGTACTTACTTAATTATCTTTTTAGATTAGGATAAGCATGCCAAAGGCGATTTGTAATTATAATCATATCAGAAACCAAAGAAGATAAGAGAAGTACTTACTGTCTGTTGTAATTAATTAAGACGTACTTATGTTTAAATTATTATGATGTACCTAACTGCATATCTTTTATTAACATCCTTTTTAATTGTGCTTCCGTCCTATAATCTGAAGAAAACTTTGTTTAAAAATAATCTTATTTTCATAACATATTAAAGAATCTCATGGTTGTTCTAATGTTTTATTGTCCTATGTGTCAAAATAATTGTCTACGAATGAAACATTTTCGTGGTAGACGTTGTCGCAAATTAGTTTTTAATTGGTGAAAAATCTCGTTAAGTTGTAATTTTATTAAATATTTTATTTTAATTAATAGAACTCTAAGACGAGCGTGGATCCGGAATGCATAGTATAGTATGATACTGCTCCGCACAAAACAACGTTATGTACACACGACAGCACATCAAGTTTAACTGCGAAAACAGCTTTTATTTTGTACGGCATATACTATACTGCGTTTCAATACCGTAAACTCACTGACTGATTTCAGTTAGAAATCTGTTATTATGGTTACGTCACCACCACCACCGCAGTAACAGTTCCGAGAACGCTGAAAATCACGATGGACGTGGTTGCTATTTGTAGCCGGCCATTCGCTGGAATTCGAGCGAACTATCGAGATGCCGAGTTGCCATACCGCGTTCGGTCTTTGGAGCTTCTATCTAACGACTTTTTATAACATGAAAGTCGCTTTAGAATCGCTTTTATTGAAGCGACAAGTAAGTCCGAGCGAATTGATAGACAAGCAAACATATTTGCTCGATTCTCCTAGAAAGCGAACATTTTGTTCGATGAATATGTAGATAGAAATGTAAAGTATTAGAGAAAAATGTCCACTATCACCATTGATAACGCCTTAGTACACCGACGCGTTCGCGTGCGATAGCGAATCGCTTGCGGTAGCGAAACATATGCGGAACCACCGAAGCATTGCTAGCGAAATGTGAGCGTCGGTGTTGACGACCATTTCGCAGACACCTTTTCGCGAAACTGTTCCGAAGAAGGACGCAACTTATCGTCGATGGGCGTGCAAGAAGCAGTTTGCAATACCATATTTATTTTTTATTTTACAGGGCGCAGAAAAACCTTATTATCTTGGCCATTTAAATATTTTTTTTTGTCTGAACTTGTTTGTAGTTTCTTTGAGTAGGTATTGTTTTATAAGAATGTGACGTATTTTACGAACCGATAATTTCATAAGATTTTCATGTACCTTAATATCCCCTCTAAGCCCTTTTTAGGACTTTCGTAAATACGCGGTATTACAAACTGCTCTTACTGGACCGCCGGTCAACCAGGATCATTTTCAATCTATCGCATATTGGGACCAGACCAAATTGGCAAGATAGCCATTAGCTTGATGTTTTCAAATATCATCGTGTGGGTTGCGAAGTAGGAAGCTTCTGGGAGACATGCCACCTGCCACCCTGAACATGGTCACCCATTGCTAAAAATATATCGATCGCATATTTATATAAATGGTGAACAGGGTCGTGGGTGGCATCATTACCTGAACTATTTTTTGTGTTTTCATATCAATCGATAAGGAACAAGGATCACAAGAGCATAGGTATATATCAGTGTTGGGCAAAATGTAATTAACTACTAATTAACAATTACAATTACAAATTGTAATTGGCGACTTCAATTACAAATTACTTGAAATTATTAAAAAGTAATTCAGTTAACAATTACAATTGGTAATTGTAATTGTTAATTGTAATTACCTAACTACTTATATAATTTCTTTTAAAGTTGAGGTAGTATTTTAAATAATACGATGTAGTTTCTGTGGCAGGTAGCGAAACCACTGCTAGCGACGCACTGACGCGACGGGTGCGACGAAGAGAGGAGTAGGGATGCGCCGATCCGCAGGCTGATTATCTAAATAGAAACTATTAAGCGACCGGTTTCATTTGACAAACATTGCTACTTTTCTTTGGTATGTTTTTTTAGGCCAAAAAGAAGAAGCAATGTATCACATTCATCTGTCAAATGAGACCGGTCGCTTGGTGGTTTCTGATTGGATAATCAACCCGCCGATCTTTTGAAAGATCGGATTGGCAGGCATACGATCCGGCGATTTTCGGATCGGATCGAGACCATACGATTTTTTGCCGGATCGATACAAAACTTGAAAGATAGGATCGCTTGGACCGTATGAATAAAAACGTGGTTTGTTTACGAAAAATAGGTACCTACTTACTTAGGTTTATTTGTAACGAATCATATCTTTGTTTACATTTTAAACATGGCGGCATCAATCATCATCATTCAAGGTACTTGTTTACAAGTTTTACATGGGTTTTTTCTATTTATTGGGGTCGACAAGCAGTTTCACAATAAGTAATGTTAAGCTAATCTTAAAAATAGATTTAGTAAATTGTCAAAAAGACCAACACCGTCAACCACAGATTAAAAACTTTATTTTTAATGGTTTACTTCATAAAAATCAAAAAATAATTGCGTCCTTACTTGTTTGCATCCGATCCGGATCGATTCCCTAAGGATCGGATCGACGGCATGCGATCCGATACAATCCATTACGATTCGAAAAATCGGATCGATGACCCCGGATCGAAAATCCCTAGAGGAGAGGTGCACGTGAGGAGGCGCGAGAAGGGATACCTGTGTGCAGTAACAAGCCACACACACACACATGCACTAAAAGCATCGGTTGTGATATGCTGCGTGAGGACAGCAAGCGATCAACATCTCAATTTTATTTATCTTTTATGTACCCCCATAAAAAGTAATTGAGTAATTTTAATTACAAACTAATGTAATTGGAATTACTAGTGATTTATGTAGTTCCATTAAATTAATTCCAATTACATGTAATTTCAATTAAAGTAATTCAATTACTTTTCATCTAATTAGTAATTTAATTACAAAAGTAATTAATTACGCCCAACACTGGTATATATGAAATGTACTTAGGTACCTGCCCTGACCTCCTAGACGCTTCCTGAAAGCGACGCAAAACTATGGTTTTATATACGCCTGGGAGCTGCATCACCCCCTTTTTTTAACTTGGGGAACCCGAATTATTAGCTTCCGGCTGGTGAGCCGGCGAGCCATTCGACGAGCGAGCTTGCCGGATAGACGCGCGGATACCCACTAAAACCCCTAGTGTCTTCTTCTGCAGTGCCGCCAAAGGACGAGTGGGACCGTGGTGTCAATCGCCACAGTGTCCAATGCACCTGCCTCACCCCCTACATGCCAATATGTAGTCGATTATTTTAAAAAAAAAAAAAAAGTTTCTATGTTTCTACTGAAAACTAACCAAGCCGATGTCTAACATGTTTGTAATTATGCCACCTATGACCCTGTTTACCATTTATATCAATATTCGATTGATTATTTTTTAATCGAATATTGATATAAATAAGGGGCTCAAGCCCCAACCAAAATCCTGGATCCGCCACTGGGTCCCAGTATGCGATAGATTGAAAATGAGCCTCTTGGCCGACGGTCCATACGCGGTCTTGCACGCCCATCGAAGTGTGAGACATAGAATAATGCGAAACGCTGCCATACAACGATACAACTGACAGATTTTTCGTCGCTTCACTGCCGCATGCGAACACGTCGCGTCGGTGTACAGAAAGGCGTGATTGTAGTAAAATATTGCGTGCGGTCGCATCCGTCCGACAGGGGAAGGCTGAACACAACTATGTAATTGCGTAAATAATATCAAAATTGAATTACGAGCAAAGTTAATAATTGTCCTCCCAATTTTGTCCCATAATTAATTATTCTATATGGCCATAAATAGCCCCAATAGTTACAAGTGGTAGAGAAAGAGAAGAGGCACATCGAACGCACTAAAATAAATTGTTCTTGTATATCATTATTTATACCTATAAAAGCCTATAAAGCAGCATTCTGCTTCATTGATTTTTTATTTACTGAGTCTTCGGAGTGGCTTTTATAAAAAATCAGAAATAGGTAACCAAATTTCGTTCCGTGAGAACATTTTTTAATGAAATAAAATAAAAATAAAAAATATTTCAAAATAAACAGCTCGGTAGAAGCAAAATAAAAATAAAATAAAAACGTTAACATTAAACAGTATGTATGATAAATTCTTAGTTATCTGAATAAATTGGTAAGTTTCTGAAGTCTTGCCTTTGTTGGAAAAATTAAAATAATAGCTAATTAATAACTGTTCCATGCCAGCCCTTAAAAAGTCAATTTATTAAATATTTAATTTACTTCATGCAATATCAAGCCATAAAAATCTTCCATTTGACACGATAGCATTTAAAAAGCAATTAAGATGTGTTAAGAATTAACTTCTGTTAGGTTCAAGATAGCTATTTTTACGATCAATGATATATATACTTATTATAAAATATTACCCCCTATAAAAATGTTCCTCGTGGTTACACCACTCGTTACACCAGGAAGACGAAGACCCTGTTCCTCGTTGTTACACCATGTAGAGGTTAAAACACAATGTGATAAGCTAATATATTTATTACGGTGACATATTAAATTAAAAAAATGGGCAGTAAGTAGACTTAATTCACCTTAGGTTTTGACTATTTTGAAAATCTATTATTATATGTATGTAATAAAAATCGAATTTTTCGCGAATCGGCTATTTTGCGTTTCTGATATTATGCGCCTAAGGTTGAAGACTAAGACGTGGTTGTTTTGTTTAGGTAAGAAAATCAGTTGTGTCGATAATTGAAAGTCTCGTCAGGTCAACCTCTATTATTATACCATGGTGTAACGACGAGAAACAGGGTCTTCCTCGTAGTAACACTGGTGTAACTACGAGGAACGAGGGGTATTTAACTAACAGGGTTACTAAAACCCAAAACGTCAAATATTTGTACCCAAGTACACACACTACCTACACTACCCTAGATTTTACAAATGAGATAATGTATAAATACCTATGTACACTTAAGTTAATATTATTCTTCAAATGACTGATTTACATAATCGTTTCATTGAATGTAGGTCTTAGAATTAAGCTATAGATTATCAAATAAATTGAAGTAAGTTAAGTATATTAAAATACCTGAATCGGGGTCTCATAACACCACCGTAACGAGTCCGGCCGAGTCTTGGCCATAGCGCGGTCAATTTATTAATATCTCATACATGCATATATTTTGAACATAAACTTAATATCCACTCGAATGGAATATTAAGTTTATGGTTTTGAATGAACATGCTCTCACTTTATACTGAGCAACAACCGAGCAACGAGCGACGCTCGGAGACAACAAAATGGGTAAGAGTCGGCTCGGACATCGGGGGGTAATTATGTAACTTTATTGCAATCAATTCTGATAGAATTCGCGGATTCATTGCTGCTTTCGTAAGGACCAATATGAGAACTATCTTACTTAAAGCAGCAATGTAACTGCGATTGCAATCGATTTCAATCGAGAATTGTTAGCAACAGAGTTACGTAATTCGCTAGCTGTTCTTTTCGGTGAAATGACAGTTGAATTTTTAAAACACAACACAATCAATAAACAATACCATTGGCACGAATCTATGGAAAAAATAATTTCGCTTTACGGCGATACGATAGCTGATGGCACTCTATTCTCATAAAAAATTACTCTATCGAATAATTTTACGCGCGTTATTTTTTTCGATAGCTGCTTCGTGCTAAGAGTACAGATTGTTTGTTTTGATTTAAACGGCTTAATTAAATTGTTTGAATTTTATACACTATAATGAACATTACTTACATTACAGTTAACTTAATATCCTTACGTGAAGACTAGAATCAATGTTTGTTACATTAAAGCATAATAAAGAATACAAAACTTCATAGTCTTTTATTCATAAGCGATTCCCAAAAAAGGTGAACCTTTTAAACAGTAAGTGTCCTAATAGTGAAAAGAGGCAAACAAGCTTAATATGAAAACCAATTAATGAAGAAGAAAAAGAAAACTGAAAATTTGGCGGTGGATTAATATGATTTGACTGACAAAATCATGGAACAAATATTTCCAAAGGTCGCGGGTTCGATTCCTGTCTGAGTATTAATCTAGTGCGAGTCGTATTTTATCTATTTATATATCTATTTATTTAGTATTGTATAAAAATAGCATTGTGAATGCAAAAATCTTAAATTTAAAAAAATATTTCCACTTATGAAATCTGACCCTTAATTTACTAGTGCAGTGGATTTTGCTATATTTATTCATTTTTTATACCTACATACTCGTTATAGCTACATAATATAGTAATAGTACTTGTCGTTGGTACTCCTATTATAGTATTACTTATAAAATACTATTGATGAATATTGAAATGAAACTTGATTCCTCTCACCACAAAATTGTTTGGTACGTAGGTACAGTCATAGAGGAAATAATCACTACGTTTTAGGTACAGTCAGCGTCAGATAGTTAGGGGCTATGAGAATGTCCTTTTTTACCGACTTCCAAAAAAGGTGGAGGTTCTCTGTTCGTCTACATTTGTTTTTTTTTTGTGTATGTCCACCGATTACTCTAAGACGGCTGGACCGATTGAAATGATTCAAACGATTATTACATTAGGTAAACTCCCAGGTTGGTCCCATTTTTTTAAATTTAAGTAATCTTGAAGAAGCACGAAAATAGTATGATTTTGTGTGAACTACATCGATGATCAGTCGTATAACTTCTTTGTTTATGAACTGAATAAGATAATTATTTTTTTGTTGGAAAAGGGATATCTTAAGTGTAGTTCTTTAACCGACTTAAAAAAGGAGGTTCTCAGTTTGACCCGTATGTATGTATGTTTCTCCGGGATTAACTCACGTTTGGCTGAGCCGATTTTTCTACCTAAATAATATAGGTACCTAACCTAAACACTAAAAATAAAAAAAATGAAAATTGTTTTAAAAACCTAAACCGACTTCAAAAAACCTACCTCTAAAAAGCAAAAAATAATATTCGTAATAATAAAAACACGTCTATTGAAGTCGGGTGGGGCTTTTATAATAAAAAAAGGAATTTGTACTCCAGCCCCACCCGACTTCAATAGACGTGTTTTTATTATTACGAATATTATTTTTGCTTTTTAGAGGTAGGTTTTTGAAGTCAGTTTTTTGTATTTTTAAACAATTTTTTAATCTATCTGCACACAGTGTTTCTATTCCGGTCACAGCAGTAGCAGTCTTTGATAATTTCAATAATCAAAGGCTGGCGTAATGTGAGCAGCCCCCCTACTCAACTGTGAAATTTTCTATTCGTTCGCTAACTTATAGCTTAAAAATAAGCAATTAGACGATCAAGTCATATGTCGCAAGTTTATGTAAATCACAGACATTGTTGTATTGTATGGAATTGACAAGCCTACGACATGTAATTTTAGAGTTTATGGCTTATTTTGATTTTTTATGTTAGCGATCGAATAGAAAATTGGCCATATTTGAGTAGGAGGGCAGTTGTATTGTGATTGTGAGGGTAACTTACCTCAATGTTGCTCTCTCGGCTCGCTCGGCCAATAATTGGTATGACAATAAAACTCAACTCCACCTACTGACGATATCATATAGTACGTGCATTAAGAACCTTATTTTCAAAATCCTTACTAATATTATGAATGCGAAATTATGAATGTTTGTTTGTTTGTTTTTTACGCCTAACTACTGAACCGATCATCATGAAATTTACGGACTATTTATGATCATTTATTTCTTTTTAGGTTCTTTAATTTTATCCTACTTACCTACTATTATTATTATTATTATACGCTAGCTGTTGACTCCCGGAGTTTTATTTCCGCCCCAGTTACAGTAGGTGAGTACTATAATTTATTCTGTGGTTATACTTAAATTGTTTCGCAACTATTTGGCGTTGATTGTACCTACATACATTGAATCCCTATGCGAGAGCGTTGCCATAATGCGTTGCCCACCCGAAGGAATTCAATTAACTTAATGGTGACTGATTCACGTCAACCATACACTATTTCTGATCGCTTAAAAGCCCTTTCAGCATCGTTATTTATAGATCAGTACAGCGAAAGTATTGGCTTTCATATCGCGAAAGGTTCGCGCGGATTCACTGGAAAACTATTTTACTTTTTTGTAATTACCTACGTTACTATTCAAAAATCTTAACGATCGATGGTCGGTGGGAAGTAATGTAGACTGTTTTATCCGCTGATGACACCAAAACCACCAAAAGATTTTTGTTTACTCTGTGCCAAAACACTCCAAAGGTTGATATGATAACGCTGATAAAATAAATAATTAAGACTAAACAACATTAATAACGCCGTCACCGATTTCCATGGATATTCTAATAAACACCCGAATTTAGGTAAACAACTCAAATACGTATGATCGCATTCGCAACATAACAAATAAGTTTGGGAAAATTATTTGCTTTATGATATACCAAACTAATAATCAGTACTTACCTACAATACAATGCATTTGTCGTTTCGCTCTCATATCAGTCGAATATGCGGTTTAGTAATTTATTAAAACCATTTTAGTTGTCATCTAATAACCATCTTGCATATACATTTTTACCATTGAAAATGGTTATCAGATCGCCTGAGATGTATTTTTGGACATATCTCCGAGGATTTTGGGAGCATCGAGATGGGAATAGTAAGTAACTGAAGTTGATGAATTTATCGAGACACGTCGTGTGAACGTTTGAATTTTGAAAATTGGTTACTTTTTTTGGACTTTTTCAAAATTCCAAAAATGGGGGTGTTTGTTTACTAAATTGTAAATATTTGGTCCTAGGGTATAAGTTTAGCTACAAAATGGGCAAAAAAAATTGAAAATCTGTTAATAAGTCCATTTTGATTTGGAATTCTACAATAAACGGGTTCCGTACATAAAAAGTGATGTAGCTTCTATGATTATTGACCGATCATTATCAAAAAAAAAAAAAAAAAAATGTTTATTTCTTTTACAAATATTGGTTTTCAAAACAGCAGGTTGGGACTGCCTAGTGAGTATTACAATACTTGTGACAGACAGCCCCGCTCCATCGTAACACTTACATACTATGTATGAACAAACGAATTTAGTAAAGTTATATAAATTTTTTATTATTTTTTTATTGTGTGTGTGTGTGTGTGTGAGAGAGAGAATGCTTGTGTGTGAGTGCGCGTGTGTGTGTGTGTGTGTGTGTGTGAATGCGTGTGTGTGTGTGTATATGTGTGAGTGAGTATATGACGTGTGTGTGTGAGATTGCATGAATGGTAGAGTGTGCGCAATTAATATATACATCAGAAATACATAATATTATTAAATTAAGGGCCCGTATCACAAAGTCCGGTTGAGTTTTATACAATACTCATTACAATTACTTAAATCATAGATTATTACCCAATCATAGTTTGTGAAACAGGCACCAAATACACTAGTGATATTATACTATTATATTAAAAGAGACTCTGTGTCATCATATGTTAATGTTTTTATCCAGTTAGTCAATATTTTTTTACATTCGAAATAAGTTTTGGGATAAATATTAAGAAAACTATTAATTGAATTATATAACTTGGCTGATCTAGCTCTGTATTGAGTTCTAGCAAAAAAGTTCTACTTTTAGGGATTTGTAAATTTGTAGTGTTTCTTCTTTTATCTAATAAAGAAGCATCAAAGGAAATTGTTTTATGAGTTTTAAGGATAATGTGTAGTATATATAATTTTCTAACTGTCAATAGATTACATAACTTATACAACTCATCAGTGGGAAATGAACGTTTTTTAAAGTACATAATCTTTAGCAAGCGTCTCTGTGTTCGTTCCACCAAAAGAAAGCGTGTTTTCAGTGCACCCCCCCCAGACGGGGATACAGTAGCTTATAACAGATTGTACAAGTGCCTTATATATATCATTTAAAAGGTTATTATGCAATGTTTGGTCTTGCGTAATGGTTGAGGGCACGACATGTCTTAATGACTTTAATATCCATACAAATTTTCTAATCCTTGCCGAGATCATTTCAATGTGCGGAAACCAGGATAGATTCTGGTCAACAGTTACACCCAGATATTTAGTGTGGTTCACTTTATTTATTATAGGACAATTACAAAGACCATCGTTACGATCATTACAGCTATGAATTTTGATATTGAAATCTGATTGTGGTTGTGAATTATCATATATACTATAAGAGATATAGTTGGTCTTTTCAGTATTAAGTGTTAATAGATTATTTCTTAACCAATTTGCCACAAGGGACATACCAACTTCCGCGTTTTCTTTAGTATCCATCCAACAAGAGCCACTAAACAAAATTGCGGTATCATCAGCATACGATAATATTTTAGCTTTATTCAGTTTCATGTTACACAGATCATTGATGTAAATTAAAAATAATGTGGGACCCAGGACACTCCCTTGGGGCACACCATAGGATACTTCAATATTTTCACTATGACACTGATCCAGTTTTACACTCTGTTTCCTATTCATCAAGAAATCTGTGAAAATGGAGAGTTGGTTGTCTCTAATACCGATTTTTTCAAGTTTTTGTACAAGGATGGGGATAGAAACCGTGTCAAAAGCCTTTTTTAGATCTATAAAAACCGTCAGGCATTTTTCTCCTTTATCAAGATGCTCAGTTATTTGTGTTGTGAGGAATGTTACTGCATCTTCAGTAGACATTCCCCGTCTAAAACCGAATTGAGTCTCAGCTAAGATATTGAAGGTATTCATGTAATTTACTAATCGAGTGTTTAATAATTTTTCTAATATTTTTGACAAAACCGGTAAAATGGGGATAGGCCTGTAATCGCTGATATTGCTTCTATCCCCACCCTTGAACACTGGAGTGATAACCGATTGCTTCAACGCGTGTTATGTTAATAATGTTAAAAGATGCAGAACCAGAGGAGAAGTGCATTCGTTGGAATTTTGAAAATCGGTTAATAATATTTCGGCCGCGTCGAGGCAGTCAGCGCGGAGTGTCACAATCGTAAAAATAAATAGGTGCTACCTAGGTAACTTTAAAAATACAATGGGATTTTGCATTTGATTTGATTTTGGTTTTTCGTAATTTTTTGTATTCATTTTCAATGCTCCGATTCTTGCGGGGGCTGCAAAATCTGTGAACCAATTGAATCTTATTTATACTGTACATATACCTATCCTATACCTATATTTTACAGCCAAATTCTTCGTGCGGTTGTTAATAATAATTATTACTGTATAAGTGTGTAAGGATCGTAGCAGGTGGCGATCCATAGTCTGCCTACCCCCATGGGAAACAGGTGTGAGTGTATGTATGTATGTATGTACTCTATAATTTTTTAGGAATATGACTCAAAATCCAATTGTCATGGTGAAGAGAATTGAAGTTGAAGCCAATCGTCAATGTTTAGTAAGTACCTACCTATTAATCAACGAAAAAGATTCGCTCGTACTTATAAACTTGGTGTTAAATCGCATTTCTTAATGTTAACGGAAGAATACAAGTCGAATAAAATTGCCAAATTTAATTAAAACCAACAACGGACTTACAGACTTTTCGAAGCTTTCAGAAGTTAAATAAACCGATGTTGATTCGCGATTCCAAGTCGTTTCCGCTACGTCAACTAGGAAAGGATCCTTTTAAATAATTTTATTTTATATTTAATCATAAATGCCATTATAAAATAAATTTTGTGCCAAAAGTTTTATCAAAATTGTAAAGAAAAGCTTTCAAGATATGGATTTACCACATTTTTCATAGAAAGCTTTAGATATTATCTAAATCAAACATTTACGTTCAATCTTGAAGTTTTATTGCATCTTCTCTTCTTTTCTTTATAAAAGTGAAGGGGTGACTGACAGACTATTGCCCAGCCCCAACCATTGACTTGGAATTTTGTACATAGATACTTTATACAGTGTAAACACCCTCTAAGAAAGGATTTTTGGAAATTCCACCATAAAGGGGTGAAATATGATGGTTCAATGTTAGTATGGGAAAAAAAATATTGGACATTTCTCCCTGAAACCACAGAGGAAATAATCACTACGTTTTAAGAGGCGGGACTAGGTAATGGCAAAAAGGAATCAATTTAGTCTAAATCTCATAGATCTAAATCTAGTGCCACCTTTACTCAAAATTGCGTCAAATAACAGAAATACCAACATGGCGAAACAAACAAACAGAAATAATCTTGAAATATGTCAACTTTGACAACTATGAGTTGAAGTAAGACGGAAAATGGAGAGAATGAGACGGCAATATCCGCCATTATTTTTGGACTAAACTCCATAAAATGTTTTTTTTGTTCCTAGTAGCGCCAGGCTGTCTGAAACTTCGTAAGAGTACTTCTAAAAACAAATAAGCAAACATGTGTTTCGAGGTTTTCCGAAACTCAACTCAACTCCGAAATGGGTAAAAATCCCAAAATCGATTTGGGTGCCGTCTGTCCGTTATTTAGGTTTTATGGGATGTTGATTGCTAAAATGTCATTTATATTTAAGTTCAATTTGAAAGACATTATTCAACACCTAAAGAGGTGGGTTCAAACTTTGTACTTATGGAAAAAATATAAAATAGATATTACGACTTGAAACTTCGTAGGAGTACTTCTTCTTCCTGTTATGGCAATCTACTCCTCTTCAGAGAGTAATTTTTGCCATTGTCAAGTGTTAAATAATTCAGTGGTATTGTTTCAGTTTACATTAAAATACGGGTGCATCGCATTCCAATGCTGCTTGGAGCATTTGGCATTAAATATATCGATACAGTTTACTCGGTAAGTTCTGCCGAGGTAGCCACCACTACAATAAAAGTCTCAGCTTCACACAACCAAGATCGGGCATATTTCAATTACTTATCCCACATATTGTTCAGTTGCGTAGGCACTTGTACCACAAAACTGCACCGATTTTAAGACACAATATCCACTATAAACAATTTGCAAATAATTAAAATAGCCACCGAACTGACCTCAACGAAATGGCGCCAAAAACTCCCTAGGAGTACTTCTAAAATGGGTTAAAGATAGGATACTTTTTATCCCGGTCAAAGGTTCCCTAGGGATTTTTAGAATGTCCACGCGGACGAAGTCGCGGGCAAAAGCTAGTAGGTAAGTATAATAAAAAGCGAGAAAATACAACGGATACTCGTACATCATTTTGAAGTTTGAGCATTTGAAAGTGTGCTAAAATACATTTACTTTTTAGTGAATGCACGTATGATTCCCCTGAACTGCAGTAATAGAACTTCCATAATGTGCCAAAACATAATTAATTATCCGTACTTACTACTAGGTAGGTATGTATGTATAGGTACCTACTCAACCGATCATCATTAAATTTTGCATTCACGTTGTCAAGGGGACAGAAAAGGATATACATAGGGTACCTTTCATCCAGAAAAAAACACCTATTGTTGCCAAGGGATAGAAAAATAACTTTTAGTGCGACGAGTAGGTTGTTTCCTAAAGACATTATGGACCGTGACGAAATAAAGGCCATTTTATTTGCGCTAGCTTTTGTTTAGGAGTAGGGTATCCAGAAAGAAACATGAATCGTGCAATTAAAAAAAACGGGTTTATGTGATCCATACAAGATCCAGAACCACTCGGACAAGGGTATTGTAACTTCCTTAGTATGTGGTCATTAAACTTAAAAACAATTTCTTGGCCGTCAGCATCAATAAGTAGGAAGCAGTAAAGATATCCAAATATTTGGTAACATGTGCGCGCGTATCGCCCCTGCAGGAACTAAACGACTTGTATTAGGTAGGTACTATTATGTATTCTGTGCTAATAGACCGAGCTCCAAACCATCATAGGGTCTGAAACGTTCCAGTCGAACCTGGAGAACCGATTCGTTGCCGTGGAAACCACAAATGCTGTTGACGTCAACCAGGCCCTCGAAAATGTGGTCGGAATACTCAGGGAAGAGGGCACGAAATTTTGCGAAAATCAGCGCAAGGGCAGGAAGAAGAAGTTTTCGGAAGAAACCCTTAGGCTCATGAAGAAGCGACGTGAAGACCCACCTGTCACTTCGTCCGAACAACAGGCTCTCAACAAGAAGATTGGTAAATTGGTGCGCTACGATCTCCGATGCTCCAATACACGCTCGATTGAACGAGCAATTGAGCGAAATCGGGGATCGAAAGTGTTTGTCCAATCTCTTGGGAGAAGTCACTTGACGAAGTTGACTACGGCCAGTGGAGTCATCGTAGCTTCGAAGCCGGAGGTTCTTTCGGAAATTGAAAACTTCTATAGCCAGTTGTACGCTTCGCATGCATCTCGACCTGATCCCGAAAATGAGGATACCCGAGCCACATTGACCCGCCACTTTACCGAAGACTTGCCAGAAATCAGCCTGTGTGAAATTGAGATGGCTCTTAGACAGCTTAAAAACGGAAAAGCCCCTGGTGAGGACGGCGTTACATCTGAACTCCTCAAAGCAGGCGGAAAACCTGTATTAAAGGAGCTCCGAAACATTTTTAATGCCGTTCTCTTTGATGGGAGAACTCCGGAGGCGTGGAGTAGGAGTGTCGTCGTCTTGTTCTTCAAAAAAGGAGACAAGACCTTACTGAAGAACTACCGACCCATTTCGCTCCTAAGCCACGTTTACAAGCTGTTTTCAAGAGTCATCACAAACCGCCTTGCGCAAAGACTCGACGAATTTCAACCCCCGGAGCAGGCCGGGTTTCGAGGAGGATACGGCACCATAGACCACATCTTCACATTGCGGCAAATTATACAGAAGTCCGAAGAGTATAACCAGCCTTTGTGCTTAGCATTTGTGGACTATGAGAAGGCATTTGATTCTATCGAAACCTGGGCTGTTTTAGAATCCCTGCAACGGTGCCAAGTCGATTGGCGATACATCCAAGTGTTGAGATGTCTCTACAATGCCGCAACCATGGCCGTCCAACTGCAGAACCAGCAGACTAAGCATATCCCCTTGCATCGAGGTGTGAGACAAGGGGATGTGATATCCCCCAAATTGTTCACAAATGCATTGGAGGATATGTTTAAAACGCTGGACTGGGAAGGACGCGGTATTAATATTAACGGCGAATACATGTCACACTTGCGATTTGCGGACGACATCGTAATTGTGGCTGAAACGTTGCAGGATCTACAATACATGCTGAACAGCCTAGCTGATTCCTCTCTACGCATCGGTCTTCGGATGAACTTGGACAAAACCAAGGTTATGTTCAATGAACATGTAATTCCAGGACCGATGGCAGTACAAGGTAGTCCTCTCGAAGTTGTTACGAAATATGTCTACCTCGGGCAAACATTGCAATTGGGTAGAAACAACTTCGAGAGAGAGGCCAACAGAAGAATACAGCTGGGCTGGGCAGCATATGGGAAACTTCGTCGAGTCTTTGAGTCGCCTATTCCACAGAGTCTAAAGGCGAAAGTCTTCAACCAGTGCGTCCTGCCTGTCATGACATACGGAGCCGAAACGTGGACACTCACTGTAGGGCTGGCTCACAAATTTAAAGTCGCACAGCGAGCTATGGAAAGGGCTATGCTCGGAGTTTCTCTGAGAGATCGGGTCCGGAACGAGGTGATCCGACAGAGAACTAAAGTCATCGACATAGCCCACCGGATTAGCAAGCTGAAGTGGCAGTGGGCCGGCCATATTAGCCGTAGAACCGATGGCCGCTGGGGCAGACGAGTTCTTGAGTGGAGACCGCGTATCGGCAAACGTAGTGTGGGACGCCCTCAGACAAGGTGGAGCGATGATCTTCGCAAGGTGGCTGGCAGAAACTGGATGAGTATAGCCGCGGATCGTGCTCAGTGGCGTGCTCTCGGAGAGGCCTATGTTCAGCAGTGGACGATGATAGGCTGATGATGATGATGATGAGACCGAGCTCCCACTGCATGAAACCTTACCTCACAAGGTGGAACAGCAGACATGTGTTACAGCAATAGATATTACTTAGGAACACTGGATTTTAGTGGGTTGCCATCGCATATCCTGGAAGAACATTTTTTTTTTTCGTTTTCGTAGGTACCGCTATTTTGACCGAAAATTACATCATGAGGTGGAAGATCAAAATGTTTACCCATTGAAAGAGAAACATTTGGAGGTCAAAACCCGCATGGGTTGCCAGCCCTTACCCTGGCAGGTTTCAAGATCAGCCAAGTTTTATGAGGCCCAAAAATGGGGTCACTTACCTCATCAGATGGAGAGATAAATTTGATGCAGATCGATAGCCCTAGATGTGCCGTTCATGAATATATATTTTATTTTATACTTCGTTCTTCTTCTTCCTGTCATATAGTGCTGTCATTAGTGATCATGTAAAAAAATCAAGAATCTTGAAAAATAGCCTGAAGTGAAGTAAGTTTGACAGGATGATGACATTAATTATGCATATCATGCATATTTTTAATATACTATATCTATGATGCATATTCAGAGAGAGAGAGAGAGAAAGTATTTATTTTAACCAAAGACCACAAAACACAAAAAGTAACAAAACAGTGATGATAAAGTAAGTCGGTACATAGATAGCACAGAACAATAAAAAGAATAAAAATAAATACATTTGTGGCCCTTGGGTCAAAAAGGTCCCTGCCTCAGCATAGTGTTGCCTTGCGGCAACGCTGGTATTCTGGCA
This sequence comes from Agriphila straminella, assembly GCA_950108535.1. Lineage (NCBI taxonomy): Eukaryota > Metazoa > Arthropoda > Insecta > Lepidoptera > Crambidae > Agriphila > Agriphila straminella. Next base: position 17,024,521 of record OX467303.1, read on the forward strand.
GGGCCTAGGAGTGCGCACGGACACGCCCAAGATAAAGTACTTAGAAAAAACTACACAAGACAAAGCTGAACAATCACAAATTAATAAAATACAATAAACGAAAATTAGTATTACAACAAAAGTAACATTTTCGCCTAATAGCATATTACGAGAAGTTAGCATTTACATTGTCGGGGATGGTTTGAGGCTTGACCACTTAAAGGTGGAACCTCGCGCATTTTTTTTTCAAATTTAATGCTATTATTTCAGAGCACAAGTGAGAAAAGTAAATAAGCTCACATTGTTCCCAAATGTTGGAGTTCACAGTCGCCGTCTATGTCGCATCATGTAATCGCTATTGAAAGTAGTTACCAGTGAGCAGATGGACGATCCTTTCAAAGTAATAGCCTTACTGAAAAGCGAACTTTATACAACGTGTTACAAAAATACCCTTAAAGCCTAAATGGCAGATAATTGTTACCTGCTTATCACTGAAAACCGCCACTTTAAAAAATATATATTTTCATGATGAACTGCATAGTTAGTGCAACAAAAACTGCAACCCTAGACCGAAATTGTTTTGCTTTTGCCTATTAGTTGTTAGCTTGGACGAATGTGGTTAATTCATCCAAGGTTGTTAGGTACCTATGATGTCACCTACATCTAATTAAAATATTAGGTACTTAAGTACATGCAGTTTCTACGCATAGTGATATTAATTCAATCGAAAACTACCTGGGCACATCACGATATTGACGATACGTCATCGCGATTTGGTCGGATTTTTCATGATGTGCCCCAATATAAAGTTGGGCAGAGCAACGCTTTCGTTGATTTTCCCAACTGCTTTTTGGTGTCAAAGGAATTTTATGCGAGTCACGCAAAAAAATAAAAATCTGTGGTTTTCGGACAGAATTGTATCTACACTACAGGTCAGCGTTTGTTAGTAAAATAAACCTAAACGTAATGTCTTGCACTTAATATAATAACAATATCTTTGTATGAGAGATCTTAAACAAAACCCTATAGTATCGTACCTATAGGTATGACAAGCAAATCGCGATATAGGTACGCATTCATGAGATTACCAGGCAGATCTCAATCGGCCCAGTTTAATCGATTTCGCCCACGACATATACCTACAGCATAATATTCCAATCAGTATTAGCATGATTCTGAGCAGAAATTATTTTATTAAAAATCTTTTTTTTCTCCAACTATCCATCATTTTCTTTGCATCTCAATCAACACCACCCGTATAGTAGCATCAGTGTAGGACGCGCATTCGGCGCGACGTGTTGTGTAGCATCGCCAGCCCGGATGGATCGTAGATACCTTAAAGCTGGGTACCCACTTAGGTTCGCAAAGCTCGTGTTAAGCGAACTTATATACTAGGAGGTCATAACTTTACAACATGCCATGCTGAATTGCTCAATTTGTTTGCGAACTTCTACTTGCTCCTGTTTGTGTTCGCGTTCGCATTGCGTACGCGCACTTTGCTGGTTCGCCCTCCTTTACTTTCGTAGTGCGCGTTGTGTTCTGCTACGACGTGCTACGACCGTGCGTTATTCATGAAAGCCGGTCTATTTATGGAACTTTTCTTACCCTTCTCGTGATTTTTTATTCAGCTAATTTATTTTTAACCGACTTCCAAAAAAGGAGGAGGTTCTCTGTTCGTCTGTATATTTGTTTTTTTTTGTGTATGTCCACCGATTACTCGAAGACGGCTGGACCGATTGAAATGATTCAAACGTTATTACATTAGGTAAACTCCTAAGTTGGTCCCATTTTTTAAAATTTGGAAATCGGTTTAGTACTTTTCAAGTAATCTTGAAAAAAGCACGAAAATAGTATGATTTTGTGTGAATTACCTCGATGATAATGGTCGTATTACTTCTTTGTTTATGAACTGAATAAGATAATTCTTTTTTGTAGGAAGACGGACGGATATCTTAAGTGTAGTTCTTTAACCGACTTAAAAAAGGAGGTTCTCAGTTTGACCCGTATGTATGAATGTTTCTCCGCGATTATCTTACGTTTGGCTGAGCCGATTTTTCTAATTACTACCTTACGTAAGGTAAGGTATATTATAACAACTAAAAATAAAAAATTGTTTAAAAAAAACAAAAAACTTACTTCAAAAAACCTACATTTTACATGCTTTTTAGAGGTAGGTTTTTTGAAGTCGGTTTATTGTTTTTTTGATGTATGTGTTTGTTTACACTCACTTTTTTACACTTCGCCCGATTCACCTTGCATTTAATTTAATAAATGAATGAAAGGTCATTAACCTCGACATCAAAGTTTGCATTCAGTTTCAAGACTTCAGGGAATATCATCCGCTTTCTTGGCGCTCCAGCTTGCGTTCCAATCGTTTGTAATATAAAAATACAAGGATGTTTAGCGCAATTGCACCATTCAATTTGCTGTGAATTCAAGTAAATTGGATACTTAAATGTAGTTTTTCTTCGTTTTGTAATTCTTTGAATGTTTTCTTTCAATAAGATACTAAATGCTTCTTTTAAGGTGACGGCATTTTAATTATACTTGTTATTTACGCTGGAATTTAAATCGTTTGGTTCCCGCAGTGGGGTGGTTCCACTCAAGATTACAAGCAACTTTTACTATGGGGCCAACTCTGATATCGCGAAAAAAAATCACTGTTCCATACAAAAGCGCAATACCTACTAAAACGAAATGTATGGAACGGTTGATTTTTTTTCGCGAGTTGGCCCCATAGTAAAAGTTGCCTACACAGGCGTTACAGGCGGCTTGATAAACTCTAACACCAGTGGTGATCCTCATTCGATAAGAAGAAGAAGTAAAAGTTGATTGTAACGTCATGAGTGGAACCACCCCACTGCAAGAACTAAATGATAAAAAATTCACGATGTATAACAGCCGTTAGCGTACCGTTAGTAAAAACCGGTCACGCAAGAGTGAGTCGAACTCGCGCACCGAGGGTTTCCGTACCATCATAATAAATACACTGCAGAGCTGTAGAATAATAAAATTATTATTGCAGTATGAGGTCAGCACCATCTCTTGGCCGATAGTGAAACAATTTTTTTCTTAGGCCAGCGCCATCTGTTGACTGGTAGAGGAACTAAATAATTTTTTGTTTGTTTTTTGAATTTCTAAAAAAGTGATATAAAGTTATATTGAGACATCGTTTTATTTTTCCTGTAATCTTTACATAAACTACTATAATAATATAATAACATAGAATTATTTCAAATTTTTCTCTTTGCAAACTTCGGAGATAAAGGGGGGGAACGGTATTTTTTTTACATTTTTCATCATAAGTCGAAAACTATGCGGCCTAAAAAAACAAAAAAAAATGTTTTAAAATGTACAAACGGCGCTCTTTTATATGATACCCCACATGTCGCCCCACTTAAAATTTTTAAGATCCCTTTTCAGTCCCTGTTGTAAAGAACTATTTTTTTTTTATTTCTTTCATATTTGCAAAATAGTTGGACAAAAGTAATCTTTAACTATTCCAAATTTCAAGTTGATACCATTAGTAGTTCTCGAGATATCCAGTTGTGACAGACAGACAGACGGACTTAGTCACACCACAAGGGTTCCTTTTTACGATTTTGGTACGGAACCCTAAAAACCGAATAATATTTATAGTCTACCGAGCAAGAGCGAATCGTCTCCGTTTGCTTGAGCAAAAATGCTTTAGACTAACGTCTCTCCGTTTCTCAAGCGATTCTGGTGAAATTTTGTAGCTAGGTACCTTGTATAGATTTTTTGTCGATTCAGTTTTTGTGATTGAGACGTATTTTTGGCCATAGCTCCGAGGATTTTTAAAAGGATCGAGATGGGAATAGTACCAAAAGTTGAGGAATTTTTCAAAACACGTGAGAACGTTTGAATTTTGTAAATCGGCTTGTAACTTTTTTTGTAATTTTGAAAAATTTCTAAAAATTTGGGTTTTTGTTACTAAATTGTACATATTTCGAAAAAAACCGACTAAAGAAAAACATAAAAAAGGGTCCTATAGGGTATTAGTTTAGCTACAAAATAGCAAACTTTTTTTGAAAATTGGTTAATAATTTGTGACCTGTAAGTGGTCCCTTTAGATTTGGAATTGTATAAAAACGGGTATTTCCTTATATACAAGTGATGTAGTTTCTATGCTTATTGACCGATCGTCATGGTAATGGTATTGAAAGATGCGGAAGCAGACGAGAATTGAATTGAGAATTGGATTTTTGTAAATCGGTTAATAATATGTCGGCCGCGTCGAGGCAGTCAGCGAGTGCTTTCACAATCGTAAAAATAAATAGATACCTACCTAGATACCTTAAAAAAATAATAGGATTTTGCATTTGATTTGATTTTGTTGTTTGTAAATTTTTGTTTTCATTTTCAATGGTCCGATTCTTGCGGAGACTACAAGATCTGTGAATTTTTAAATGAGTAGGTAGGTTATTAATGTGTAAAAAAAGTTTTTTTTTCTGTTTTGTTTATTTAACTCTTATTCTAAGCTTATTTTAATTATTTTACTATTACCTGCTTATTATGTATCTACGGATTTGGTTTCACGGGTCACAGTCAAAAATAATTCAAATAAGCTTAAAAATTAAAAGCGCTTTCGAATCGTCAATATTTTCCGGTCCTTTTGCCAAGCTTGCGTGGGACATGGCACATGGGTCCAACACGTAGAGATCCTTTGAGACTGATTTAATATTAGGTACGTGCAATGTGTGATGCATTATTATTATGCTTTGGGATAATAATTGTCTAGCGCAGATGACGGTTCAACCCTTTTCTCAGGCACGGTGTCAGATTTCTGGGCTTTCAACAAGTAAGCGAGCCGAGCCGCTCGTACGTGATCAAAATAGTTTACCAAAGTTCCATTCACCAAAGTTCCATTCACCAAACTTTAAACATTCGGCCCTTAGATCAGTTGCCGAACGTTCACAGCTCACAATGGGAGTTACAACTGATGCAAATAATTTTGATGATATTACATAATATACCTCGTTAATACTTAGTTGCCGATGACGAAGCAAAAATAATATACTTATGCTACCTAATTGATATTTATTGAATTGGGTACTTTTTATAGACCTGCTGAATTGTAGTAGATCATCAGCTCTCTTCTACTTAAAAAGATTTATAATAACCATTTTATGGCTCTAACTTATTTGTGAGGATTCCAATTGCGTTCTCTTATCTCTACTGTGCGAATTATTCCTTTTCTGTTTTGTTCACTTACCTGATTTCTGGTTCTTTTATATTAATGGGTTAAAATAACTCAAAAAGAGTCATTTAATGGAGCTCAATAATTTCCACAAAGGTCCGAGTATCTTAGAATGACTAATGAGCGCATTATGTCGCCACTCGCAATTAAACTCGCCCAAAAAGTTCAAATGATTCGTTCTTCAGAAAGCAGTTGGTCGTGAAGCTTTATAATTACCATTTTCTTTTCTTCGACTCCTCAAAAATAAAGTTGAAATAACTTTTTTTTAAATTCTGTTTGACAATGGCACGAGTTATTTGGGTTCGGATCGAAAGTTATTTTATCGATGTGTGTTGTGTATATACTTAATTATTTATGCTAATTATTATTAGCTATAAGTACCTACTATCATACCTGTTGATGTACCTACTGCTTTGATAGAATAAAAATAAATAGCATTTGGAAAATAAATTTGTCCTTTTAATATCAAGATACGAACTTTATCGAGTTTTTTCTTTCCTTAACACGTTCGTTCAATGAGCGAAAATGCTTTGGCACGACGTCGCTGAATTTGGCGCCCAATTTCTTGAAGATTACGTGCGAGCGAGATTCAATTGATACCTTCATATTTATTTTTAAAATTGTGACTTGGTTGGTACTTATCTTAGAGCAACGCGGCTTCCCGCATTGCTCTAAGGTGCATGTATATCTACTTATATGTTAGGTATCTACCGTTCGTACCGTTAATTTGTAAAATTCTGGTATTTATAAAATACCTAGGTATTGTATACAATACCTGAGCCGTACAAGGAATGCATGAAATATCTACTATGAATATTATTGTCCATTTCATACTGTATCTAGGTCATTACCTAATGTATATGTGACTAGAAAACCCCGTACCTAATTACTCGTAGTTAAATCTTAAGTTTTGATTTGCCAACAAGAGTTGGTAAATGTAAGGATTTTCTAGAAAAGAGATGACTTTTCGTGCTTTTATCATAAGGTTTTACTAATGACGATTGGTAAATGTTGGACTTTATAAAATAAAACATTACACGAATATTAATAAAACATTACATAAACACAATTTAATCGATTTAATGATAAAATTAAGAATAAAGTTAAAATTATTAATTTCAATCACCTATCAGTAAAAAAATTAAATATTGTTCCTAATCATCATTCTGATACATTCTTCATCATCATTATTTATCACAATATGAGTAAGTATTTTTTAATTATTCATTACAATATAAACACCCATTAGCGGTCAGCATTAAATTAGATTATTTATTAGTTAGATATAATTTTAAAACACCTTCAAAATAAACATTTTTTAACTTTTACCGTGTCTTTGAGATAAAACCTAAGATTTACCGAGTGAAACCGAAATGAACGATGATCACAGAACAGTTCGGACTTTTACTATTAAGAGTTGGTAAATTTTAGGTATCTTAGGATTCACCAGAGTTCGGGGTTTTACAGTAACATATAAAATCCTTGGATTGTATAGAATACCTCCTGGTCCACTGACAACGTGTAAAATAAATATATTTTTGTCTTAGTTGGTTAGGACTCTTAGGAGGATATGGAAAAAAAATCTAAAAGAGTTCATTAGGTTTATTTATTTATATGTATGTATATTTATAATATAGGTTTGATATGTATGTATGTATGTGTATGTATGTATTATAGGTAAAGTAGGTATATTTATTTAATTATTACTTATACTATATTGTAGGTACTATATTTTAGACATTAATTTGACAGTTTTTCTTATTTAATTTTTGCACTTTATGTCACCCGCTTAATATTGAAATCTCGAACACGTTCTCAGGTTGGCTGGAAGAGATCTCTTTTTAGAAATAAGTCCTCCTTTGTGTACATATCTCAATTTCTTTTTGTGTAACTGTTTTTAAGAGTGCAATAAAGAGAGTATAATAGGTTAGGTTAGGCAAGAATTGCAACCAAAAATACGCGAGCCAAGCGAGCGGAGCGAGCATGCCACGACAGCGGCCGGCGAAGCGCCATAAACAACGTTTTTGTAAAATGTAATATCAATACGTGTCTTATGATGATAATATATACCGCACCACTTTATAGAAAAAAAAACGATTATTCGGGGCGCTTCGATAAATAAACACTTATCCTTTCTATAACTATAACTAGGTACTTACAGTAAAATAACAATAACATTAACGTGAAACCCTGCTCTCGTCTTTTACACACATTAGCGGCTGCGCATTCGGTATTGCATGTATAGAACACCTACGTAAAAATATATAAAATGAATAATGTTTCATACTTTACCTGAACGTTTACATTACCACAAATACAGATTACAGATTTACGCAAATAAAAGTAAGGCAATAAAAATGCACAATTTAAGCCACAAATACTTACATCGAGCGCAAACAGCTATCTATACAAAGAGAATATTATCTACTTATCTAAAAAAAATAGTCTTTATAGAAATAATTAATAAATGTTGGTCAATATCTAATTAAATTGTCATTCGAATGCATATATGGCGACGCTGCGTTATTCTAAACACGCGAGGAGACGGTTGATGATGTGGTCAGAGTTCAATGAATATTTAATGCAGCTGGAACGTGTACCGGATTCCATTATATGATAAATTCATTTGCATTTTAGTGCAAAATCAACGGCCGAAAGCCGCCATTATCAGGCGCCAATCCAATCAAGTATATGTTTATCGTTACTGTGTCATTAATTATTACGCCGAGATTATTAGGTTTTAAAAAAATACAGACGGTTATGATATTTTGTTACTCACAGTTCGGTCAAAATATTTCTTTACCCTATATGGTTCAGTTGTCCAAATATACCTATCTAATAAGTTGGTTGATGTAAAGATTGGAAAGCATTCGGGCGTTCCTCGTTCACGTTTTTCGAATGTTTTTGTGGGTAAACTACCTACTTATTAAAAGTGAAAACACCAGAATTTTTGAAGTTTCCACTCGTATAAATCAAAAATCATTCCAAAAAATGCTGGCAACTTTAAAATTTAAAAATGAAATCATTCATTCGAGCAAACAAATGCAGCCGGCTGAGTTGCACCATCTTGACTTAACCATAACTTTTACAGGTACAAACTTACCTGACTCGGTGACAGCGTCGCTGTCGTCTATGGCGTCACCTAGGTAACAATAATGTAATAATACCCTAGTTCCACTTTTGACCACTGGCTCAGATAAGATCTGTTAAAGTTAAGTTAAGATGGTGCAACTGAGCCGACAAAGTTAACCCTACTATAAAATCTGTGAAGTGGCATTTAAATTTTTCAAATAAGCAATTAAGGTTTGAAATAGTTTCTCAAATATCAGCAAAAACCTCACAGTCTCAATAAATAAGTGAACGAATACAGTTCAATAGACGAGTTCGTATAATGCGGCGGAAACTAAAAAGTTGTTAATGCCGAAGTACCACCCGCAGTTGTATTGAAATGAAAGGAGAAAAACGACTGATTCATCGTAAGTCGTAAATTCATTTACTTTCCGGCAAGAAATAAAAGCTATTGCAAAGTTTCCCTGCATTCAAATTGTGTCGGGAAGGCTTTTCAATTCAAGTTTCATAAAGAACAATTCGCGGCAGAACGACTGCAAGCTGGCATAATAACAATACTTAAGTTTTCGCCGCATTTCCTGAAATACTTAATACTGACAACACCAATGCTTAGAATATTTGGAAGTTTAATCTTTCATGAGTAAAGGTTTGATTTGTTCTGTTCTGATACGGGATATCTACATACAGTCAATTATACTTATGTCTCACTGAAGTTTGATAAGAAGATGTTTTCACAATAATAAATGCACCAAGATGTTTTAAAAGGTGTTTTGCTCAGAAAATGTAAGGAGTGTTTTCAATACAATAATACAAAAATCGGGAAAGATCGAGAAGTTCTTGTACATGAGTAAGTAGGTATTATTAAAATGTAAAATATTCAGTTGACTTGGTCAGCCCTAACAACGACAGACATGTGTTGGAAAAGCACCTACCTATATAGGTACATAGTGTTTGTTTACTAATGAGGGTAAAAATTATTAAATTATGTAATTACCTACGTATTTTTGTACAAATTAATGTTTTTTCCTCTCAGAATCAAAAGAAGTAAAGACTGCCTCGCCCAACCACACCTCCCGAGGCGATATGCAAACAAAAGTTTTACCGTGGGAAAATCTTCTTATAATTTCGAACACGTTCTTTAAATTTACCTTTTAACAGTCTCCAGATATTTTTACTACGTGTCCCATCTAAGAATTTCTGTACAGGGAGGAAGAAAACAAGATAAAAGGAGATATAAAATTTCCAGAGCTTATTCGACCTTGTTGATGCAGGTCACGACAGAAATTTATCACAGGTCTACCTTAGATACTTGGAAGGTAATTGACTGGAACAGAGGGTCTCTGGTTTCAAAGTACATTGGCGCTTGCCGGTCTCACTCGCACAACAAACTAACTGGAGTCGGTGCTGACAAGAAATTACAAAATATTCGTTTAATTTGAATGGAATCCAACCTAGTTGTGCTCACATGTACATAATTTTTAGAGTTATAATTACTTTAATTTTGACATGGCTATTGATATGCTGTTATCTATTACATAAAACGAAAGAATACATTACATTAGGAGGTACTCTCGTAAAAGGTATTTACTTAAAGAAATTGTGTCCTGTAGAATTGATATTCTTGCGAAATAAATAAATATCAACATTTCATTGGTGAAAAGATGAAAATTGTGTGTTCATATAACTTATTTTTTTGCGGTAAGTAATAATAATTTAACAGCTAGTAATATATTAAGTCTATGTTTAACAGATGTTGACAAATGAATAGATCATAGACTTATTATATTACTTGAGGTAAGTACTTTTTTTTTGTAAAAACTAAAAATGAGTTATTTTAAAACTTCTATATACCTATACTCGTATTGCATCGACCGAACTGCACATTTTTTAACGCAATTAAAAAGTCACTGAAACGAGATGAAGAATCGTTACAATCGCTAACGCCGCCGATAACTGCTCCCCTACTCAAATGGCCGACATTCTTTCGATAGCTAACCTAAAAATCAAAATTCAGGCATCACCGACAGAAGTAAGGGTTATTTTGTTTACCTAAGTGAGTAAAACATTATAGTTAAAAAAACATAAAGTAGCCACTTTAGCATTAACCTACTCGCCTTAAACAAAGGCTAAACAATGGCCATCATCTGTGACGAAGCTTTCAACGTGATTGCATTCCGGTGATTTCGTAAAATTTCAGCTAAATATGCTCTTCACCCTGTGAATAATTATCTGACCCGTAAAATGTTTAGATATTTCCCGTGGTGTATTTTCTGAATTAAATACAAACTGCTCCATGTTTTACCTTTATTCCTCATTCTTTTTGTTTGTACCTTTATTAATTTAAGGAAATACATAATATTTAATTCTAAATTGAAATCAAGTTTTTGCTTCTTTTTTATGCCGGCAGAGTAGTTACTACAGAATAAAAATTAGTATACTTGGATGTAGGTAGCTACTTAGATTATAACAATTTAAGCTACATTTATGGCTACAGCTTACCTACTAGGTACCTACTCAAATGTTTGAATTCTCTGTGATTCATTGAACGCTTACTATTAAATATGACCTTTATTCTCATAGGGACAGATTCTCATTAGACGATTATATCACATGTCACAAAATCACATCACATTGATGTATTGTATGGAATTGACAAGCTTACGGCACGTTATTTTATAGTTTATTGCTTATTTTAAACCTATAATAGTAAGCGTAGCGTTCAAATGCATAGAATGTTGACCATTTGAGTAAGGGAGCTGCTGGTACACTTATTATAGGTAGAGCTCTTGCACTTACATGGGTAGAGAATATTATTCAACTTCGAATGCAACAGGGACCAACGGCGACCAAACGGCTTAACGTGCCTTTTAAAGGAAGGTTGTCTATCAGCCATTTTTGATGTCCCCACTGCTGGGGCACAGGCCTTCCTTATGGGTGGTAGGGAGGATGGGCATAACCCACCACGCGGGCCCAATGCGGATTGGTGGGTGTTAACGACTGCAAATGCAGCCGGGGCCAACGGCTTAACGTGCCTTCCGAAGCACGGAGGAGCACGAGATATTAAATTTTTGGTCACCCATCCCATGACCGACCCATGCGAACGTTGCTTAACTTCCGCAATCGCTGGGCCAGGCGCTAAACCACTGCGCCACCGAGCTCCTCAAGGAAGGTTGAGCTTGAGATATAAAATTTTCATCACCCATCCTATTTGTGACCCTAGCGAAAGTGTAGGAGGCCGAATGTGCTATACATTGCGCCATCGAGCTAGGTACATTCACTCACAAAATGATGTCATCCAAAGATGCTCTTCAATCAAGACACAGCTTTTATTAATTTAAAAGGTTCCCCGACGAAGCTAACGTGTTGACGGACGAAAATACCTACTCTAAATTTTGTTATGTAAATATCTTCATGGCCTACTGCGACAGCCGGCTGTGAGATGATTACTCCTACTTAGTCAAATAACGCCATTTTTTCGTATTATGAACCTAAATGGTACTAAAGGAACCCTTATGATGAATTTGAGTCTTTGAATATTATAACATTTTCACTTTTATTTACTTTTACAACAACTTTTTCGAATGTTTTTATACAACTTTAAACTCAAAAATGAATAATGATAACTTTTTTGTTAATATTTACTTAAACCGGTACTTTTTGCACTTATAGTTCTGCGAAAATATACTTACAGCTCTCTATTATTTTTAAAATAAGCCGCCCAATTATTTTGAGATTTGATTTTTTTTATGATTAGTGTTTGTACATACTATGAAAATAATAACTATTTAATTACAAGCAGTTAATGAATAAATGAAAAGAAATTTAGCAGCATCATCACCATATCGTTATATCTTTTTCAACACACTTGCTCGTAAAGTGAGCCCTAATACCTACATCGCTTTTTGGGCCATAAACCGAGCTATAACAAACGCGTGCAATAATCTAAAAAACACTAGTACGTAATAGAATTTTCAACACACTTGCTCGTAAAGTGAGCCTTATTACATCGCTTTTAGGGCCATAAACCGAGCTATAACAAACGCGTGCAATAATATATAAAACACTAGTTCGTAATAGAATTAACCCTACAAAGTTAAATTAGTACCTTACTGCAAGTTCTATGCGAGTAAACAGAGCATTCCTAATTTAGCCGGGTAATACCGTTATTTTTTTTGACAACAAAGAGGTTTTATGATGCTGAAAATTCATATACATTCTTGGAATAAATAATAAATGTGTAAGTCCTTAATTAAGTCAAATAAATATGTAATTATTATCAAATTATTCATAATTCACAATATTTTGTTATAAAATATTAAAATATCTGCATTTTGTCACTTAAAATTATAATTTTGAAGTATCAGTAGTAGGCTGTATGCTCCTCACCCCTTTGATCGCAAAATATTCTTGCGTTGGGCGTGTGAAAAAAAAACAAAAAAAACATGCGCGCCTTTTCCTATAATTATCATATTTTGTTTTTGCCATATTTGTTGCAGTGTGACAAATTACTATGAGTGGGTCTCCAGCTTCCTCATAGGCTATAGAGAAATTCTAAGCATGCCATATTTTAAAGCATAATAGCAGCAATCAAACTTCCAGACATAATAATAGCAGCCACCATAAGCTCGTTACCATGAGTTGTTTTATGTGTGCGAGCTGGCGACACGTGTCTACAGCTTACACATGCCGTTAAAGCAAACCAGTGAGGTTAGGGTTTTTGACTATAGTCAGAAATTTAGAGCCTAATTGCAGCAATAAGATCCAAAAAAACCAACCATCACACTCAAATACTCTTGAAACTACGAGCATAAAACTGTGTGCGAGCTGGGGACCCGTGTCACTGGCTTGCACAGCTGTATTTTCGTAATTATTTAAGCTACGATTATGTAATATACCTCAAAATTTTCAGCCGAATTGCAGCATTAGGCTCCAAATTTTTCAAAACTTTAACTCGAAAGGTTTTTGAGCTACGAGCCGATATCTATGTGTAAGCTGGGGACCCGTGTCGCCGGCTGACACATGGTGAATTGCTGTAACTGTATATGTTAGAGTTTCGTTTTAAAGATCAAATGATATGTTATAATTGCAGCACACACGAGGCAAAATTTCAAATCTCTGGGCCTCTTAGTTTCGAAATTATAAGCCAAAAACCGTTTTCCCCGCCAAAAAATTCAAAAAAATGGCTCGGAAGCGGCTAATCGCGCCGTTGCCGTTCCGTGCGCTACACTATTGCAATCGAATTTGAACCTAAGAGCTAGTATTATTTTGAGTCATTTTAATTTGCGCTCTCGATCGTTTTAATTTATGTACTGAGAATTTTAGTCTAAGAGGTAGGAGCTGATATAACTGGTTACCTAATAGCTGTAAGCTGATATAACTGGTTTAATATAAAAGCAAAGTCTATTTATATAGGAATGTTTATATCGCTAAGGTATAGGTACTTTATTTTAAGGAGCTTAAAATAATTAATGCAACCATGTAAAAGTAATCATTTCGCACCAATGAAACTTAGTATTGAATAATTCCGATTATCATGTATGGTCTTCATCATCAGTTCCATTTCACCAAAATTGTACTTTCCGAAAGCAAATGCATAGGTTACTTAAGAAAATACCAAAATCGCTATAGGTGTGCCTATAATATTTGAAGAGTTTCCTTGATTTGTCCAGGAACCCATCATTAGGTCCTGACTTCATGATAATGGGACCAACTTGGAAGTATACTTTCAAACAAAAAAACAATTTTTCAAATCGGTCCAGCAGTCTTCGAGTAATCGAATAACATACATAACTCCTCCTCTTTTTGAAGTCGGTTAAAAAGTTTTAGTTATGTTGATTATTTGCTCCAAATGTGCCTAGGTATACCTATTATAGTCGACTAGTGACCGCCCGCGACTTCATCTGCGTGAAAAGTTTATTTGTTCTTTTTTAATCTCTTTTTATCCAGTTAATTAATAAAAAATCCTGTGGTTTTATGGTCTTTTTTTTTAATGGTAACGATGTTTTGTATAATCGCTACATCCCTATTTGAACTGATCGAGTGATCAAAATTTATAACCTAATAAAAACGTGTTAATAAAATAAAATAAAGTACCTATACCTTAGCGATATAAACATTCCTATATAAATAGACTTTGCTTTTATATTAAATTAGGTAACCAGTTATATCAGCTCCTACCTCTTAGACTAAAATTCTCAGTACATAAATTAAAACGATCGAGAGCGCAAATTAAAATGACTCAAAATAATACTAGCTCTTAGGTTCAAATTCGATTGCAATAGTGTAGCGCACGGAACGGCAACGGCGCGATTAGCCGCTTCCGAGCCATTTTTTTGAATTTTTTGGCGGGGAAAACGGTTTTTGGCTTATAATTTCGAAACTAAGAGGCCCAGAGATTTGAAATTTTGCCTCGTGTGTGCTGCAATTATAACATATCATTTGATCTTTAAAACGAAACTCTAACATATACAGTTACAGCAATTCACCATGTGTCAGCCGGCGACACGGGTCCCCAGCTTACACATAGATATCGGCTCGTAGCTCAAAAACCTTTAGAGTTAAAGTTTTGAAAAATTTGGAGCCTAATGCTGCAATTCGGCTGAAAATTTTGAAGTATAGTACATAATCGTAGCTTAAATAATTACGAAAATACAGCTGTGCAAGCCAGTGACACGGGTCCCCAGCTCGCACACAGTTTTATGCTCGTAGTTTCAAGAGTATTTGAGTGTGATGGTTGGTTTTTTTGGATCTTATTGCTGCAATTAGGCTCTAAATTTCTGACTATAGTCAAAAACCCTAACCTCACTGGTTTGCCTTAACGGCATGTGTAAGCTGTAGACACGTGTCGCCAGCTCGCACACATAAAACAACTTATGGTAACGAGCTTATGGTGGCTGCTATTATTATGTCTGGAAGTTTGATTGCTGCTATTATGCTTTAAAATATGGCATGCTTAGAATTTCTCTATAGCCTATGAGGAAGCTGGAGACCCACTCATCAAATTACTTTATTTTTTCCTCGCAAATGTGTTGAAAAACGTCGTATGAAACTCGTGTGCAATGAGCAACCTAAGCTAACTTGTCTCATAATGTACTATTACTAACTCTCTATGTCAATTCTCTATGATAATGATAGTATACCTTGATGTGATGATATACCTATATTATTTTATTATGTATTAAGAACTTGTCGCTTTCCATCACTCTCAAATATATTGAGGATAACAGTACCTACTGACGTCGAAATGAATTTTTGGCGCTTTGACCAATTTAACGGACGAAGTTTAAATTGGTTTTGTTTATGAGTGCAAGTCATGGATATCATTAGCTTTCATATTAAGTATAAGTTGACAAAAGTTAATGCGAACATTTTTACGTAAGTAGGTATACCTACTACAGTGCTTGATTTAAGTTTAGTGTTAACTGAAAAAAAAGGTTTGGTGATATCTATTTGGTGACTACCTAAGAGCAAACAATAAAAATAATTCAAAAAAGTACCCAGAGTCGCTACCGTGGCTATTAGGGTTCCCTACCCTACTATATAATATAGTATCCTACTATTTGCGAGCTCGCCTACTATATCTTTGTGGTTTCTTAGTGTTATTTAAGTAATTCTGTTATATAGGTATATCTTGTAATATGTTAAATGGATAAATAAAAAATAAAAATATTTTTTTGAAAAAATATACATAGTAGGCAAAACTACTATATTTTTTTAAGCGAAAAAATATAGTGAAAAATTACTTAATGCACATAAATAATTTCATCATAACTTTTGTTGTGTTTATGGTTGTTGAATAAATTATGAAAATATTTTACTAACATTTTCATAATTTATTCAAAAAATGAAAAATGCAACTTCTTTAAAATCCTACATACAAAACGGCAAACTACTATATTTTTTTGGACTTTTTCGCCATCTTTTATATTTTTACACTAATAATCTTGAAAATACTATAAGTATTTGATGCAAAAAAAGTTGGCAACCCTAACGGTACCTACCCCTGGTGGTAGTGGATAAGTACTACTGGGGGTCCCACGGTTCACAAATGGCTGGAGAAGTTTGGTGAAATTGGAAAAAAAACATCTAAATATTAGATAATAAGCAACAATAAAATTATAAATAAGAATATGCCTTAACTCGTGAACTTAAAGGACGCAGCCGTTAATGCAATTAAAAACTTCAGAAGCAACTTGACCTTTTAAATGTTATTATAAATTAACAATTGAGGCTGTATTCCATAAAACTTTGTGGCAGAGAAATTATTTGTTACGGAGCAGAACCTCAAAGCTTAAGTAATCATTTTAATTTAAATGAGGTCTTTCTGACGACATTAATTATTGTCATTAAGAAGAATAAGGCCAAAACTGTGATTACGATTTCATTATACTTAATCCGTAACTTAACGTTTAAGTGGTTGTACAAACTTTGAGAAAAGTAGTTCTTATTGCAAAGGAGGTATAGAATCCAATATGAATTTGCTACAACATAATTGTCAAATCTCACAAAGCTCAGATAGTCATTAGGCAATGTTGAATCGCTTTAGACATTCGTCTATGCAACTGGCTGCCATACAATATACATCACACGACAATTCGGGATGGGTTGGCCAAGGATAATGGAGCCACACAAAGGCTTTAGTTAGTCCTACTAATAAAGCCCGCCGGTAACGATCAATTGCGATTGTCAATTTTTTCGTCAATGCCATTGTTGGAGCAATGAGGATCAGTAACGATTTTTGTTTGTGGCTTATCAGAAATTTTTACGATAAGTATCTCTTAAACCTAAGAAGCTATACGAGCTAAAACGAGCTAAAACACTGTTATTTTGGGGGGTTATTATGACGTCATCGAGACGTACGCCAAGTCGTACCGTACGTGATAAAGCAAACATTGCATTGAGCTTGGCATTTCCTTTAAAACCCTTTGTGGCCGAATACCACCTTTTTGTATATTTGTTTCATAAAAGTAATGTCAATTCTGAGGTTTTGTTGGCTGTCATTATTATAAAATATATTAGCTTCTTGAGAAAACGTGTTTTTCTTTATTTATATAAAATTCAACAAATACTTTCGTTGAAATGGTATTGACGATCGCCTCTGCTTCTGCCAAGATTGTGTTCAGAATTTCGTCCGAGGGAGTCCTCTGTCGGAGCGTAACGTTTAAGGCTGTCTTAATGGATTTCACGAGACGCTCCCATGAGAGACTATCAGAGGCTGAACTGAGCAGTTGGGTGGAGTGGTCTGAGGGTTTAAAATCCTCCGTGAATTTACAGATCCCTAGACGGTATAACCTGTTGGAGAGACAAGTGATAGAAATTGAGCTTCATTTGTTTTGTGATGCTAGTGAGCTTGCTCACGCCGCTGTTGCTTACTGGCGTTTTGTTTTCGAAAACTCTCAAGTAAGTCTTTCTCTGATAGCCAGTAAAGCTCGTGTCTCTCCACTCAAACCGACTTCAATCCCACGATTGGAACTGCAAGCTGCCCTGATAGCCTCTCGCCTGGCTGATACTATATGTAAAGCCCACCGGTACAAGCCCCACCGAAGATATTTCTGGTCCGACTCAATGACTGTGCTTGGGTGGTTGAGAAGTGACGCCAGGAATTTTAAACCTTTCGTTTCACACCGCGTTGGCGAAATTATAGAAACAACAAATATCGATGAGTGGCATTGGGTGCCGACGGAGCTCAATGTAGCCGATGACGCTACAAGGGGGAAGTGCAAAGCACTGAACATTGAGTCGCGTTGGATATCAGGGCCTAGTTTTTTGTTGTCTCCTCCCTCTGAATGGCCTGTTGAACCGCAGAATTTATCGAACCTTTCAGGGGTGGAAGAACTAAAACCTTCATGTCGCAGCCCACCATTCAACCCATCCTCAACATCTTTGCCATCGACATCTTCACTCAGCGTAGAAACCATTCTTTACAGTCATACTCATCAGTTACCATCACCCGTAGCAGTTGAAGCCACCAACCTCAGCTCATGGACTAAGCTCTTGAAAGCAACCGCGCATGTTCATATGTTTTTAGCAAAATTTTTCCGCAATAAAAGTCACCGTTGCTTTCAGAACCTTCTTATTGGTGACATTGTACATAACTTTTTTAGCGCGCAATCGCCAAGTCCTCGTGCCACACTGAGCCACGTCGATGCGGCAGCGATACAACGGGCAGAGTGTCATGTGCTTTTGAAAAGCCAGCTGGCCTCGTTCAAGGAGGAGATGTTTCATATGATTCGCCGCCAATCCCTGCCTAAGAATAGTCGCCTGGCCACTTTATCCCCACAATTCGATAATAGGGGACTGATCTGCCTCTCTGGACGGATAACAGCAGCACCAGGCGTCGACGAGGAATTGAAACGGCCAGTTATCCTTGATAGTAAAGACCCTGCGGTTAGGCTACTGATTCAGCACTATCATGCCAAATTCGCTCATGCTAACACGGAAACCGTTCTTAACGAGCTCAGACAACGCTACTGGATCCTTGGTGTTAGAAGCGCAACCAGAGTAATTGTACGTCATTGTCAGATGTGTAAATTGCTACGGGCTCCCACTATGCAGCCACCAATGGGCGACTTGCCTATAAATAGACTGGAACACCACAAGAAATCATTCACCAATACGGGTTTGGACTATTTTGGCCCTGTTCTAGTTTCTGTTGGCCGCAGGCGAGAAAAACGATGGGTTGCACTCTTTACCTGTTTAGTAACGAGAGCGGTACATTTAGAAGTTGCGCACACCCTTTCGACTGACTCTGCGATCATGTGCCTGCGGAGATTTGCTGCACGCCGAGGAACTCCAAATACCATTTTTTCGGACAATGGAACTGCTTTTAAGGGAGCCAGTCGACAATTGCGTGCGCTCTACGGCAAAGATGTCTAGGATTTTGCAGCCACAAATGAGATAAGGTGGCACTTTATACCGCCATCGGCCCCTTTCATGGGCGGAGCATGGGAGCGTCTCGTGAAATCCATTAAGACAGCCTTAAACGTTACGCTCCGACAGAGGACTCCCTCGGACGAAATTCTGAACACAATCTTGGCAGAAGCAGAGGCGATCGTCAATACGCGACCCATGTCTCCCCGGACCCAGATCACCCTGAAGCATTAACCCCCAACCATTTTCTGCTAGGAGAGTCATCAAGAAGAAGCATACTGGACAACGTAGAGCTTGTCGATGCTGACATGTGTGGCAGGAGTAGTTGGCGCAAGGCCTTGCGTCTCGCAGACCATTTTTGGCGTCGTTGGGTGCGAGAATACTTGCCCTCTTTGGCCCCCCGTCGCGTACCGGGCTCACCCGTCTCTATCAAGGTCGGGGACCTGGTGCTCATCGGTGATGGGGATTTGCCGAGAGGCAACTGGCCCCGCGGCGTGGTGGAGGCGTTATACCCGGGCCGCGATGGGGTGACCAGGGTGGTAGAGGTCCGCACTCAGGCGGGCACCCTCCGAAGACCACTTAAAAAGTTGGTGCTTTTATAAAAAAGGGGAGTATGTGGCCGAATACCACCTTTTTGTATATTTGTTTCATAAAAGTAATGTCAATTCTGAGGTTTTGTTGGCTGTCATTATTATAAAATATATTAGCTTCTTGAGAAAACGTGTTTTTCTTTATTTATATAAAATTCAACAAATACTTTCGTTGAAACCCTTATTTACTCAACCATTTCTAAACGAATTTCAAAAAATCATTCACTAAGTTTCATAGCTCTATGAATATGTTTTTATATTATACCAATAAAACTATAGGATTCAAACCTGTTACTGATCCTTATTGACAATCGCTTCATTTGCACGCGAAGGCTTAGCCCGCATAGCGATATCTCTCGCCGCGCGATCTTTTTTCGGGCGTTTTAAAAATCCGCGTACTGAATGTAACATAACACGCACGGCGAATAAAATTTCTACTTTCTAGCGATTTTTGTCAGTTTCTACGCAGTTCTCAGCCGAGACGCACGTAATGGACAACAGAATAAAAATATTGATTTGCCTTTTATATCGGCGTAAAAGGCGTGTCAAAAGATATCACCAATACTGGGTTAACCATTTTATGAAAGGGTTTATCCAAGAATCTTATTGGGATTTTCTATGTAAAATACCAAGATTTGCGAGAATATAAGAAAAAGTTTTTCGGACATTTTTAGAATGACTACAGAACAGAAACATTCGATATCTTACTACGGCTTGTTGGTCCTGCTATGTACATTACCGTGCGAACTTTTTTCCGCAGTGCGCTCAGAAGCATACCTACACCTCCCGCAAGCCCAAAACATTCGCGATCCTGCAGCAAAACACAGATTTGGTTGCGGTACCTATTATTTTCGCACGGTTTTTTTCGCAAGTTCCGTGCAGCTTATACAATTGCCTTATGTCACAGAATATTGGGGAAAAAATCGCGCCGATTAAATTCGCTATGCGGGCTAAGCCTAAACGTTCAATTTTCGCATCAATTCGCATAAAAATTGACAATCGCAAATGATCGTTACCGGCGGCCTTAACGCCACGTGAGATACACTGGATAAAGAGGCCGGACTGAGCAAATCTTCGGCAGTATCACATTATTGGCCCCAACCAAACGGCCTCTGCCACTGATTAACATCTAATTTATGACCGCAGACTGAGTAGACTTGAACATATTCTGGATAAATCACTTCTTCTCTGTATCTTATATCATGTTAATACTACTGTATTCTGTGCTCTTATAAAGTGAATGCTAAGAGAAAACTCGTGGCCGTCGAAGTGTTAACTGGCCTTAAAGTTCTAAATCACTAAAATAGATTAAAGCAAATGGTTGTAATGTAACATTTTGATAAATAAGTAAGTATAAGGTCTTGAAACGACACTTTTGTAGACAACTTTTTATTGGTAGAGTGAAATAAATACACGGTTATTTTTTAAGTTTATTATCTAAAATTGAAATAAGTGTTCTAATCGAGTATGTACAGTTAAAAGTTTCAATATTTAATAATTGGTCAAGAAGTGCTTCGGAAGGCACGTTAAGCCGTTGGTCCCGGCTGCATTTGCAGTCGTTAACACCCACCAATCCGCATTGGGCCCGCGTGGTGGGTTATGGCCCGTCCTTCTTATCCACCCATAAGAAAGGCCTGTGTCCCAGCCCATTAAAATGGCTGATGGACAAGATATTGAGGTTTGTTTATGTCCCAAATACTGATTTCTGGATTTAGAGCTCATTAATAGAATTACAAGCGCGTAATTAAATTAAAAGAGGCTATCATGTTTCCCTACGTAGAATAATGAAAATAATGAATCTACGCACGTTTTGCTATTTTTGTGAGTTTGCCGATTAATCAAGATTTTTGCCGATATTTTCAAACTATTAATTTTTAACTGCACGTTCATATTCAGACAAGTGGTCCGATATCTCTATTTAATTTTTTAGATATTACTTACTTAAAAATTAGCGGTGTATAAAGAAAGCATGAGTACCTGCATTATGTAATGTTGTACATACATATCTCTAAAAATATTTTATGTCTAACGTGGTCTTACAACATTAATCTTAATTCTTATTAATAACTAAAATCACCATTAATTATCATTAATGTAAGACCTAACCACTTTCTCTAAAAAGGAAGTTAGGAAGTTGGCAACAAATCCTACGTTAACGGCATAAACAAAGATTAATTTCTATTAAACTCATTCCTCACAAAGAACTACGGAGAATCCACGCGTATTTTTTTATTAAGTATTAAAAATATTTCTTAAGATGTTTCTTTGGATGTTCACACAGTATTGGAATTCTAAAGAATTATTATTTGAAAACGACGTTCCAGAAGTGAGAGCAATAATAATTCTTAGCTAGAAACATGGCAATAATGGTGCAGGTCAACGCCATCTGCCGCCGGCTGATTTATGACATCTCGAGGAAAAAACGATCTCTAGCAGTCGGCGCGGTTCGTTCGTTTCTTGCCTTTCTACAAATGACGAAAAAAGATTTTAACAGATTTCAGGCTAAACTGCGCGACCGCTTTTGTTGGACTTATGCGTTTGTTCGCCTGCATGTGCTTCTTATTTTTTTTAATACTTTGTATATCGTATCAATATCTATTACCTACCTACCAATTTTATAAAGCTTTACATCACATGAGTTTTTTTTACCTACGAGCTTTACATAGTTTACAAAAATAAAGCCTCTTTAGTTTCGAAAGGGCAGAAATGTTGAGCAACGGATAAAAGTTTTTGTTGTAGAATAACTTTGGGAAGTAATGTATAATGCAAGGAGAGTTGCCTTATACAAATCGATAGCCAACTTTCTTAGTGTAACACACCAATAATGCCATGTAGGTACGAAGACCGTGATAAGAACTTATTAAGGATACCTATTCAAATATTAATATTCGCTGGGTGCGAAGGTATAATAATCGATCGCAGCGCTCATGCTGGTGGCAAAAAAAAGAAATAATGTAGGCTCTCTAATCTGTTTGAAATCGATATTTAATTTATTACTAGCGATACAGGAACAATTATTTATTTTATTTAACAAACTTTATTGTACATTTCAAACAAAATGTTACAAAAGGCGAACTTAATGCTAAAAGCATTATTTCCCAGTCAACCTTTAGGAAACAGATATCAATGAAGGCGGTACAAATTATATATGTTTATTATCACTTAATAAAATTATTAAAGTAGCTTTATCCTCCTGTTTTACAAAATCTACAACTAAAAAAGAAGTAAACAAACCCTGATTATAACCAAAATAAAACACACTTTTTGAATAGATTTTCTTGCCATATTTAATTTAAATGACCAAAAATGAATTCACAACACTTTTTCCACCTAAATCACAGTAATTTTGAAATTCAGAATACATAATAGTACAAGTGTACGGCCCCAGGTCAGAGCCAACAAAGTTGCGAACGCTAGGTGGCGCTAAAAGCGTGCACGGAGCCAATAGGTACCTATGTATGTAATGTAACAATATCATGTAGGTACATAGGTAGGCTCTGCTCACCTGCGGAGGGAGAAAGAAGTGCTTAAATGCATTTTCTTCGGCCTATAAAAAAAAGAAAAAGGTACATAGGTAGGTACATCATAATACTCGTTTTCAACACATGCACTTGCTCGTAAAGTGAGCCCTAATACACCGCTTTTAGGGCCATAAACCGAGCTATAACAAACGCGTGCAATAATATATAAAACACTAGTTCGTAATAGAATTAACCCTACAAAGTTAAAGTAGTACCTTACTCCAAGTTCTATGCGAGTAAACAGAGCATTCCCAATTTAGCCGGGTTATACAGTTATTTTTTTTTGACAACAAAGAGGTTTTATGCTGCCTAAAATT
Organism: Agriphila straminella; assembly: GCA_950108535.1. Taxonomy (NCBI): domain Eukaryota; kingdom Metazoa; phylum Arthropoda; class Insecta; order Lepidoptera; family Crambidae; genus Agriphila; species Agriphila straminella. Next base: position 17,048,084 of record OX467303.1, read on the forward strand.
CATATACATTTTTGGAATAAATAAATGTGTAAGTCCTTAATTAAGTCAAATAAATATTTAATTATTATCAAATTATTCATAATTCAGAATATTTTGTTATAAAATATTAAAATATTTGCATTTTGTCACTTAAAATTATAATTTTGAAGTATTAGTAGTAGGCTGTATGCTCCTCACCCCTTTGTTCGCAAAAAATTCTTGCGTTAGCCTGTGAAAAAAAAACAAAAAAAAACATGCGCGCCTTTTCCCATAATTATCATATTTTGTTTTTGCCATATTTGTTGCTTTGTGATATATTACTTTGTTTTTTCCTCGCAAATGTGTTGAAAAACGTCGTATGAAACTCGTGAGCTCTTGCTTATTGCAACCTAAGCTAACTTGTCTCATAATGTACTATTATACACAGCAAGGCTGTCTGTGATGTGTCTTCACCCATAGTCGCTTTCCCGTTCCCCTTTTTCCTTCACCTTTCAGTTCGTCTTGCGTCAAACGCACACCATACAAATTTTGGCGTTTTTTATAGAACATAGCTATTGCATGTCCTGAGGCAAGCTTCTGTCTGATGAAAGCGCAAAAGGAAAGGCAAAGCAAATGGGTGAAGACCGAGCAAATCGTGATGTGATCATGTATATGAAATACATCTAAGGCATTACTAAACTTGGCCATAATATAATACCTAGGTATTTAATCTTGAGTTACCAACCAATTTCTTCAGAAGGGGTCACTGAAAATTTACCGATCCCAAGCGTGAAAGTATTTACTTACAGCCTTAGTAAAAGACACCTTTATCTTTTAGTTCCTAATCTTTGCTGATTATATTGAATGAAGGTAACATAACATAGTTTCGTACCTTTATTCGCAAAATATTACATTGGCAAAATATTACATTCTCAAAATTAGTGGTAATACCTATGGTACTAATTAGAAATTTTCACATCTTTTGTAATCCCATCCCAAAAAAACGGAAAAAAGAAAATAAAATAGCTCGCTTTGTAAGAATTCCAGTTTTTGTGGCGTATAACGAAGTAAGAGGCTCATTACTGAGCCGATGGCAAAGACGCGCGTCTCCGACAGAGAACCTTCTTTATGTCACATCACACACCTCGTTAATTCTTGCAAGCTTCGAATTCGTGAAATGACGTGACACGATTGCCAATGGATGGATAATAACGGATATACACATTAAATCTAAAACTCAAACGCTCAAGTAAGCCTTAAACATTTCAGCATGTACAACAACTCAACATGCTACTGCTGGTTAAGCCACTGAGCCTTTTTTATTTCATTTTGTTTCACATTACATAGTATATTATGTAGGTACTTAGTTACCAAACTGTTTGAACCACGACTAGTATTAGTTTATCCGTAGTCTAGTCTACCCAAATAGTCTTATCTTTATTCGGGTTTTGAATTACTTATACAATTTTAATATCGGTACCTATCTACTTAATTATATTTATGTTAATAGACCGAAAGCTGGCAGGTGTAGGCCTAACGTCATTTTATTAGGATTCCGTACCTACCCAAAAGAGAAAACGGGACCCTATTACACGGTATGTTTTGCTGTCAGTTTAAACAAAGTCACGGCTGTGACTGACGATTAACCTACCGTGTAATGTAGTGACTGATGGTTGCATGAAGTTGATTTCTTCTTTCCATCAGTCAGTCAGTCAAACGTAATTCATGACTGATGGAATTTGACTGACGCTTGCATGAGCATGTAATGGCCGCCTATGACTCCACTGTCCGTCTATCTGTCACCAGGCTGTATCTCATGAACCGTGATAGCTAGACAGTTGAAATTTCACAGATGATGTATTATTAGACCAGCCATAATGCGGCCCATTTCCACGTTTGCCTGCCGCCCGGGCCAATGGGGAAGATGAGTGTAATTATTTTATAATATAGAAAAATCAAACGTAAAATCTAAAAAATATTGGTGAAAGATTTTTTCAGATATCTCAAAAACTGAATTTTTTATTAATTTTCAAAGTTGAATGTTTTTAAAATCAGCGCGGTCTTGACCGTTTAAGGCGTGACGTCACATCGCCGGTTACGTCCGCCGAGATGTTATAAAACAAAGTCTTTCCGCCGCATCTGTCTATCTGTTCGCGATAAACTCAAAAACTACTAAACGGATTTTCATGCGGTTTTTACCAAATGATAGAATGATCCTTGAGGAAGGTTTAAGTGTATAATAAGTCATGGTTTTATCTAAATTGGTAGAAATATGACGATACTAGGTAAAGATTTTGCCAAAAATTAAGCCGACTGGGAGCTTGCATCGAAAACGCTGCATAAAAATTTTAAGCTATAACAAAATAATGTATGATGGAATTGTTTCTCTTTTATAGATCTACAAAAAAGTCCGCGATGGCATATATCTATCTTTTAAGAATAGCTCACTATACCCATTATAATCTTCTAAAAAATAGGTCACATACAATGCGGTAATTTGGAAAGCTATTTAGAAGGATACAGTATTAATCCTTATCAACTTAAATACGTCTGTTACCTGAAGCATTTCATGCACATTATTTAAATCTTTTACACCATACTATTTAAATGAATATCTTAGGAGTGTGCAAAAAAAGAAAGAAGCGAAGCGAGGGCGGGTCGCTAGTACACTTAAAATACTTGTTTAAAACAGTGTATTTTTTCAAGACAATATGAGACTATGATGGAGCCAGAAGGTGGCCATGGGAACTCTGTAATAAAATGAAGAAACCCTATCGAGTTTATGCTCGTTTGATTCGTCTTGACATGGACTCTGGTACTAGATGATATCCAAGTTCTGATGATGGAGCCAGAAGGTGGCTATGGCAAATCTGTAATAAAATGACGAAACACCGTCGAATTTAGGCTCGTTTGGTTTGGTTTGACAAGAACTCTGGTCCTAAAAGATATCTAGGGTGATGATGGAGCCAGAAAGTAGCCATGGTATCTCTGTAATAAAACGACCCAAACCAGTGGGTATGGGCTCGTATAATTTGTCTTGACAAGGACTCTGGTTCTAGATGATATCCAAGGTTTATGATGGAGCCAGAAGGTGGCCGTGGGAACTTTGTAATAAAACCCTGACAAAACGACGAAACACTTTGGATTCGTATGATTGGTCTTGACAAAAAGTTTAGACAAAATCCAAGGATGATGGAGCCAGAAAGAGCCCATGGGAACTCTGTTATAAAATGACGCAATACCCTAGAATTTAGGCTGGTTTGTTTGAAACGATCCCAAATTCAATGGTGTTGTGTCGTTTTATTACAGATCTCTCATTACCACTTTCTAGCTCCATCATGAGACCCTGGGAACCATCTAGAAATAGGGTCTAAGGTCTTAGTCAAGACAAATCAAACAAAACCAAACTCGATGAAGTTGTATGGTTTTATTGCTGTGAACTTCTTCTGGCTCCATTTTAAGACCCTGGAGACCATCTCCTATCATACATAGTACTTGTCAAGGCAAATCAAACCATTCTAAACTAGATCATGGTGTTGCATGGTTTTATTACAGAGTTCCAGTGACCTTCTTCCGGCTCCATCATCAGAACCTGGAAACCATCTCCCACCATAGTACTTGTCAAGGCGAATCAAACGATTTCAAACTAGAATATGGGGTTGCATGGTTTTATTTCAGAATTCTTGTGGCATTCTTCTGGCTCCATCATCAGACCCTGAACACTTTTTCCCAACAGTGTACTCGTCAAGACGAATCAAACGAGCTCAAACTTGACGGGGTTGCATGGTTTGATTACAGAGTTCCTGTAGTCTTTTGCAGGTCCATCGTCAGACCCTGGACACTGTTTCCCAACAGATTACTCGTCAAAATGAATCAAACGAGGCCAAAGTCGATAGGGTTTCATGGTTTTGATACAAAGTTCCTGTGGCTTTCTTCCGGCTTCATTATCAGACCCTAGAAACTATTTCTCAATAGAGTACTCATAAAGACGAATCAAACGAGCCCAAACTGGATGGAGTTGCTTTTTTATTACAGAGTTCCTGTGACCTTATTTCAGCTCCATCATCAGACCCTGGATTCTATTTTCCAACAGAGTACTCGTCAAGCTCAAGACGAATCAAATGAGCCCAAACTCGATGGGGTTGCATGGTTTGAATACAGAGTTTCTGTGGCCTTATTCTGATTCCATCATCAGACTCTGGAAATCATCTCCCATCATAGTACTTGTCAAGGCAAATCAAACGATTCCAAATTATATCAGACCCTAGAAACTAATTCTCAGCAGAGAACTCGTCAAGATAAATGAGCTAAAACTCGATGGGATTGCATGGTTTTATTACAGAGTTCCTGTAGCCTTTTTCAGGTCCATCATCAGAGCCTGGACACTGTTTCCCAACATAATACTCGTCAAAATGAATCAAACGAGCCCAAACTGGATGGAGTTGCTGTTTTATTACAGAGTTCCTGTGACCTTCTCTCAGCTCCATCATCAGACCCCGGATTCTATTTCCCTACAGAGTACTCGTCAAGACGAATCAAATGAGCCCAAACTCGATTGGGTTGCATGGTTTGAATACAGAGTTCCTGTGGCCTTCTTCCGACTCCATCATCAGGCTCTGGAAACTATCTCCCATCATAGTACTTGTCAAGGCAAATCCAACGATTCTAAATGATATCAGACCCTTGAAACTACGAGTATTTCTCAATAGAGAACTCGTCAAGACGAATTAAATGAGCCTAAACTCGATGGGGTTGCATGGTTTGAACACAAAGTTCCTGTAGCCTTCTTCCGGCTCCATCATCAGACCTTGGACCTCATCTCCCATTCCTATCAGAGTACTTGTCAAGACGAATTAAACGAGCACAAAAGTCGATGTGATTGTATGGTTTTATTATAGAGTTCCTGTGGCCTTCTTCCAGCTCCGTCATCAGATCAGCTGAATGATGATCAGCGTTGTCTTACAGTTCTGACCTATATTCAAAGTTTCAAGTCTAGCTCATTATAAAATCATTCCCAGTAATTAAACAAAGAAACAAATAAACGAGATAACGACCTAAGTAAATAAAAAATACCTCAAAAAATACCTGTTAAAACGTCAACTTGCGAAAGATACGTATCCGAGGAACTCTATGAAACTTTCTGTACCTACCTAATTTTATTGAAAAATACAGTGGTTGTATGAAAAATGTAAAATAACAAAACAAAAGTATCGAAATTAACAAAAGTAAGTTTACAGAGCCTGTCAATCACATAGTGTCGCTAAGCTTCCATACGCCCGCCGCCGCTGTCCATCGTACAACCGGCGACGTGACGTCATAGCCATTACTCGAACAACGCAATCAGATTCCGCGCGTCCCCAAATTGATTTGCTTATAAAAAATTCAATTTTCGTGATATCAACATATTTTTTTCACAGTTAGTCTTATAACTGCCTATACTTTTAATTAGGGCTAAAAAAATTGAATAAATTTTTATTTACATCTTCCCCATTTTAAGCTAACTGCCTCAAGTTTTAACAATACCTCCAGCCTTCTGATGCGGCCCGCAAGCGTGTCTCAAGCGTGTCAGCAAAAATCGATTTTCGATCGCGCCAAAAGCGCCCTTTTCGTGCTGGAGAGGTGAAAAATAAATCGTTTCTGTGATCATAACAAATGTTATGTTTCGATATAATTTTTTAACTTCATTTAAATATTTAGGAACCTATTAGTTAGGAATATAAAGTTTATTACGACAATAAAAGAATCGATCGTTTTTTTTCCAAATGCCCACCTTTTCCTTGCATCACAAACACCATAAACGCCTAAAACATTGTAGCTAGTTAGCACGGCCGGATGCGATATTAGAAATCTTAAATTCATTTCTGCTCAGAAACACTGCATCTCCATGATTTTTTTACTCAGTTATAATGCTTTAATGTTTCCCTTGTTAGTGTGGTCAACAACTATTTAACACAGTAGATAGGTACGAGTATAATAATTAATATGTTGAAGAGTCGAGTCTTAATAAATAATCGCACTCCGCCTTCTATTACCTCGCAAAAAGTTTTCAAATTAGCCCGTCTTTTGTGGAGCGTTAATGTAGCAATTAGACGTTTATGCTCATGGCCCGTAGTAACAACTTTAGGAGATGTTTCACCAAAAATTCAAACGGTCATTTAAATCGAGCCTTTAAAATAACTTTCAGAATCAGCAATGAAACAGTCCTTTCACGACCCGTGGACCCACCGGCACTAAAATGCAAAATTTAAAAATATAACTCTTTTTAACCGACTTCATCAAAAGGAGGAGGTTCTCAATTCGATTGTATGTTTTTTTTTTTTTTTTTTATCGTTGTTCGCGCGTATCTTCGACATTTATGGACCGATTTAGATGATTCTTTTTTTGTTCGATTGAGTTTTCTTGCGAGATGGTCCCATTTATTTTTTTTTCAAATCGGTTTAGTAGTTTACAAGTAATCCTGAAAATACTATGATATTAAATCAACTAACTTGACAATTTTGTTATTTATGAACCGAATTAAATGTTTTTTTTTGTTGGGGAAGGGATACCTTTGTGTAGTCTTTTTAACCGACTTTCAAAAAAGGAGGTATTCAGTTTGTATGTATGTATGTTTCTCCGCGATTATCTCACGTTTGGCTGAGCCGATTTTTCTACCTAAATAATATACCTACACTACCTAATACACAAGGTACTTACACTAAAAATAAAAAAATTGTTTAAAAAACAAAAAAACCGACTTCAAAAAACCTGCCTCTAAAAAGCAAGAAATAATATACAAATCATTAGATACGCATTATCATTGTTATAATAAAACACGTCAATTGAAGTCGGGTGGGGCTTTTAGAATAAAAAAAAGGAAGATGTACTCCAGCCCCACCCGACTTTAATTGACGTGTTTTATTATAACAATGATAATGCGTTTCTAATGATTTGTATATTATTTCTTGCTTTTTAGACGAAGTTTTTTTTTGAAGTCGGTTTTTTTTGTATTTTAAACAATTTTTTTCTGCAAAAAAAATCGAAAAATATGGATCACCTCGTGTTCTGAGTTCTGACGGAGCTAAAACAAAGATAACATTTTATTTGTTGGTTGATCGATCTTCATAAAAAGAATCGATAGGTACTTATAAATGTTGGGATTTTAAATTTCGTTTCCAACTCTAGTGCAGTGGGTCGGGTCGAACGGCAAAATCTATGGTGTGCGTTTGCTCTGTAGCATGTAAGTAGGTTAACTTTCCCATCAAATTAATGCGAGATTTACATTGCTGCAACATCGTCAGGTGAACATACGAATTGGTCGTTATCGTTATACCCAGTTGTTAGAATCACCTTTATATCTATTTACATAGCCAACATAGCGTAGTTAATTTCCGTCTTTTTACGTAGCCTACGCTACGACACAGGATGAAAGGTAATGCTAGAAAGCACACAGTGTTTGACTTCCGAAATGGCCGCATACATCATAATGATTAAATTCATTACAACGTCGCGCTTTTGTGATTGTGCGCGAGCCGTGAAGGAAAAAATATCTACCACATTCAAATAATTTCATCTGGAGACTTAATTTCTACGCTACATATAGACCTATTTGTTTTCAGGATTGTTTTACGTAATTATTAGGGTGCGTTCAAATCTGTCTGACGCCACGTGTTAACATGCCGTATTTGTATGGACGTGTGCTTTTAATGCATACATTTACTATGAAAATCGATGTAACCTGACCTGACGGCGTGTTAGCACATGTTAACACGTGGCGTCTGACAAATGTGACCGCACGTTTATGCACACACAAGAATTAACACTCTATTATTACAGACAGCAATCAATGGGACTACGAGTCTTTACGAGATACTTCTTTGTGGCCACATTATCAGGACAAGAAACAGAGAGGAGAAACGGAGATTTCAAGCAGTAACAAAAAGAGAAAAGCTGATCTGATTCAAAACAAAAGTATGACATTAGTTCAAATCAATCGATTGTCTCCTTTATGACTAATATTGTGATGGCCAAAGGGGATGACCCAATGCAGGCTCTCCTGAATCCAATAATAATTACATCCCAACCCAACGTCAATCTCAATCTAAGTTCATTTTCAATTTTGTTGAATACCGTAGGTACTTACTACCACAACATTTTTATTTACCCGCCTCTGTGGTTCGCCCACCCGTGGCCGTGTAAGACGCAGGATTCCCGGCATATTTCATGTCCGCCTGGTTAGCTACCTAAATCTGACGCCATAACACCAATTTAAATAATGTTGTGTTCCGGCGGTTAGAGGTAAGATACCCAGTTCTTCAGCGATGAGGATTCCGGGTGTAGTGCGTTTCCACCTTCGGCCTTATCGTCACTTTACATCAAGTGAGGTGAAGGCCAAGCACTATCCCGTTGTTCTTAAAAAACCTGTGAATTTATTAAGACTTATAAGAGTGCGGGCTGATCAGATAATAACTATAAGTTCAAAATGAAAAAAATGACCTAAAACATCAGTAAAAGATTCACGACAAACTTTAATTTGGTGACGACCTTGCACGGATTTAAGAGTTGATTTAAACAGGGACCCTACTTTTGAATCCTTCGACTGGCGTCGAGCGCTTTTTAACCGACATCAACAAAAGGAGGTTCTCAATTCGATTGTATATTTTTTTTTATCGTTGTTAGCGCTTATCTTTGAAATTTATAGACCGATTTTGATGATTCTTTTTTTGTTTGATTTAGTTTTCTTTCGAGATGGTTTATTTATTTTTCGAATCGGTTCAGTAGTTTCCAAGTAATCCTGAAAATACTATGATTTTACATCAACTACCTTGATGACTTTGTTATTTATAAACCGAATTAGATGATTTTTTTGTTGGGAAAGGGATACCGTTGTGTAGTCTTTTTAACCGACTTCAAAAAAAGGAGGTATTCAGTTTGTATGTATATACAAACATATGTTTCTCCGCGATTATCTCACGTTTGGCTGAGCCAATCATAAAAATTTTAGCGTGTATATTGTCACTATTTTAAACATGTAAGTATTGTATAATACTAAATAATATACTAAAAAAAATACGACTCGCACCAGATCAATACTCAGACGGTATGTATGTATGTATTGTATAAGTAGGTCCTTATGTAAAATTGGCAAAATCAAATACAGTATTCAAACATAATAAGATTAATTTATTTTTCTTTTATTGACATACATTTCTATTGCAGGTATAAATAGTATAAGTATTAGAAATACATCAAGATGAGATTCTACTTTGATAAATAAGTAACATTCATGAAATCCGAGTCAGATATTTATTCCATACAAGAATAGCACAATGGAGAAAGGTTTGTTTGTACACATAATATAATAATATACTTACAATATAATGTATATACATATGACAACATCACATACGTTGCCTCATTTCCAAAGTAGCTAAAGAACTTGTGTTATGAAAATCGGTGATAGCGGTGATATCACAAACACCCAGACCTAAGACAATATAGAAAAGTTCGTTTCTAAATTGACCCAGCCGGGGATCGAACCCTGGCCCTCAAAGATGGCGACGACACCTTGAAAACCGGCATACAAAGCCACTGGACCAGGGGCGTCAAAAGTAGTGGTCGTGGTCGGCGTACGTCCAGAGAATATTATAATAGTACTAAGTACGACCTCAAAATCGAAGGAAAACCGCAAATCAATATACAGGATAGGCGTTTGGCAAACGTATAGTTGAGATCAAAACATTTTTATGAGCCACTGTTCTTAAAAAAATACCCTTAGAGGAGTTATGACGTCATCTTTTTTTTGTACCGGAAAAATAAATTTCTTCTAAAACCTATCGTATGTAACAAAAGAAACGGTTTACTGAGCCGATTCTAAAAATATACCACATCATTATATTTCAGCTATATGTACTTGTTTTTTTATTTTAAAACCTATCGTGTGTGATAGATAGATAATAATATGATATCAAGTTAAAGTGCTTTCTGAGTCGTTTCTAAAAATATAATATAACATAGGTACTCAAGTTTACATGTACCTAACGGCTATCCTGAACATCGATTCGTGGTTTTTTTGCGTACGACTAGCACTATACGATTTAAAGCTCGGTAAAACATTACTATTATTGTAAAGGTATACAATCAGATAATACTTAGATAAACATAATATTAAAGCTTACATATAATGAGATATACACAGTAGCTTCATAAGCATTTTGTGCTTTGTCAAAAAGGAAGAGGCAAGCTTACATTTTTAATCAGAAATATTATTAAAATATAAAGTTGTACACCTATTTCTTATATTGATTATTATGAGAGATATCTATAAACATTGCGGGCGGCGGTAACGATAAATATGCTGTTATTAAAATAACCAGTGAAAATGTAGATTTTGAAGTATTTAAAGAATAGGTAGGTAGCACAGACCATAGAAATTATTGTATGGTCTGTGCTACCTATGTGCTAGGTTATAGAGATCTCAGCGAGAGTTTAGTAAGGCTCAATACACACAGGCAATAAATTTTGTGTGCACGAGACAAGAAAAATGTAAACAAGATTTTTGATCGCTGTGTTGTAAAGATGCATGCTTGTGTTGTTCGCCAGTTTCGCCACAGATAGCTGCGCATTATCTCAAACAACTTAGTATTTATATTAATAAAAATATTGCCAAAATTACCTAATCAAATAATTGATTAAAATGCTACACTTTGACATTTTACAAATGTTTAGGTTTATTTTTAAAACTTTGTGCTAAACAATTTTCGGAAGCTTTCCATACATTTTTTATATCAAAAATCTCTCAACTCCACATTCGCTACTACTAATCTTAAATGACAATGATAATGATTTGCCGCATTTGACATCACTTGCACAATTTTTTCCTCTTTGTGCCTATTTTCTGCTGGTACTTACCTATTATAGTACCTAACTAAGAAGTCAAAATGAAAGTAACCGTATATCGTACAATCCTTGGGTAATTATGTAGGTAATTGGTACGGTCAGCTACGAAATTTGTTTAAAAAAAATGTACTTTGCCATTATGAACCTTTTTACTAATAATTCAAACTGAAACTGAACTAAAACGTTAGAGAAATTACGTAAATATCGTGGAGTTTTATTGCTGAATGTACGGTCAACATAGATAGTCGCTGTACAATTTGGTACTTTGTCGTATTAACTTATTTATAAGATAAGTATGCGACTTCCGTTGCTGAGTACCATCTTTCGGTAAACATAAATACTAGTATAAATGTACATCAAATCACAACAGTTTCACTATAAATACTATAAATAGTAAGTACTATAAATAAGCACACGAAATTTAAATACACTTGTACGTAATTATTTTGTAAAATTGGGTCTAAAATGCCGAAATATTTTGACACGGGGGCACAATCACAATTATAATAATAATACAGCTGAACATTTTTAATATTCGGTAGGTACTCGTACATTAAGTACCTAATCGTATCATATATGTAATAATAGTAACTGACAAAATCTGGCTAATTCATATATAATAAAAAGCCAAATGGCTTGGGAAAAATAACAGCTACTTAAATTCATTAAGGAATGATTTCACATCAGGTGAACATAATAATAACAATCCATTTAATCAATATAACTGTAAAAGGATTTAATCCTAAGTAGATAAACACAACACGTATTTTTAAGATACTTACAGTTTATATTAGATTTTTATTTATTAAATATTATTTTTATCACTAACACCGGGCTAATACAGACAGCAACCAACATAATAAATAAATACTGAGATTCAAAAAAACTAGAATGAAAGTATAGTCCTAGTCAGGTCGGTATTCTCTAGCTGGAAATAATTCAAGGTGTTTTGATTTCTTGTGCGTCAGATAGCACTTAAGGGCTGTTAATAATACATTAAAGCGACCTAGAAAACCATGTGGAAGTATAAAAAAAACGTATCGATCGAGCCCTTGTATTTTTGATAATATCTGAACTTTGAAAAAAGTCTTGAAAAGAAAAATAAATATTAGGAAAGCAAAGGGGACATTTGTATCAATTGTACTACAACATTTTGATACAATATACAACGTGTTACAAAACAACCCCTAATGCCGAACATGGTAGATAGGGACCATCAAACTGAACAACTTTTATTATGGGACCAACTTTGAAATCGCAAAACAAATCAGCTGTTGCATACATTATATATTTTCGTTATTAATTTTTATATGGAACAGCTGATTTTTTTTCGCTATTTCAGAGCTAGTCCTATAGTAAAAGTTGTTCAGTATTATGGGCCCTATCTACCATATTCGGCATTAGGAGTATTTTTGTAACACATTGTATAATTAAAGAGTGACAACACAAGTCGCAAATCTGACACACAAGAAATCAAAAACTCCTCGAATTATTTCCAGGCAAAATTACCTGACTGCCCCGTAGTCAGGTAATTTTGCCTACTACCTACTGAATAAGTTCAATAAAAATAGGTGTCACTTGTATTTTTCTACGAGTGGGCAGGCAGAAAAAAGGTACAATATACCTAGCTTATGAATTTATTTTACACCTTTATTTTAGGTGTATTTTGTAACATTTATTTAAAACTTACATATTCAACTTTCGACCTTTTTCTTTGAATTAAATAACACCTGCCATCAGAATAGAACATTCTTAACACCTTATTTTTTATTAAAATTTTAATATACATAAGTTAGTTTAACAATCTGTATTTTGGTAGTCACATATTGTGACTACACTGCACTGTTAATCCAGACAGAAGTAATTTAAATTATAGTTGACCTACGACTGCGAAAAACAAGGGCAATAATAATAATAATAGAATATTCGGAAGGTATACATTATTATGTACAATCACAAAAAAACAGTCAGTAATAAAATTACAATAATAAAAATAACATAAAAAATGTAGTACCGTGATTATACAGTCTACAGATGTTGGTTAACCCTAGTGGTTACTAGGCAGTACAGTTATCTACTGACGATGTACGCTGCCATTCAGTAGTTTGTACAACAGCGTCGCTTAACCAGCGACAAAATTTGAGTGCGCGCGTGTCGCCTATGCACGAACTAAACGTATGTTGTGACGGCGCAGCGTGCAACCGATTTTAATCGTAGGAGTGGTTAAGCGACGCCGTTGCCCATGGTACAGTCAGCAACAAATGTTGTTTAACACTTTAGTACTTTGTCATAATAATTTTTTGAAAAATGTTTCGAACCGTGAGACATCTTTCATAAAAGTTGCTATGACAAAGTAAGAAAGTGTTAAGTGACTTCCATTGCTGACTTTATAGTCACAGAAGACCAATCGACAGTATAGCTAAGGTGTGTCTTGCTTGACCATATCTTGACACAGTCACTATCCCGTTCCCCTTACGTTTTGAACTGAGGCCACATTGCTTGCAATAGCGCATGTCCTATCTTCTCAAAATTAGTATGGCAAAAATTTAAAGGGAAAGCACACGGTTTGGAGGCAACTTAAAAATGTCTGTTTGGCAAAACAATGAATTTAAATTTGAAGCGACTCTGTGAAGACAGACCAATATAATGGCTCTATGCTAATTTGCACTAATATAAGTGACAGTAATATTGGAATGATTATTTAACATTAAGTTCGCATGAGGCTACGGTACAAGCGATTCCATCACATAATTTTACATAGGATCAGTCTTAAAGCTCAAGGAATGGAATTATGAGGTATTATTGGAAGAAACATTTTGTGCTCAAAAGTAGTTGATAGGTACTATTTTTACCCTTTATTAATTTTATGTATGACCATTATTATGCTTTATGACGACTTAATACTTGTTAGTACTTAAAATACTTTGTTTCAAAGTATAAGTAATTTTTTGAGGTATTTGGTTTTTAAGAGGAGTTTATGCGCTTTATAATAATAAATAATAATGGAAAAAAAAATCATAGTGCTTAAATAAAGACGAAATTGTGAATTGTGTTCTTATAGTGCACTCCGAAGAAGCTTTGTGGTACTATTTATAGCTTAAACAATATTTATAGCCTGTCGTTTAGTTTATTGCTAAAAGTGGCCCCTTTTAGCAATAAAACTTCATTCAACTTCATTTTGCAGTTTCATTATTCACCATAATCGGTAACGGGATCGCTTGGTAGATGGTAAAGTTTTCATCGCTGATAAATGGAATATGAACTTTGAAAAGAAAGTAGCGTTCAGTGATTCTGCCTCGTACATATAGAAGTCGATAAATATCTTTGATATCTTCTCTTATGTTGTCGACTGGAAGAAACAAAGTTCTAGACAGGTGTCCCGATATCTCTGTTAGTTGTTGGATCAGGGTGGCTGGCGTGATTAAGTGGATGTGGAGCATTCTTCTCAGGTTCCCGAGGAATAAAGTGGCTGTTACTGATGACGAAGTAAAGTAGTTTGTTTCATATAAAATCATTGCCAGCAATAGTTTGAGGTAATGATGCGTAACATCCATTAAGTAACGTTATGTCATACAAATAGAGTTCATTGTAAATTATAGTTCCACCTAAGTAACGGGCCATTTTATTTGAAAAACGCCCAGAGGGTCAAGTCTGCTAATGTTTTCGTCAAAATTGTAGTTCAATGGTGTTTGAATGGTAATGATTTTTGACACAGTTCTTGTTTCTTAAACCCAAAACCGAAACACATTGTGTTTCTTAAACTCATAACGGAAACATATTGCGTCTCGATTTTGAGTTTAAAAAACAAAAACTGTGTCAAAAATCATTACCATTCAAATACCATTGAACCATCGAAAACATTAGCAGACTTGACCCCCAGATAAAAACACAATTCACAATTTCGTCTTTATTTAGCACTGTGATTTTTTCCATGGGCGGCGCTAGTGTAGCGCATAAACCATAAGAATAAAGTGTTATTTATTCTTATGCATAAACCCCCTTAACCCATTTATAACGACCGATCGTTATAAAGATTTAAAATAAGTATAAGGAATATCCTCAATTTAAAAATATAAATGAGCGGAAAACTTTTTCTTATTGTTTACCAATCGCCGCAGTGATCGTTTGACATTGTTTTGGCTTTCCTAAAAATTTAGTGTTTTTTGGTATTTTTCCATGTTTAGTTTATGCATCAAGGTAAGTATACTAAAATACTGCTGTGATATAAAAAAAAATGTTTCAGTAACAACTGGGTTAAGGTTCACCTCTTCAGGGCACATCGTTTCTCAACATATGGCATGATGAAGTGGCGTTTACATATTTTTTTTACAATTTTCAAACTTTAATTTCACCAAGAGTAGATAGTTTTTCGAACCATTTACAAATACACGTAATACGAACTTAAAAATGAATTAGATCACAAATTTACATAAAGCTTGGGACTTGGTTAAAATAACGTTTACTTTGTTTACTTTATAATCTTCAACCTTAAGAGGATTGTCAAGCAAGCGGTCTCCATACAAACGGCAATAACGTTTCCCACTCTCTAAATCTTAACCTACAGCAATGAATTTTTGGTATGTTTTTGAAATGCCTAAAAACTAGGGCTGTACGTTTTGATTTTTAAAATATTCATTGTAGATTTGAAAATATTGGCACTTCTGTGTTTTGTATGAAATCACTAAAATGCAAATATTTCGAAATCTATTATAGAAATTTAAAAAATCAAAACGTACAGCCCTAGTTTTTAGGCATTTCAAAAACATACCAAAAATTCATTGCTGTAGGTTAAGGTTCAGAGAGTGGGAAACGTGGTAGGAAAATATAGACGATTCAAAAGTACTTAACAGTTAAGTTTATTTGAATAAAGCTTATTTCACTTTCACTTTCACTTTCACTATCGCCGTTTGTATGGAGACCGTTTGCTTGACAATCCTCTTAAGTCGTTTAAATCGAAGATTGAGGTGGGTAGCTTTTTTAAATATTTCACAGGTATGTAAGTACTTTAAAGCGTAAGGATTTAAGTTATAGATATCAGTGTGAACTTGTTAAGTCCATACTTTTGATCGACTGAAACTTCTTTTAAACATTATTTAAATTATTATGATTATGACAATAAAATTAATAAGCATTGGTTTTTATTACTGAACACATTGGCTTATTGGTGCCTTTGCATACCCATAATATAAATATTACGAACGTATTGATTTTATTAAATTGTGTACGACATTTATGTTTTCCTTACCAACTGGCAACAGGAAGTCAGTCCTGTAGATATTTTCGCCAGTTCCGAGAAACAGATCGATCTTCGTGCAAAGTCGATTTTCTCACAAAACACCTGAAATGAGAAATAAAGTACTGAGTCATAGATTAAAGACTTTATACAAGTATTTGTTTTTTAACATTAATACCGAATAATACCATAATATTGAACTTATCTATCTAATGTGTATTGTAAAAATTTTTTCAACACACTTGCTCGTAAAGTGAGCCCTAATACATCGCTTTTAGGGCCATAAACCGAGCTATAACAAACGCGTGCAATAATATATAAAACACTTGTTCGTAATAGAATTAACCCTACAAACTTACTGCAAGTTCTATGCGAGTAAACAAAGCATTCCCAATTTAGCCGGATAATACAGTTATTTTTTTTGACAACAAAGAGGTTTTATGCTGCTGAAAATTCATATACATTTTTGAAATATATAAATGTGTAAGTCCTTAATTAAGTCAAATAAATATATAATTAGCTGCGAGTGATGACGTCACTCGGCTAGTCACGCCGCCATCACGCCACCTCCCCTCCCTTTGCCTATTTAAGTCGAGCGCACTCGCACCGCACCTCATTTGCTCGCTGGCGCTCGGACTGAACAGATCGTGTCGACGCGTTCTTGTGTGTAGATTTTGAAGTGAAGGTTTTTCTTTTAAGTTTTATTATAATTGTGTTAATATTCGGTGAGTTAATTTTTGTTTCAATTTCAGTTCAAATGGTGTTTTGTTAAAGGTTGATTTTTGATTGTTAATAAATAAATTGAATAAGTTCTTTGTAGCTGCGGATTTTGTTTTTTTTAAAGAACTCCTGCTTCTGAAGCTAAATTCAGAAGTGGGATTGCTCAAGCACCTAGGCCCATCATTTTACGCTTAGCTATTTCTGTTTTTCTATTTTAAATAATCTGCAAAACACCATTTTGCTGTTATTTTCACTTTTTCTTTGTTACATTTGTCGTAATTGTTCACTATCATGTCCGATAAACAACGGGCCACTTCAAGCAGAACGCGTCGACGCGGCTGCATGAGTAGGTCTCGTTCTCTTAGTCATTCTCGAAGGAGGGACGATACGCGTGCCTGAGTCAACTCGCATGTTAGCAAAATATGATCACAAAACTATTACGTTTCGAACTTCGATCCCGCTATACATGACATCGATGTGTGGTGCGAGGAAGTTAATAGGGCTATATAGGTTAGCCAATAACTGGCAGGACTCGGAATGTTTGTCACGTGTATCACACTGTCTCAAGGGCGACGCGCGTACTTGGCTGAACGAGTGGGTGACTAACGATCGCACCTGGTCGAATTTCGTGCGTGAATTTAAGTCATTGTGTCCATGTAAATTGGACTACGCGAATATCCTTTTTGAGGTTATGAACACCAACTCGGATAAATACACCACATACGCCGAATACGCGCGACGCACCCTGTTACGTTTGCGTATAGGGCGTCAGCCCAGCAGCCAAGAGCTGATGGTATTGATTGTCATTTAGGGGTATCACGGATCCTCAGGTCCGGGCGGCAGCAGCAAATGCTAATTTGACCACGGACGACATAGTATCGTTTTTATCCATTTATGCCAAGCCTGTTCGCAACAAACGAGATGTAAGGTTCAATTTGAATTTGCATAAAAGACGCCTCGTGTTAAATAAAAGCACGTGTTTCGGTTGCGGACAGACTGGGCATAAACAATTAATGCAATGTCCAAAGAGGGCTAAATTTGATTTCTGGGACTGCATCCACAGGGGTCAAGACAGGTAAGATGCATTTTAATGTATTAGATAACACCCCGGTGGCCTACCGACCGTACAAACTGTCGCACCAAAAAAAGCTCAAGGTTAGAGAAATAGTTAATGATCTCAAAGAAGAATGAAGAATGAAGTATGTATGTACGTGGAGTACGTGGAGTGTATGGGTACGTGAGTCTAGTTCTGAATATGCGAGCCCTATCATCCTTGTTAAAAAGAAGGATGGCAGTGATCGCATGTGCGTAGATTATCGTGCTCTGAACAGACTCACCGTTCGGGACCGCTACCCATTGCCACTGATCAATGATCATGTAGACCGATTAGGCAACTTCAGGTATTTCTCTAGCCTTGACATGGCGACTGGTTTGACCACTTGATGAACAGTCCATACAGAAGACGGCGTTCGTCACGCCAGAGGACCATTTCGAATATATGTTCGAATGCCTTACGGTTTGACGAACAGTCCGATTGTGTATCAACGGATCATAAATAACACCCTTAGAAAACACATCGACAGCGGTAATGTCCTTGTTTACGTTGACGATGTACTTCTGATGAGGTACTAGAAGGCGTCCAATTATTACGTGAAGTGTTACTTACACTTACAGGGGCAGGTTTTTCTATTAATTTGCGCAAGTGTACTTTTCTTGCAACCGAAGTAGAGTACCTAGGCCATCTTGTCAGTCAGGGTCAGGAGAAACCGAGTCCACGAAAGGTTGAGGCACTTGTTAATGCACCGGTCCCAAGCAATGTAAAACAAGTCAGGGGGCTTACCATCAGCAAATAAGAAACCGTTCAATTCAAAAGCAGGCCTTAAACAGGACTGCTTAAGGCCTGCATTCATACTAACCGTTGAGGTCATAGTATGAAAAAGTAAGGCAGTTTAATATAAGCCCTGCTATAAGAGCTCATTGTAAGGCCCCAGGCAGTTTGTAGGATTGGCTGGTTATTTTAGGCGCTACATTCAAAATTACGCAACAGAAACATCTTGCATATCACGATTGACGAAAAGAGATGTTAAGTTTTGCTGGGGACCGGAGCAGGAACAAGTTCGCAAAAACATAATTTCTCGGCTTACTAATGAGCCTGTTTTATCGATTTCAGACCCCAAACTTGCTGCAGTTATACTGCAGACTGCAGACAGTTACAATGCAGAGTGGTGGTTTGACTTGTCATGAATTATCTTAAACCTAGTAGGTAGGTAACAAAAAAAAAGAAGTAATAATAACTAATTGGAATTCACATTAGGGAAATAAAACGAAAACAAACAGAACATTATAATTAGAAATAATTAACAAAGTTTTTGCTTAGGTGTTAGGCAGGTAGGTATAACTTATTTCTTACAATAGTTAGTTGCACTTACATAACCACAGCTGGCGTGACAAGTTAAATCATTAACACTGTTGTTAGCTGTAAGCGCCGATCGCGTAGTGTAGCAGATATGCAGACTCGAAGCCTCTGTCTTTACTTGCTGATAATGTTTTTATCTTGCAGCTTCCATCCAATGTGCTGACTTGTTTTATGAGAGACGTGCGATTCAGTGATGCCTCCGTCTCGGTGAGTTAAGAGACGTGCGATTCAGTGATGCCTCCGTCTCGGTGAGTTAAGAGACGTGCGATTCAGTGATGCCTCCGTCTCGGTGAGTTAAGAGACGTGCGATTCAGTGATGCCTCCGTCTCGGTGAGTTAAGAGACGTGCGATTCAGTGATGCCTCCGTCTCGGTGAGTTAAGAGACGTGCGATTCAGTGATGCCTCCGTCTCGGTGAGTTAAGAGACGTGCGATTCAGTGATGCCTCCGTCTCGGTGAGTTAAGAGACGTGCGATTCAGTGATGCCTCCGTCTCGGTGAGTTAAGAGACGTGCGATTCAGTGATGCCTCCGTCTCGATGGGCTTAGTGACGTGCGATTCAGTGATGCCTCCGTCACTCACCCATGATTGTTTTGTACTTTTGTTGTAATCAGGAGGGGACGCCCTCTGTATGTATGTCTTTAATGTTCACAGAAACAGGCGAAAGACACCCATCGAGGCTAACGTCGATGGATGTTGGTAAAGCTTTCAAACGCGTTGCTTTGTCTATTTTGTTTATGTTTTAATGAGTATGTGAGGGACGTATGAAAGAGTTTTAGTCAAGTTTAGAAGTTATTTAGGTAACTTAACTGAATGTTGTTTTTTTCGGATAATGAAAGATCTGACCCTGATGCAGGGCAGTCTGCAGCGCAACATGGTGAAGACGGAGCCGTTGCTGGACCATCTTCCGCACCACCATGACAACGGACTGGTGGAATCCCAGGCCAACACGGGCTCTTCGCAGCCCGCCAAGATGACCAAGATCTCGTCGAGGACGACTCCACGTCAGGAGAAGCCGAATTAGCTGCGAGTGATGACGTCACTCGGCTAGTCACGCCGCCATCACGCCACCTCCCCTCCCTTTGCCTATTTAAGTCGAGCGCACTCGCACCGCACCTCATTTGCTCGCTGGCGCTCGGACTGAACAGATCGTGTCGACGCGTTCTTGTGTGTAGATTTTGAAGTGAAGGTTTTTCTTTTAAGTTTTATTATAATTGTGTTAATATTCGGTGAGTTAATTTTTGTTTCAATTTCAGTTCAAATGGTGTTTTGTTAAAGGTTGATTTTTGATTGTTAATAAATAAATTGAATAAGTTCTTTGTAGCTGCGGATTTTGTTTTTTTTAAAGAACTCCTGCTTCTGAAGCTAAATATATATTATTATCAAATTTTTCATAATTCACAATATTTTGCTATAAAATATTAAAATATTTGCATTTTGTCACTTAAAATTATAATTTTGAAGTAGGCTGTACTGTATGCTCCTCATCCCTTTGTTCGAAAATATTCTTGCGTTGGGCGTGTGAAAAAAAAACAAAAAAAAACATGCGCGCCTTTTCTCATAATTATCATATTTTGTTTTTGTCGTATTTGTTGCTGTGTGGTAAATTACTTTGTTTTTTCCTCGCAAATGTGTTGAAAAACGTCGTATGAAACTCGTGAGCTCTTGCTTATTGCACACTCGGCTGAGTTACGCCCTCGCCTGCGGCTCGGGCTGCAACCCACACCACAGCCTTGTGTGCAATGAGCAACCTAAGCTAACTTGTCTCATAATGTACTATTCTAGTATATCATTTAGTATACTATTTATTTATTTATTATTTACTGTATACTAAAGTCCGTCCGTCCGGAGAAACCAAACACATCACTCAATATGGATTCCGGATATCGATGTCGGAACAAATAATAGAGAGTTTTACCTACCAGTAAAACTTACCTATTATTTTTCCTGAGAAAACCGGAATCCAAGTAATTTCTACCTGGTATTAAGACGAATAATGATGAAATAAATGGCCGCAAACAAGGCGTCCATTTGCCGGAAATACGAACAACAGGATACGGATACAGGTGGCGCTCCTAGCGGAAAGAGGGTAAGACTAGATGGAAACGCACGAAAAAACGGAAGGCTTAACTCAATATGGATTCCAGATATCTCAGGAAAATGATAGGTAAGTTTTATTGGTAGGTAAAACTCTCTATTTTTATTTCCACGGGAAGTGAGATTCCACACAGATAAGTCACGGACGGGTACGTTTAGTTTGAGTATTCTAATATCGTCGTTTATATCACAACACCGCGCAAGTCGATTTTGTCAACTTTTTAGGAGAGACAAAAACGAATCACTGTGGTAATCATTTATTAATGTTGCAACACCGCTCAAGTACGACAACTAATTACATTATACATATCAGTAAAGTTTAAAATCAATTTTTTCCCTTTTTTATCAATATAAACCTATTTTCACTCAATTTCACTTAAAATCGCTTATTATTTGCGGAGCAACAAGTAGTCATCAAAAACAGTGTGGATAGCGGAAGGAAGACTTACACGGTGTTGCTCGGTGTCACAATTTTTGAAATATCGAGTTCAAGTACATAGCCATTGGTAGACCGATGCGTGCTAAAAAGCTTCCAATAAAATCAAAATATGAAAACCGCCAAAACTCGACTAGTGTTGTGCGGTGGTGCGGTCTTGTAATATGAACGACGATAATATGTCACTTGATTTTCTTTATGCTTCTAAATAGCTTTCCAAATTACCGCATTGTATGTGAATATTTTTCTATAAAATCGTTATACTTAATAGATGTAAAATAAAATAAAAAAAATGTAACACTTAAGATTGTTGCGGAAAACAAGAAACATTCTTATTTTATTTTACCTTTCTCAGGAATGACTCGATCATTTAGTGAAAGCATGTAAATCCATTCAGTAGTTTGAGTTTATGGCGAAAATTATCTGCTCTTACTATCTGCACTTACTTTAAATGAGTCAGGAATCTCTTCAATAGCTCTATGTATAAGTGTACCGTTGACATAGAGACAGTTAGCAGCATCGTCTTCAGGAACGGACAGCGTCTGGTAAGAAAACGAGGCTTCTCGCTCCATTCTCTTCAGAATTTCTTTAGCTTCTTTGCTTCCGCCAACACAGAGTATATCAGGACCGGCTACAGTTATGTATTTTTTTAGGTGCTGTGACCCCTTTGAAATCTGAAAGAATAATAATTGTGATGTATTAACGTAAGAAAGATATTTTTAGGAGCATAAGCAAGTAATCCTCAGTGATGAGGATTCCGGGAGTAGTGCGCTTCCACCTTCGGCCTCATCGTCACTTAACATCAGGTGACATGAAGGCCAAGCACCATTTGTTCCCAACGAGTCACACCATCAACTGTCACACTGTGTTTGGTTGGGATTTTTTTATTAAAGCAATTCCCAGCCAGTCACATTGTTACTTGATGGGAACTTTTTATTAGAAATTTCCCAACCAGTCACACTGTTACTGTTTATTTTATCCTGTAAAAGTGTGACTGGTTGGGAAATTTCTAACAAAAAGTTCCCATGGAGTAACAGGTGTGACTGGTTGGGTTTTTTTTTTAATAAATGCTTGGACAATTTCGCACAGCGCCATCTAGCCCCAAATTAAGCAAAGCTTGTAATATGGGTGCTAGACAACTGATATACTACTTATATGTATAGTTTTAAATATATTATACATAGCTACACCCAGACCCGTCACAGAAATTAAAATTCATCATTTCAATTTCTGCCCGGCCGGGAATCGAACCCGGGACCTCTTGCGTGGTAGGCGGCATGTTGACCACTGCACCACTCAGGTCGGCAAATTGTTTTAATAACAACTCCCCAACCAGTCACTGTGTGACAGTTGATGGTG
Organism: Agriphila straminella; assembly: GCA_950108535.1. Lineage (NCBI taxonomy): Eukaryota > Metazoa > Arthropoda > Insecta > Lepidoptera > Crambidae > Agriphila > Agriphila straminella. Next base: position 17,071,178 of record OX467303.1, read on the forward strand.
TGACTCGTTGGAAACAAATGCCAAGCCATTAGTATCCCGTTGTGCATAAAAAATATAATAAAATATTTTTTACCTTAATAGGAGTGCACGGGAACTCTGGGAATGCATCAGCTACAGCACTTGCCCCAGCTTCATTACTAGTCTCACATATTCCAACGAAAAATTCACGACCTGGATTAATTAAAAAAAATATACAATAACATTATATTGTCAATAATAATTTATTAACTCATTAACCTCTCAATTGCCTCAAAAAGAAATCAAATAAGCGTGTCTTTAGCTGACGACCAGGGGCCCTACCGGCTAACTTTTCGAACTTCGGCAGGTCTGCCGAGCTTTAACTTAAAACAGTTAAATCGAAGTAAGGAAATTCGTATTGTACTATTTGCCGAAGTTATTTGGAAGATATTGATGTTCGTGTGACATCAAGAGTTGAGGTTCGCCAATTTGGCCTGATTGGGGCTCGATTTATCTGTTTTAATTTGAAACCCGACAGATTTGCCGAAGTTCGATGCGTTAGCCGGTACGGCCCCTCTTTAGCTGACGACCAGCGGCTTGGTTTATAACGTGAAAAAAGGTGAATGCATGGTTTTTCAGGCCCGGGGAAAGCGTCTGGATACCATACCAGCCATTAAACTAAAAGGATGTCCTCTGAAAAGAGTTGATACGTTTAAATACCTTGGGCATATACTAAAACCCCGGACCTGAAAGACGATGCAGACATAGAGAGGGAGCGTAAGGCGCTGTCTGTTCGTGCGAATATGATAGCCCGCAGATTTGCTCGTTGTTCAAGTAGCGTCTTTTTAGGGCATTCAGATTTGCTCGTTGTTCAAGTAACGTCTTTTTAGGGCATTTTGTACGTCCTTTTACGCGAGCAGTCTGTGGGTGAGTTATACGCAAAAACAGTATAGCGCACTACGTGTCCAATATAATAATGCGTTTGTGTAGCGCATCGGGGATGATCGCCGAGGCTCGGGTGGACTGCTTTTATGCGAGCATGCGCAAGCGGTGTGCATTGTGCATCCCTGGTGCGCCGGCCGCAATGGCATCCTGAGCGCATTTGCAGAAAGATTTGACTGCCTGTACTTAAATCACTGCAGTATGGTTCATGCACCGACTAATGTTAAAATATTATTCTAAAATGTAAAATTTAATTTAATTTAATTAATTAATTTTGTTAATTCCAAGTTAATAATTGTATTAATTTTGTATGACCCTGTGTGGGTACGTATCAGAATGTCTAAAGTTAGAATGTCTAAACTTACAATGGCAAAGTTCAAAATGTCAAAAATTTGAATGTCTAACGATTAAAATGTCGAAAGTTCAAAATGTCAAAAACGAAAATGTCAAACGGTCAGATAGTCCAAAATAAAAATGTCTAAATTCAAATGATCAAAACTTAAAATGTCTAATATTTAAATTACCAATTCATAATAAATGCCAATTACATTTTTTGATGATGTGATGGTAGTAGCAGTCAACCAAAATTGAAGTTGAGAAAGCGTGATTTAAATAAGTTAAGAAATTTTGGCGTTAACATAAAGCTGGAGCTTTTTCAAAATCCATGACGACAAATAATGGATATAATGAAATTACATTTTTGTACAATATTCAGGAATCAAATCAAACATAACATCATATTACGATGCTTTTCTTTGTGTGTACAAAGCGCAAATAGTAACGGAAACGTTTTTTCACAGTTGTATGTGGGGCCATGAATGAATATCTGAGGAACGATTTTGAAGGTTCCATCCATAATACAAAAAAAGTAGCTTGACTCAACAATAGCAAGAGTTCTTTCGTGCTACACAGAATCACTCTTTTACACTGTGCAAAAGTCCTTTCTTTTATGAAAAAGTTTTTGTTATTGTAAGTTGTCAGTTGTTCATCAATATAAAAATCAAACTCGGTTGGTTCCTTACCTAGTTTTTCTTAATGCTTTTTTTTCTCGCGATTTATCATCTATCGCATCGAATCTTTTGTAGGTAAATAGATCGCAATATCGGTACTTGTAGACGCTATATGATTTTGCAGGGCTCACCTTTCCATTATCAGAGCACGAGTTTCGAATTCATATTTTTTTATGTAAAGAACTCATAATTTGGAACACGCATACGAAATTTTATGTTTAGGAACCAAATAATACGCGAGAAAAAAAAACTGAAAATTAAGATTTTCTAGGAAAAATGACAATTTTAGATTTGTGTCGTAATTTTTGACGTTTAATAGCGGCGCACTAAGTTGGTAGCACTACTAAAGGACCGCAGGTCACATGATAGGTGTGAGGAGCGTAGCGACGAGCATGTTAGGTGTACATGAACCCAGCGCGCGAGCCGAGCGAAACTTTTTTTACGTGCGAACTTTTTTTACGTGCGAAATTTTGTACGTACGTCCCCTCCCCTCTCCCTACCATTTTTAGCCTCCCCTGCTTAATTTCCAATTTTTTTGTTTTTTTAACCATTTAAAAAAAAAGTATCCATCTCCTAACTTTCAAACTTTAGGGAGGGGTTATTAAATATTTAAACTACAAAGAATTGCTCACAAAATGGTGCAAGGCGATAAATGAAAAAAAATTGTTGTTTTCAACTCATTGTAAACCTTTGACTTATGGACCATTGATATTTTAACTAGTTTGATATTTGAACCGTTTGACATTTTGAATTTTGCTATTATGAAGTTATACATAATGATTTTTGACATTTTAAACAATTTGCATTTTGATTTTTGACATTTTGAACTTTGCCATTTTAAGTTTAGACATTCTAACTTTAGACATTCTGATACGTACCCCCCTGTGTTGGTTGAATAAATAAACATTATTATTATTATTTATGACCACTTGTTTTTCTTCAATATTCTTTCATTGTTTAAGTACCATACAATGTTATATTATTATGGAGTTTAAATCAAGTAATGTTCTACGGCAATTGAAAAAAAAAGATTACCTATATTATCTTATTGAAATTTGGGCTCTTTTTGTATAACAACATGTGAGTAGATTTGGTTGCATGCGAGTGTATAAAGTGTTGTAGCCTTATAGTGGATTATGCTTTACTATAGAGATATTGTTCATACATTACTTCGGTACGGATTCATCCACACCCTTAGCTTGGCTAACATGTCCTTATTCTCCAATAGAAAGCTAATGCTAGTAACAATTTATTTTTTCTAGAGATTTAGAATTTAATACTTTTAGAACCTTTAATACCTTAACAAAGTGGAAAGGGCCAGATGGAAAAAGGAATGTTGGTCATCTTTTTTTAGTACTTATATTATTTAGATTTGTTGGTCTGATGACATTATTCAGGTAACAGGAGATAAATGGATACATATATGTAGAAAGAATCATGGGAAAGAATAGAGGAGGTCTTCACCCAGGAAGGGATTCATAGTTAATTTAAAATTTAAAATATGTTTTCTTGAAACGTATCTATAATAACAGTGTAATAATAAAGGCTTATTATATTATTCTTATTATTAGTTAGTTTCTTGATTCAAGTAAAGGTGGTTGCCAAAAGTGGCCACTATGAGCTAAAATGGATTTTAAAACGTACAGAAAGAATGAAAACTGTTGAAGAGTTATTCAAAAAATATTAGAGACAATATAAGAAATTATTACATGAGCTTTTTTAAATATTGACTTGGTTTACGAGTAATAAAAATAAATGTAGTGGCGACGCTAGTTTCACTACCTACAGTGCCTTAAATAAATAACAACATTCTTTTCTATGTAAGGAAGTTTCTACATAATATAAAAGTACTAAAGGTGCGAGCAAACCAACGCGTTCGCTTATTATGATTTAGTAGGTTAGGTATAGTCATGTACTTTATATAGAAGTAGTATAAAAATTAAATATTACAATAATATTTAAAAAAATAATATTTTTTCTATGTCTTGATCGAAGTATGGAATACAATAGGTACATTTTGCGAAAGTAAATACACAACACTGCAGGAATATAGGAAATTATATAAGTACAGTAAAATGACTACTAATGTTTAAGCAGTCTATTTTTTTTAGTTGTTTTTATAATATGGAAGAGAATTGTTGTATAATATTCTATATTTTTGCACTTCATCAATATTTTATTTCCGCCTCGGACATTGTTGACACCTTCAAATTAGTTGCGTGCAGCGTTCAAATCGTGCCGACAGCATCTGAAAGCCACCTCCCAGTGATCGCGCGTGCGAACGCTGCATTTCGTTCGCGGTTTCATTTTCAACATGACACTACAAACGCTACTGTAGTACCTATCTGCCTTTCTATTGTCTAATTACAAAATCTATCGCAATCGCTTTCAAGATGTATTACATTGATGCTTCTTTTTGGCATAAATAAAAACTTACCAAAGAAATGCAGTAATGTGTCACATCCAAATGTCAAATGAAAGCAATTGCGATAGATTTTGAAATTAGACAATTAGCCCCCTGGGGCCGTACCGGCTAACGCATCGAACTTCGGAAGGTCTGCCGGGTTTCAAATTATAACAGATAAATATAGCCTCAATTGGGCCAAAATGGCGAACCCCAATTCATGATGTCACACGAACATTACTATCTTCCAAATAACTTCAAAAAATAGTACAATACGAAATTTCAAATCTATCTGTTTTAAGTTTATCTGTTTTAAGTTGAAGCTCGGCAGAGCTGCCGAAGTTCGAAAAGTTAGCCGGTAATCCCTGGTCGCCACCGCGCACACGAACGCGGACGCAAGCTGAACGAGTTGGTTTGTCCTTCGCTTAACAGTTTAATTAACACAGTTACCTACCTACCTTGTCCTACTACAGTTTAATTTATTATTATTATTTAGAAGGGGGGACGCCAGCGAAACCGGACAGGTGATCAGTCACCTTGGTCGGAACCATTATTTCCCCAAAACAGTTTAATTAGCCAAATGCTTACTTAACTAATAAAATAAAATATACCTAAACACTAGAATTTGTTATAAATGCTAATATCATTATCATGTTCTTATGAACCATAGCAAATTCTCACCAGTAAAAAGCACATCAGCTCCAAGGATCTTGGCATCAGGATCAGTCACTTCAATAATAGTTTGCCCGAGTCGTTTGTTCAAAATTTCTCTTATAGCTTTTACCTACAACAGTATATAAACTTCGTAAGCTACCGCAACTTGATGATATTCAAAAACATCAAAAGGTAGGTCGGAGCCTAACCTTATATCAGACATTAATAGTAATTGATTGCTATCTAAACAACAAAAATTATGATTAATGTCTGTTAATGTCACAATTAATGTCCTAGTCTATTTTTTTACCAATAAAGTACACATAATAATGATTCATAAACAGTAAATTCGCTCTATTGGCTTAGACATCAAATAATTCGCTGAGCATTTAAACAAGTTCATGGTCATATTAATGTAGATTAAACAACTCAACAAAGACTACTTGGCAAATTAAGAATTCTGTTTCTTCGCAGCAGCTATGAATAACACCTGTAATTGACTTAATTATAATAGGTCAGATCAGCTGTGTAGATTCAATATATTATGACAAAATTACAGTACTTGCAATTTGAATTGACTGACACAATGCTACAAGCGAATTAAGTGAAATATACATTATTGAGATTTTTATAACTACCCTGTTCCTTTTAGAATATGTCAAAAGAAATAAAAAGCTAAATACCTATATAAGTTTTCATTACATCACAGAGCAAGTCATCATAGGGCTATTTAGTTGCTAGGAAAACAAGAGAATAACTAACATTGAATAAAATAAACAAAGGCGAATAATGTAACACATTCTACAAACCTTAATTTCTGCAGTAGTTGAAACTGCTTTTGGTAATAAAGATATGCCATGGCAGATGATGGCTATGTCCTCCAAGAATATGTTATCAGGGAAACTACTACCCAGTTCTATTTCAATGACTTCTACGTTTAATTCTCGGAGGAGACGGAGGAAGCAGTCGTGCTGCCGACGAGCATCATTTAAATCCGCTCTATCTGTAAGCCGTAACGCTGGAGTCACTTTTCCAACGAGCGCATGAGTATATTCGTGCATCTTGAAATCCATGATGATCACAATACCTGGAGAACCACAAATAACAATGTATCTACATACAACAAAGCAAAGTTGTAATACATGTAAGTAAGTTGGGCGGCCCCTTTGATATTTATTTTTAATAGTAACCAAAGGGCAGCCACTAAGAAACAAATTCTTTACCTCTTACTTACCGTACCTAAATCTCCCGCCCGATGACAATACAACTGCTTTGGACCGCTGGTAGCTATTTAACAGTGATAAAAAATTATAAATTCAACCAAATCCAAAATTCACAATCACACAAAATCAGGGGGGGGACACTCGTGACCACAGACTAAGGCTGGCCACCCACAGACGTAATCACGCGGAATCACGTACGTACGTGATTCCGTACGTACCACCACACACAGACGTTTTTTTTCGTTCGGAATCACGGCTCAGTCAGAGACGCTAACCTTTGATGAGGAAACATTAAGCGAAGATGACTTATTTTTCTAAATATAAACAAAAACTACATAATTATAGACTATTTATTATTTATATTACGCACAGGGGTATTCTATTGCTTTTTTGGAAACTAAAACTACATAATAACTAAGCAAAATAATAAAGGGTTTGCCAAAAGGCTGGTATCCAGAGCTGTAATAAAAAAGGTGTAGGTGTATGTATACGTCACTCACACATATGCCGTGCGTGTGAGCGCATTCCGTACGGAATAAAAACGTTTGTGTGTGGCGGGCGACCAATACAAAATATATGGTAGTCTTGCGTTCGGAATGGCTTTTTTCCGTGCGAGATTCCGAATGCACGGGCTCTCATGTGGAATAACGTACGGAATAAAATACGTACGGAATGTGGCCGGCCCATAGATTTTGTATGCAATTGCTGCGTTCGGAATTCCGAATCGGGATTCCGTTTCGAGATTCCGTTACGTGATTCCGTACATACGTGATTCCGAACGCAGCTAATCTATACAAATCTATGGACTACCACACACAGACGGGATTTTTCCGTACGGAATCTTCATACATTATCGAAATTCCGTTCGGAATTCCGTAACGTGATTCCGTCTGTGTGTGGACGGCCTAAGAGATACTAAGGCGCGTTCCAAACCCTACACTCCGAGTGCAACCTAACCACAACCGAACGCTCTAACGGCGTTCCAAACATTTGAGCGTGACGTTCGGTTGACACAACCGTGTCGTTCCAAACGTCAGAGCGTTGCAACCAAACAACCATCAAAAATGATGGTTGTAAAACGCTCTGACGTTTGTCTATGTACATTAAGTTATTGTCAAGAACTGGTGGCAACCCTGATCGGTGAAATCAGATACTAATTGGGGCATAGTGTGATCGCTACATCCAATTTGGGTTCCTAGATTGGATCCCCAGTAAGGACGCTAGATCGGCGTATGTAATCGCGGCTTAAGCTGACTTCTACTATTACGTAGATTTACGCAATTTTACCGGTTTACATGTCAAATGGTTAACGAGGTTATTTTTAGAAATAATTTTTAGATTTTTCCTATTTATCAGGTATTTCATGATATAACTAATGATTTAGCTCAGAAACTTGGTTCCTGTGAGATTTTTGAAAGAAATACGTGATCAAAATATAGAAAACAGTGTACTTACGCATGAAATGTAACACCCGCTTCTTTTCTTTGATTGTTGCTTTTGCAGCCAAATATCGAACACCCCACCATTTTGTATGCTAGACACATACGATTTATAATAAATCTTGGGTATCAATTAGGTAGTAATCCGCAAAACCTTTAATTTCTTTGGCACTATTGATATAACCCCACTTGTTTGTTTGAACTGTGCCTATAACCCGACCATGAAATAAAGTCCGGTCGGTGATAGAGAAAAAACATGACACTCTTCTCTATTTCCTCCTATAGGAAGTCAATAAGACGATCTCGCTCTATCAAACCATGCCAGACCCTAGCAAAAACCAGATTTTATTTGATTTAGTATAATAGCAAAGTTTAAATCACCGTATTCCAAATGGACCCCCTAAACGATCAAAATTGCTTGTCAATCATTTACATTGCATTGCTTGTCAATCACATTTTGATCGTCTAGAAGCGATGCTTGACAGGCACCACAGAATTGATAGATTACCGTGGCCAATCAAAAGTAGGCCACGCTCCCAAATGGTAAATGCAATGTAAAGGATTGACAAGAAATGCTTGATCGTCTAGGGGCTCCAAAATGGAAATGAATACTTTGTACATAAAGAGGTTATAAAAATAACTCGATCGTTCCTTCGCTTGGTTGCAACCACAGACTAATAAGAGATACTATTGCAACTCAAACGGGTTTTTTAACCAAACACCAACACGACAGAACGCAGCATAGGTCTGACTGACTCTATAATCTCTAGTTTAATGTACTCTATGCCCACTGACACTGACACTGACCACAGAGTACTTTTGTTTTTAAAGGAATAGGAAACTGACACTCAGGCCCCTGACACTTAGTTCCAACATTAGCCGCTGAGCGCTAGTGCTGATGTGATCGGCGCCATCTTTACCGGAGTGTCGCCATTTTGTTTTGATTGACAAAAAAATAAAACGTCATTGCGCCATAACCTCTTTTCGTTGTTGTTGTAGTTTCCAGAAATTCAGTTATTTTGTTTGTGATTGTGAGATTTGTGAGTGAATCCAACAAATAAATGTGCGCCCTCCCGTTTGGTTGAGTAAAGACGCTTTAATTTGGGTTTTTTACATCATTGTGCGCCCTCCCTTTAGGTTGAGTCAAGACGCTTTTGCATTTCGTGTTTGTTTATTAGATCATTGTGCGCCCTCCCTTTTGGTTGAGTAACCGCTCAATACACTTTGGATACAAATGCATCCAAGGCATTTCGAATTGGCGTATAGTTTGCAGACTCACCATGGAATTAGAAGGTTTTGATTATGTCAAAAAATTGTTAGTAAATAGTGAGAAATAGTGAACCATAGCATATAAATAGTGATACTATGGTTTCGAAGATATTTGAGTATCTTGGTGAGGCTGCTATCTTGACGTCAAGCTAGCAGACACATTAAGAAATACAGTTCGTATCAATATGATTTATATGCCGAAAAATTGTTAGGAAAATAGTGATAGTATACGCAAAATTTCAATAATATTGCTTCAATACAAGCCGAGATATTACGGTCTCAAAGTGGGCTGCTAACTTGACGTTTCTGTCGATGGCGATTCCAGAGAAACGGGTACAAGTTTTAAACAAATGAATATATCAATAAATTGTTAGTGAAATAGTGATTCTTACGATATAAACAAAAAAAGAATTCTTTATTGCTATTTTCCAAAAATCGAATGTGAACTTCTACATAATACTCTGAATATAGGCTGTTGATCAATATTGAACTTTGCTCCACAGTAATAAGGTTTAAACTTGATTGCAATCATGAGGTGAGTACTGTCAAGCAAAAAAGTGAAATTTATATTTTATGACTGTGTCAATAACTAGTCATATCCTCGGTTGATATTGATTTGATATAAAAAAAAATTCTTCTCTACCTACTTTTTTTTCGTTTTTTTTATTAAATCTCATCAAGAAAAAAATGATTGTGTCAATATTCTACTCTTAGTTCATTTATTTAGTTATTTATTCGGGAAAAACTATTAATATTTTCTACTTATATTATCTACTTCCTACCTACTGATTACTAATTTAATTTTATATCTCAGTAAATAGGTACCTATCTACTACGTTAAATTTATAACTGAGAAATTGACATTCTTTTCCGAGAGATGGCGCTTCTTATTGTTTGTTGCCGCGTAGGTCAACCACCGGTTACCTACCTTGTGTATGAAATCTACAATCGTTTTTATTTTTGTTAATTTATTTTTAGTGTTTCATTCATGAATTGTAAAAAATATGTTTGTATGGTGGCGTTTAACGTGAATGAATATCGTTATTGTTTGATCACAACATTAAATTATTAGAACAAGTGTAATAATTATAAACTTTAACATAGTTATAAATGACTTATTCATTGTCTATGGTTTGGGTCAAGTTATTTTGCGCGAGCTGTAGTATATAGAAACACCGTGAGATGGCGTGGTTTTGTATACATAAGTGATTTCGGTTAACGACAATGGCGAAAAGTTGGTTATGGTTAAAGTTGTTTGGATTTGAATGGTAATGAGTTCAAAAAAAAATACATGAAGTGAAAGTTTATACCTATCGTTTAAAACATACAACCTACATTTTAAAGGTACGTAGCTTCTATTTTGGTTTTATAATAATTAATAAAATGTATAGGTATAATCTTGAGTTATGTAGATATTTTCTCAGTCATATCATGCAAAGCTTCTCCATATTTAGTAGTGCACAACTATATCACTCACCAACCAGGGCACGGGATCTCCCCTCGCCGCGGTTAAATATCATAATACTTAACTAAACATATCCCAACTATTCTCGAGACAATTACGGCCAAAAGACAAAAGACCTAGGTATTGTTTAGAATAACTACATATTTTTGTTATAACTAATGAATGAAATGCACAAAGCATGACTCACCTAAGTACGGTTAATTTAACTACATTAACAACCGAATGCAGAAACGTCTCTCAAATATTTAATGGCTACTTAAATGTTTGAGTAGCTCTTAAACACAAAACGTAAATTATAGGCATTGTGTCAATGAATTACTCTAAATTAAGTTGAGTTCAAACACCACTAAGTTTAAAATTCGTATACTAGAATGCCACTCAATTTTATTTATCTGTCAAATAAACCGTCAAACTGACTTCTCTTCAACACCTCTTAGATCCGGAATTGTGCTTAGACCACAGAGCAAGCCATTCATTAAGGAGAAGATCTGAGAGTGGTCAAGAGTTTTCCTAATCTTTGATTGTTTATTTAAGAGTTAAAATTATATCTTTAACATCGTACCTATATTACCAAATGTTGAAGAAGAGCCTATAACACAACACAACCTATAGGGCCAAATGGTAATCCACATTGTTCATACATCGACTTAGAGAAAAGATAAATAAATGAAGACTCTATTCTCACATCAGATAGATAATAAAGTTGGGTTTTCTTTTGTTTATCATAATATTATTTGTAATAATTTCATTTGCCATAATGATCCTCGGTCATAATATTCATTTGTAATATTGTCTTTTATTATAACAACGTATGACCATAACAATCCATTAGCCATAACTTTCATTTGCCATAAAATTAGGTGCCATAATAACAAGTGTCATAATGATTAACTTTGTTGCTCCTGATGTTAATTAGTAATCAGTAGGTAGGAAGTAGATAATATAAGTAGAAAATATTAATAGTTTTTTCCGAATAAATAACTAAATAAATGAACTAAGATTAGAATATTGACACAATCATTTTTTTCTTGATGAGATTTAATAAAAAAAACGAAAAAAAAGTAGGTAGAGAAGAATTTTTTTTTATATCAAATCAATATCAACCGAGGATATGACTAGTTATTGACACAGTCATAAAATATAAATTTCACTTTTTTGCTTGACAGTACTCACCTCATGATTGCAATCAAGTTTAAACCTTATTACTGTGGAGCAAAGTTCAATATTGATCAACAGCCTATATTCAGAGTATTATGTAGAAGTTCACATTCGATTTTTGGAAAATAGCAATAAAGAATTCTTTTTTTCTTTATATCGTAAGAATCACTATTTCACTAACAATTTATTGATATATTTATTTGTTTAAAACTTGTACCCGTTTCTCTGGAATCGCCATCGACAGAAACGTCAAGTTAGCAGCCCACTTTGAGACCGTAATATCTCGGCTTGTATTGAAGCAATATTATTGAAATTTTGCGTATACTATCACTGTCGCGACGACAACACCAGTCGCGATGTTTGAGGTGGCAACACTTATCCAGTGCCGCCATAATTCTATTGTCAATGTCAAGTAAGCCGCCTTTTATTTTCTTCATGTCTAGTTGTGCTATATTATTTCTCATATCATCATACAAATGTAATGTGCCCTGTTGTAAGCTTCTATATTAAACGTGCCTGCCAACAAGTAACGAGCTCAGGAAACCAATGGAATATAAACGAGAGCTAAGTATTAGCATAGTGCATGCAATAATAACCTGTGCGCATCTCATGTAATATAATGTTTGTATGTTTGAGCCAATATATAATCGCCAATAAAGTATTCTGAAATAAGTCCCGCGCTCCACGTAAGTGGGTAAGCAACGTGGGAAGGACTCTGCACATAAGAACCACGTCCCACCTTAGTGGACAAGTAACGTGGATAGATGAGACTCATGAGGACCTCTGGTCCTATTAGACGTTATATTGAGAGAGAGAACCACGTCCCACATAGGTGGACTAGTAACGTGGATAGGTAGGACCATATTGCGGCCACGCACCACAATTGTGGGTAAGTCACCGTGGATAGTTAAGACATGATATGTCGCAACCACGTCCCACATAGGTGGACTAGTAACGTGGGTAGGGACCATATGGCGGCCACGCACCACAATTGTGGGTAAGTCACCGTGGATAGTTAAGACATGATATGTCGCAACCACGTCCCACATTAGTGGACAAGTAACGTGGGTAAGACATCTGAATTCCCCTAAGCTTATGGGGATGTTTATGTATGCGAGCCACGCACCACCCAGTGGATAAGTAACGTGGACACTATTTTAGACAGCTAATACAGAGAGTAAGGTCATATCGACATACGGCCTACAGATGACCAAGTCACTTATTTATATCCATATTTGTATGTTCTATAATTCCTGCGACCACGCCGTCATGGCGGCGTGACCGTAGGGCTTAGTGACACCACGCAGTGGTGTCATATCTTTATTTGTACTTACAGATGGAACGAGAGAACCTCTGAAAAGCAAGGACAGACATTCGCTGATAGTTGAAGGTACAATATAACTCATGGTAAGTACCACGCTTTGTCCTTCACTTCTCCTTCGATCACGTATTCATCGTTTTTAAATTCTCGCGATCCGCGATGGATATGTTTACATCACGGATGTGGTTGACCCTCAACCAACGCCGGAGGTCGCGACATGGTGGTGAGCTGGAGCTGGGATCAGTCTAGAATGGAGTGATCCTAGAACCAGAGAGACTTTCAGCATGAGAAGTAGGATATCCGTGATTTGGGGAGAAGTGAGTGATTGGTGGAGCGAATGTCTGTCCAGCTAATCTTTAAACAAGGTTTATTGTTTGAGGATTCAATTAAAAGTTTTATGTGTTGATCATGAATAGGCATACTAAAGGCATTATTGTTAAGTGATATAACTATACTCAATGGTGCATATTGTTTACACACTATTAGGTGTAAAAGTAAACGCAGTCAAAGTTACAGTATATACTTGATGAAAGAATTTCGATGAGATGGCACTTACAAAAGTTACAAATTAAAGTTTTATATATTGATACTTACATTGACAAATTGACATCATATTGGTGGCATGAAATCGGTTACGGCAGGTATTCACCGATAGGTGGCGCTAAGTGTTTGTTGGCACACCAAAAAATGAGCAAAACTTGAATGTTGGCAGCAGGTTTACTGAAAAGGCACAATCACTACTCTTTATAATATTTCGCATTAAAAGAGTAAGATAGTTCCACAAAAAAACTAAATCGTGAATTATTAGCTCGAATTCAGGTATATTGATACAACAAATTACTCTGATAACAAAATTGAAACAGAAAATGGTCGTGGCACAGAACGGAAACATAACCAAAATGGCGATATTTCGTGTTGTCAACAATGCACGAACTTCCAACACGTTAGTGTTGGGGTAAAATCAATTTATGCTTAGAAAATTATACGATAATTTCGTATGTGATATCATAAGATGACAAAATGTTAATGATTGGTTTATACCAATGCGAAGTCCATAACAAAACTACACAATATAATATAACCTTGTTATATCATTTATCGTGTTATTTATTAAGAAATGTTATAAATTTAAGAAATAAAAAACGATATTTTAACAAATCATTTTAATTATTTAATTAATTTGATATCTAAAATTACTCCGTAGCGAAAGGCTAAGGAGCTTTCACGATATTAACGAGATGCTCTATTGGTCGTAATGTTTTGTATAAATGCTACGGTTAATTTCGATTAATTGGTATAACATCTTATCATATACCACTTTACTAAAACGAGTCAATAGACGAATTTATTGTCAATTGATATAGTTATTTACAATAAAAGTAACGACGTAACGCGTGTTATTGATTTACGTATACGGATATTACTTTCAAACTGCGATTTGGTATCGACGTTAAAAAACTCATCGACACGAAGCCGTCAATTTTCGAACGGAACATCACTATTTCACTTGCGTTTTTTACTTCACTTTGTGCATCGCTTGCCAAAAAATTGGCGGGTGATAGCACAACTTGTGTTATAAAGTGATTATCTCATTGTCCATAGGATTAAAGTAATGGATAAGACGCAGTAACCAATTGGTGAGTATAATTTAATGGTTTAATCCACAGAAATTGGGGCCAAACTAGAGTTTGGGACACGGCGTCTTATGAGTTTGTGAGCTGCAAGTAGATACTTGATCGAAAGTTTAGCATTAACAGTTGCGATTCGTCATAAATCCATAATCAGTTTCAGCATTTTCATCATTAATCTACAGGCTTCGAAATTGTTAGATAGGAATTTTGATCGATTTAAGTTCTTTCAGATATACATCAGTCAAACTAAAAGACAACTACCTATGATATTTTAAGAATAAAAAAGGTGAAAGAAGATCAAAGGATTAACATACAAGGTCTTAATAGTGCAATACAAGGTAAGACTCATCTTTATTTCATTGCATGATCAGTGAAGATTCAATAAAGACATAATGCTCTTGTTTCAAATTCTGACAACAATAAAATTATTTACAAACTTTTAATGATAAAACCTGAACACAATTGATTCCAAACTAGATTCTAATAAGAACTCAAGGAAACAAGAATATTATTGATCATAAAATATTGTATTTTGTGTGTGTTCATATACCGATATACTTACTTATTGGTGGTTACACATACAGAATCCAAGCAAACTATACCTACTTTCTTATTGAAAGCTCAATGAACTCAATGAATAAGTACTTTGAACATAGACTGACCCAGAGAAAGGGATTCATAATAAAGCTTCCTTAACGAGACCGTTTAATCTTATAAACAACGGAGTCGGTAGCGGGAACTACCACCAGCGACCAGTTGGGGTGAAAGTATTTATTGAATTTTCATTGAGACTTACTTGCATATGAAGAGTCACATGTTTAATGATAATGAGAAAATTTATTAACATGTTCATCTAAATAAATCATAAATGAACTTCATGATGAACAAATCTAATTTAAGTAAGTTGAACTTATTCAGAGGACATGTGATTCAAAGTTATGATTGACATTATTCCATATAAAGGAGCACTCTTTGTGTTTTCTCATTCAATAAAAAACTAAAATGCATTCATGTTGTGATAATTATTTATCTCCTTAATAAATATAATAAACAAAATCTACCTCACAGTGTGATATTGAATACTCAGTTGAGTACATAAACTTTAAACATTTTATTTATTCCTCTAAACAAAAAACTATAAAATAAGTGTTTATGAAGCGAATGATACTTGACTGGTAGACTAGTAAAGTGTTATTTGTGTACAGAACCAATACAAATATCAGGGGACATCAAAATAACATATCACTTTGGGAAGTGTTTTCTTTGACTTATACTGACTATTGTCTTTAATTTTAACTACTCATATTTATGAAAGGGGAACAGTTTCATGAACGTTTGACTTAGTGAATTTGCAGCGGGTTTAGTGTTCATTGCGTAGTCAAGTTGAAACTAGAAAATTAACTAGTCATAGACACCGCAGTGTATACTATTCACCGCAGTGAATTGCAGATTGTAATATTTATGAAATAACGGGGATCTCAAACCATTCTGAACGTTTGACTTATACTTGAGTGAACTCGAATGTTTAAATGGATGAGATGGGAATTGAGATGAGATAAGCTTGCTATTGATTAACTGTGACAACTGATTACATCTTAATGAATAAAGCTCACAATATAAGTGAATAAAATTTTAATAAAATAAATATGAAATAAATTTAAAAAAAAAAATATATATTTTCTACTATTGAAAATAAGACAATAGCCGTATACAGCAATTAATGACTTACTAAATTTTCAAAATTAACATGAAATTAAAACGAAACAAATCAAATTAAGTTACAATACCTGTATTTAGTGACATTATTGTTGTCACAAAACATAACAAAGGTAAATCTACCATTTGATGGTATCATTTCAGATCTAAAAAATAATGGAATCCGTACTGATCGCAAGGTTGCAAGATGTGATAAGGCATATTGAGGTACTTACTAGTGAATGTGAGGACCTAATAGGTGCCATTAATACGGTTACTTTCAATAAGGCTAAGGCAGAAATATTATGTAAAAAATTAGAGGCATTACACACAAGATTTTCTACAGAACTGAGCAATTATTTCAAACTAAGTAACGACCCATCGGCTGACGATATCTCCAGATTTAGTGATATTCAACTCAAGTCTGAAGAGATCCTAATAGAACTCACTACTGAATTGAATAATCTTAAAGGAACAGCTCGAGAAACACAACTCAACAATTCCGTGATTACCAGCAAACTACCCAAGTTAAGCCTTCCAGAATTTGACGGGAATATTCTCCTCTGGCAACAATTTTGGGATCATTTTTCTTCGAATATCGACGAACGTAATTTACCAGAAGTAGACAAGTTACTCTATTTAAAGTCGTCTTTAAACGGTGAAGCTAAAGGAATCATTGATGGATTAGAAATCACGCACAAAAATTATCAGATTGCAGTTACCACGCTCAAGGAACGTTACGGGAAACCTAACCAAATTATCGACGCCCACTATGCAGCCTTGTACAAAATCAAATGTGCAAGCAACACTGCTGCTGAATGTCGTAAAACGTTAAATGAAATAGAAAAACACATAAGAGTATTAGGGGCGTTAGGAGAAAATACAGAACATAACCATCTGAGATTTATCATTACGGAGAAATTTCCTGAAGACATTATTTACGAAATGAAGATTTCACTGAAATCCGATTCTATTGAGGACATGAGAAAGCAATTGAAAATTATTATCTCGGCCAGAGAAGAAGCTAGCCGAATTAAGCAAGAAAGAACATCGACTAGTGATGGCTATACAGTAGAGACACTTCATATCAGGGATAAAATGAAACCAAAACCACAACAATTGGTACAAAGAAACTTCAGAAATAAGGAAAGACCAAATGACATAAGAAGGAAACCATATGTAAACAATGTAAGAACATTTTACACAAGGAACAATTACCGTAATAATGATAATAATTATCGTTCACCATCTAATTATCAGGTATCAAATACCTACAATAATAAAAGAAAAGGAGAACATCTAAACAATAAAGACTTTACCTCGAAACGAATGAAACTTAAACCCTGTGTCTTCTGTCAAAAGCAACATATGAACGAGGAATGTAGAACGGTAAGAACAATAGATCAAAGAAAGAAAAAACTAGGCCAACGATGCTACAATTGTTTTAGTCTAAAACACCAACTAACCGAATGTCCTATTAAAAGGAATTGCTTTCATTGTGGAGAGATAGGAAAGCATAACAGGGCCATCTGTCCAAAGCGTTATTCATACCAAGAAAAGGGGCCAAGAGGTATGAATACCAACATATTTTCCACGTTGACAGCAACATCGACAATTTTGCAAACAGCTATAGTAAATGCCAGAAATGAAGAAGGATCAAAACATAAGAATTGCCGAATTCTGATGGACTCTGGAAGCCAGAGAACATACGTTACCCAACAAGTAGCTAAACAACTACAACTGCCAATAATAGAAGAACAGCATCTTTCAGTTTTCACATTTGGTTCAAAACATCCACATGAATATGACAGTCCATTAGTTAAACTATCCATTTTAACAAAGACCGAAACAACCATTATAATTTATGCCAACGTTGTACCCACAATAACCCAACAAGTTTCTTATCCTGAAGAAGAATTAAATCAATGGAAGGATAAAATTTTATTAGCCGATGATGGTTCACTTGGAGATCAAGTAGATATACTCATCGGAAACGATTACTACTTCACAGTCATAAATACAGATAAAAAACAAATTAGCGACAATCTATTTCTAGTGAATTCACAACTCGGTTGGATAATAACCGGCAAAAGAGAATTCGAAGTAATAGACAACCTTACGGTGAACACCTACTTTCAATCTAGCGCAGAAGTTAAACTACATAAACCCGACTTACCAATAGACAACATCAACCTAAAAAATCTATGGGAGTTAGAATGTATCGGGATTACAGATTCACCTAAAATTACCAAGGAAGAGGAAGCAGTAAAAAACTTCAATGAGTCAGTTCAATATTCTGACAAGAGATACTCTGTCAGCTGGCCATGGAAGGAAAATTTACCCAATTTACCCTCCAATTTAGGATTGGCCAAAGGAAGACTAGTAAACCTATTAAAACGTATCAACAAGGAAACTTTGAAATTATATGATGAAACTATACAAACACAATTGGAAAAGGGAGTAATAGAAGTTATACCTTCGGAAGAGAAGGAATACAGCAGATATAAGATACATTACTTACCTCATCATGGAGTACAAGCCTCAGGAAAAGCTTTGAGGATCGTCTATGATGCCTCAGCTAAGATAAAAAATTGTTACAGTCTGAATGAATGTCTTAGAGCTGGACCAGTTCTACTGGAAGACCTGACAAAACTCTTGATAAGATTTCGATCACATAGAATCGGCTTAACAGCTGACGTAGAGAAAGCCTTTCTACAGATCGGTCTGCAAGATGACAGTAAGGACGTAACTAGATTTCTATGGATCAAAGACATAACCAAAGCAGCCAATGAAGATAATCTTATACATCTAAGATTTTGTCGTGTACCCTTCGGAGTTATATCAAGTCCATTTCTCTTAAATGCTACAATAAAACATCATTTACTACGTTCTAATGATAAAAGCATACAACAAGCTTCAGAGAATATCTACGTAGACAACTTAGTTACAGGAACTAAAACTAAGCTCCAAGCTATATCATTACATAACAAACTAAAGCAAGAATTCGAAAAAATTTCAATGAACCTAAGAGAATGGAGTTCAAATTCAAGAGAATTTGTAGAGAATGTTACAGACGTGAATGATGAAACAATAGTTAAAGTCCTTGGATTAAGTTGGAACACAAAAGAAGACACATTACAGTTGAGACCTAAAACTATAAATCTACAAACAACTAAAAGAGGAATTTTGAAAACCATCGCATCAGTCTATGATCCATGCGGATATGTAGCACCTTCATTACTATCTCCAAAATTATTTATTCAAGAATTGTGGAAGAGCAAAACCAAGTGGGATTCACAATTAACAACTGAAAACATAGAAAAGTGGAGACCAATGCATGAAAAATTACACAATTATCAAATGAATATACAGAGATATTACACAGAAAACTTTGAACACGGTAATAACCAGTTACACTGTTTTACAGATGCTTCAGCAAAAGCATACGCAGCAGCCGTATATGTAATAAACGAAAATGGTAAAGCCTTTATAATCGGCAAATCAAGATTAACTCCTATAAAAGATCAAAACAATCTACAAATACCGCGTTTAGAACTGTTAGGCGTATTAATTGGAAATCGATTACTAAATTATGTAGAATCAGCTCTTCAAATAAAGACAGAACAACATTTCTTATGGACAGATAGTCAAATAGTTATAGACTGGTACAACTCAGACAAATTATTGACACCATTTGTAAACAGACGTATAGAAGAGATAAAGAGGAACAAAAATCTTACAATGCGATACGTACCAACTGAACTAAACCCAGCAGATGTAGCAACACGACCCAATAAAACAAGACTAGAAGAAGAATACTGGCTTGAAGGCCCAGAATTTCTACTACAGCATCCTAGCAGCTGGCCTAAAAGGACCAACCTGGTTAAGGAACACTTGCTCTTGGCGTCGGAGGATCCGTCAAAGTCGGACAACGGTTTGACGGCTGTCTACCAAATTAGGGAAATATCAAAGAACACAGATAATATCAGCGAACAAAAGACAGAAATCGAAGTGATAAAGGAAATTCAAGCACAATATTATCCAGATGAAGTTAATACAAAAATAACTAACCTTAGTCGTAATCTTCGTTTGTTTAAAGATGACAAAGGAGTTTTAAGATGTAAAGGGAGACTAGAAAATACACAATGGTCATTCGACATGAAATACCCAATATTACTTCCAAAAGACTGCTACTTTACAAACAATCTGATTAAGAAAACTCATCAGGAAAACTACCACGTAGGAGTAAATCATACACTAAGCATAATTCGCAAACATTTTTGGATTCCACAAGGAAAAGTACAAGTAATTAAAGTCTTAAGACAATGTCCAAGATGTATCAAGCATGGAGGCGGTCCATTTAAATTACCAGATACACCTTCTTTACCAAAAGAACGTGTGAACTACAGTTCACCTTTCACGTTCACAGGATTAGATTATCTAGGCCCAGTTCTAGTCAAAACTGACCAAGGAACTACTAAAGGTGGATTTGTTTATTCACATGTTTAGCCATAAGAGCTATACACCTAGAGATTGTCCAAGACCTAACTGCAGAAGAAGGACTTCTGGCTCTAAGAAGAATGATATCCACAAGAGGAGTACCAAAATTGATAACTTCAGATAATGCCACACAATTTAAATTAATAGCAGAAATTCTAACTAGTCCCTACTGCAAACAGAAGGAGATCCAATGGAGATTCATACCTCAACTAGCTCCATGGTTTGGAGGATTTTACGAAAGACTAGTAGGTTTGGTAAAACATTGTATGATAAGGACTCTACAGAAACATCTTTTGAAAGACAATCAGTTGATGACGATAACAAAGGAGATTGAAGCTATATTAAACACAAGACCTTTGACGTGCGTAGATTCTGAAATGGTTCATGTTTTAGCTCCAGCAGACTTCCTCACTATGGGAAAAACTATAAGCATCGATACCAATATAGATGAGAGACCTGTATCAGGGACAACAACTAAGATAAACCTAATCAAGTCATGGAAAAGGGCTTTAATTATTCTAGAAGAATTTAAAGACATATTTATGAACCGTTATTTACCTAGCCTTCGTGAACGATACCAAAATTCAGTTAAGGAACCAAGAGTCAAATCAGCATTAAAACCAGAAATAGGGCAAATAGTTCAAATAAGAGGAGACTCGAAGAATCGTGAAAGCTGGAAGGTGGGAAAAATAGTATCACTTTCTCCAGGAGTCGATGGTCATATAAGGGTAGCGAAAGTGAAAGTTGGGACCACTGAATACACTAGATCTATTTCACAACTGTACCCTCTAGAAGTAAATGAAATTGATGATGAAACTCAAGCGAAAGTCGTTGATCAACCTTCAGACAAACCAAGATTTGTAAGCCATGCCTATACGCCTGAAATTGAAGTAATACCTGTAGAAGATTTAGTAAATCACAATGAAGCTCTAAGAGAAAGTAACTTAGATACAGTAGTACCGATACATGATGATGATTTATCTGATCATGAAACTAACAAAACCAATTCACATGATGGTGACACAGTCAATATGCCACACGCTATCAGTCACTCCAGACCAGTACGTGCCGCTGCGACCAAAGCCTTGGAAAAGATCCAAGAGTGGACTCGCAGCCTTTTTTAACACTCTTTAATTTCGCCGTTGGGAGTGTCGCGACGACAACACCAGTCGCGATGTTTGAGGTGGCAACACTTATCCAGTGCCGCCATAATTCTATTGTCAATGTCAAGTAAGCCGCCTTTTATTTTCTTCATGTCTAGTTGTGCTATATTATTTCTCATATCATCATACAAATGTAATGTGCCCTGTTGTAAGCTTCTATATTAAACGTGCCTGCCAACAAGTAACGAGCTCAGGAAACCAATGGAATATAAACGAGAGCTAAGTATTAGCATAGTGCATGCAATAATAACCTGTGCGCATCTCATGTAATATAATGTTTGTATGTTTGAGCCAATATATAATCGCCAATAAAGTATTCTGAAATAAGTCCCGCGCTCCACGTAAGTGGGTAAGCAACGTGGGAAGGACTCTGCACATAAGAACCACGTCCCACCTTAGTGGACAAGTAACGTGGATAGATGAGACTCATGAGGACCTCTGGTCCTATTAGACGTTATATTGAGAGAGAGAACCACGTCCCACATAGGTGGACTAGTAACGTGGATAGGTAGGACCATATTGCGGCCACGCACCACAATTGTGGGTAAGTCACCGTGGATAGTTAAGACATGATATGTCGCAACCACGTCCCACATAGGTGGACTAGTAACGTGGGTAGGGACCATATGGCGGCCACGCACCACAATTGTGGGTAAGTCACCGTGGATAGTTAAGACATGATATGTCGCAACCACGTCCCACATTAGTGGACAAGTAACGTGGGTAAGACATCTGAATTCCCCTAAGCTTATGGGGATGTTTATGTATGCGAGCCACGCACCACCCAGTGGATAAGTAACGTGGACACTATTTTAGACAGCTAATACAGAGAGTAAGGTCATATCGACATACGGCCTACAGATGACCAAGTCACTTATTTATATCCATATTTGTATGTTCTATAATTCCTGCGACCACGCCGTCATGGCGGCGTGACCGCAGGGCTTAGTGACACCACGCAGTGGTGTCATATCTTTATTTGTACTTACAGATGGAACGAGAGAACCTCTGAAAAGCAAGGACAGACATTCGCTGATAGTTGAAGGTACAATATAACTCATGGTAAGTACCACGCTTTGTCCTTCACTTCTCCTTCGATCACGTATTCATCGTTTTTAAATTCTCGCGATCCGCGATGGATATGTTTACATCACGGATGTGGTTGACCCTCAACCAACGCCGGAGGTCGCGACAATCACTATTTTCCTAACAATTTTTCGGCATATAAATCATATTGATACGAACTGTATTTCTTAATGTGTCTGCTAGCTTGACGTCAAGATAGCAGCCTCACCAAGATACTCAAATATCTTCGAAACCATAGTATCACTATTTATATGCTATGGTTCACTATTTCTCACTATTTACTAACAATTTTTTGACATAATCAAAACCTTCTAATTCCATGGTGAGTCTGCAAACTATACGCCAATCATTTCGACCGTCAGTACACCTTGGATGCATATGCGTCCAAAACTACCGCCCGACAGAAAAGCTTCATCCTGCTCTTGCGTGTAAATTTAGGCATAAAGCGTATGTTCTGTCCCTTTCTGTATTTATTAACTGTGAAGTTACGCAACGACCGTTGATTGGTTTAATCTGTAATTTGTGAACAATTTGGATGTGAAGTTGGCAACGATACCATACGATAGTTCTGCCCGTCGTAGTCTAATGTTTTGTCATATTTTTGTCATTAAAGAACAATTAACTACAGTGAAAGTTTTAATTTCATTTAAAAAAATTATCTAGATTGTCTAAAAGCAGTTCTTCAGTGGCCAAGTAAGTTAATTTATATTAAATTATTCATAACAAAATACGGTACTGAAGTACGCGTAACCGACGCACTAATGTTTTATTCTTTTTTGTAGAAAATATAATGTTTCCAACTTTAATATTGCATTACATTAATTAATTGTTAATTATGTTTTGATTTATTTGCTTTTCTAACATCTTTCCTTTCATTTAAGCACTGGATTACTTATTTTAAAATTGTAATGTGGCATCTGGACGCACATGTGTCCAAAGTGCTTTCAATAATAATCAATAGCGTCGGGGGCACACTGGGTGATTTTACGTTCAATAGTAGTTACGCCCGATGCAATACAGTTAAGGTGGAACCGTTTTAACTGTGAAAACTTTAAGGGGTTGTCAGATGACGTGTTTAGAACACAATAAAAAGAATAAAAAAATCAGAATTTTTTTATTTTTATTTTTTTTATTAAATTATTTATTATATTTATTATCGTCGTCGATTCTTCCGATATTTAACCTAAACAACCACAAAGTAAATAAAAGTGTATATTTTGTATCGTTTCTTTATTATTCTAATATGTTCCCAAATATCACATAGTTTTGTTGTGTTGTTGATACCAATGATGTTATCACTTATCACCAATACTCTTTCTAGAATTTTAAGCAGGTATAAATACCCATCGATAAAATTATCGAGACCTCATTACAGTTTTTTTTAAACGACAATAAATAAATAAAATATATTTTTTTTTACATTTATTGCTAGTTTGCTCATAATGAATGACCTACTTCCGAATTACTTCTACAAGTGAACGCTTTCACCCAGTGTGCCATTGCCGAAAACCTTAAATACACCTTGGATACTTATGCATCCAGTTGTTTTCGTAATCAAAACTGAACCTTTTAAATCTAATCTATAAGGTTTATTTCAATTTTATTTTGAAAATGACATATTACCCTTCAAATTGATACCAAATATGTATGCATAAACACACATGAAGTTAGCTGTAAATCGTTCACAAAATAGTTAGTACTGTTGAGCGGCTACTTAGTGACACACCATATGACTTTTGAACGCATTTAATTAATTTAATATATGCTTCTGTGTAGTTATTTCTTAACAATAGTAATCTAAAGAATGTCTTAATATGGGGTTAACCTTTATTTCAGTGACAAAGATGAAAGTATGATTGAAAAAAGTGTTTTTGTTTTGACCTGGCGAACTGAGTTCGCAATGGCGGTCAGCTAAAAGTTTCGTGTTCATAAATATAGGTTTAAATAAAAAATGTGCGAACCTGTGTTAATTTTAGTTATTTATTTGTAAAGTGTGAATCTTCAGAAACGTATTGATTGTAAAAAAGTAGAGCTACCAAATTAGTGCCAATTATAAGACAAACTCGGCCGAAAAAATCCAAGTGTGGTAAGTTCAGATGCTTAAATTAACTAAAGTACATTATAAAGTTATACAATTTATTTATTGATAGCAAGCTAGTTTCATAATTAACCGAAAAATTATAACTTCCATTGTCATAGCCAAATTATTTCTTGGCGAAAACATAAAAACAATCGACAGTCGGCGCGGATCCATTTTGTATCTAAATAGCGCGGTGTATTGACGGTTTGGGAGTTGCGAGGATGAGTGAAGCGAGCGGTTGTAGACGTTTGTTGTGTGTAAATATTTCATGCGCCCTCCCTTGGGTGAAGTGAAGAGAGACGCTAGCTTTGACGAGTGTAGTTAAGCTAGTGTAGCTAGTGTAGTATAAATTGACTAGCTATTGCCCGCGAGTTCATTTGCGTGGACATTTTATTAAAATCATTAGTACCTATCCTTAAATGCTGGTAGAAGATGTTTCCGTCCCCGTTCCCATTCCCGTTCCCGTCCCTATCCCTTTAACTCCCCCCATCCCCTTCCCCTTTC
Source organism: Agriphila straminella (assembly GCA_950108535.1). Classification (NCBI taxonomy): domain Eukaryota; kingdom Metazoa; phylum Arthropoda; class Insecta; order Lepidoptera; family Crambidae; genus Agriphila; species Agriphila straminella. The sequence goes on from OX467303.1 coordinate 17,096,680, forward strand.
CAAAATCCTTTCTTAGTGCTCACCTACACCATGAAAAAGTTGGCTATCAACCCTCCAAATATTGTGTATGGTGTTTACTTTCAGCCGTTAAGGCTCTAGCTAGCCATATCCCATCAATCAATCAATTTTGTGTTTTATATTATGTATAGAATAATCTTTACTCGTATAAACGAGTTCAAGTTCATAACAGGGTGAAAATAATAAATAAGATAATGAGAGGAGCTATTGAAGAAAAATATGTTAAAATGGAAGCTCCACAAATTAAAGCTATGTTAAAATTCAATAAAACCTGACGAAAGTCTGAAATGAAAACTTGAAATATTATTACTAAAGTGTTTTATTTTTTTCCATGTCCCAACTTTAATTTGGTCGGACCATGACATCGTGTTATTTACAGGTCAGGTAAAAATAGTATAAATCGCATTTATTTCACACACAAACTAATATCAAGTCATGGTTCGACCAATTCAAATAAAATTGAATTAATATAGGAAAGCAAAGTGCTTTTTACCGATAACATGACACGTCACTAGTGTCGATATCGATATAACACTGAGAGATGTTCCCCATCACTAGTTGCTACTCGCGTAGCCACAGATTAACAGTCGATACTAGGGCTTTGCGGAAAGAAAGGGAAACTAGTTTTTACGCGTGTCCTATCTGTAGCCTGCTCCATATATTGATCTGTGCTGACACTGACTGACTGATTGTTGTGTTGTTATATTTATTTACTATTTTGAGAAATAATAATTATTATTTACTTGTGCTGAGCTATGTGATTCCCTAACTCGGCTGGAACCAATACAAAAAAGATTCAAAGCTGTTAAAGACAAGTAAGTAGTAAGTAACTTACATTACAATGAACAGAGATAAAAGAGAACCTGATTATCCTACTGAGCTTGAGTCTCAATTCATAATGAGACTTCCCGAAGAACCCGCCAAATTACTTCGAGAAATTCTTAAATCTGGTGATAATTTGAAGAACCGCCTTACAATACAAATTGATCACGATATGCGACATGGCGAAGTGCGATTTGATCACTGGTTGATGCATGCTAAAATAGTAGACCTCCCTACTGTTATCGAGTCTATGAAAACAATTGATAATAAAAGTTTTTATAAAACAGCAGATTTATGCCAGATGATGATATGCAAAGACGAACCTGACCAACCGTCAATAGAAGAAGAGTCACCGGCTAAAAACAAAAAGAAAGATCCTTATAAAGTTGATAAAAAGTTTTTATGGCCTCATGGTATCACCCCTCCAACAAAAAATGTACGCAAGCGGCGTTTTAGAAAAACATTGAGAAAGAAGTTTGTAGAGGCACCTGAAATAGAAAAAGAAGTTAAACGCTTACTCAGAGCTGATAATGAAGCGGTTAGTTTTACTTGGGAGGTAATAACAGAAGAAGATGAGCAAAACTCGAAGCCTGAAAAGAATGTACCTGCCAATGTGAAGTCTGAGAGAAAACTAAAAGTTGAGCGTAAAAAGGAATTTATATCAGATGCTAATAAACCAAAACCATCCAATGTCGTTGACATATTTGGAGGAGCCGTTAGTGACAGTGACTTGGATGAAGACAACATAAACGTTGAGATGGATGAAAGTCACCTCTCCGCATATGACAGCAGACTGTCTGATACTAATTCTATGCTTGGAATGGGAGATATGAGCAGTAAAAGAGAATCTCTTCCGATCGAATTCAACTCTGGAATGTTTCAGCCTCGTAAAACATCCGCTAGCCACACAGTTACAAGTGGAACCACTGGTAGAAGTGGTGGCTTGTCTTCTGAGGAAGATATCGACTATCGCTTCCAAGATATGTCTAAAGATAATATGACTTCAAGAATAGATCAACTAAAATCAGAGTTAGAAGAGCTAAAGCAGCGGAGACAGAGAACTCAGCATGAAATATCTGGTATGGAGAATGTAGCACTGAGGCAGAGATTTCAAGATATTTTGCATACACTTAATCAGGACATAATGTATAAAGAAATGGAGTATCAGGGCTTAATTACATTACAAAACTCTGAAGACATTTGAATTCAGGCAAAAGCAAAAAACAATTATTTAAAAAAAAAAAAATAGTAAAGAAGTTTGTCTATGCAAGTTGTTAGATTGTGTACAATGCAATAAAGTGGAAGTACATACTATAGCGTCATACATTATTTGCCTTGGATTTGTGAACTTTATTTTCCAAGAACTGATTTGTATTTCTTTTTAGGGTTCCGTAGCCAAAATGGCAAAAAACGGAACCCTTATAGATTCGTCATGTCTGTCTGTGTCTGTCCGTCCGTATGTCACAGCCATTTTATTTCGAAAGTGCATGCAATGCGTCTAGCTTCGTCGTACAGTGAACAATCTCACAATGCGTGATCTTGGCTAGCTTGGCTATTCCGGTGTCACACTTCCGAAGTCGCTTCCAGACTCCTGCGTGATTCACGGCGTGAATTCACGCCGTAATTTTGCCGTGAAGTCGGCGTGAAAAGCATGACCCACCAGTGGTGGGTCATGCTTTTCACGCGAACTAAACTGTGAACGATAGCGAGTGTGGTGGGCGGTGGGCCACCACACTCGCTATCGTTCACGGTTTAGTTCGCGCGCTCGTCGAGAATGGACGCCGAATTATGATGTGCGTGTGGTGTGAGTGTTCCTATCGTAGAAATTGATTTGACCATACGAAGATTTTAAGAAATAATTGTGAAAACTTGATGGTGAAATCGAAAAATTTGTGAAACCTATGTAGACTAAGTTATGGTCGATTATATAGAACACTCATACCGCCAGTCTCGCGAAAACGCCATACTTGATATCATACAATATACTAGACGTATGTTAAAAAAGATATATGGAAAATTTGTGTGCTGAATTTGTGACAACTATTCACAAAATAATCAATTCATTATTTGATGTGATGATTTTATAAGGGTTTTTTAGGAACACTCACACCACACGGTGTGTGGTGTGAGTGTTCCTGAAATCACTAACTTTAACTGAATAATATTGAAATTTTATTATTGTATATGATAATTCGGATTCGGAGTAAATTTGTGACACATAAATCTTGTCACAAAACGTGATAGATTAAGAGCAATTAAACATTTTGTTTCTTTTTCAATGCTCGTGTGAGTGTTCCATATTTTGGCATTTATTTGATTAACCAGACCTCGTATACAAGTCGAGGCTGCATCCAAAATTGTGAAAAGTTTGTTCTTAAAATTTAAAACATCTTCTATTTCCGTAAGCGTTATACTTTAATAGTTATATTTTTTTTACATTTTCAAAGGAATATTTTATGTAGGGTAGGTATGCTTTTTTATTTTGTCGGACACAATTTTCGTCTACCCTCGTATGGCTAACCTTTACTCGTAGTTTGGCGTTGTAATAATTCTATTTTTATTGCAGTCTGTTGTTAAATTCTCCTGTGTTTCTGTTTACTAATAACAATTAATCATGTAAGTTATTATATTTTTCTATAGGTACTTTTTATTTATTTTATCTAATACTAGTTTTTGCCTGCGACTTCGTCCGCGTCGATATTCGGAAAATTCCTAGGGAACTTTTGACCGGGGGGTAATTATGTAACTCTGTTGCAATCAAATCTAACAGAAATCGCAGTTACATCGATGCTTTAGTAAGAACCAATGTGACAACTATCTTAACTAAAGCAGCAATGCTACTGCGATTGAAAGCGTTGTTACTGCGATTGTTAGCAACAGAGTAACGTAATTCGCTAGTGGGATAAAAAGTATCTTATCTTCCCCCCCCCCCCCCCCCCCCCGACGCAAAAAGAGAGGGGTGTTATAAGTTTAACGTGTCTGTGTATCTATCTGTGGTATCGTAGCTCCCAATCGGATGAACCTATTGGTAGGGAAACCATGACCTGATCAGCCGTTTGAAGATCATCAGCTCTTTAATAGTTGATGAGGGGTATTTCACTAACTTCCATATATCCTATCGATTTGAAATTTGGTACAGTGTTACTTCAATGAGCTTTTGATGAGAGGATCTGACTACCTTCCATGTGTCCTATCGATTCGAAATTTGGTATCGTGTTATTTCAATGAGATTGGAAGTATATGGTAAGGTAACCATGACCTGTGGCCCTACAATGAGTTGATGCAAACTGTTTACGTTACCGTAAACCATCGTTTTGTTTCTTTCACTCGCACTGACTGTGAGCAGTATATCAGATAGTTTACGGTAATGTAAACAGTTTGCATCAACTCATGGTAGGGCCACAGATCAGCCGTGTGTCGGGGGGGTTTTTATTTTTTAAATTTTTATTATTACGTGATTGAGTAACAAACATCTAAACATCCAAAACTTTAAACTTTCACATTTTTAATATAATTACTTCCCGTTCTCGTTCTCATTCCTATTCCCGTTCCCGTATTTTACTTAGGGGATTTTTTTTACAATAGTAAAGATGATCCTGTTATTTTACATTCTCTGTCATACGGGCTTTTAGACTTAAATAAAAAAGTGACTGTGACATACGGACGGACAGACAGACATGACGAATCTATAAGGATTCCGTTTTTTGCCATTTAGACTACAGAACCCTAAAAAGATGTTATCGAGCCCAATAAAATGTAATACCTAGGTACTATAGCGTAAGTAACAAAATAACCGTTACATAAAGATGCTGGTAACAAAAAACGCAACCCTTAATTGCATGTTATCAACCATATAATTTTGTTTTTTACTTTTCGTGTTTTATCAATTTTTTTTTGTAATAAAATGCTTAAACAAATGTTTTTTCCCGCTTTTTGTTCATATGCATGGTCACCCTACATAAGACTTTTCTTTGAAGATGTAAAAAAATGATAACTATTAAAGTATAACACTTACGGAAATAGAAGATGTTTTAAATTTTAAGAACAAACTTTTCACAATTTTGGATGCAGCCTCCACTTGTATACGAGGTCTGGTTAATCAAATAAATGCCAAAATATGGAACACTCACACGAGCATTGAAAAAGAAACAAAATGTTTAATTGCTCTTGATCTATCACGTTTTGTGTCAAGATGAATGTGTCACAAATTTACTCTGAATCCGAATTATCATATACAATAATAAAATTTCAATATTATTCAGTTAAAGTTAGTGATTTCAGGAACACTCACACCACACACCGTGTGGTGTGAGTGTTCCTAAAAAACCCTTATAAAATCCAAATTAACCATGATAATGAATTGATTATTTTGTGAATAGTTGTCACAAATTCAGCACAAATTTTCCATATATCTTTTTTTAACATACGTCTAGTATATTGTATGATATCAAGTATGGCGTTTTCGCGAGACTGGCGGTATGAGTGTTCTATATAATCGACCATAACTTAGTCTACATAGGTTTCACAAATTTTTCGATTTCACCATCAAGTTTTCACAATTATTTCTTAAAATCTTCGTATGGTCAAATCAATTTCTACGATAGGAACACTCACACCACACGCACATGAATTATGCACTGCTATCTTTGTGTTTAGCATCCCAAAAAATGGAATCGGCATGATAACACTCAATCATCACAAGTTCCTACTCATTCGTCCAAGTGACGCTCATTTTGACGCACCGTACTCCGCAAATAAATAAAAAACCTCACGGCACGACACTGTTTTCACGCGCGAGTGTGGATGCGTTCGCGTTCACGGGAGGTTCGCACACCGCGAACCCTTTGACGCGGGCGCAAATACCGACACGGAAAGCGCGCTCCTCATTCGCGCCGTGAACACCCGTGAAAGGCGTGAAGCGCGAATGTGGATGGCTTTCGCGCCCGTTCACGGGCTTCGCGCCCGTTCACGCCTTGTTCCCCGTTCCGTGTCGGTATTTGCGCCCGCGCCAAAGGGTTCGCGGTGCGCGAACCTCCCGTGAACAAGGCTTATTACTTATATGCACATAATTAATTGCATAAAATTTTTGTGTGATTAAACACTTTTTTAAAATCCTCTATACAAAACGGCAACCTACTATATTTTTTTGGATTTTTTCGCCATCTACTATATTTTTACACTAAAAATCTTGAAACTACTATATTTGATCCAAAAAAAGTTGGCAACCCTAATTGCGTAGCGTATCGCCTTTCATGCGGATCGCGGTGTATCATGATACTGATACGCAATAACATAGTCGTATCATGACACAGTATCAAAATGCGTCTATACTACGTAATTATCTATTCTGTGGTAATACTGCCGATCATTTGATTGCATGGTCACAGAGGAAATAATCACTACGTTTTAAGAGACGGGACTAGGTAATGGCAAAATGGGCAAAATGGAATCAATTTAGTCTAAATCTAGTGTAAAAACCAAAGGATGAAAGGAGTCAATGCCAATTTTTGACGTTGTTATGGCTATCTACTCCTCTTCAGAGAGTAATTTCTGCCAGTATCAAGTGTTGAATATTTAAGTGATATACTCAGCTGCTAGGATTTTTTTTGAAAAAACCTACCTAGTTGAATAGCGCCATCTATCAACATAAAAATAAACTTAAATTCTCAGCTGTCAGAAAACCGCTTATTGCAGAAAAAAAAGATATTATTAGGAAATGCTAAGATTAGTACATTTAGCTAAGTTTCGGTTTCTGTTACTTAAATCTAGTTTCGGCCATAGTTTTGGTTTCGGCCAAATATCGACCGAATCTTTCGGCCGCGCGCGCCGAAACTCATTGTCCTCCGTCCTTTATTTTGCATAATTTCTCAATAGGAACATGGCCAGGTCCTCGTTCTTACATAAAGCGATAGCCAAAGCGATAGCTATGCTCTATCCGTCCTTGTCATATCATAACACGATGACAAGGACGGACAGTGCACTGACGTCATAAACCAAAGCCAGAGTCAAAGCGATAGAGTTAGGCGGTACGGCGCGGCGGCAGGAGTCAGGAGCAGCACTAGTTTGATATTATGAACAAAACATTTATTACAAATTAAGCATAAAATTGTGCTTGCATGTAACCTGCTGTGGTACACGGGACTAATTATTATTATAATTTATTGCTTACTGGTCAGGATCCAAAGGAAATCTAGCCAAAAACTTCCTTTTTTCATTTTTGTTACGATAGGCACGAACACCTCAAATAACACAAGTTTTATAATGTATTCTTGGTGACATGATTAAAAATACAAGTACATTTCAATAAATACAATTTTACACGAATTAAACCACTTAAATTTAATTAATGATCGTCCGGTAGTAGCATCACCACCATAATCGGCGTCGCTATATCCTTCCAGTTCTGGCTTTGCCAGGGTTTTCGGCTTGAACTGGATCCCAAGAGACGTAGTTCCCTTTAGGTAACGGAGTATACGTTTAACTCTGTTCCAGTCACTTCTGGTTGGCTTTTCCAGGTTGCGGGATACTACACCAACGGCATAGGCGATATCAGGACGGGTTGCGACCATGAGGTATGCTAGTGCACCAACAGCTTCGCGATAAGGGAAATTGATCTCCTCGGTGATTCCTTTCTCCGCGTCTAATTGTGTTGCAGACGATTTTTCTGCGGCGTCAATCGGCGTTGAGATAGGATTGCTGTTAGCCATGTTAAAGCGTTCAAGTACCTTCTTTGTATAAGCTTCCTGATGGATTACGATCGTGCCGTCTTTACACTGACTGATTTCCATTCCTAAGTAGTATGTCGCAGGCTTTGTCGTAATTTTAAGTTTCGTTTTCAGGTTCTCTAGAAAGTCATCGGCAAGCTGTTTGTCTGAAGCAGCCACTAATCCGTCGTCGACATATAAAGTAAGTAATATCTGTTTCCCCCCTACTTCCTTTGTGTATAGACACGGATCTGCAGTACTCTGTATGAATTCGAGTTCAGACAGTACTTTATGGAAACGATGATTCCAGCAGCGGGGCGCTTGCTTTAGTCCGTACAAACTTCTGTTCAGATGACATACGCGGGTAGAGCCATCGTGGAAACCTTCAGGTTGTTGCATGTAAAGCTCTTCTTCGAGTTCACCATAGAGAAAGGCAGTCGTCACGTCGAACTGTGTTAGGTACATCCTTTCACTCGCAGCAACACTTAGTAGTGACCGTATGGTTGCAAATCTGGCTACAGGACTGTACGTTTCTTCGTAGTCTATTCCTTTGCGTTGTTTGAATCCTTTTGCAACCAGACGCGCTTTGTATTTATCGATAGAGCCATCCGGGTTTCTCTTTATCTTATAAACCCATTTGCACGGTATGGCTTTTCGATCCTGAGGTAGTACTTGAAGGACCCATGTGTTATTATCTTTCAAAGAATCTATCTCTTTCAGCATAGCTTTGATCCACTCATCTTTATTTGGGCTCTTCATAGCTTCCTTAAACGTAGTGGGTTCAGCTTCTGCGTCGATAAGTGCACAGCAGTTTCTGAATTTTTCTGGAGGACGAATGGTGCTCCTGTCTCGCAGGTTGTATCTAGGTTCTGTTCCTTCATCTTCTGAGTCAGATGAATTTCCTAAATTGGCATCGACTTCGTCCAGAGTTGTGCTCGTTGGTATGGACATTTCACCATGATCGGGATTTTCCTCATCAAATTCAATCGATCTGTCATCTATTATCTGCGGTACACTTCCTTGATCTTCTTGATCAGGTATCGAGTTTTCAATATGATGGCTTGGTGTAAGATCTTGACTGTCTTCGTTGCGTTCCTGATTGAAAGTTTGTAAAACGGGAGTTAGGAGTAGACCTTCCTCAAGATGAAAGCATCTGCGAAAGTTGCATATTCGGCAAGTCGCACCGATTGAAGTTTGGTACCCGACCTAGAGCTTCAAGACCCGGCGAACTTGTACATAACCTGTTGTGATATAGCAGTGCGCAGACGATGTGGAAGCTATTAGCACGATGAAATAAACACTTATTACGTATAAAACAGACTTTTATTTACAACACTGAAAAACGCTATTCAAGTACAGATTGACATAGAGAAGACATTTGACATAACATATTTAGAGAGTACAATATCAAGTAGGTTGTACTTGTTGCTTTTCGTTCGATCTCCTTTAACACGCCCTCTAAAGCAACACTAGTGCAGACCTGATCTTTACAAAGGTGGGCTTCGGCAGTCCTTTGGTCATAATGTCTGCGATCTGATCCCTTGTCCCAATTCTTTTAACAAAGATTGCTCCTTCTGACACAAGCTCTCGGACGTAGAAGTGTCGGACGCGGATATGCTTCGTCCGTTTGTGGAACTCCGGGTTGTGTGCCAATCGAACCGCTGCTTCGTTGTCAACATGAAGATTCGGCACACTCTTCATCTTTCTCAGATCTTCAAAGACTCTCGTCAGCCAAACTAGTTCTCTGGCTCCTTCACTGGCAGCTACTAACTCAGCTTCAGTAGTGGACAGTGCTACTGAGGTTTGTCTTCTGCTTGTCCATGATACTGGACCTCCAGCATAAAGGCATACTATTCCAGTGGTGGATCGTCCGGTAGTAGCATCACCACCATAATCGGCGTCGCTATATCCTTCCAGTTCTGGCTTTGCCAGGGTTTTCGGCTTGAACTGGATCCCAAGAGACGTAGTTCCCTTTAGGTAACGGAGTATACGTTTAACTCTGTTCCAGTCACTTCTGGTTGGCTTTTCCAGGTTGCGGGATACTACACCAACGGCATAGGCGATATCAGGACGGGTTGCGACCATGAGGTATGCTAGTGCACCAACAGCTTCGCGATAATTCCATAACAAACAGAAATAATCTTGAAATATGTCAACTTTGACAACTATGAGTTGAAGTAGGACGGAAAATGGAGAGAATGAGACGGCAATATCCGCCATTATTTTTGGACTAACTCCATACATACTCCATACAATGTTTTTTTTGTTCCTAGTTGCGCCAGGCTGTGCATGGTCATAGCCTTCTATATTTTACAAGCCATGAAGTAAGCGGAATGGCAACGGGTATAACATTATTTTAATTATTATTTATTATGTGTTTTTCCTATATTATCTATCTTTAAACTAGTTGTATATTGTGATGTAAGATTATTTCAATAAAGATTTTGTATTTATTTATTGGGACATGAGGTTTGACTCAAATTGTTTGACTTTCTCGGGGTCCTTTAGTACGATGAGGATTTTGATCTACGCCTTCTCTAGCAACGAATCTTACATCATTAGAAAGGTATTTAAATTTGAAACATTTTATTGTATGACAGACAGCAAACGTCAACTATTAGTACTTTGAGAGTTAAATCGCTCTGAAATCAACCAAATTTTATAACATTAATGACCTAAAACTCCGAAAATACTTACTATTGATAAAAAAAATGTTAACAGCAAATGTTTTTCGTATAAAAACCTTTCAAATGATATATCATTAAATGCTAGAGGTGGGGTAGATCAACTCCCATAGACAATAAACCAGTTTTTTACTTTAATAACCTTTGACTCCAAAAGTATTAACAATTGATATAAAGTATATTAACAGCGAATATTTGTCTTTAAAAGACCTTTCTAATGATATATCATATTGCTAAAGGGCGTGTTAATCAACGCCCTGCTGAAAAAAATCAACAAAAAAGATGACATCTTTGACAGCCTTTTTTTCCTGGTTAAAATTGATATTTTTCTTATTGTTTAATACATAAAGAACTTCAATAAAAGAACTACATTATTTTCATATTTTCAACCCCACACAATCATTACGAAAAAAATTATCGACCTTTTAAAATTGAAATATTCCCATACATTTAGTATGGAGACCGGCCGACGACATGACCACGAACTGACAGTAACAGACGTTGCAAAACCTAAGTTCATGGCTTTATACCAATAGAGAAGGCTATGGCATGGTACATTTGGTTATGTCAATCGTATTCGTCTAATAATGCCTTTTAATATACTTATATCTATGAATAATGTACTCGACATGGCAAATGTACAAATCGTACGAGCCAAAAAAAAAAAAAAAAAACTCTTTGGTAATCGTAGCGCACGTCCGTCCGTCACACGTCACGTCATTTTACGGTAAAATTAAAAATACATAAATTTTATTGTTTTTGCAGTTTGCGCGATTGTGTGGTGTTCGTGTATTTCCCTTCCTGTGTAACTTGAAAATATATTGGTAGGTACCTACGTTTACTAAAGCTATCAATGCAATTTATAGAACGTCATACTTATTTATTATTTTTACGAAACGAATCAGGTACCTACCTACATTACGTGGTACATTGGATTGGAGTAGTTTTTCACTAGCTATTGAATATCGATAAATGGTTGAAACTATACTTATGTACCTACCTGTAGACCCTGTAGTTGGTGATTAAATAAGAAAATTCCAGGATATTGACAGGTCAGAGACGCGAGAGTTGAGTAATTATACACTATAGAGCCTATACATTTTTACCTATCCTAAAATTTTCCACCTTTTCCAACCAAATCGAACATAATACCTACCTACTAGGTACCTACATAAACCTAGATTTCATGATTGATGCTGACATATATTTCAATTCATAAATAATCTTTTGTAAGTATCTGATAATGATTATGATTGTGTTATTGATTGATCACCTTAACTTTTTATAATTAATTAAAATACTCTTGCGTCATTCCGAGTAGTAGGTATCTCTATATCTGTAGGTAGGTACTTAACAGTGGCGGGTTAACTCGTCAACGCCCGCTGTGCCCTATCGGGCACAAACAACAATAGAAATCGATTGTTGTATTTTTTTCCGGGCGTTAAAGAGTTAAATTATAGCGAGGCGAACGTAAGCCGTTCTATAAAAATGTTATGATCTGCATAGTAGATTAGTGGAGTGAGATTTCTAAAAGGTAAGCTGATGGGAATCGGCTTATATGGACCCTTCGTCACTGGTGCTTAGATAATGTCATGGCTAATACCCAAAGTGCAGTTACACCTAGTTTTAGCCTGTTAAAACTAGGTGTAGTCGGTAACTGTTGGTTTAATCTAGGTGTAACCAACCCCGCTTTACACCTGTAAGTCCCAAATATAGGTTAGAAAAGTGAGCACGAAGCACAGCGGACGGTGAGCATAAAATATTGTGATTATTTTTTTAACAAACAACAGAAATAACTTTCTTAATACCCCCTTACTCCCCCTTAGTAGAAGCATAAAGAAGGCTAGACCTAGTTTTAACGGTGTTATGTATTCTGCCGCGCTAACAATAAGAGCAGTAAGTCGGAAATATCAAAGCTGATATAATGGAGGGAAAAGTTTTCGATTAGATTTTTACTTACTACTACTTTAGCTTATAACTTTTAGTATGTCTGATTTTTTCAATATGTAGCTTAAATGTAGTTCTTTCATGATACATACTTAATAATTGCTATTTATTTATTATACTATATTTAAATGACGAAAACTCCTATTATGTCTAGTACGAGTTAAATTTATTTGTACTGATTGCTTAGAATAACCGCAGTAAGTACTCAGTTACTGCTTTAATGCTAAGTATTCCATACATACGATATCTGTATTTTGTATGAAATGACGTGTCACTTTGGGGTCAAAAAAAACTAAGATGTTAGCAAAATAGTATAAATAACTATGTCATTTAAAAGATCATATAGTGAGCAATCTATATATATCTTGAAATGTAGTAAATTACGTATAGGTTTTTTTCTACAAGGCTCTGAAAGTATGTAATTAAAGTGAATACTATTTAATTCCTTAAGCATTATTGTTTTGGTTTTTCACTATTTTTTATGCCTTAAACTATTTATTTATTATTTTTGTTTGATATGAAGTGAAACATGAGTTAAATGAGTGTTTGTACTTGTTAAAATGGTAGCGATGAGTAATAAATAAAAGAGTATTTTAAACTTTTAGATTTTATGCATTCACAATGCTATTTTTATATTAAGATTAATAATATAATTGAAAAATATTGGAAAAAAATCGACTCACCCGTAGCAGCTCAGACGGGACGTCGCGTCTTTTCCTTTTGGTCTTTAAATACAATTTGAAGTGCAGTCGTGACTAAAACAGCTAGAACTATTGTAATTTTAAACTTTATTTTTTGGTGTTTAGTAAGTTTTTTTTGTAAGAGAGAGAGGTACCAAAGTATTTTTTGGTGGTCATTATGTTTATTGTTCGTCGAATCCAACTCGGGTGGGCAGCATTCGGGAAGCTTCGAAAAATCTTCGCGTCCGACTTACCTCAGTGTCTCAAGACGAAAGTCTATGAACAGTGTGTGTTGCCAGTGATGACTTACGGCAGTGAAACGTGGTCGCTAACTATGGGTCTCATAAGGAGGCTCAAGGTCACCCAGCGTGCAATGGAGAGAGCCATGCTCGGCGTTTCCCTGCGTGATCGAATCAGAAACGAAGAGATCCGCAAGAGAACTAAAGTAACCGACATCGCTCGAAGGATTGCTCAGCTGAAGTGGCAATGGGCGGGACACATAGCGAGAAGAACCGATGGCCGTTGGGGCAGAAAGGTTCTGGAATGGCGACCACGCACCGGACGGCGCTCCGTGGGTAGGCCCCCGACAAGGTGGACCGACGATCTGGTGAAGGTCGCGGGAAGCCGCTGGATGCGGGCAGTGCAGGACCGATCGTCGTGGAGATCCTTAGGGGAGGCCTATACCCAGCAGTGGGTGTCGTGCGGCTGATATGATGATTATGTTTATAATCCTTTTGTAAACGCTAACTTCCTCGCAGGAGTAGGCGCACTAACTAACGGCCGGACTAACATCATTAACAACAACATTACAAATATAATACTTTTTTATTTAGATTATTAATATATTGCTACGGGTGAGTCGATTTTTTCTAATATTTTTCGATTATACAAAAGGAGGCGTTTACAAAAGGATGCCACACCCAGTCGAGCAATAATGACCACCAAAAAATACTTTGGTACGTCTCTCTTTCTAACAAAAAAAAAACTTACTAAACACCAAAAAATAAAGTTTACAAAAGGATTATAAACATAATGACCACCAAGAAATACTTTGGTACCCTAGGCTCTCTTACAAAAAAAAACTTACTAAACACCAAAAAAATAAAGTTTAAAATTACAATAGTTCTAGCTGTTTTAGTAACGACTGCACTTCAAATTGTATTTAAAGACCAAAAGTAATATATGGTCACCAAATTTTAGTGAGCAAATTAGCAATAAAAACGTCACGCAAAAAAGGGTTTCATGTCATATACCACAACCGTTGCAAGCACACTGATCGTAGGTATTTATTACAAATCTACGCGCAACTCAATTTTACGTCTTTAATTCATGTTATTTCGCGTACCTATGTGTCATTTTGCGTATGTGTCATTTTGCGTAGGTATGTGTCATTTTGCGAATGTGTCGATTTCGCGTATGTGTGATTTTGCGTATGTCATTTCGCGTATGTGTCATTTCGCGTTGTGCCATTTTGCGTAAGTGTAATTATGCGTAAAATAAAAAAAAAAGGAAAAAAAAAAAAGAATACCCAGTGCAACTTTACTGCAGCTATTTATCAATATTTTTAATGGATACTAGATATGACCGCAGCAGACTGAGTTATTGTTATTATGTTTTGTCCATAAATGAACTAATTAATTAACTTCGCTAGTTAAAGCGTAGTTTTGTACTTGCTGCTGATATTATTAGTGAGATAATGAAAAAGTAGTAAACAATATACCTATCGTAACAGCAGTACGTGGGGCTACTGCTTATAAACTAAGAGGATAAGGTAAATCAGCTTGCAAAGCATGCTTAACATAAAAGCAGTGAGTGTGATTACTGCTGACATTCTAAGTACCCAATAGTTAAAAGTTTTCGATTAAGCTCATTTAAACAACAGTATGTTGTAACACTTACTGTTTTTATTATTAGCATAATAATATAAAGATATCTGAGGTACACTAATTACCTAGCAGTAAGTATATTTCCTGCTTTTATGCTAAGGAAAAAAAAACATTTCATTGTCTTACTGCTGTTATGCTTAACAGTATTTAAAGGTTCCAGTGAAGCTAGAATAATGGGAGTAAGACCAGTTTAAAGAGCATTACGTGGCGATCCAGGATATGTACTTAACTCATTTTTGAAAAAAATCGACTTACTGCTCTTATTGTTAGCGCGGCAGAATAGATTTCTTTTGTTGTTTGTGCCCGATAGGGCACAGCGGGCGTTGACGAGTTAATAAGATTAATACATGGGGTACTTGTGACTCACTTTTACTTTTGTGTCATTGTTTTGCTCCCAAGCTCAATAAACATTTGCATGTGAAATATAGTGTTTTAATGGACATAAACAGGGCTACACCTAGAATTAGTTGTGAGCAAATTAGATACACCTATGTTTTACCGGCTACACCTATTTTTAGTCGGCTAGAACAAGATGTAGCCGTACTTCAGGTGTTAGCTGTAACAGATACATAAACAGATAGTGTTTATTGAATGAGCATTTTGCAATAAGTTTTTTTTTTTCAGTTCATCATGTGGCTACTGTCTCATCTGTTTTGCCTTATGGTTATACTTCATTATTCATATGCTCCTCCTGTGACACCTGAGAAGCAGAAAGACAGTGAAATTAAAGATGATCTGGTAAGTCTTAAGTTTAAATCTTAAGCTTAAGTTTTCAATACAGTACAAGGCAAACATCTTGAAATTTTTTCGACGGAGTGGGGATAAGTTCGCACATGTGCTCTTGCGAGCGACCAATAGCGCGGGCCACTCTCCCCGCTCACGCCGCGCGCCGCCCGCGTACCTCACCGCTACGCATACCCAAAATATGCATTTCGCGCAATCCGATTTCAAAATGTTCGCCTTGTACTGTACAAAGTATAATTATTTAATTGGCAAAAAATAATAATTTTACAACCATTTAAACTTTCCTTTATTTCTTTGATTTAGCACAAGGTTTTGGTATGTATTTTGGTAAAATTGTATAGTGATTATTTCACTTACTGTGAATTTGGAGGTGAAACCTTCTCGCATCTGTTGCCTTGCAAAGTCTGGTTCCACCTTAAAGAAATTAAAATTTTAGTTCTAACTTCCAAATTCAAAGAGAAGAGAACAAGATAAGAATTCCCTTTTCCTCTCTTACTCCCTTTTGATATTACAGACCTACCTTCTCAGTCTCATCCATTGTGTAATCTTAACTAACACTGAGGACAATAAAATATTGAAAACCATCATAGATCATTACCTACGTTTAGGTCCGTATTATAGAACGACACTTACAAGACTCAAGCACTGCTTGAACTCTAATCACCTGCACGCGTAGCATGACCACCTCGAGAAAAGACTTGACTCACAGAACAATTGTCTTGTCTTGTCTCCCCGAAATGACACTTTTGTCGAGTTAAGACTAGTAGACTCGTATTGTTCTTTGTCGTGGCCTAATGTCGACAAACGCGAGCACGACGACCACTTTTCTCTTCAATTGACATTAATTTGACAGTTGAGTCGGAGAAACTTGTCTACCTTCTTCTAGAAGGTCTAGAAAGGGTTTTCTACGAATTTTATTTTATTTGAATCAAAATTTCGCAATAAAAATAAATCTAAGATATCCGTGCTTATATTTTATTAAAGCAGATAACAGCTGTCCGGAAAGGAAAAAAACATAAATATAGTATTGATTTAATAAAATTTATTCATAAAATTTATAAATAATTATAAAGAATTATAAAAAATACTTACTACTATTATTGTAGGTATTATATTTAAAAAAATATTGGGACTTAAATGTTTATACCAAACATTAACCGATGTTCCGTACACACGTGTGGTACACACCAGGAATGGTACAAACTCAGACAAAACTTATATTCATGTCTTCTAATGATTCCATAAAAAATTACAACTACACGAATTACTTCCAATCTTTTTGCTACAGTACAAAACATGTTTGCAGAGACGAATGGATAACATCCCCCGCTTTCGCCTGCGGGGAGGGGAATTAATAGATGCAGACGCCTCGCCTGCGTTCGGACAAAGCCGTGATTGGACGCAAATTTTCTAACAAAACATGTTTTCAAAACAAAACCTAGGCGCAGCGGACGTGCGCTTACTTATGCTAACATGTTTTGATAATAATGTTTTGTTAGAAAATTAGGCGCAGGAGCACAGAATATATAAGGCGGCCATTACATGCTCATGCAAGCGTCAGTCAAATTCCATCAGTCATGAATTACATTGACTGTTGGTGACTGATGGAATTATATCGACATTACACGGTCATTCTGGCTGATCGTCAGTCATACGCAAAAATTCACAAAGAATACACGTGTTCATGTATAAATTATGGATATTTATTAAAGAAGATTCTGTATTTGAATTTTGATTGCGATTTTGAATAAAAAACGGGTAAAAAGAAAGCGTTGGGCAAAAGATTGGATAATAAAAAGGGATTTCTAAACCCATACCTAATTAAACTTGTTTGAAAGATGCGTTTTTTGATAACTTTTTGGTCTTAGCAGACACCATACCTAAAAAACAAGTAATAGCGAAACGATATAGGTAACTAAATATAAACATTGTTGTTGGAAACGGCTCCTTTGCTCTGGACCACTATTACATAGTTACAACATACCCTATAATTTTTACCCTGTGATTTTATGAGCTGTGCACAGCACAGAGACAGCTTGCCAGAGTAAATGTCACAGACTACTTTTACTTACTTATAAGTTTCCACAATAGCCTACAATTCAGCGGTTCCCGAATAGAGTTCCGTAAGAGGCTCTCAGAGGTTCCGCGAAAATTCAAGAGTTTATAAACTCAGGATATATACCTACTTATCTTTTTGTTTTAAGTTCTAACTAAATAAATATTGTATATCTTAAAAGTCCTTCTTTTAAAGTCAAACTAACTTACAAGATGTAAACAAAACACCAAGCCAAAAAGCCTCAGTACAATGGTTCCGCCCAAAAACAATGAACCAAAAAATTAAAAAACCCGCCTGCATAAAAAGACAAGTCAACTGAAAAGATGGAAACAAGATTAAATAAATATTAAAGGCAACATGTCATAATAACATGCAGTCGGAGGCATATAATTTAAATCATTCATAATGTCACTTTCTTTATGCATGCCTCCGACTGCATGTTGTTATGACATGTTGCCTTTAATATTTATTTAATCTTCTTTCCATCTTTTCAGTTGACTTGTCTTTTTATGCAGGCGGGTTTTTTATTTTTTTTATTTATCTCTTTTTTTATTTTAAGGTCATGATATACCTTTTTGAAATCCTTATATTATGCCCTTTAATATGACTGACACCCATATTGCAGTATTCTAAAAAATATTTTTTTTTCACTACGTATAATAGCACCGTACAGCCGCCATGTTGGTTTTTTTATAACGCCACCTTCTTAAGAACACTTGTGCTGACAAGACAAATCTAACGATATCTTAGTCATAGAAATCCGTTCAGCCGTTTGAAAGATATGAGGTAATAAAGAATATTACATACAAACATACATACAAACAAACATACAAACATACAAACTTACTTATAAGATACGCGCGAACCCTTTCTTTGCAGTCGGGTAAAAAGGGTTCCGTAGCCAAAAGAATTCGGAAACCGCTGGCCTACATACATACATTCAATTTGTCTTAAGTATACCTAGTTAAAAATAATATTAAAATTATTACAAGTATAAATGTACGCTGGCCGCGCGCTGACTGACGCTTGACTGATGAAATCCCATTACACGTTCATTCAAAAGTCATGACTGATGGTTGCATGGCGAATATCCAAACAGTTGTCAGTCAGCTTCATGCAACCATCAGTCACCTCATTACGCACGGTAGGTTAATCGTCAGTCACGGCCGTGAATGACGGTGACTGACAGCAAAACCTACCGTGTAATGGCTGCCTAATAGTACTAACGCGAAGACCCGACTTTAGTGATGACTGGTGACTCGGAAAATATGTTTGTTTTGATTTCACAATATTATGCAGTCACGTGTCGTAACTGTAGTGATAGGAAATGAAATGCCTTTATGATTCGTGACTCAAAAACGTTTTGTTTTGCATAATGCTGCCAGAATGAGCCATACCCACTAAACTATCTAATATGCCCTCTGAGACTACACTGGACGACCGGGATCCACCTGCCCCCGTATTACAATAAGAACAACCTCTTAAACTCTCCTCCCTCCTCCTCCGATTACTCAAACACGGCTCGACCGATTGAAATGATTCAAACGTTATTACATTAGGTAAACTCCCAAGTTGGTGCCATTTTTTTAAATTTTGAAATCGGTTCAGTACCTTTCAAGTAATCTTAAAAAAAGCACGAAAATAGTATGATTTTGTGTGAGCTACCTCGATCAGTCGTATAACTTCTTTGTTTATGAGCTGAATAAGATAATTATTTTTTTGTTGGAAAAGAAAAAAATGTTTAAAAAAAACAAAAAACCGACTTCAAAAAACCTACCTCTAAAAAGCAAGAAATAATATCTAAATCACTTGATAGGTGATATTATTAGCTTTCGAAAATTTTGTTATAACTGTAGGACTTCTAAATCCGGAGAAATTAATATTTTTCCGCAGGGTCATCTAAATAAAAAGTTAGATTTAATAAAATGGCGGCCATTCCAACAGGAGTGGGGATAGACCCAACATGTGGGTGTTTTTGTCGATAAAATGAGGTGTATTTCACGCCTTAAAATTATCGCTAGTTCAAAACCAAAAGCACTGTATATCCGTAGCACGTCAAAATCAGTCCAGTGGCTTTAGGTGTGAAAACGTAACAGAGAGACAGAAAGATTACTTTCGCAATATTGTATGTAATATTAAAGTTGTCATGTCTCTTTCATATTAGGAGGAGTACATGGAGTATCATAGGTACTTGAAAGAAGTTGTACAAGCTCTTGAAAGTGATCCAGATTTCAGGGAACGTCTAGAAAAGGCTGATGAAGAGGATGTGAGGGTAATCATTTCAGTTCTTATTTGTAACATTTTGAATTTTGTTAATTCTACAGGATGTTTGGTAATAGCCTTATAAAGCCGAATATGGTAGATAGGAAACATCAAACTGGACAACTTTTACTATGGGTCCAACTCAGAAATCGCTAAAAAAAATCAACTGTTTCATAAAAAAAATAATAACGAAAATATGAAAATGTATGAAACAGCAGATTTTTTTTCGCGATTTCAGCCTTGGTCCCGGTTGAACAGTAAAAATTGTTCGGTTTGATGGTCCCAATCAACCATATTCGGCTCTATAAGGCTATTACTAAACACCCTGTATTTGTCATTTTTAATTCACATATTACGCTTTCTTACAGTCTGGTAAAATAGCAGAACAACTTGATTTCGTCAATCATAATGTTCGGACCAAGTTGGATGAACTTAAACGTGGTGAGCTAGAAAGACTTCGCCACCTCGCAACCAAGGTACGATCTTAAAGCTTCAAAGATTTGCTTAGTGGTCTCAGTTCTGCCGTTTAGTGCGATTGTTAAATGGCTACAGATAGAAGAATAAGATGCCGTCCACTGTCCGGAGATGTCTGTTATTTAGATTTAGGCTTAGAATTATAACACCTAAAAGCCGGGTCATTGTATGTAAAGTGAGGCAAAAAAACTGAGCCAAAATGGTAAATTGAAACTTTTTCGTTATTATAGGTATGATTAGGTAACGTATGTAGGATAAAGATCTGAAAACTGAGGCATTTTGGCTCAGTTTTATTTGCTTCACTTTTGACAATGCGCTTTGTAGGGAGGTATCGTTCTAGTTTGTTATTATTCTAAGGATTAAAGGCAATTAACCTTGGCAAAACAACAGAAAAAAATCTACTAGGTATTATTTACATAGTATAATTGGATTTTCGGCTATTAAAATTTCAAATGTGGTTTAGTTTCACATTCGTAACATACCTATTATACTTAGTGATTTCTGTTTTTTTATATAAATTTTCATCTAAGAAGTTTTTAGGCATTCACAATGCAATTTTTATATTATTAAGATCTTATTATATAAACTTTTAAAAAGACCACGAATAGAAAACAAACCAATAACGTGGGTCCTAAAAGAGACATTTACCTACTCGAAGTTTTGAATTTTAAACAACACATCCAACTTTTTTGTTTTGCCAATAAAACTCCCAATAATGGCTGCCCCTACTTATAAATAAGGAATACAAGTATTTTTAAAATCTATTTTAAGTATTCTTGTCACCTTTACCTGTACCGGTTTGCTTATACATCATGCTTACTTGCAATTAGCTCATAAAGGTACAAACTTACATTTGATTCTACTATGATTTTATTATAATATGAAACCTGATTAAGATTTTCCCTTTTTGAAGTTATGAAATGCTGTAATATTCAATGATTCTCACTAGTTCCAGTGGATATCTGTCCCGTGGAACTACTGATACTTTTTATTCTCACTAGTTCCATTGCCAAGTGCAATGGAACTATTATATTATATTATACTATATTATATTATTATATATATTATTCTATTGAGAATAAAAAGTGACAGCCTTCATCACAACAAACTAGTATCATCACATTTATACGTTTAGTTTCGGACTCACACTCTCACAGACAGATTAAATAGTTCCATTGCACTTGGCAATGGAACTAGTGAGAATAAAAAGTATCAGTAGTTCCATGGGACAGATATCCACTGGAACTAGTGAGAATCATTCGTAATATCAATTTTGACCAACCTACATGCAAATAATATAGAATACTAGTTAGCTAATTTGCAAAAGTGCTCAATTTTCTTATAAAACTGTATAAATGTTCTACAAGAATGTTCTCAAACTTCTGATCTCAAAGCTTCGTTGTTGGCTGATAATGGTTTTTAGAAATACTTGACTTACCCCCGGTTTCTGAGATACTTAATCGGAGGTTATCGGAGAGTTAACTTTATCGGAGGGGTCTACATTATCTGGTTTAATATTAATTTTATTACTTTAAACCAGATAATGTTGACCCCTATGATCAAGTTACACCTCCAATAAAATGCCTCAGTAACCGGGGGTAAGTGTATAAAATTTTCCAGCAATTCGAGCTCACCAATGAGCTTGACTCACATACGGGTAAAGTGCCCACCAATGAACATCTGGACCACGGCAACCCACATACATTCGAAATTGAAGATCTCAAGAAACTTATCAAAAAGACCACTGAAGATCTACAAGCAGCTGACAAGAAAAGAGAACAGGAATTCAAGGTAACTTCATTAACCTATACATTTAACAGAATTGTAATTGGCCGATCTCTGTACAGTATACGAAATATTTTAAAAATAAACAAAGGGTCTTTATAGGGGTGTTAGTAGCCAAAATATTTCTTTTTTGAAATCTTGTCTGTCTGTTTTATTATTTTATTTTATTATTTATAAAATAACGAAATACTAATAAAAATCGTAAACATATTAAACTTTTAGAGTAGCTTGTATACCTCTTGGTTTTCTATATTGCATATTATTTGTTTTATGACCCTTCAAAGTTGGGTGGACAAGCAAGTCCATTTAAAAAGTATAAAATTTATTGAAATAAATGATACCTTTAATTAGTCCGTAAAATGTATAGCAAATTTGTCTAAGAAACCATTTTGATAAACACAATCTTAATATATAAAAGAAGATACTGACTGACTCACGTATCAACGCACAGCCCAAACCACTGGGTCTAGAGTAGAGCATGCAATACCGCAGTATATATTCAATACCGCGATATTGCGGTATCGGACATGTAATACCGCAAAATTTGCGATATTGCGAAATTATAAAATCTTTTAATGGGGGTTTAAATAAAACTACAATGAGTTATAATTAATCACATACAATGCTAATCTTTACTTTTTATTTGAAAATGTTTACGTAAAAAGCATAAAATATCAATTGTATCATCATTTAAAGAACCTCGAATTTTGTTACAAATGTATCCAGCAGCGGAAAATGCTCTCTCAGCTTCTACACTAGTTGGTGGAATGCTTAGCAGATAGTTATATACAGTTTCCAGATATTTACCCCTTGTTCCTCCAGTTTCATATAAAGCCATCTCCTTTTTCTGTATCAAATCTAACCTAGGAGTGGCATTTCCAATATTTCTGTGTGGAGTAGTAAATTCTGATTTCAGCTTATTATTAAGTTTATCTTTCAGACTAGAAAGATGATGTCGAGACTGCAAGTTGATTTTCTCTGGTTCGTGACGTGAAGTTCGATAATGGTATATCATCATCTATTTCTAAAACACTGTGCTGATCAGATTCGAGACAACCGTCTGCCTCATCATCAGTTGTGGAAGTAGATTTATCTAACCTTTCCAACAAGTTTATAATTTCCTTTGTAATCATATATTTGTTTGGTAATTAAAATATTCCATTTACATTGGTATCTTTCAAATCATATAGATACTTTGAGGGACTTTGAAGATACATAAAGACACTTGTGAGGTTTGTGCGTCGTTGCCTAATTCTGACACTTAACGATGAGACAATTTTTTCTGATAATGAAACAAAAACGCGATATTAATACCGCGAAATTCGCATTTCTAATTTCGCTTTTGCGGTACTGAAAATCAGCGCGAAATTCGCGAAATTGCGGTAACGATATAACGGTATTGCATGCTCTAGTCTAGAGACACCAAATTTGGCACATAGGTTCCTTATGAGGTCTAGAGTCTAGGGGTGCACTAGGAAAGGATTTTTCAAAACTCACCCCCCAAGAGGTGAAAAAAGTCCCTCAGTTTTGAAGCTAGGATCTTTAAATTTGTGTTTAGGCTAAAGATTAAATATTAATATACACTTGTCTCAGCGTTTTTGGAAATTCGAAGGGGTCAAAAGGGGGATGAAATTGTGTATAAAAAATCCTTTATTTTCGAATTAAAAATCGCTAAATTTAGGCTTATGGATGGAAATCTAACGTAACGTATATTGTTATTGTTAGTATTTCAACCCCTGTGGAGATGAAATGGGGGTGAAAAGGGGTAAACAAAATCAAAAAAATTGATATGGATGTCGTTATTGGGGTTTTCTGGGATGACGATTGCAAAAATGGCATATATTTTGAAGTCCAACACGGTGGACATGATTTGACCCTAGGGTGAAAATGGGGTTCAAATTTTGTATGGAAAAATAATATAAAATAGACATTACAACTTTAAACTTCGTAGGAGCACATCTAAAAATAAATAGGCAAACATATATTTTGTAATTTTGAAAATCAACCACTTAGGGGTAAATGGGGTTAGTAAACATAAAAATCGATATGGATGTCGTTCTTGAGGTTTTATGGGATGGTGATTGCGAAAATGAGATTTATTTTGAAGTCCAACACGGTGGACATGATTTAACCCCTAAAGGGGTGAAAATGGGGTTCAAATTTTGTATGGGTAAATAAAATAAAATAGACATTACAACTTTAAAATTCGTAGGAGCATGTCTAAAAATTAATAGGCAAACATATTTTGTTATTTTTTAATTTTAAGATTTTTGCATTCACAATGCTATTTTTATACAATATATTGAAATTATATTTTGTTATTTTGAAAATCACCCCTTAAGGTGTAAATGGGGTAAGCAAACATGAAAATCGATGTGAGTCTCGAGGTTTCATGGGATGGTGATTGCGAATATGACTTTTATTTTGAAGTCCAACACGGTGGACATGATTGGACCTGGACATGCACATCCAGGGGACGGGGACAGGGACGGGAACGGGAACGGGAA
This sequence comes from Agriphila straminella, assembly GCA_950108535.1. Taxonomy (NCBI): domain Eukaryota; kingdom Metazoa; phylum Arthropoda; class Insecta; order Lepidoptera; family Crambidae; genus Agriphila; species Agriphila straminella. Next base: position 17,121,249 of record OX467303.1, read on the forward strand.
GCCTTGTGCGACGTCCGCCACACGCGGCAAATGTCTCAAGCCGCGCGCTTGGTGGGGACCCGGCTAATCGCGTAAAAATGGCTGGTCGGATCCTGGTTGAGGGTTCCCTAAGGATTTTCTCTAATATCCACGCGGACGAAGTCGCGAGCATCAGCTAGTATTTAGTATAGCTGCCGAACAAATTTCCTACGCGTTGCATACATACTCAGGCGTGACGTCATAATTAAGTAGCCATTAGTATGGAGCGTTTTTGGGCGAGTCCATTTGTGTGCATTTCACACTGTGATATCTCGGGTGCTCAGTTTTCATGCTAGCGAAATAATTATTTTACCAATGTTTCTTTTTTTGAGAGGTAATTTATGTAACATAAAATAAAAAAAGTTGTCATCATCCCAATTGTATTTATGAGTATCTAACTTAAAATCTGGTGCATGTTTCATCTTGATACGCCAACAACAAAGTCCACGCGGACGAAGTCGCGGGCGGCCACTAGTAATTAATATTGGACAACATCATTGTGATGAATGTTCCTTTCGTTAATTCCAAAGAAAGAAGCTAACGTACTTACTCGTGTTATTATTTTGTTTGTATTTTACCCTTTTTAGGGTTCCGTACCAAAATGGTAAAATGGAACCCTTATGGTGTGACTCAGTCTGTCTGTCTGTCTGTCACAGCTGGATATCTCGAGAACTACTAATGGTATCAACTTGAAATTTGGAATAGTTAAAGATGACGTAGTTTGTCGAACTATTTTGCAAATAAGAAAGAAAAAAAAATATTTTTCTTACAACAGGGACTGAAAGGTGGTCTTAAAAATTTTAAGTGGGGCGACTAGGGCATGTGGGGTATCATATGAAAGAGAGCTGTTTATGTAAAGATTACAGGAAAAATAATGTCTCAATATAACACTTTTTTAGAAATTCAAAAAACACACAAAAAAAATATTTGTTCCTCTACCAGTCATCAGATGGCCCTGACCCAAGAAAAAATCAATTTAGTTCCACTAACGGTCAAGAGATGGCGCTGGACTAAGAAAAAAAATTAGTTCCACTATCGGCCAAGAGATGGTGCTGACCTAATACTGCAATCATAGATATTATTATAGTATCTGCAATAATAATTTTATTATTCTACAGCAGGCTCTGCAGTGTATTTATTATGATGGTACGGAAACCCTCGGTGCGCGAGTCCGACTCGCTCTTGCTTGACCGGTTTTTTCTTTTTACTTTACAGACAGCCAAATCATTAAATGTGTTTTAAATTTTTTTTGTTTATTAAATTTTTAGGAATACGAAATGCAAAAAGAATTTCAGAAGCATCAAAAGCTAGAAGAGATGGATGAAGCCCAAAAGAAAGAATATATGGAAAAAGAAAAACAGGAAGAGGCTGCCAAAAAGCACCATCAACCGGTAATTTTGTTTCGTTACACATTGATCAACTTCACACATCTACACATACGATTACTACGATACACATACGATTTTACTGCACTGAGGGCCGTTTGCACTAAACTTAAGAATCACCCAAGGCTTTTCCTAAGTACAACTCGACCAAGATAATTAGGCGCATGACAGGTTAGTTCATGAAGGCCGTTGTACTTAGGAAAAGACTTAGGCGATTCTTAAGTTTAGTGCAAATGGCCGTGGGCAACATGTCAACTCGTCGTGTTCCTAAACATTGTTATTTTCATCATGTTTTTTTATTAACGTGACGTCAGTGCAAACCCAAGGTTAGGGAGAATCCCACCGTATACATATTAAACTCAGTTGTTTCCTGTTTCGAACGATAAATTATAATGCGATGATACTCGCCTTCTTAGTTAAAGGGGACTTTTTCTTATCAATCAACTCCTAAAGCAATATGTATTTTCTTAATAAAGTCTCTAGCAAATCCGTAATTATCATGCGTTTATGAAATACTTACAGATTGGATCCATTTTTAGTAAGGTCAAAACAAATAACTTTTACATAAAATTATATCTCGTGATGGCCGGCCGGCAAACTTCAAGTTATTTCCAAAGATGTTATAATATTGTTATGTTATTTATGTAGGTATGAAGTATGATGGAGGACACCAAATATTACTATTATAGCAAACTGTTCAAAAACTAGCTGTAGATATTTGATAACACTAATAAATGGAAGAAATAAGTCTGTTTTATAACTTTCTGCCCCCCTAGCATGACCGATTTATATCGCCTGATATAGCGTTTTATCACGTTTAACTGACAAAAAGACGAGAGTTTGACAGTTGTGTGTCGATAAAATGCTATATCACGCGATATAAATCGGTCATGCTAGGCAGGATGACATATCTTTCTTCTCTCTCATACGATATTCTAGTATTTTATCATTTAATTGGAATTTGATATTTCAAAATTTTGATGACCCAATATGACTTTAACAACACAGCTTCACCACCCCGGTTCTAAACAACAATTAGAAGAGGTATGGGAGAAACAAGACCATATGGACCAACAGTTTGATCCTAAAGTGTTCTTCATGATGCATGGTGAGTTCTATTAATAATTATTAATAATTCGATGTTATTTGTGGCAGCTCCGTCACCCGGTCACCAGAGATCAGTTGTTAGAGATATGGAAAAACGCTGACAATATGGATACGAAAGATTTCGACCCAAAGGTGTTTTTCATGATGCATGGTAAGATCCTGTAGCGTGCAGAAACATTTATATACGTAGTTTGAAATACGTAGTCGATTTAAAAAATAAGAACTTTTTGTTTTCATAACATGCACGCTGTTTTGGATTTTACTCATATGCATGTTAGTGTTTTTTCTTTCGACGTTGCATTATAATTGAATCGCATATTGCAGAAAGGACCTTAGTCCATTTAAATTTACTTTAGGGAATTAAGTAAAAACTTTTTAATTTTATAATAACAAATTTTGATGGACTGTATTAACACACACTGTACCTATGTATTATGATTCGGTTCGGCTATGGTTATGGTACGTTTCGTTTAACAAAGTTTGTTTTTATATTTTGTTATAATAATAAACTTTGTTGTTTTTATAACATTATGTTGACTTATGCCCATTCTGCAATATGCGATTCAATTCGTTTTTACAGTTTTTGGTTCGTTTTGCATGGTATTATAAATGGTTTAATTCAAAGTAGACATTCAATAGTTATTAATATGTATCATAATATCATTGTGAAGTCGATCGGCATTGTTGTGCGCTAAGCATACATACAGGTTTTACACCTTTCGTTTTTGTTCATGGCTTAGACCCTGTTCAGAGCTATGCGCGAATTAGACGCGTTTTGTTATACAATGTTCGCTAAATAGGACCAGCGACGTCAGTAATTTTGTGCATTGTGCAATATTAACAGCAATGTAACCAAAATCACGCGTAATTTCACGGCGAATTCGCCTTTCTGGACAAGGTCTTTGTTAACTTATCCAAGTGGTATTATGTTGTGTTGTGATTCAATAAAAAATGACTATACTATACTGTGTTTGTACCTATACAAAGAAATGGCAAATAATTAACTCTACTATATATTTAAATAATCAAAACGATTTGGCTATTTTATAGAAACTCAATTACTTAGTCTTTTAAAGACTTACAGAAACTTTTGTTTGGAGTTGCATTGCAGTTGGTTGCAGAAATGGAAAATCAGAGATTATTAATTAATACTTCACGTCTTAGTTTTAAGTGTAACTTGATATTATCATACCATGTCGTAATACTGATTCATTAATATGCGGTATCTATCTATGTTAGCTGTGAGCTACACGACCCCCTACCATGACCATTGAAATGCGGTATGACATAGCAATTTATCACGTTTAACTGTTATACAACAATGTATTTTTCTCACTTATGCTCTGAAATCTTATCATTCCATTTGAAAAAGGAATGCGGGGCGTTCCACATTTCCGAGGGGGTCTGGTTCATCACATTCTAAATTTAAAATTCAGGCCAGGAATGAATATCAATACTTACTTCCCGCACCAGCCACCAGTGCGGGAAGTAGGTACAGTGCGAAGATGATCTGGGTGGTCTGCGGCAACTTCTTTTTTTTGTTTTAGCTGTTCACAAAAACAACACAAATCACACTATAGAGGGCGACACCTTCAATGAAACACACACTTTTAAACGTATAGATATATTACCACCGCCGTGGTCAAAAAAAGCGAACGAAAATAATGAATCACATTAGGACCTCATACAATTGTTAAAGCAAAACCATACCGCGATCCACGAGGGTACAGCGCCATCTAGTATTGGTTGGACGAACTTTACTATTGGTGGATCGATGTGATAATGCAACTTAAACACAGTTAATATTATAAAGGTAAAATTATTTAATAGGTACTATAATAACGATACAATAAAAAAAATGGTGCGCACAGAGTATATTACTATAAGAATAAAAACATTTACATTTAATAATTGCCCGAACATGAATAATATAAATTTTAATATTAATTAAATTTAATTAAGTTTCAATTGAAAAGTTTTTTATTTCCTCGCATTTCTTGAGAAAAGCACTATACAAGCCTTGTTCTGGAAGCTACTTGCATTGCCTCGAATGATTAAAGCCCTCGCCTGCGGCTCGGGCTTCAAACCATCCTCGACAATGCAATCGCTAGCTTCCCGTTCACGGCTGTAATGTACTATTGACAGTTGAGTGTCGATAAAACGCTATACCATTCGATATTATTGTGTTTCGGTGGTCATGTTAGGGGCCCTGATGTTATTTTTATTTATTAGTCATTATTCTGTCTTAAAATATATCTTAGTTTTATTAGTGGCGTGGTGTATACATAGGGTTGATTTTGCAATGCGCTCGCGCCGCGCACGAACATTTCTGAAATGAGGTTAGACACGTAAGTGTATGGTACTTAAAGTAAGGTTCGGAATCTAATAATTTTCCTACAGATGTCGACGGTAATGGCGTTTGGGATGCCGACGAAGTGAAAGCACTATTCATCAAGGAGTTGGACAAATTGTATGGACCTGGAGGTCCAAATAAAGATCTGCACGAGAGAGCAGAGGAGATGGAGCGCATGCGCGAACATGTGTTCAAGGAGAACGATCTCAATCGCGACGGGTTGATTGATTACAACGAATTCATGACTAAGACTCAAAACTCTGACTTCAATAAGGATGAAGGTAATAATATTGTTTTTTTTTCTGGTCAAAGGTATCATAGGATTCACGCGAATGATGTCGCGGGCGACCGCTAGTTACATATACATACTATGAACATCCTTGACCTTAAAAACATATGTTAATTTTCACCACAGACGTGTTTTCTGGGACAATTATTGGCAGTATGGGCACAGTGGCCAACATCGCTAGTATTGCGATGATACGGTTTTGGTTAAGCCCTGGTAATACGAGTAGACAAGGAATATTAAACCACCACCTATACACTATTAACCCTTGTTTAATCGCTTGTCCATCAGCCATTTTTGATGTCCCCACTGCTGGGGCACAGGCCTTCCTTATGGGTAGTAAGGAGGTTGGGCCATAACCCACCACGCGGGTCCAATGCGGATTGGTGGGTGTTAACGACTGCAAATGCAGCCGGGCGGCTTAACGTGACTTCCGAAGCACGGAGGAGCTCGAGATAATAAATTTTTGGTCACCCATCCCATGACAGACCCTTGCGAACGTAGCTTAACTTCCGCAATCGCTCAACCAGGCGCTAAACCACTGCGCCACCGAGCTCCTTAAAAAGTATAATTGAATGTCCCATATCGGTCCAGTTTTGTCAAATTTTTTTTTTTGCCTATTACAGGTTGGAAATCAATAGATGAGAATCAAATATACACCCAAGCTGAGTATGAAGAGTACGAAAGAAGGAGATCAGAAGAGCTTCGGTACTTGCAACAACGTGGTTTGGTGAGTATCTGCTACTGTGATGAATTGCTGTTCGTCGGTCGATTACAATAACTTATCCCCAGTAAGAAATAGGCTCACTAAAGGTTTGTTGCCTAGATATTTCTGTTAAATGACGGGAAATAACAACACTTGCCTAGTAACAAATTCATTTTTGACGATAGATTACTGAAATCGGCCGTTGGTCGGGCTAAATCTCAAAAGCAGTTTGACCGATTGGAATAATAATTTTTTGTTTTGTTCACTATAGTACTGGGGTGGTTTAGAAACAAAAAAATAGGTCAACATTGCCAAATTTGTATGGGAATCGCCATTTTGGGTTACTATTGACACTTTCTGTTTTGGTTACGGTCGACTGTTAGAGAATGCTCTAAGGCATCAAGTCCAACAATTAGTATTTTCGTATGCAATGAAGTTTAAATGAATAAATAAATATTTTATCTACACTCACAACGTAATGTTCCAAATATGAATTCAAAAATTGTAATATAAATACGTACTTTATTTTCGTGAATAGGTAAAATTAAAAAAAAAACTTATTACGATGCAGTCAGCTGCATCATAAAATAACTTTTTTTCTCATTACGATACAGGGCAAATCCAAGAAGAAGGTAGTGCCGTGATATTAAAAAAAAACAACGATATTTTCCCACATACTTTCCATGATTAAAATGCACTCTATGGTGATCGATGACTTATTGCGATTAGTTTGCAAGAATGCACTCATCTCATTTTTTTTTCTAATGGAATGCGCGCCATTTTTAGAGCATTACAAAAAAATTTTGAATTTTGATTTCAATTTTTACATTTTGTTATACTGAATTTCGTAGGTGTTTTTTATTCTTGCTTAAAAAAGTGAAAACAAATTGACTCTGCAAAATTATTTAAGATGCAGTTAAGGAAATGACTTATTACAAGGTAGGTACATAGCTAATACAACCAAAGTCTCTCTCTCATTTCTAACGTTGATCTTTTATTTAGTAGGTTCAATCCCAAATGTATGAGTGTAGATAAAGTAGTGTATGAAACTGCACATAACTAGGTATTAAAACACTCGTGTGATACTATTAAAAACCTCGCCTACGGCTCGGTTTTTAAACACACACTCATGTTTTAATACCCCTCTTTATGCATCAGTATCATAAACTACTATTATAACTTATGAAAAAGAGGTTTGTCAAATAGAGGTTTTTATAATGATTGCACTCGGTGAAATAAATTGCCCACTTCAGTATCATTTGTTTCATATGGTTTAATTTTTGGAAGCTTACGTTGAGTAATATGGGAGATTAAAATAACCTTACACAAGTTGATACGATGCGCTGTGCTAGCACAAAAATATAAAATGTAAAGTGACGAGCCACTGATAATATGTTAATAGTATCACGAAAAATTATCTTGATACTTAATATATATTTTTTATATTTATTAGAATCAAAATTATCTAAAACCTATAATGGTTAATATAATAAATATGTTTGTCTTATTTTTAAATGCATTTAATATAAAAAATATGTAAATCTTATTTTTAAATGTATCTCTTAGTTATAAAGACACATCAAGATTTTAGTTTTTTACGTGCAATAATGTGAAGGAATTATGGTCATCCATGAAGGTAAGCATTCAGTCACATGATTTCTTATAGACAAAGTTAAATAAAATCAAAATAAATAAATTACAAAGGATCAAAAACCAATGCGAGTGTTATGAAAGATTTTTGGGGTTCTCGTTACAGCACTCAACAAACATTTTACACAAAAAAACTTGTCACTTTACAAAATAAAAAGTTTGGCATTGTTACCTGAAGGCATCTGTCAAAATGGCGCTACGTATTCTTGTTCCACGAGAACCATCAAAACAAAGGGCTTTTACTTTAAAAATCGTTTTATAGCTTTAAAATGATCAAATTCTGTGTAGGCTGTAAAAATGTTGGCACTTATCCGAAAAAACTGTATATTAAGAAAAAAAATTATGTAAGAATAACGTCTTAATTTGGCTTTTGCATCCGACACTTGCATTGTAGAATATTTATATCCATTTTCGGTCAATGGGTCTTTTTCGGTAAAGAGTACCACAAAGTAAATACCTATTTTGTATTTTCCTATAGATTTGTTCTGAACGTCTACCTGGCTTGTGAACAAGCGTATGCCGCGCCATCTACAATTAGCTTTACGTTGCCATCCCCATTATTTTATACTAATGTGTATTCTGATATACCAAACACCGATAAAATTCAATATTAAAATTAAATATAAATAACAACTCCATATCAGGTCGACGCCCACGGTCGCCCGATTCCCGGGGCCGAGCACCAAATCCATCAGGCATTGCAACAGTATCAGGCCTACCAACAACAGCAGGCCTACCAGCAACAACACCATCAGGTTCAGCAACATGGCCAAATGCCTCCACAAGGTAAGGCCGTTGTAGAGATATGTAATGTAGGTCACTATAATCCCTAACCTATGACCTGAATGACCTGATGTTTAAGTAACATCACGCCTATCAGTAATAACATGCATACTAGCAACAACACCATCAGGCTCAGCAACATGGCCAGATGCCGCCAAGGTAATAGTGGGCTCGATGGGGGGCCGGAGGGGGGGGCATACCCACTAAAAACATATCGGTGTGCCCTCTCATACCGGTTTTCGGCGGCATGGGATCCTTTGTGGGATTCTACCTGTGCCACCCCGGCCAGCCCGGCTCACCCAGGCCTACTCTGGCGTTCAGAAGGCGTCCTGCACACGTCGGACTGCCTTCTCAGACGTGGGACTAATACCAATTACCAGCGCTTAATACAGGGTCGTATTGAACTCTTTATCAAAAGTGATGAGATAAAAGGAAATAAAAGTTTTTATTATTTATTTTGTTGTAAAAATGTTTGTCTTTTATTTTTACGGTTTGCATCCCTCTTCAAAGCTTAAACTAGGCGCATGCGTGTTTACTTTAATAACTTTTCTTACTATTCTTTAGGATACCAACAAGGTCCTGGACAAGTTCCTCAAGGTCACCCAGCCCCAGGACAAGTCCCACCGCAAGGTTACCAACAACAATACCAACCGCCCCAGGGTCAATTCCAAGGTCAACAGCCCCAGGGGCAATTCCAAGGTCAACCGCCCCAGGGTCAATTCCAAGGTCAACAGCCCCAGGGTCAATTACAAGGTCAACAGCCCCAGGGTCAATACCAAGCTCAACCCCCACAGGGACAATTCCAAGCTCAACCGCAAGGTCAATTCCAAGCTCAACCTCCCCAGGGTCAATATCAAGTTCCACCCGCCCAAGGGCAATACCATGGCCAAGCGCCGCCAAATCAAAACACCAACGTGAATCAAGGCGTTCCTCCCGTGCAATCTCAACCACCAAATAATCAAGGGTCTAACACCCAACAAGCACAAGTCCCTCAAAACCAAGGTCAAGTACCTCAAGCTCAAGGTCAGCCCCAAGGTCATTCGCCACCGGGTCAGCAACAAGCCCCGCCCCTACCTCAAGTTCATAGTTAATACTTGAGTAGAAGCATTAGGATCTTAAGGACAACGCATATATGAGGGCTACATCGCAACAAATATTATCATAGTGTATCATTTGGGTGTATCAAATCAATTTTGTTGACCGAATTGGCCTGTTTATATTGGTAGGGTCGATTTATTCCTCGTTCGCCCCACATAAAAAAATCACGACACCGCCCCAAAATAGAAATTATTGAAATCAGGTAAGTTTGTATCACTGTATATAATTCGAGTGTGTTGTCATTGTGATATTACGTGGCATGTGACCGTCGCACGATTATTTCCTCTGTGGCACGAACGATTTCAAACGAATGATTCAAAACAGTTTAAATTTGATTTTGTGGAAATTTTGATGTGCAAGATGTGCAATATTTTCTTTATTCAGTTATAATATTCTTGTGTTATTGTGTATTACACAAGAAAGTATATAAAAGAATGCTTGCAAAATATTCTATTTTTATTTACCCTGTGCCTGTGGTAATGTCGTATTTTCGTGGAGAATTTTTTATGTTGCGGTAATATTTGAGGTGTTGCGTTGTAGCTCTTCTTTATATGCGTAAACCTTTACAATTACTGAACCTCATATTCATGAATACCCAACGTACTATATTTGATTGTATTTTGATTGTATTCTATAAGCTTTTCACAAATGGTGCCAAATTAGATGCCTACATCTGGTAACATACTCGTTACTTTAAATTATTTATAATCATTTTGACAATTATATTATAAATAGCTATTAAAATGCAGACTTTAGAGCAAAGTTGTTATTTTCAAAATTGCTTAAAATAAAAACCGGCTTTGGTTTCATAATGTTTATTGCTAAAATGTTACATTACAGCAGCTTTTCCTATTAGTGCACAAATACACCTATTTCGTGTTATCTAAAATTAATAAATAATATTCGCTCTAGCAAATGATTTGTATTTATTTATGCTCCTCTCCATTCAAACTTCTAATCGGTATTAACTGTAATATTTAAAGGGGGGCTGTATTTGCTATTATTGGAGGATTTATTCATTGATATCCGTTATTTACAGGATTAACACAGCCTTTTTCTTAAAAATTCAATTATTTAAAGGGGTTGTTTAGTTGAAAAAATTCATACTTAGATCTGTTTTTGTATCTTGCGGATTTGTGCTCAGCGGTTTTGCATGAAGGCTGTCCCGCGTGCGTGGAACACGCTGCGTGGTCCACACGGATCCAAGCTTGAAGCGGGAAATACATTTAGGCTGACATGTACCACGTACGTCGATCGGCGTGTCGGTCCCCATACATTTTACATATAGGCTAGTCGTTTAGAGCTACATTACATTATGTCTTAGTGCGTCCGCTGCGTTAAGTGGGACACGCGCACGGGGCAACATAGATTACAGCTCACTTATGCACTACAAGCATTTGTCCGTCAGAAAACCAGCAATCAATATTGCCTCGCGGCGGATGCACTTATGACGCGCCCAGATCGGCGTACGTGGCACACGTGTGCTTGGTGTAGTTCGCGGCGGGAACTTCCCGTTTCAATGTCACGTGTGTAGACGTCACGCGCGCATCGTAATGAATATTAAGTTTATGTTCGTAATAAAACAATATCTAGATGGAAATGTGCATTGTGGTGTGTGTGCGGAAGATACCCGCACGACAGTAAATTCGGCCTCGGAAGAATTCAACCATCTACATATTATTGTTTTGCCTTGCCAGTTCCTATCCTACTTTTAGCAATTTAAAAAATGAGACTTATGCTTATGCTGTACTAAATATTATGTATTCTGTGCTTCTTATGCTTTGCGTCCATAGATATAGTCGTCATTATCACAGTCATTATGTTTCAAGTAGCCCTAGCTAATCTGTGCCCTAGTCCAGTAGGACCACGAGTACATAGTAGTATACCGTGGTCCTACCAGTAGGACAAATCGGTAGGTCCACGGGCCCTTAAGGGTCTTAATTTGACACACGCGGGACAATCCCGAAGGACAAAACCGCCCTCGGAAAATTGTTTTGCCAGTTCCACCGTTTTTGTTAAATGGTCTGGGGGTCAAGTCTGCTAATGTTAAGTTAGTCGTCAAAATCGTAGTCCAATTGTGTTCTAATGGTAATGCTTTTTGACACAGTTCTTGGTTTTTAAACTCAAAATCAAGACACAATATGTTTCCGTTTTTGGTTTAAGAAACACAACGTGTTTCGGTTTTAGGTTTAATAAACAAGAACTGTGTCAAAAAGCATTACCATTCAAACACAATCGAACAACGATTTTGTCGAAAACATTAGCAGACTTGACCCCCTGGTCAGTTCCAATCTTTCTTTTAGCAATTTAAATAAATGTGACTGCGACATTTAAGCATAGACTTATTATTATTATATTACTATCATTTAAGTCAATTTTTATTTAATATAAACATGTTAATGGTAATACCTTCACTGCAGTGAGGTTTTTGCTATTTCTTTCAAATGACGATGCAAATTGCGAAAGTTGCCTTCTATGCTATGCCTGTACCTACTATGAACTTTTTTCTCTCATTCCTGCTGGTGCGCCCTTTATCGATTGTATTATTTATTTCTTGACTTTTGCCCCCTTATTATAGGCAGGTTGGTATCCTTGTTTTTACACGACTGCCCAAAAAACAGAGTGCAATGTGTTCAGGGTTCAAGTATGTTTGTGGGTATGTAAGTTTCTTTATTCCGACAACTTCTTTGTCGTTAGAATCGTAACATTGTTCCGAGTGACTCTAACTATATTTTTTTGGAAAATATCAATATGGCGACTGTACGGTAGTGGTACGACACCACTTTCAAACCCGAAAAAAAATGTTTTTTTCAGTTATTAGTTTATTACAATATGGGCATCAATATAGGCTTTGTTGAGCACATTCAAAAACTATACAGGGTCACTGGAAATAATTATGACGTATTCCTGCCCCCCTACAATGACTGTCAAAAGTAATATCGAAGCAATGTTGTAAATGAGATGGCGCTATACGCGATGTATAGCTCTGTCCCTATAACAACATTACTTTGAGGTTGCTATAAGAGCTCATTGTAAGGCCCCTGCTACAATGACTGTCAAAAGTAATATCGAAGCAATGTTGTAAATGAGATGTATGAAATTTGTCCTCTCAGAGGACGCCGAGCGCTTCAGACTCGCGCGCGGAGTGACAGAGCCCTGCCTTTGGTCCCATTATGAAAGTTGTTCAGTTTGATGGTCCCGAAGCGGACAGGACCGTTAGGTCCCGTCCGTAATTTTTTAGAGAGGTTTTCTTCCTCGCAACCCCCATCCATTGGGATGGCGGCCCTCGCTCCCGCACCACGTACGGGGTTACGAGCAGATGACGCCGGGACAGAACCAGCGCCATCCCCGACTGCCAGACCATTAGCCATCACCGTATCAAAAACGGTGACGCCCAGGGTGCACCACGAGGAGGTTGTCTGACATGGCACCCCATGGTCTGATCAACCTCACGAAAGTTTTGTTCTTGTAGATGAGGTTAAAACACATTACCTGTATATTTTTTTTTGTTATAAGTAGGTATCTACTTATAACTTTTTCTTGAAAAGTTATTAGTTTTTGAGTTAGTTGAAATTAAGTTGAAATTAATTAAGTAGCTAAGTAAGTAGGTATTTTTTTTACCAAAATACGTTTTCAGACACAAAAATTTAAAATAAAAGATAACTATATACCTACTCATTCGATTCCAGTTTTTATTATTATTTTGGGCTTTTATGTATTGTGTTTTGTGATAGGTAAGTAGAAAACATTCTAAGTATTAATAATGAATATTTTTTTTTAAATTGTCTACAATGCGATTAATTTAACAATGTACCTACCTACGACAGAAGTGACTAACTTCAAAGCGCTTGCGGTACAAAACAACGTATTTTAAATCTCTAAAATTTACTCTGCCAATGAAGAAGTGATGTGAATTGAGTGAAGTTGCAGCGGATGACGAATCACTGCTTATTGACAATTTAATCACATTGCACAATATGTAAAACTGTGCTTATATGCTATGCGTGTACTTCTTACCCTATTAGTTATTCTGTGACAGAACAAAGAAATAGTGCGTGTACCTATTGTGTAGGTAGGTACACACGACTCCAATATATAATATTAAAATGGAATTGGAGTTGACAAATAACGATAAGCCCCAATATCAAAAGGTTATCAAAAGAAAATGAGTAACTACTACTCAAATACATAGAAACGAACTGTTTCAGTAGTTCCCAACGTTTTCTTAACAAGGGACCACGTCATTGTTTTATTAATAGCAGGGATCACGATAAAAAATTACTACTTAAATATTCTTAAACAAACTTTAATCTAAAACCCAGTGGGTAGGTAGATGTTAACATTGTACTAATTAATAGTCCTTCCTACATAGGTATGTAGGTATTCACAAGAATAGGTAGGTATTCACTACCTACATACAGGGAATGATAACGTTATTTTTAAATGTAACGGTATTTCAATACCGTTAATTTTAACATTAACGTTATGTCAATAAATAACGTTACTTTAGATAACGTTACTTTAAAATTAACGTTATTCCAATTAATAACGTTACTTTTTTACCGATAACTTTACCGGTAAATTTTAACGCTATATTAAACGGTAATTTTACCGGTACAATATTTTAACGTTATTTTTACCAGTAAATTTACTGATAAAATGTTTTATCGGTATTTTTAACGTTATTTTGTTTGTATCGTTATTTTTAACGGTATTTCAATCCCTGCCTACACACAAAGATATCATGGGCAACAGCGTGAACGACGCCGTTGCCCATGGTATCTTCCTGGTTCCTTCCTGCCCACTCCTAAGGTTAAAATCATCGCTTGCACGCCACGCCGCGCCGTCACAACATACATTTCGTTCGTGCAGGGGCTAATAAAGATATTTTGATTTTTTTTTGACACGCGCGCACACGAATTTTGTGGAATCTTCTGAGCACAAGTTCAGTAATCTTGGATTTATTTGACCTGTTGGTCAAAGTTACACGCTAACACGCTAATCATTAGGGTCAAGTGGGACACAGACACAGTAATAGGCAGGGGCTATAACATGATGAATAGGTAACTCGTTGCTGGGTGTACGGAAAAATGCTCGAATTTATGTTTTATTATTTGTGACTTATGTTCTTGTTGGAAAACGAATAATTTCTCTAGATTAAATATGATATCTGTTAATTTCCATTAATCTTCAATGAGTTGGTGTTTTAAATACTAAGTTTATTGATTTTTGTACCCACTTAATTAACTTTTTTTAGCTATGTTGCTTGTTTCCATACATAACTCTATGGTCATAATATTCGATATAATATCAAGCAATTGATGAATATTTTAAATCACAGAAGTAAGTATGAGATTCTCTGTTTGTGAAAAAATATGGGCAATTTCATAGGTAAAGACCCAATATAAAGACTTAAGTTTGATATACCTATATAAGTGAATATTGGACTACACAATACAATTTCTCCGATTCCTATTAAGTAGCTAAAATAACTTGTGTTACAGAACAGAAGTCAGACAGAAATAACGGTGGTATCACAAACACCCAGACCTGAAACATTATAGAAAAGTTCGTTTTCAAAATTGATCCTGCCAAGGATCGAACCTGGAGCCTCAGAGATGATGGTGACACCACAAGAACCAGCAACAAGCCATACGACCACGGAGGTCATGAAGTTAGGGAATACCGCGAACAACAATCACAGCACACATTTTGAAGGATCGTAAAAAGAGCGTAAGGGCGTACGTAACCTACCTATTTACTTACATTATTCGATTTTTTATAATTTCTTCTGTTGATATATACCTACCTACATGCCTACCATAGTGTAGATTTCATTAGCTTCCTTACTAGTCATGACGCTATTGTTTACTGGCTAAGTGAATGATTCACGTTTGATTGTTAGCATAGCATTGTTCGTGTAGGTAGGTAGGTACCTACTAAAATACTGGTATAGGTATATTTATTCAAGAGTAGGCTTTCAGTCACCTCTTTTGTAGCAATGAAACTTAACTTAAAAAGCTAAGCATTATAGGTCTACCTATCGACAGTAACAGGTGCTATATCTACGGTTGCCAACTTTTTTGCATCAAATATAGTATTTTCAAGATTATTTATTACGTGTAAAAAAATAGTAGATGGCGAAAAAGTAAAAAAAAATATAGTAAGTTGCCGTTTTGTATGGAGGATTTTAAAGAAGTTGCATTTTTCATAGTTATTTTTATTTTAAACTCTTTATTGTACTACAATAAAATTATGTACAAGAGGCGGCCTTAAGGTGATTAGTACCTACCCTCAAGTGGCGCCCTCATCTTAATTAAATTTATTGCTCGCTAAGTACATAATGTATCGAAAATTCAAACTTTGCGATTGAAGCTAAAGTTCTATAGTTTATTTTCAAATAATAAACTTTCTAAAATATAGTTTGTTGTAGTGTAGTAGTAGTAGGCAAAAGTGCTAAAAGTGGCTACTTTTTGCTCTTTTTAACGCGAATAAATTTATTTTATGTAGAATGAGGATCAGTAACGATTTTTGTTTAGTGGCTTATCAGTAAGCTTATGCCACCACATGATTAACTGTGAGAAATTTTTGCGATATCTCTTAAACCTGAGAAGCTATACGAGCTAAAACATGCTAAAACACTGTTACTTTAGAGGGTCCTTATGACGTCATCGCGACGTACGCGAACCTTATGCCGTACGTGATAAAGCACATATTTCATTGAGTTTGGCATTTCCTACAAACCCTTAATAACTCAACCATTTCTAAACGGATTTCAAAAAATCTTTCACTTAGTTTCACAGCTATTAATATGATTTTATATTATATCAATAAAACTTTAGGATTCAAACCTGTTACTGATCCTCATTAGAGCCGGATTAGGCAATCTCCATTATATTTGGGCTCAAAAGTTAACATGATAAAGTTTTTAACTATTGTGCCTTCAAGAAGAAAGACTTTCAGTTCTTCCATTTTATTAACAGTGAAGTTACTTTGTAATTCACTCAGAAAATCAAAAGTAGGTATTGACTGCAGGCGGCACCAATATCAGGGTTGCGTGGTTTATAATCTTTGACTTGGCTATTGAGTAGTCAACGTCGACAGTGCTTAATGCTCACAGCTCATTCGCCACACACACTCCGTGGAGATAAGACGCACCTGCACCGAAGTCATGAAGCTGCTGATTACGTTTGCCGGGCTACTGGCCTTGGCATGCGCCAACACACCAGCCTCCACGGGCAAAGTCATCTGCTACTACGACAGCAAGAGCTATGTCAGAGAATGTAAGTGCATTTTTTTATGCTGTGCGATTTATCCTTGCGAAACTCGCGAGTTACGAAATTTGTTTCATAATTTGCTTTTCAATTTTAAGCCAACGTTGAGTAGGTACCTACATTTCCAATTTCGCTGATGAATTTGTAAAAAATACCCGTTTTTGCAGTAGGTAGGTACAAAAGAAAAATAAGTATGTACCTAGGTACCTAATTACTATTAGTTCCCGTATTTTAAGTCAAAATTCAGTACTTAATAACTAAGTACTTATTTTTAACTTGCTTTATATCTGATAACTTATTCTTTTGACTACCTAGGTACCTACCTATTTAAATTATTTCGTGATTGCCATTACATACAAGAGCGAGCAATATCTTTTCCCTTTTGGATATTAACTAAATATTTCCAAAAGTTTTATTGACAAACATCTAACATTATTGGGATCAACGTTTATGCCTTTTGACTCGAAGAAATCAATGTCAATTTGATTTGCAACAACGTAGGTACCTACGTAGGTATTATTGTTGGAGGGTCATTGTTCCGTAGCGCTGTATCGAAGTGTGACAAAGCCACCATAATATCTAGAATAAGAAGAAATTTTTCATATTTATTTATTATTTGCTAAGGGTTATGTTAGCCGTCAATACAATAATTATTTATATTACCTACTTTTAAACCAGGATTTTTTTAAAAACGAAACAACCAACGTCTCAAGTCTCCTATTTGTTGAATAAGTGTATAATACTTTTCAGTCTTTCTATATAAATTTCAAAACGGTACCTATATAACGCCACTTTTGATCTGGTTTGGCGTAAGCAGACGGCTATGCCTGCCTGCCCCATAACGGTTGTCTTTAAATGCTCATCAAGGAGATACCTAATTCAAGTTTTTTTATAACTAATGCGTTAAATTATTTATTTCATATATTATAACTGTTCTAAAAAAATAGTTTTGCATCGTAGGCGTCCTTTTGTTCGGTAGATGGGACTGCTGTAATATTGTAATCTACTTATGCCCATTGAATTTAAACAGGATGATATCATATTGACCGTGTTTGCGTTACAAATAGCCGAGCTACCTGCCATAATAATATTATCACCGATCTACTACTTACTTACATCACAAGGAATGATCTTGAACCAAGCTTGACCTTGTCCACTCTGTGGCTGACCGTTTTTTTCTATTTATATAAAGCGATTCGGTAGGTAGGTACCTTAGTTAGGTTACATTAGTTTCGTTGTTTAAAAAAACAACTTATTTAACACTTTAAAGTGAAATGAGATTGCTGCTTATGTTATGAAAAATGTAAAATGTTGTACCTAAGCACCAATATCATAAGTAGAAGGCAAGAAAAAAAACTAAGTAAGTAGTACTTACTTTTTGCTTTATAAGTAGAATGCGGCGGCGAAAGAAAAATAAAAATAAACCAAAGTAAGCACAGTCTTACTGTAAGATGCCGAGAGGATAAACTAGTGCATACTTCACAAAATTAATTTGAAGCTGATGAATTTCTATAAATATTTAGAAAGTTTTGTAATAACTACGACTACAAATACACGCAAACAAAAGCACCTAAGCAAGACAGTCATTAATTAGATTTATCTTTTATTCACCTCTATGAAATCAGCTTTCTTTCCTTTTTATGCTTTCCGCTTACGTAGGTAATTTAACTTTTAGTTGAGTCACTGGAAGTGTAGAATACATTATTTCCAGCTAAATTAAACAAATTCGCAAAAAATATTAATGTGTAATTTGTAAAATGGGTAGGTACATCCTTGAACATCATCGATGAGTAAATAAACGGATTGATTGCCGAGAGCGCCATCTATAAAAGTTTTGAGAAATACACCTCATTTTCGAATCCAGTTTAGGGCTGCCACTGGCAGCAAGTACGGGTGGCAGCCTGCCACCCGTACTTGACAATAAAATATTGTATAATATTTAGGTTCGATTTTAACAGTGAGTTTACTTACACTAAACCATAGTATAATAATGTGTATGACTAAACGGAAAAGTACAGACGAACATAGAACCTCCTCCTTTTTTGAAAGTCGGTTAAAAAGCAGTAGTTGTAGGAACAGTTAATAGGAATAAAATTTCAATTATAAATGTGAAAGTAAGTTTATTTCTTACGCTTTCACGTCTTGACTAGGTACTGAACACAAAATCATAAAACTTTTCATCCAGAAACTGTTCCCGAGGGATAGAGGAATAACTGTCGACGCAGACGAAGTTGCGGGCAGCCGCTAGTTTGGAATAAAACTCTCCTTAGCAGACGGTTATTTCAAGATAAAAAAAACATAAAATATAGAAAAATTGCGGTCTTGGGAATTATCTTAGGTAGGTACCTAGTTAGATTATATAAGCATTTTTTAACACTTTCGCTGTTAATTATTGTTTATTCCACGAGTAAAGATATGAGTTTACGAATACAACCGGGCAAGGGTTTTGACTTTTGACCCATCGACCTTATATCAACTTGTCAACAATAAGATAACACAAGGAACAAATAATGTGGAACTTCTGAGAATCGAGTCGAACAAACAAAGATTCATTTATATTATTTATTTATATTAACCTACTTCACGAGTCGCTGTGTGGTAAGATGCAGCGATAAAAATACGGGGAAAACCGGCAAAAATAAACCCCAAACGAAAACTTACAATTACACAATAGGTACTTACATCATAAAGCAACTTAGAAAATCATTTTTTATTATCCATTTCAAATTGTATTGCCATTTTGATCTGTTATAATAGGTAAGTAAGTATAATATATTGTCTTATCATTGATAAAAACAAGGAATTTCAGAATATTGCATTGCAATGCAATAGAAAGCATCCTTCTTGCCATGAATGAGAAGTTGCTATAGTTATTTTTTATAGACTTCGTTGATGAAATACATTAAATACAAATTAACTAAGTTTGAACTAATCGTTTTAAAATATCTCGTGTCATAAATCTAATACTTATTACCTACAATTTATTATTTAAACTGTGGTTAGACCGCAAACGTAATATTTGCTCCGAGGTTAGTTAACTTAGTTGAGTATAAAAAATATATTCAATGTCGTGAGAAAGAGGAAATCTTAGTTTTGATCAATTCTTGGAACATTCAATGTGTATTCTTTGAATTTTTTATTATTGTTATTGTAATGGACGACGGAATCATCAGTAATGTTAGCTTTGAAACTTTAACGAAGATTCTTTGCAGATATATTATAAAAATAATTAGTACCTACCTACTTACATAAAATGGAAGTTGGATATTTAATAGAAATTAAAATATCACCCCCGCTGGCCCCCGCAACTTCGTCATCGTGAACAGTATTTTTTTTCTGGATGAAAGTTACCAACTTTAAGTCCTTTTCTAGTATTTACTACCACGTGTAGGTAGGTACCATGCACAATGCACATGATAATAAAAAAGCACAACTTTTTTTGCTTGCATACCTACGTACTTACTCTTTTTTTGGGTTTTATTTCTAAAATTTGAGTGGCCTACCAAACGGCCGTCAATATAGTATTTTAGTAGGTAGGTATATTACCTACTAAAATAGTGACTTTAAAGTAAATGATTTAAAACTGAAACTTGTCGGTAAAGTCCTCATAAGCCGAGTTGTTTGCCTCATCTCATGTATATGTAAGCCAACAAGGAAAGTGTCACTAAATATTGATCGTAATCATTTTCAAGGCAAACTGTAGGGTCAACTTAATGGCATCATCATTATCATTATCGAGCCTAAAAACTTTATGAAATGAAAAGGTAAAATAATTTCGAGATAGTAGGTATAAGAAGTATTTATAGCAGTTTTTTTTACCTACGTAGGTACACCTAAAAAGTTGCCGATTGTTCTTAGATTTTAACAGCGTAAAAGATTTTCATTTTCATGAAATTAGAATCCCCACATAATATTTCAATTCAATATTTCGAATCGATTTTTGTTTTGTCAGGCGGTGCCTTAATGAGGATCAGTAACAGGTTTCAAGCTATGAAACTTAGTAAAAGATTTTTTGAAATCCGTTTAGAAATGGTTGAGTTATTAAGAGGATTGTCAAGCAAACGGTCTCCATACAAACGGCGATAACGTTTCCCACCCTCTAAACCTTAACCTACAGCAATGAATTTTTAGTATGTTTTTTAAATGCCAAAAAACTAGGGCGGTACGTTTTTATTTTTTTAATATCTATAATAGATTTTGAAATATTTGAATTTTAGTGATTTCATACAAAACAAAAAAGTGCCAATATTTTTAAATCTATTATAGATATTAAAAAAATAAAAACGTACCGCCCTAGTTTTTAGGCATTTCAAAAACATACTAAAAATTCATTGCTGTAGGTTAAGGTTTAGAGGGTGGGAAACGTTATCGCCGTTTGTATGGAGACCAAACGGTCTTGACAATCCTCTTCAGGTTTTGAAGGAAATGCCAAACTCAATGCAATACCTATGTGCTTTATCACGAAGGTTCGCGTAGGTACGTCTCGATGACGTCATAAGGACCCTCTAAAATAACAGCGTTTTAGCACGTTTTTGCTTGTATAACTTCTCAGGTTTAAGAGATATAGCAAAAATTTCTTCACAGTTAATCATGTGGTGGCATAAACTTTCTGATAAGCCACTAAACAAAAATCGTTACTGATCCTCATTGCGTGCTGTTTTAGAAGAGAATAGATACTTTGTACCAATGATATATCAAAACTTTTTTAATATATCTTTGCTTTCTACATACTAAGCGCCCAGTTTGAAGGCAGGGCGTTATTTCGAGGTGCCGTTTTTAAGACTGGCTAGTCTGATTGGACATCTAGATTCTTGACCCACCATGTTGTACCTAACTTAGTTAAACAATAACATGGCATTTGCTATAATGATATTATGGCAACCTAAAATGTGCGTTTTCGATTTTGCCGTCTAATGTGCTAAGAGCAAAGAGTCCTAATTTCGCTTTATGTTACGTAATATTCTCTAATCATAATCAACATTAATTTTCCAGAATAAATAAATACTGTCTTCTGTCTTAGTCCCTAACTAAAGGATACCTGCCTAGCCTACTCACTACTCATGCTTAGAGGCATTGTGTTGGAAACAAACAATAGACTGGCATTATCAATCAGAATGACATTTGAACGCCTACGCATAATTTAATATGGCAACTCTTGCGCATTTTTTAAGAAGCCAGAGGACCAATAATCTCAATAATATACGATCCACTTAATTTTGAACCTTAAAATGAGTAATAAAAGTCACTGAGTTGAACGAACATCTTCCATAATAGATCATCAGATGTACGTAGCGAATAAAGATATTTCATTTAAATACATAAGATCATTATAACTTTCAAGAATTCAGTGGAGCAATTTTATTATTTTTATAATATACTTAATTAGGTACTTATGGTTCACTTAACAATAAATAATTATTATTATTGTAAAGTTTTACTCTGCAGGTAGTAAAACCAATATATATTTGTATATTATTTTGTAATACAGACTTCGTTTTGCACATCTTAAAGGATAGGTACGGTCCTACTAGGTAGGCTGTTATTTTAAACATTATGAGCAATGATAAAGTTTGATAATCATTGATTATGAGAGACAGAATATAGCTGAATTAATTTGCTATCTAGGTACAGGTACTTACTTATGTTAAATATCTTCCCACCTGCATTCGCAAAAACATATTTTGATTTGAAACTACATTATTTTGTTGGCTGATGTTTAAACCGCAATCGAAGCCACAGTCG
The DNA here is from genome assembly GCA_950108535.1 of Agriphila straminella. Classification (NCBI taxonomy): domain Eukaryota; kingdom Metazoa; phylum Arthropoda; class Insecta; order Lepidoptera; family Crambidae; genus Agriphila; species Agriphila straminella. Next base: position 17,143,651 of record OX467303.1, read on the forward strand.
GTCGGACCAGGGGCCCTATTTTTGAATCGCTCGTCTGGCGTCGAGCGCTCTTTTCTACTGATTTTCGTTCGACATTTGACTCAAATGTATGGAGATCGAGTCGAATGTCGAACGAAAATCAGTAGAAAAGAGCGCTCGACGCCAGACGAGCGATTCAAAAATAGGGGCCCAGACATCGATACAATTGGGATGAGGACAATGAATAAAATAACGAAATAGTAATAAAAATCGTAAACATATTTTTAACACCCTTGCTCGTAAAGCTGATGTAATTCCACCGGTTTTAAATATGTAAAGCGGGTCATAAAAACGCGTGTGTTACCAAAGTAAATAGTTAAGTTATAGTCCATACAAATTCCATAACAGTATTATTTGCCATTTCAAATATGGAACTGATCGCCGCCGCACGACTCCAGCTAGTGAGCAGCGCGCTGTTGCTATTCAAATTTTGAACTAATCGCCGCGCGGCGCCAGTCGGTAGACAGTGTGCAAACAGATTAAGTTTATTTAAAATAAAAAAAACAGTTTATTCGGTAATTTAAAAACTTGGCTGCATGCTCTAGCGTCTTTGCCAACATTTTCACGCAGCCACGGCAGAAAATAATCCTCGCGCCATTTTTCTCAAATTTTCTTTTCTTTGTACTTGTATTGTGAATATCTAAAAATGACAACTTTCAATAATAAAGATGAGCAATATATTACTTCAACTCCACCGGATATACTAACAGAAGCGCGAACCGCATGCGACAGCTTGCTGCCGTCAATATCCAAGGACAGATACATAACCACGTATGAAAATTTCTTGAAGTGGAAAAACATGAAAAATGCCAAGTCTTTTTCCGAAAATGTAGTTTTGGCGTATTTTTTTTTCTGTTTCCTCGCAAATGTGTTAAAAAACGTCGTACGATATACATTAATAAGGTTATAACATCCTTACGCACTAATATCGTAATGTACTATAAACTCTTAGAGTAGCTTGTACCTCTTGGTTTTATATATTGCATATTATTTGTTTTATGGCCCTTCAAAGATGGGTGGACAAGTCCATTTAAAATTAGTTTTAAAATTTATAAAATAAATGAAATCCGTAAAATGTATAGCAAATTTGTCTAAGAAACCATTTTGATAAACACAGTATTTAATATAGCTGCCGAACAAATTTCGTATGCGTTGCATACAAACTACTCCGGCGCGGCGTGACGTCATAATTGAGTTTTTGGGCGAGTCCATTTGTGTGCATTTCACATTGTGATATCTCCGGCAGTTTTCATGCTAGCAAAATAATTCTTATACCAATGTTTCTTTTTTGAGAGGTAATTTATTTAACATAAAATAAAAAAGTTGTAATCAACCCAATTGGATAAGTGAGCCTACTTTGTAGCATGACATCACCTGACCAATGAACAGATGATAGTGGCAATCAGCAGTACAGTAGTTCCAATTGAAAATTCAAAGCTATGAGTAGGTATATAGGTATGTTGCTTGAGTCATGATCAGATTTGTAAACAATGGAACTTATGAGGATTTCATAAAAAGCGATGCGCGTTTCGGTATCAATGGCGCAACCGACGACAGCGGTCATTCGTTAATCGTTTAAAAATCAGAAAAGTGATGCTGATTTTTTTTTTTTAAAAATAAAAGATGTTCTTATTTATTGCATCAGAGGATGCAAAAATACTAAAACATTGTAATAACTAAAAGGGACTGTTGTTTGAGTAAAAAATCAGCCCCCGTAGTCAAATGGCGAACTTTCTATTCTAATTCTACCTTTCTATAAGCATTATTGTGTAATCTGTGGATTAGTAAGATTAGTTAGACGATGTCACAAGCTTATGTAATCACAGTGTTGTCACAAGCCTTAAGTTCTTAGAGCATTCAATGGTTGAATGTTGGTTGAATGCTCTATGCTCAAGTTAGTGAACGAATAGAAAGTTTGCTATTCGAATTCGACTAGCAGCTCAGCCCCCCTAGCCAAAGTAACATTTGCAAATTTTCGTTATCGCTTCGCTTCGAAACATGTATGGATTTGACGTTTTAAAATTCGATTGTTAACGAAACCTTATGTCAATCCCATACATCACAGAGAAAGCAATACTATGCCATACATGTTTCGAAAGCGAAGCGATAACGAAGATTTGCCAATGTTACTTTGGCTAGGCCCTCAGTTCAGGCGGCTCCAATAATAAAAAAAAATAGTGCCTGACTTACCATATCGACACAGTTTTACAATCCATACAGTTGTTAAACGCCTTTGGACGACGACGCCTGTGGAAAAAGAAAATTCATGTGATTATTATGTAATACTTACTTAATTTATTTACAAGTACTTATGTAAAACGCGCAAACTAGTTTGGGGCAATTGAGGGCAGCGATCCGCGTACATTCGTTTAACAACTGTACGGATTGTAAAACTGTGATATTGATCAGACTGACAACCTAATTTAGTTGAGGGATGCATTATACCAGCTCAAGCCCGCATGCTGCCTTTGGACCTGGACCCAGCTCTATCGTTCTGCACCCACTTGGTGTACGGACATGCCGGAATTCAACCTGACACCTTCAAGATGGTGCCCCTCAACGAGAACCTGGACGTAGACCGCTCGCACGCCAACTACCGAGCGATTACTAACTTCAAGACCAAGTACCCTGCCCTGAAGGTCCTACTGTCTGTTGGTGGTGATGCTGACACCGAGGATGTACAGAAGTACAACCTATTGGTAAGAACCAACATATTATTATAAAATCGGGTTTAGCTGACAATGTATGTCACACCACAGATAATATAATACTATACCAACAATTTGCTTATTAGTAAGTTCCAACCTTACTTTATAAACGCTTAAGGCGTTGAATAATAGGTAGTGAAACTAGCGCCGCCACATTTTATTTTTATTACTCGTAAACCAAGTCAATATTTAAAAAAAGCTCGTGTAATAATTTCTTAAAAGGTCTCTAATATTTTTTGAATAACTCTTCAACACTTTTCATTGTTGCAAGATTTAAAATCCATTTTAGCTCAAAGTGGCTACTTTTGGCAATTATGGATTTTAAAACTCACAGAATGAATGGTAACTGTTGAAGAGTTATTCAAAAAATATTAGAGACAATTTAAGAGATTATTACATGAGCTTTTTTAAATATAGACTAGATTTACGAGTAATAAAAATAAATGAAGTGGCGGCGTTTGTTTCACTACCACCGCGCCTTAAATGCTATTTCTTAAGGCGAGGCCAGTTCACGATCTGACGAAAAGATTGATTAAATATCACTCAAGGAATTTATAAGTAAGAAGTTACGTAGTAGTAGGTACTACCTATTAATAAATTCCTCAATATTTCTATAAAAATAAACTTCCAATCGTCAGATTAATTTAATCTTAATTTTCAACCTCAATAATTGTTTTTTTTATACAAAAAGTAAATCTAGCTTTTTATTTCTAACACAATAACCGGGTAGATTTTCAATAAACTATCCAGTATTCCAGAAATCAATTAAAATGCCCTAGATTTCGTCAAATTTCTCAAAGCGACAAAATTACGCTATGCAATAAATTGTAAAGAGATAAAGAGTAGATTTTGTTAACTGTCTCTAGGTAAGTAACTACCTACATAAATTATTAGCCAAACAAAGTTACCTATTCTTAGTTCGATCAATTTCAGTCAATCGAATTACAAGGAAATTTGGGTCCTTATTTTTGTTTATTTCAGACTTATGGTTCGATTGATCGAACTACGAAAATTTCTAAAGAGGGTTGCATCATATTACACAATATATGGGAAAATAACGACAAAAATGACGTTGCTTTCAGCTGGAATCTCCGCAAGCTCGTACCGCGTTCATAAACTCTGGTGTACTGCTCGCTGACCAGCATGGTTTTGATGGCATCGACCTGGCTTGGCAGTTCGCCCGAGTTAAGCCAAAGAAGATTCGTTCCACTTGGGGTATGTATAACACTCTTTCCTCGTTAATTTTTGGCCAATATATGTTGGCAATATTAATTATTTGCGCTAAACCTTCTTAGAGATCTTCAGATAGTTCTCGTAACTTTAACGAATACAAGAAGATAACTCTTTTAAAGAAGAGATTCGGCTGCAGCCTGCCTACTTTTATTATTTTCCATTGTCCTCTTATTTAGACCATGAATCACGTGAAACATAAGAATCAAGAACCTATTATTACAAGTTTTCATTTAGTTTCACCTGTCCGGTGTTTGTCCGTCTGTAATCAAATCAAAAGCGTGTTACATTTTGACAGCAAGAAAGTCCTCTTAGTAGTAGTTATCATAATTTTGACTAGATATCACTTTTAAGTTTTAAGCTGACGACCTTGTAGCCTTACAGAACAAGAAAATATGGCGGACAAAAGTGCAATCAGCAATAAAACTTATTTTATCTTTTTTTGTGTAAAGGGTCCATTTGGCACGGTATTAAGAAGACTTTCGGCACCACTCCCGTTGACGAAAAAGAAGCAGAACATAGAGAGGGTTTCACTGCCCTGGTCCGCGAGATGAAGCAGGCCCTTAGCGTCAAGCCTAACAGGCAACTGTCCGTCACCGTGCTTCCCAACGTTAACTCTTCGAGTAAGTAAATAAATGTTCATCCTCACCTCAGCCATCCTTAGCCGCATGACGCCCACTTCTGGATAAAGGCCTCCACTAAAGATATCCATCGCCATTACCGAAATTAATGTTTTTTATAGCAGCATAACATCGTCCAGTTCATATCACTGAAACTCACTCCTTTATGAAGCTGTTATTACATGGGAAAATCGTTTCTTCCCTCCTTTTACTATGGAACCAAATCTGAAATCGCATAAAATGTTTTTTTCGTTATTAATGTATGAAACAAAACAGCTGATTTTTTTCGCGATTAGTAAAAGTTGTTCAGTTTGTTGGTCCGAAGAAACGGTTTTTCCATTTTGGGTTCATTCATTCATTAACACGTTGTACTTATATTCTGTGTCTTAGGCCTTATTTATTAGGCTTAGAATAATCCTTATATCAATAATTCTTATATCTCTTTAACTAACTGCGCCGTCAAAAATGGATCGGACAAAAAAACAAAAAAAAACCTGAGCGCCTTTTCCCATAATATTATCATATTTTGTTTTTGTCGTATTTGTTGCTGTGTGGTAAATTACTTTGCTTTTTCCTCGCAAATGTGTTGAAAAACGTCGTATGAAACTCGTGAGCTCTTGCTTATTGCACACTCGGCTGATGTTTTTTCTCACAGCCTTGTGTTGTGTGCAATGAACAACCTAAGCTAACTTGTCTCATAATGTACTATTCTGGAATACTTTCTACTACTAACAAATGACAGAATATGAAACATTGAGAATGAATTTGATGAATGACACATGAATTACATGAATTATTTATACTTCCAGTTTACTTCGACGTGCCGGCCATCATCAACCTGGTAGACTACGTCAACATTGACGCGTACGACTACTTTACTCCGGAGCGCAACCCCAAAGAGGGTGACTTCACCAGCCCTCTGTACACCCCCCAAAACCGCAACCCGTTGCAGAACGCTGATTCCGAAATTGCATACTGGCAAGTATTTTTTTAATCGAAAGACAGTAGTACATACTTATCTATTCTGTGTCGAAATTCAAGAATAGTATTGCCAGATGACTGACTGTCTTAGCTTCTCCCCAAACCTCACTCAGAATACCCCGAAAATAATCTATATCTATATGTATGAAAAGATGACAAAATTTCCCCCACCACCAACCACACCACACCAACTTATTCCGCCTCAAAATAATACTAGGTATTTGTATGAAACGAAGATTAATGATTCCCTCCGAAAGACGAAATAAACCCCAAATTTGGGGGGATTTCCCGCAATCTTTCATCACTGGTCAAGGTAATGAAGGAAGACGGAAGTTCAATAAAAACCAGACAGTGCTTTATAATAAAAATAAAAAGAACATTAAACAAACATTAAATAGTCAAACTCTCCCAGACTACTTGTTTTAGTCTCTCGTCATTTATTGTTCTTTCATTCTACTTACAGGGTCATTTTTATTCACCATCCAAATTTTGAGGATGTGTCCAGTCCATGAAACTGAACAACTTCCTCTAAGGAACACATGGCCGAATATGTAAAAAAAAATCGACTATCCATACAAATCAAAGAGATCACGTGATCAATTTAGTATGGGATGATCAAAATTTTATGGCGAAATTCGACACAATGTTTCTTAGAGAAAGTTGTTTAGTTTCATGGACCAGACACATCCTTGAAATTTGGATGGTAAGTTCAGAATGACCCGATATACAATGTGTAACAAAAACCCAGTCAGATACTGCAACATGTGATGTGATAGTGTTGCTAAAACTGAACATTCTCCAAGGGACATAGGTCGAAAAACGTTTTTTTTGCCTCTCCATAGTAAGTCGGTCAGCTGACCAATGTAATTATTTTGTATGGGAGTATGACTTTTTTTTTGTTTCTCGACCTATGTATTCTGTGCCTATGTTCCACGGAGAATGTTGTTCAGTTTTAGCAACACTAGATATCACCTGTTTCAGTATCTGACAGAGTTTTTGTTACATTGTATAACTCAAATATCTTTACCATTGCTTTTTTCAACAATTCTTTGGGAAGATTATACGTAATATGCACTTATTCATAGGAAACAACACGGAGCACCCACCAACAAACTTGTGCTGGGAATCGCAACTTTCGCCCGCACATGGAAACTGGACGCTGACAGCGAAATATCTGGAGTGCCTCCAATCCACACTGACGGTCCTGGAGAAGCAGGTAATGTTAACTGGCTTATCATCCAAAGTGTATTCAGGTGGAGTCATTGGCGTAGGAAGGGGGACGGATGGACCCAGAACAGTCTAGTGCCCACCCCAAAACAGTCCAGTGCCTACCCCAGATCAGTCTGGCGCCCACCCCAGAACAGGCTGGTGCCAACCCCAGAACAGTCTGGGGCCCATACCAGAACAGTCTGGTGCCCACCCCAGAACAGTCTGGTGCCTACCCCAGAACAGTCTGGGGCCCATCCCAGAACAGTCTGGTGCCCACCCCAAAACAGTCCAGTGCCTAACCCAGATCAGTCTGGCGCCCACCCCAGAACAGTCTGGTGTCCACCCCAAAACAGTCCAGTGCCTACCCCAGATCAGTCTGGCGCCCACCCCAGACCAGTTGGTGCGCCCACCCCAGAATAGTCTGGTGCCCACCCCAGAACAGTCTGGTGCCTACCCCAGAACAGTGTGGGGCCCGCCCCAGAACAGTCTGGTGCCCACCCCAGAAAAACTCCAATGCGGTTCTAGCACTCTCCCCCCTAGCTTTGCCCCGGGACTGGGAAATATCTCTAGATACGCCCATGAGTAGCGTCTTAGTTAGAAGGAACAAGCATACAGTCTGACGGGAAGTGGTCATTAGCCTTCTAAGACTGATGACAGGGAGGTCTGGTCAAGAAATTCACAACCTTTGTTTATATGAAGCGAATAGGACATGGTTTTAAATTCCTTTTATTCCCCGTGAATATTTCATGTTTACGGTTTCTTGGATCTATAAAATTCATCAAACTTCTGTTGACACAATCAAAATGTCATCTTTTTTGAATAATTTAGAATTTATGGGGTAAGGCAGGAGCTTTCCTTTCCTTTCCTCACAATCGCAGTCACATCACAAGTAAAGAAAAACATCTTTTGTTAGGGTGTTCGATCGACCCACCACCAGTGGGCAATGCCAGTAGCTCCACGCATCATGAGGGTTATTAACAATGTCTTCTGTTTTAGGTCCTTACACAAAAACTGAAGGTCTGCTGAGCTACCCTGAAGTGTGCGCTAAGCTTATCAACCCCAACCACCAGAAGGGTATGCGCCCTCATCTGAGGAAGGTCACTGACCCCAGCAAACGATTCGGTACGTACTTTTCTATGGTTTCCATAACAAAACTAGATCACACTTCATAACAAGAATATGCAAATTATTGAAGAGGTATAAGCACACCAGTTCACCACATGGGATTGTTTTAACAAAAGCGATTTTATTATGCGATGCGATGCGTCCATTAGCGCCGCCAATAAAAAAATCATTACAACAAAATAACTAGGTTTAATAAAATTCGGATAAATATATTAGTTAGTATTAGAAACTATTTTTTTATGCGTTTCTTCCTAGTTTAAATGTGTTTGTGCAGTTACAATCTGGGGGCTTGTCTAATTTCAAAATCTATCGCAATCGCTTTCATTTGACACATGGATGTGACACTGTGCTGCATTTCTTTGGTAAGTTTTTATTTATGCCAAAAAGAAGCATCAATGTATTATGAAATACATTGAAAGCGATTGCGATAAATTTTGAAATTAGACAACAGAAAGGCTGGATTACCGCCAAAAGTGGCCACTTTATCACCATTTTCACCAGTTACGTGTCAAAGTAACTACACAAACACACTCATGCAAAATTAATTTATAACTAATCTAGCTAATATTATGTATATTTATTAGTTTTTTATTATACACTAGTATAGTAATATCTGTGATTGATTATACATAGTTATTTTGATGTAAGTAATGATTTTTCTTGATTGGCTGCGCTAGTGTAGGCTCGGTATGCTCTTAATAGGTACAATACCTACATAAGTCTGTTTTATATATTTTTGAATATTACTTAAAGTTAGAAAAGAAAAGAAGTTCTTCGAATAGTTTTACATTAAAATGATTTTTGAAGGAAGACGCTTTTATTAAGGCCTTAAAGTGGGTCAAATCCCAATATTCAATTCAAATTATTGAAACATTACGCGCGTGAAGCTATCATGGAAAAAATATATAATAGATTTAATTGAAATTTTATAAATGATAAAAATGTTACCACCTTTGATGTAAAAAAATATTCTGTGGACCCTGTTTCTGGTCTTATTTGCAAAATTTCTCGGAAATAGGACATTTGTTTATGTTAAATAAAACCAACCATAAAAATCGCCGATTATAATACCTTCAATCGTAATTGAACAGATTTTTTTAAACTAATTCAAAAGCGAAGAAAAGTAATAAAAACATGTAAAAATTGAGAATTCTGTGCAAGTTCTCAACGCAACCGCCGCGTTGGAATGCGCACTGATTTGCACCTAAAGTGAGTAGAGTTACGTTCGATTTCACTCTATCACGGATCGACCCGCTCGGATTGACACACCTTAAGGCCTTAAGAACGCTGCTTTAAAAATATCTGCATATTTCTTGTTATAAAGTGTGTTCTTTCTTCTGCAGTCTAATTGTGTAAGTATATTTAAACTTGATTCAGAAAGCTAGTTGTGATATGGCGCAATTACTTAGTTCATGGCCTAAGCTTATAGTCTAGCCGCTAAATTTAACTTTTCAGACGTGGGCTTAACCAAGGAGGAAGACTTATCTCCTATGTTTGGTTGGTACTCATTTTTAGTAGGCTTTGCTTTGCTATATTTGCCTCCATAAGTTTAATCCTTACTAATAATTATAAATGCGAAAGTCCGTTTGTTTGTTTGTTATGCCTGGAAACGATATACGTAAGTATATTTGTAAATATCGTTCCATTTGATAAAGCTAAGTTTTTTGCGCCCATTTTTCTTGTCAGCTAAAAGACGTCAGTAGAGTAAAAAATAATTGATGCTATGAAAATGTGAGCTTATTTAAATAAAGAAATTTTCATTTCATTTTATAACTACTTAATCGATCATCATGAAATTTTGCATACACGTTATTATACCGTTATTGTATTATACATACGCAAAACATTATTAAAATTGTGTATTAGAATTATAATAATAAATAAAATTCACTTTCGCTCAGGGTGCCATCTTAAAAGGTTTCTGGTAGAAAGTAGAAAACTAAATTTTCAACTAAAATTAACTTTTAGGAATGTTTTTCAGTAAATAATATTAAGGCGAATTTATATGCAATACTATGCAACACTAGCGCCACTCCTGCAAAAATAATTAAGTACCGTGTAAATACACTATTTATATCCAAGCATATATATTTAAATCCAAGCTTATGCGGGTCTACCGGCTAAAAATAATGAAGTTAATGTTAACTGTAAGTATGTGATACATTGCTTCTTTTCTTTGGTAAGTTTTTATTTGTGCCAAAACAAAGTAGCAATGTATCACATACTTACAGTTAACATTAACTTCATTATTTTTAGCCGGTAGACCCGCTGGTCCCTTTGCAAAATATCAATTGTTATTTATAAACATACCTAAAACTCAGTGAAAAATAATTGTTTGCAGTTTTGGTGGTGAAAAAAAGGGGAAAAACGGCCGTCGTCGTTTTGTTTATCGTCGAGAAAAACCACAATAAATTAAATCTGTCTTTTTGTGTGTTTTTATACCACTTTTGACATTTCGCAAGAAGACTTATACGATATTTTTTTTTGCGGTAGTGGAGCTAGAGTTGCTAGGAAACAATCGTTTTGGGTTTTCTTTTTATTACGTCATCTCACTAATCGAATATTATTTAGATTCATATGTGAAAAAATTACTACCTCTAAAAAATATTGTTTCCATTATATTTTGTATTTTACAAAATTTTAACTTTAGATAGGTATTCTTCTTCTTCTTCATAACGAATGAGGAATGGTATTAAGTATTTTAAATTATCGTTGGCATTAAGATGTAGATATTTTGATGGTAATGGTGCTTGAAGAAAAACTAAAACAAAATGGTGATAGTTATTTAACAAAGCGCATTTTATTTGCAAACATGCATGTTGTCCTAATTTTGTAGGTGTTATAAGTTTAAAGTTTAGCCCTTGTTTAGCCAGTAGGAAGGTACTTATGAAGGTACCCACTCAGGTTCGCGAACCTCCTCGCTCCGCGAACCTGCGTAGTGTTTATTGTTCTAGAGCTTCACCATAGACCATACAACCTATGCTGCCTATTTTATCCCTATTTTAGTGAATAACATGGCCGACTAGATGACAGGATATGAATATAATATTCTTGCTTATCAGCATTAAGGTTTTTTTATGAATAAGGCGCTACAATACAGTACAAAATACTTGCGATTTTCTTTGTAACTCACTTTTAACTCACATCCATTTTACTTATTTAAAATGCAATGCACAGATAAGTATCTAAATAATAAATAGGTATCACTATTTTATACGCACAAGCTTGAAGCAAAATACAGCTTCGATTAAATAATAATAACAAAAAATAGTGACACACAGACGGCATTCTTTTATGCACTAAAAATATTAATTCTTATATGATTTTCAAATGTTTTAGCAATTTATTTTCATACAAAACACTTATACAAGCGCGTTGTTTCACTAAAAATGGATTTGCATATAGCCCCGTGACCTTGGAAAAATGCCGAAAGGTTAGAAAACTAAAGGTCAGTTTCGCAGGTTTCGGATAAATATCCAATTTTGTAAGAAAGTGATATTTGAAATATTGTGAAACAGGTCTTTCTCGTACAAAGCTTAAAAATCCGAGTATAATGAAAAACGGAGGAGTATCTATCCGTGAAAGCGTTTTCAAGTGTTGAATTACACATGACCATCAGCCATTTTATTGTCCCCACTGCTGGGGCACAGACCTGCCTTCGGATCAGGAGGATAGGCCATAACATAACCCAGCACGCGGGCTCAATGCGGATTGGTGTGTGTTAACGACTGCCAGTGCAGAAGGGGAAGGTGCCAGGGACCAACGGCTTAATGTACCTTTCGAGATAATAAATTTTTGGTCACCCATCCCATGATCGACCCTTGCGAAAGTTAAAGAAAGCTTAAGGCGTTAAACCACTGCGCCACTGAGCCATCGAATAACGGCTCGGCCACAGCCAGTGCGGCAAGCGGAGCGCCTGGCGGCGGCGTTCACTAATCACTGCGCGCTATCTCGATGGCGGGCGGCCTTTCATCTCGTCGTCACGACTGCCGTGATTACCGAATTCGCTTGCCGCGCTGGTTGTGGCCGGGCCGTAACACATAAGTATAAGTACCTATTTGTAATAATAATAAATGTTTTTGTTCGTCTTACAGGTACTTATGCGTTCCGCCTACCCGATGACAACGGCGAGCCTGGTCTCTGGGTGAGCTACGAAGACCCAGACACCGCAGCCCAGAAGGCTGAGTTTGTCAAGTGAGTTGACCATCATGAAAGGTTTCAATGTCTCCACTTCTGGGGCACAGAATAGATATAAGTACTACCGTACAGAAAGGACACTCTCCGCCCCGCCCCAGAGTCAATTACCTCACCCCACCCCGCGAGTTCGTGTGCTCGTTTAGTCGTGTTTGTCAAATGGTTTTAGAACAAAAATATTTTCCCCATACAAAAAAAAGATGACGCCATATAAACTCCTCTCTTAAGGGAAGAATTTTTAAGAACTACGGGCATGAGCGTAGCCAGCTATGGGCTCAGGGTGGGGCAGCAGTCTAAAATAATATATATCTAGCAAACTATATCTGCGGTCTTACCCTGGTATTTTTTTTTCTATGCATTTTCCATGCATATTTTGTATTGCTACGGGCCTATCTCATTAATTCCGCGTCATTTTTATATTTTCTCACTTAGATAAGATTAGGTAGGTACCTCACAGGTCAGAGCCAGGGTGGGGCAAGCGCCCCACCCTGCCCCACCGTGGCTACGCCCATGACTACGGGTATTGCTTTGACCTCAAGTACACGTGTACCAAACTGTACATAATAGTTATTAAAACACTCATAATATGATACTATACCCCTCATTATACAACAGCTGCATAAATAACTATAATTTAACTCACTTACCTTTTTTACAGATCAAAGGGTCTTGGAGGCGTTTCTATTGTGGACCTGTCTATGGACGACTTCCGTGGTCTGTGTACTGGTGACAAGTACCCAATCCTGCGCGCTGCTAAATATCATCTTTGAAATAATATATCTTACCGTTTCCATTAAGCTATCCAGGAGATGTTTCTATGGATCAGTAGGTTATTTGGGTCAATCAACTTTTAATTGTAAGTACACAATTTTAATCAAACATAATAGTGTACTTTCTTCAAAATAAATAAATAAAATATTGGTTCGGTTTTAAAGTATCACTTTGATAGCATAAATAAATATATTATGTTGTTTACATAATATATCGTATTTCAACGGTTGCCCAGTTGTCATTTCAGCAATTTCATGCAATTTAAAGCGACATCGATTTCAACTAGAAAACCGTTAAAATATTAAGAAATATTATGAACAACATAAGTATTTCTGTTACCAAAATGGTAGTATTGAATTTAACATAAACCATTATTTTAAGGTAAGTGTAATTAATATTTATTTTCAAGAAAATACAAAAAAAAACTGCTGTTCCATACATTTAGGTCGAGTAGTTATTGCGCTTTTGTATGGGATAACTGTTTTTTTTTCGCGATATCAGATTTGACCCCATAGTAAAAGTTGCTTGTAATCATGAGTGGAACCACCCCACTGCGGGAACCAAATGATTAAAATTTCACGATGTATTTTTGTTTATGTTTGACAGGAAAACTGGAAGGACAATTAAAAAATGATTGACCCATTTAACAGAAATATATAACCAAGCGAAAGCAACAAACATTTATTAGGCCGATCTGTTACCAGGGATAGATTATTGTATGAGGCAAATACATTTTTGAACGCAACTGTAATGTTACCGTTATTTAATCAATCATGTAAAGTTAATATAATTTAACCTCACTGGTTGGATTTAAGGCGATAAGATTCTGACTCCACGCGTCATTTTGTACCTTTTTTCGTCTAATGGCAGATTAGTTGTTTTAATTCTCTTTTTTGCCGAAGAAATATGGGTCGAAATACGACAAAAAATGTGGTCCCATACTAAATTATACCTACAGCTAAAACATTGTATTAGTATGGGAAAGTAAAAAAAAGTCGTTTTTTGACCCATGTTTCATGGGCAAAAATGGTTGTTTCTGTGTAAAACACTCCCTAGCTAATTATATCGACTACAAAATGACGGTGTATATGTAAACCCCTGAGTAACATAGGCTATATTGCTCGGATAAAGTCGCAGGTGGAAGCTAGTCTGTCGTAAAATCCAAAAGAAGCACTTGCAAATGCGACTCTATCGACATACTTGATAGTTATAAGTTATTAAATCAGGAATACTATTTTGAAATAAAATTATAATATCTTATTAAAATTTTGTTTTATTTTGTTAGAAAGATAAAATAAAAAATAGCCATTTTTTTTTGCTCTGACCACTCTTTAAAAAAATATGAAATATTCAATAGGTACCTTCTATTTATAAGTATAAATAAAACAAAGTCTGGTTATAAATTTACACCACTTTAACTCAAGAAACGGCTGAACCGATTTGGATGAAATTCGGCTAGTAGACGGATTAGGACCTGAATTATAACTACAGGCTACTTTTTATCTAGGTCAAAGGGATCCCTAGGGTCCACGTGGATGAAGTCGCTGGTGGCCACTAATATAATAAAAGAAAGTGCAACTCATAAAGAGTCTCGGGGCCGTACCGGCTAACGCTCCGAATTTCGACAAGCCTGTCGGGCTTCAAATTAATAAAGATAAATCGTGCCCCAATCAGCTCAAAATGGCGAATCCCGCGATTCATGGTGTCACACGAACATCAATATTTTCGAAATAACTTAAATAGGCTAGTTGACAAAATTTCAATAACTGCTTAATATTTAAGCTTATTAGGCATTTTATCGAAAAAAAAGGTTTATTTATTTTTAATCGAGCGTTTACATTATAAATTTCGCGTTTTAAAAAACCAATTTTAATTTGGTTCCAAAACGCACAAGACTGTCATGGCGTCTTGAATGACGTCACGCCGTGCGAAACAAACCAAAGAGCGATCGTGTCTTCGTACGTTATAGCTAGTTTTTATCGTTTAAAAATGAATTTCTCATATTATAAGTACTGTATAGTGCCCCAGTGTGATAGCACGACTATAAAAACGCCAAACCAGTTATTTATATATGTTCCAAACAATGGAGAAATACGGAAAAAGTGGCTAAAACTTGCGTTCGGTTGTGGTTAGGTTGCACTCGGAGTGTAGGTTTGGAACGCGCCTCCGGTAGTGATACTCGAAACGTCAAAGACAAGATTGGAGTTTCGCACGGCGTGACGTAACGCTTTCTGATTGGTGTTCACTGTCACGTGACTAAAGGTTTCATTTTACGAAATTTTTTTTTTTTAAATATTATTAATCTTTAACGCTTTTAATAATTAAAATTGTTTGTTATTTTCTCCATACTATAATTAATCATTATAAACCCCTATGCATTATATTTATTCTTAATGGAAACAAGCCTATTCCGTACTTTTGATTTATCTGTTTTTAGAGGCGCTGTGGGTGGTAGTGAAACTAGCGCCGCCACTACATTTATTTTTATTACTCGTAAACCAAGTCAATATTTAAAAAAAGCTCATGTAATAATTTCTTATATTAAGTATTTTTCGAACCGCAAGAACTATAGGTAATGTTTTAATTTACCAAAGAAAATGATTTGATTTTGAAGTCTTTCGATTTACTACATAAAGATAATAATATTAGGTATATTAACTTTATGATTTACTATCAGCGACAGACATTTTGGCCTTTTTGGAGAAAATACCTGCAGTTTTTTTTTGGTTTCGATCTCAAATGTCAAATCATAATGTTATAAACATAGATATAGTATTAATATCAAGGGTCTGACATGCTTTGATAGAGCGAGATCGTCTTATTGAGATTCCTATAGGAGGAAATAGAGAAGAGTGTCATGTTTTCTCTCTATCACCGACCGGACTTTTTTTCATGGTTGGGTTATAGGCAGAGTTCAACTAAGCAAAACAAACAAGTGGGGTTATTATCAAGAGTGCCAAAGAAATTAAAGGTTTTGTGGATTACTACCTAATTGATACCCAAGATTTATTATAAATCGTATGTGTTGTGTTTGTGTCTAGAATACAAAATGGTGGGGTGTTCGATATTTGGCTGCAAAAGCAACAATCAAAGAAAATAAGCGGGTGTTACATTTCATGCGTAAGTACACTGTTTTCAATATTTTGATCACGTATTTCTTTCTCAAATCTCATAGAAACCAAGTTTCTGAGCTAAATCATTAGTTATATCATGAAATAGCTGATAAATAGGAAAAATCTAAAAATTATTTCTAAAAATAACCTCGTAAACATTTGACATGCAAACCGGTAAAATTGCGTACATCTACGTAATAGTAGAAGTCAGCTTAGCTTTGACGTCCACTAAAATCAGTAGGTTTATAATTCGACTTCCGGATGCCTACTATATAGAAAATTTTCCCCAAAAATTACCCCATATTTCAGGGAATTTCTAGCGATTTCATTTTTCCAGATTTCCGACGGAAGATAAAACTCGTAAAAATGGATAGAAGCAAATGGAAAAAAGAATTGGGTGCCACACACGAATTTGTTCAAAACATTTTGAAAAAAATTGTTTCCGAAAAACAGAAAAACTAACGTTAATAAAAAAAGTTCTGTATTCCAACGTTTAATAAAGACTTTACCTGTTTTAATTTAAAGTTTATCTTTTTATTCCATTAACCACACAATCTCAATATCAACTACCTGAGCGAACCCCAGCTAGTTTACTATATCTCTCTTTTTTACCCGACTGCGGGTTATGTATTTCGCGCGTATCTTGTAAGTATGTTTGTTTGTATGTAATATTCTTTATTACCTCATATCTCTCAAACGGCTGAACGGATTTCTATGATTAAGATATCGTTAGATTTGTCTTTTCAGCCAAAGTGTTCTTAAGAAGGTGGCGTTATAAAAAACCAACATGGCGGCTGTACGGTGCTATTATACGTAGTGGAAAAAAAATTTTTTTGTAGTGAAAAAAAAATTGTACGTTTTGATTTTTTAAATATTTATAATAGATTTCGAAATATTTGCATTTTAGTGATTTCATACAAAACACAGAAGTGCCAATATTTTCAAATCTACAATGAATATTTTAAAAATCAAAACGTACAGCCCTAGTTTTTAGGCATTTCAAAAACATACCAAAAATTCATTGCTGTAGGTTGAGGTTTAGAGGGTGGGAAACGTTATCGCCGTTTGTATGGAGACCACGTGGTTGACAATCCTCTTAAAGCACAGAATACATAATAGTACCGTATTTTTTCTTAAAGTAGACGATTTCCGTGCTTTAACTAGTAATCTGCACATTAACGGATGCTACCCCGTTAAGGGTACTTTTTCTGATCATGGCAACCCCATATTTTGACGTTATAATATATCTATCCCTTACACCCGGTCGCTCGGTAGCATAGATATAGTATTTTAAGGGCGGTTTCGATCAAGAGAGAATAACTGTTATTCTTAGATAAAATGACCAGTTATTCAAGAGTAAATCGAAATTACGTTCTACCACACACTATTTTCAGAGTATTTTGCCTATTCGGGAATAGTCGCTATACCACCATTTCGCGGGGAATAACAGAGTTAATCCGCGAGTATTTATTTATTATTTTTTACCCGACTGCAAAGAAAGGGTTATGTGTTTCGCGCGTATCTTGTAAGTATGTTTGTATGTTTGTATGTATGTATGTTTGTATGTAATATTCTTTATTACCTCATATCTTTCAAACGGCTGAACGGATTTCTATGATTAAGATATCGTTAGATTGGTCTTTTCAGCCCAAGTGTTCTTAAGAAGGTGGCGTTATAAAAAAACCAACATGGCGGCTGTACGGTGCTATTATACGTAGTGAAAAAAAAATTTTTTTTTAGAATACTGCAATATGGGTGTCAAATTAAAGGGCTTATTATAAGGATTTCAAAAAGGTATATCATGACCATAATATAATTATAAAAAAATCAATAAAATAAAAAAAGCAAATTATATTACGCAAATGCGAGCGGCCGCTATAAACATGTCAATGAGAAATTTATATTTTGTTTGTGTATGTTAGCCACATTCATGATGAAAAAATAGGCTATAATATCATCCCAAAATCCCTCGGGATCGAAGCCTCAGGCTATGCCGGGCACGGCTAAGTTAATCAATAGATGGCGCTGTAGCCGAGTACATCGCGGTATGGTTTTGTATTCATCATCAATAGATTTCTAGTTGCATAGACCATATCAATAGATGGCGTTGTAGCCAAATACATCTCGGTATGGTTTAGCTCTCTGTAGATTATATAAGGTCTTATTTATTATACTAGATTCCATCTATCTAATTGGAACGCGTGTTGCATTACTTTACTTGCATTAATATTGAAAAAAATATTAAAGAAGTAGATTTTGTTAGGTTTTGTAGCAAGTATACCTAGTTTAGTTAGGACTAAGGAATAGGGTGTTTAGGAATATCTTATTACTGAATTAGTGATTAATTACATTCTCTTTGATATCGATAAAATATTATTTAGAAAATTGGTAGCTTCTTGTATTGGTGTTCGGATTGAACCTTCTGCGTCTGAGTTTGATGGTTTACGCGGTAAAGGCAAGATCGAGCGACGTATGCTACCTCTAATTTTATGCTGGGCGGTGACTGTGCATAAATTGCAAGGTACAACTTTAGACCGGGCAGTTGTTGATTTGAGCAGTCACCTATTTGCTAAAGGTCAAGCTTACGTGGCTTTAAGCAGAGTCCGATCTCTCGCAGGGCTTGCTGTCAGTTGTCTTGGCCCTAAAAAATTCTTATTTAAACCACACGATGAAAATTCTTTTAAAGAATTAGACCGTCTACGTAATTTGTAAGGAGAATATAACTAAAAAGACGTAAATAAAAAACAACTAAATTTAAAAAATTAAAAACCCGCCTGCCTAAAAAAAGACAAGTCAACAGAAAAATAAAATAGAAAAACTAAAAAACCCACATGCATCAAAAAACAAGTCAACTGAAAAGATGGAAACAAGATAATATATAAAGGCAAACTTAAAAAATATTGATGGTAGTGTTTAGATTAAAGGCAAACTTAAAAAATATTGATGGTAGTGTTTAGATTAAAGGCAAACTTAAAACATATTGATGGTAGTGTTTAGAACTTTTGTTCAACATAATAACATGCAGTCGGAGGCATAGAATTGAATGATAAGTAAAATCATTCATAATGTCACTTTCTTTATGCATGCCTCCGACTGCATGTTATTATGATGAACAAAAGTTCTAAACACTACCATCAATATGTTTTAAGTTTGCCTTTAATCTAAACACTACCATCAATATTTTTTAAGTTTGCCTTTAATCTAAACACTACCATCAATATTTTTTAAGTTTGCCTTTATATATTATCTTGTTTCCATCTTTTCAGTTGACTTGTTTTTTGATGCATGTGGGTTTTTTAGTTTTTCTATTTTATTTTTCTGTTGACTTGTCTTTTTTTAGGCAGGCGGGTTTTTATTTTTTTTATTTTAATGGCGTCCGCGTGCCATATGTCAGTGACATTTGTTTGACATTTGACTTTGACCGCTACAGATACGTAAAAGGCGACAAAATAGAGTTGACAAGACTTTGCCTTTTAAAAAGTTTGTTTATAGAACAATGACAATTGGCAGGATAATACGTTCATTCACATATTCACTCACTAATGAAGGAACAAGAATCCCAAGAGTAACTTATCTTTGGATTGCATGGAAAAATGACCATTTCTTTACTCGAGAAAAAAATCGTGGAATAGATGTATTCTTGGTATAGTTATTCCCGTTTATATTGAAGTTTGGACGAATCCACCCTTAAAGGGGTAGATGCGCTACCGAGCGACCGGGTGTAAGGGATAGATATATTATGACGTCAAAATATGGGGTTGCCATGATCAGAAAAAGTAACCTTAACGGTGTAGCATCCGTTAATGTGCAGATTACTAGTTAAAGTACGGAAATCGTAATTTCGCACTTTAACTGACTAGACCAGTTAATCTGCAGATTAACGGATACCGTACTTTAACGGTAAGATACGTTTACATAGAGTAAACTAGCTGGGGTTGTTTGTAGATTGTGTGGTTAATGGAATAAAAAGATAAACTTTAAATTAAAACAGGTAAAGTCTTTATTAAACGTTGGAATACAGAACTTTTTTTATTTACGTTAGTTTTTCTGTTTTTCGGAAACAATATTTTTTTTTAATGTTTTGAACAAATTCGTGTGTGGCACCCAATTCTTTTTTCCAGTTGCTTCTATACCTTTTTCACGAGTTTTATCTTCCGTCGGAAATCTGAAAAAATCAAATCGCTTGAAATTCCCTGAAATATGGGGTAATTTTTGGGGAAAATTTTCTATATAGTAGGCATCCGGAAATCGAATTATAAACCTATTGATTTTAGTGGACGTCAAAGCTAAGCTGACTTCTACTATTACGTAGATGTACGCAATTTTACCGGTTTGCATGTCAAATGTTTACGAGGTTATTTTTAGAAATAATTTTTAGATTTTTCCTATTTATCAGGTTTTTCATGATATAACTAATGATTTAGCTCAGAAACTTGGTTCCTGTGAGATTTGAGAAAGAAATACCTGATCAAAATATAGAAAACAGTGTACTCACGCATGAAATGTAACGCCCGCTTCTTTCCTTTGATTGTTGCTTTTGCAGCCAAATATCGAACATCCCACCATTTTGTATGCTAGACACAAACACTACACATTCGATTTATAATAAATCTTCAATATTAATTAGGGAGTTATCCACAAAAACTTTAATTTCTCTGGCACTTTTGATATAACCCCACTTGTTTGTTTTGCTTATTTGAACTCTGCCTATAACCCGACCATGAAAAAAAGTCCGGTCGGTGATAGAGAAAAAACATGACACTCTTCTCTGTTTCCTCCTATAGGAATCTTAATAAGACGATCTCGCTCTATCAAAGCATGTCAGACCCTTGCTCGGTAGCGCATCTACCCCTTTTAATATACTATATCTACTTATGATTAATATACTATATCTATGATATAGTATATTAAAAGGGGTATGGCATGATGGGTACGACCTTTAATCACTATATCTATGCCTTTAATATACTATTATCTATGGTACGACCACAGAGGAAATAATCACTACCTACGACAATGGTATGACAGGTATTTTCAGTGACAGTGCAAAATTGAAGTTTTCAACATTTTTTTATAATAAACCAAACAGTAGTTAAATATGTTGCAATCACGCAGTTTTAATTTAGCAGCTCAGTCATCAAGACTTCTTATGCCTAAGGCTATTTTCACTCAACCTACAGCACTCTGTCCAGCTAAAGGAGCGGTCTGTCCTTCAAAAGGGAGCGGTACTGCACAAGGGCAAGGACCGGGCCCCAAACGGGCACTTCAATCCGGAAAAGTAAGGCTGGCTTTCGTCCCAGAAGAATGGTTTCAATTTTTCCATTCCAAGACTGGTGTCACCGGTCCCTATTTATTTGGTATTCTTATGACAAACTATCTGATAAGCAAAGAAATATTTGTCATGGAACACGAATATTACCTCGGTCTGTCTTTTCTTGTACTCATACCTATCGTTGTGAAGTTCTTAGGACCTGAGTTTGCTGCTGGTTTGGACAAAGAGGTCGATGCAGTTCAAGCAGAGTTTGACAATTCCAGGCAACAGGAAATTGATTTCTACGAGAATACTATAAAGTTTGCTAAAGACTCACAGTGGAGAGCTGAAGGCCAGAAGTTGTTGATGGATGCCAAGAAAGAAAACATTGCGATGCAATTGGAGGCAGTTTATCGCGAGAGGACAATGCTTGTCTTTAGGTCAGTAAAGGGCCGCATGGACTACCATGTCAAGAGGTATCACGCGGAAGCTCGCATACACCAAAAATGGATGATTGGCTGGATTCTGGAGAATGTTATGAAGTCTATTAGTCCAGATTTTGAAAAACAGGCCTTGAATGCTGCTATTCAAGAACTGGCTTCTGTAGCAGGTCGCGCCAAATAGAATCTCGAACTAACCTGCGAATACGACTGGCTCGAAGAATTTAATGGTTTTTCTCTCGATACTGTTGAGCTGTAAAAATAAAATATAGGCTATAAACCGAATATGTTATCCGTTCATTTCCGAATTGATATTAAAAGTAGTTTGGTTAGTTTTGTTGAAACGATAGTTTTTTGTAAAGTAAAATGTTTAATGTTAAAAGTTCCTTTCTTGTTATTTTTCACCTTGTGAATTTTAAATTAAGGCTAATAGGAGGTTCCCTTGGTCGCGAACTTGTGCTTCGCGATTGTAAGTAAATAAACAACTAAGTACCTACCTGTCTAAATAGTTAGCCCTACGGTTTTAACATCCTGAGACCCAGACCCCAAAAAGGTGTCAGATTTTCATGAATTTTGAAAATCAAGTTAAGTGTGATACGTATAACTAAAAAAAAAATACTTTAAAAAATCTCCCCCTCTACATACCCCAAAAAGGGGGGTGTCACCAGTGACACTACGGGTTTCAAAGTCAATAAAAATGGTTTAAATCGTCACAAATACTTGTCAAAATGGAAACATTTTGAATGTTTTATCGCAATATCTGAGAGATCTATGAATGTAGCATACAAAAAACACAAAACAATAACAAAAATCGCATTTTAAATAATATTTACCTCTTCGGCAATCCGCCACAGCGGTACTACGGTGCGGTTGCACTAATTCAAAAATTCAGTTAATATTTACGAAAACAAAAACACAGATTTACGAAGCGAAACCACCTGTTGTACGTGCTACGTATTATAAAGATTCATAATATTTGTCGTAGTTTTCACAAATACCCACAAATAGTGCAGTAAAAAAATAAAAACCGCAAGTGTCACGAGTGACACCGGGGGTCTCAAGAGGATAAATAACAAATGTTTTTTTATTAGAATTCATGAAAATTTTATTTAATATATTCATAATTTGAAAAGAAAATAGGTAGATAGTATCCCGTGGTACAGTTACAGGAACACATAGGAAAATGTATTTGTGCGATGGTACCTACCTACAGTTAACTGTACGTACAACATATCTTGACCCAATTTTTAGTACCACGTGACCTGCTCATTGTCTATGGTTTGGTTCAAGTTATGTTGCGCGAGCTGTACCAGGGAGATACCTATCTGGACGACGACGAAGCGAAGACGACGAAGTGCAAGGCCACTAACTACCTTCTCTCGAAGCGCTTCGTCGTTCATTTAATCGTAGTCCGGTTAACTGGACAGGACAGGTCAGGACTATAAGAAAGGGAATTACTATGCCTTTTAACCTCGTTTTGTGTTTGTGAAGGCCCCGTATTTTTTATTTTCTAAATTACTTATATTAGTTGTTTTCTATTGGATTACACAATATCGGAACAACCAAAGTGTTGAAATTGATGACAATTACCTTACACCAGCCCCCCTATATTCAAATGGCCAACTTTCTATTCAGTATTCGTACGTTAGCTTAAAACTTCAAAATAAGCAACAAATCATAAAATCACTTGTTGTTAAGGGGCCGTAATAGGAAAACATGGTTTGCGCGGGCCATTTTTTTATATAGAAAACGTAAACTTGTAGTCACCAAAAAAATCATACGACAAGCAAAAGAGTTTCTCTAGTTGCTACAATCATAAAATTGTGTATAAACCTTACAGATAGTTGTAAAAAAAAATAGAAAATCACTAAAAACGCCTAAAAAGCGCTTGTCGCGGGCCATATCTTTGGCGTAAATAATAGCGCAAACATATTGAAATTCTAAATCAAAATACACTTTAAGGTACTGTGCAGTACCTCCAATGTTTTTTTTCCTTAGATATACTTTAATTTTGTGTAAGAAATAGTTAAACTTTTAAATTTTTTCCCATACAAATTTGTATAGCGCTGCGTTGCACTTATATTAGCCGCCCTCACGCGCTTTCACTTACATGGGATCCACGGGGAACTTTCCAGATATATTCAGGGAGACCTAAGGAACACTTTAAAAACAAAAAACCTTCCGCCGGAATTAGTCCTAGGTTTTCTTTGAATTTTTTTCTAAAAGTCCTGGGCTATTGTTAATTCCATAAAATACAACTGTCAATGATTTACATAAGTTTTCGACACGTAAAGTTAATTATCTAATGTTTATTTTTAAGTTTATAGCAGCGGACAAATAGAATAATAGCCATTAGAATGGGCAGTGTTCTTTCATGATCATTTTGCGAATTCAACGTTCAAATTATTCGTCTTGGCGTCAGGCAAGGCAAGCAATATTATTGATTGCCTGACACTTGCATGCAACTTATCGTTTACACCTGTGCGTAATCGAGTCCAACTTGGTCCAACATAAATAAAGGTGACTTGTAGTTTGTAGGCGAACCACTAAGATTTGTAGAATTATCTTCTGTTCTAGGTCCAGTCCTAGTCATAACTTTTTGATGTTGATTGCATACCTTTACGTCACGAATGTTAAAGACGCATATGAACATGGGGATAATTACGTAACTTTGTTGCAATCAACTCTGACAGAAATCGCAGTTACATCGCTGCTTTAGTTAGAACCAATGTGACAACTATCTTAACTAAAGCAGCAATGCAACTGCGCTTTCAATTGATTTCAATCGAGAATTGTTAGCAACAGAGTTACGTAATCCACGTCACTGATGTCAACGGACATAGCCCGAGGTTTTCAAAAATAGTAGAACACCTCGCATGGTTTCTACTGACCTGAACATTTTTTTTGTGTAATAATATAGATAATTGAATTTTATATATATAGATATACAAGGTGTTTGGTAAAAGCCTTATAAAGCCGAATATGGTAGATAGGGACCATCAAACTGAAAAACTTTTACTATGGGACCAACTCTGAAATCGTGAATTTCAGAGTTGGCCCTATAGTAAAAGTTGTTCAGTTTGATGGTCCCTATCTGGGTACCATATTCGGCTTTATAAGGCTTTTACCAAACACCTTCTAGGTAGATAGTACCTACTTATAGTACTCTATGAAAGCAGTAGGTATATAATCTTAAGGGACTTCGGGGGCTTGATACTGAAATATTAGACTTTATTAATCTTACGTTTTTTTTCATTTTAAGTAAACAGAAACGCTAATTATGCAGTACTATGCAAACTGCAACCGGATCAGTTTGACTGCAAAAGAATAGGATTGGTGTCCTATGGGTAAGGATAATTTTTGCTTCTTTTTATTTTATTTATAACTTTTTAGGCAAACCGCATTGGGCCCGCATGGTGGGTTAATTTATTGATGGCCCGTCCGTCATTCATCATCATCATCCGCAATTTTCTATCTATCCGTAACTTACCCTACTATACATATAGATAGGTACTCGAAAGTTGCGCAAGTAATGTCTTGTACTATTATGCATTCTGTGGTAATGTGTGATTTTAAATTTCTGATAATATTTCTAGATTTTACTATGATACTAAAATGGAAGATTGTAAAACTACGGCATTTGGAAATTGCCGTGACAATTTTAATAGGTTTTCTTCATTAACGGAATGCCATGAGCAATGTCGTGGTAAGTACGATGAACTTGGTGGTGAATTCGTCCAAGATGTTGAAGTATAATGAGGGCCAACTACGAAAAAGAAACGCATTATTCGGATGGATGATGTTTGTATGAGAAATAATGCCCAAAATTCAGTTAGGTACCCACGAGATACATGATGATGATACATGGTGAAGGTCGCGGGAAGCCGCTGGATGCGGGCAGCGCAGGACCGATCGTCGTGGAGATCCTTAGGGGAGGCCTATACCCAGCAGTGGGTGTCGTGCGGCTGATATGATGATGATGATGATGATGAGATACATCTGAATTTTGGACATTATTTCTGAATCATAATGTCTCGAAGCTATACAGCTCACTTAGCCAGTTGAGCTACTAGTTAAATACGAACGTCGTCGTCGTCCCTTTTAAAAGTAAGCTTTTTTCTGTGTTTAAGATGCAAATAGAAGGAATAACTATAGTCCCTTTGTTTCGCCGGTCACCTTGCTTGCAACTGAAAGTTAATTAAATTTGCCATAAGCACTTATAATTTACTTAACTTACTAATTTAGCTGCAGTCGTGATCACGATCGGGATCGCTTATTACAAAGAGTTTCTAACATAAGTACCTAATTTAAAGCCTTAGGTACCTACTCTTCAACTACAGAGAATATTTATTTATAGGCGATACCCAGACCGGACAATAGCGTCTCGGTTAATTTAATTTATTACTGTAATTAAGTACCTATAAAATATAATTTCAATAAAACTAAACGTGGAATTTATAAGATCTATATTAGTTTTGTATTTTTAGGGGGTAAGTATCATTACATTCCCTCGTAGTCATTTCGAGAAGTACTTAGCTAGCAAAACTGCTAAGAGGCCGTAGGGTATTATGTATTCTGTGGTAGGGACTTGTACTATTATGTATTCTGTGGTAGGATACGGTTTTGTATGCGGCCGAAGGGGTTATTTTACTATACGAGGGAATGTAAAGATACTTTCTAAAAATACTAGACAATGGGTCCTAAAAATTCCACGTAGATTTATTAAAATCCTTTTCTATTAAACTCTGAGGGCACTATTCTCGGTGGTGTAGTTTCGTAGCTCATCTTTTTTATATTAGATGCGGGTCCGCAACAAATCACGGCGAATCTATCGAGAGAAATAATCTGCAGATTGCAGCCCGATTTTGGATATTGCAATGATTATCATCCAATGTATGTATTTCATTCAAATAAGGGTATAATTCGTAATCAAAGGGGGGGGCAAAAGTGTCCAGTGACTCGTACTTCTGTCGGGTGAAGTCGACCAAAGTCACCAGACAATTTAATATCGGGTGATATCGGGACCTTTTTGTCCCACTTTTTTGATAGTGGGACTCACCCTTCGTTGCGGGACGTGAAGGGCTTATACAGGGTGTTTGTGTTTGTATATATAGCCTTATAAAGCCGAATATGGTAGATCCCTATCCCTTGTTGGCTGAGAATAGTTATTTGTTATACAAGTGACCAAAATCAATTTGTGCTGCGAGTTCCGACTTTAAATCACGAACTAGCGAAGTAGCCTTAGCGAGTGATTCTAATATAGACTGCTGAGCACAGTGAGTGATTTAAAGGCACGAGGCATAACAAAATTTTGGTCTCGTGTAAAACATTCAACTTTTCATCTCTTCCACCGAGAAAATTTTTATGTGACTTTTTTAGTAAAAAGCTAAATTCAGCATTAGAAACATGTTCACTCAACTATTTTGGAGTTAGACAACTATCTTCATCGTTGGACGCACTGATTTTTTGTAATTTATTACAAAAATAGTTCGATCAAACCTACTTATGCTGAAAATTTTTATTCATATAAAGTATCTAGATTCCCGCCGTGTGGTTTTAAATAACTTTGCGTTTTTCTCTTATTTAATAATATCCTATCTTATTTAATTATTTACTTAAGGTGGTACCCTGAGCGAAAGTGGCGCCGCGGTGAATTATATTTAATAAGTATTATAATTCTAATACACAATTTTAAAAATGTTTATCGTGGAGATTTTAGGGCCCACAGTCTAGTATTTTTAGACGGTGTCGTTACATTCCCTGGTAGTCACTGCTAGAAGTAGATAGCAAAACTGCTAAAAGTGGCCGTTTTTGACACATTTGCTATCTACTTCTACCAATGACTACGAGGGCATGTAGTGATACCTTCTAAAAATACTAGACCATGGGCCCTAAAATCTCCACGATAAACATTATTAAAATATTTTTCTATTAATAACTTATTAAATAAAAACCTCTGAGGGCGCCACTTTCGGTCATACAACCGCCTTAATCATAAAACACTAATTTGTTAATTTCATTAATTTTTCTTATTTTATATTTATTTCATACATGCGACCTCATTTCGTCCATATTCTTTTTTCAAATTATCAACCTTCTTTTTTAAAAATCCTTATTTAAAAGCTTGGTATATCCGTGCATTTTATTTTTTTACTTTTTAATCCATGTATAAAAATATATGAATAAAAAATTTCAGCATAGGTTTAATAGAACTATTTTTGTAATAAATTACAAAACTGCGTCCATGATAAAGATGAAGATAGATGTCTAACTCCAAAATAGTTGAGTAAACATGTTTTTAATGCTGAATTTAGCTTTTTACTAAGAAAGTCAAAATTTTCTCGCTGGTAGAGGTGAAAAGTTGTACTTATATGTTTTACACGAGACCAAAATTTTGTTCTGCCTCGTGCCTTTAAATCACTAACTGTGCTCAGTAGTCTATATTAGAATCACTCGCTAGTCGGAATTCGCAGCACAAATTGATTTTGGTCACTTGTAAAACAAATAACTATTTATTATCTGTATGGAAAACTGCAAAGTGATAACCTTAGATGCGAATGAAATATTGTTTTCCAGAATTAATGTCATTAATGAGAAAAAGCAAAACTGCAGTTTATCATCTACTTATTTAGGTACATTTACTTATAATATATCTGTAACTGAGCCGACTGTGTACATTCAATATTGTTTGGATTTTTTATTCGAATAGTCATTAATAATAGATACAGAGGCCAAATCCACCATTTCTTAAAATTTTGTCTGTCTGTCGGTCAGTCTGTTTGTCTGTTAACACATCACGCGAAAATTACTTAACTGATTTACATGTAGTATTTAATGCTATTAGCTATTTTCAACTAAATAGCTGATAGTATATAATAATATTAGTATAATTTTTTAATAACAAATTACTACTGCGTATAAGTACCCCCTCCACATTTGCCGAGCGCTCTAGCTCGCCGCGCGAGGTATAAGTACTACCGTGTAAAGTATTATATTACCTGTACTACCGCGTAATTTTACACGGTAGTGTCATTTGGCTATATTGAAAATCTATACATATAAAACTCTAACTAAATTGATTGACTGATTCATTGTAGAGCCCGGCTGAAGGTAGAGATACCATTTTTGGAGGGTAGATATACCTTTCATGATGTAGATGAGCACTAAGAAAGGATTTTGAAAATTCATGTCAAAGTCAAATAAGCTTTATTCAAATAAACTTAATTATTAAGTACTTTTGAATCGTCTATTTTTCCTACCACCCGTACCAGTCTTTTTTGTTTTTGTTTTGTTTCCTGTTATACAGGGTGCAACAGGTTGTTCAAGTTTAACCATTTTTGCTGGTAAAGAGACCATTTTTGGAGGGTAGATACCTTTCATGGTGTAGTTGAGCACTAAGAAAGGGTTTTTGAAAATTCCCGTTATACAGGGTGCTACAGAGTGTTCCAGTTTGTACATGAATTTTTATGGAAAAATTTAAATGTGTAAAATGAGGTCTACTGATACCGGTAAGTATGTAGTAGGTAATCCGTGACTTTTAAAATAAATGTACAACTTTCTTAATCACGCGAACGAAGTCGCGGGCAAAAGCTAGTGTTTATATAAATATAAAGATTTTCAATGCTAAGAACTTGTTAAAAAAAGTGGTGGTTTCCAGGGTTTATAATAATTTTCCAGGGTTGTATGCGTGGTAGGTAACCTATCTACCGTTTACGAATTAATAAGGTTACTTGCGACCGCCCGCGGTATCACCAGTGTGGTTCCCGTTCCCGTGGGAATATCGGGATAAGAAGTATCCTATGTTTTAATCTAGGCTATCTACTATCTGTGTGCCAAATTCCAACCAAATCCGTTCAGTAGTTTTTGCGTGATTGAGGAACAAACATCTAAACATCCAAACCCACAAACTTTCACATTTATAATATCTATATTATATTATAGTAGGAAGTAGGATTACCAAACACCCTGTTTATGTTTCTACTGGCTTCCGCCCGCGACTTCATCCGTGTTGACCAGGCACGTAGCCAGACTTTTATTGCGAGGGTAGAGTGGCGACAAATGACTTTCCATGCTGAGGCATGTAAATATTATTTTTAAATCGTCAGCTTAAAAAGCCTTTTATACCTATAAATTTAGATTGAACAAAAGTAGGTACTTACATGCATTAAAATATTTCTTGCAGGTGGTATTTCGACGTATCACAACGTGTTTGCAGAGGGTTTTCATTTAGCGGTTGTGGGGGCAACCTGAACAGATTCCACACTGCTCAAGTCTGCACTGCAATGTGCGCAACTGCAATTGCACTTGACAGAAGCTAAATAAATATGTTGATTAAAGAAATAAATAGCATATTTAAAGACTAAGTACTTTATGAAGAAAATTTATTTATAACCTCTAAATGGAAATTGAGAAAACAAGTTACGTCTGGGGGCCGCGGCGTGGGTTTGCTTGCTCTATCGCCGATCAAGCCAGCATTATCGGCGTTAAAAAAACTAGCCGATCATTATATATGACTGAAAGAAAGAAGGCTTAATTTTAATGTGGGTGAAGCATTTGTTTTAGCGTTCGCGTTTTTTTTTATTTTCATGATATTTTGACACTGTTGAACAAGATTAGAAAGGGTTCGCTATAATTCCATAATCATACAAAATATAGCTTCTTCCATTAGGGAAACTTCTAATTTTAAGATTTCATGAACCTTTAATATACGAGTACATCTGTGGGGTGTCGAATGAAAGGGAATTAACTGTTCTATAATGCTACATTAAATTAGATCATCCTAAATATCGGACCCGATATGAAGTCGCTCCTAAATTCAGAGCAGTGTAATTGCATTCAAGAAGCTAGGATCCGATTTAGGATCCTAATTAGGATAGAAATTGTCTCCGACATAACGGATGCTAAATCGGAAGCACTTAGGACAGTGTAATCGCATAGTAGTACCACAGCATAAATAGCTACGCATTATCATTGTTATAATAAAACACGTCTATTAAAGTCGGGTGGGGCTGGAGTGCCTCCAACTTCCTTTTTTTATTCTAAAAGCCCCACCCGACTTCAATAGACGTGTTTTATTATAACAATGATATGATAATGCGTATCTAATGATTTATATATTATTTCTTGCTATTTAGAGGCAGGTTTTTTGAAGTCGTTTTTTTTGTTTTTTAAACAATTTTTTATTTTTAGTGTAAGTACCTTCTGTATTAGGTAGTGTAGGTATATTTTTTAGGTAGTAAAATCGGCTCAGCCAAACGTGAGATAATCGCGGAGAAACATACATATATATACAAACTGAATACCTCCTTTTTTGAAGTCTGTTAAAAAGACTACACAAAGGTATCCCTTTCCCAATAAAAACAATAATCTAATTCGGTTCATAAATAACAAAGTCGTCAAGGTAGTTGATGTAAAGTCATAGTATTTTCGGGATTACTTGAAAACTACTGAACCGATTTGAAAAAAAAAAATGGGACCATCTCGCAAGAAAACTCAATCGAACAAAAAAAGAATCATCAAAATCAGTCCATAAATGTCGAAGATACGCGCGAATAACGATAAAAAAAGTATACAATCGAATTGAGAACCTCCTCCTTTTGATGAAGTCGGTTAAAAACTAGTTCAGATTAGCGTTGAAAATGACACGTACCTACTACCTACCTAGCTACCTACATATACCTCCTATTTACCTAGCTATGTATTTTTACGGCTACAAGAACATTCGTTTAACAACTGTATGATCGTAAAGCGCTTATTACACCTTCCTGAATTTTGGATCCGGAATTTAGTGTCCGATTTAGGACGGGAAATTCAGTCGCCAATTAGACCGTCCTGAATGTCGGATCCGATATCACAGCTTTACATAAATTCATTCATTCATTCATTCATACGATCATACAGTTGTTAAACGAATGTTCTTGTAGCCGTAAAAATACATAGCTAGGTAAATAGGAGGTATATGTAGGTAGCTAGGTAGGTACGTGTCATTTTCAACGCTAATCTGAACTAATTTTTAACCGACTTCATCAAAAGGAGGAGGTTCTCAATTCGATTGTATACTTGTTTTTTAATTGTTATTCGCGCGTATCTTCGACATTTATGGACCGATTTTGATGATTACTTTTTTGTTAGATTGAGTTTTTTCAAAAAACCTGCCTCTAAAAAGCAAGAAATAATATATAAATCATTAGATACGCATTGTCATTATCATTGTTATAATAAAACACGTCTATTGAAGTCGGGTGGGGCTTTTAGAATAAAAAAAGAAAGTTGTAGGTACTCCAGCCCCACCCGACTTTAATAGACGTGTTTTATTATAACAATGATAATGCGTAGCTAATGATTTATATATTAATTCTTGCTTTTCAGAGGCAGGTTTTTGAAGTCGGTTTTTTTGTTTTTTATATTGATGTAGGTCAAAAAAAAAGCAAATCACAGAGTGACAACCCTTATATACTTTTAGTCGTTGCGCCAACTGTCTATCTAGGCGAACGGCGCGGCGGATTTTTTTTCGCCAACATAAAAGGCGTTGACTGACTGTACTCTTTATGCTGTGGTACTACTGTGTCGGAGCCGAGCGTCCTGAATGCGATTACACTGTCCTAAGTGCTTCCGATTTAGCATCCGTTATGTCGGAGACAATTTCTATCCTAATTAGGATCCTAAATCGGATCCTACCTTCCTGAATGCAATTACACTGCTCTGAATTTAGGAGCGACTTCATATCGGGTCCGATATTTAGGATGATCTAATTAGCTCTTAAGACGCGCGAAGCCGGCGTTGCTCGAAGCTACAAATACACAATATCATGTGATTTCTGTAAATATTTTTAATCGTTTGGAAATTCAATCTAGATAAGGAAATATTTTTATATAGGTAACTAAACTGTTTCTTTGCTAACGTATGCTAACAAAGCTCATTTAATGCTGATTTCAAAAAATATTACTAACAATAGATAGCGAAAAAAAAATTTAACGTCTGACGCCGGACGCGAAAACAGAAACCATTCACCCCAAATCGCCGGAATGCCTACATCGTTTATAACTGATTTACGGATATAGATTCAACAAGGCAAACTGAATATTGAATGTGTCGCTATGTATATTGATGAGCCTGCAGAGCTCGGAAATTGGGTAATCAAAAGCCATTCACTGGAGCCTGAGATAAAATGTTACAAATCATAACACAGACCTGTGATCCTATTGATAGTAAGTTTGAAAAAAGTCACCTAATTGTTATTTAACTTTATTATGATATGGCTAGTTTCTGTCTATGACTTCGTCCACGTGGACGTTTGGAAAAAAATCCTAGAGGTAGCCTTGTTTTATTTTAATCCAGGACTCCAGGTTATATAAATCTAGACAGGGCGACTTTTACCAAATATTATTTAAATATCTAATAAATACGTTTAACTAATTTTGTTAAACAAAATTATCTTAATAATATTTATGTATGTCTTTCACCACATCTGAAATACCATTGTTTAGCTAAACACGTTTAGGGATGCTGGGATTCCTTAAATGTATTTAACATCGCTTAAACAGATTTCTTAAACATATTTAGTGTTTCGTAAAAGTGGCCCTAGTGTGCGCTCGTCTAAATCCGTTTTTGAGTGATTAAATATCGTCCAATCATAGAATATTTCTTCTTCTTTGTGTTACGGCCCGGCTACAGCCACCTCGGCAGCCGGTGCGGCAGGCGGCGCGGCAAGCGAATTCGGTAATCACTGCGCGGTCGTGACGACGAGCTGAGAGCATTATTATTTTCACTCCTCTTGCTCAAGAAGTCCGTCATTGTAACGTACAAAAGCGGGGATAAAATAGCATAATTACCCCTAGGGGAAAAAGTTTTTATTTTTTAATGTTTGTCTATCACTAATGAGCCTACTAAAACGAAAAAGTCTTTATACATAATCACGAATAAAGTCTCGCTCGACTTACTGTTTCTCATTTTTATTTTTGAAATTTTTTGAAATTTACGGAAGTATAAACAATTTAATATTGTATTTTATTTTCTCGCAATCGTAGTGAAAAGTAGAGTGTAACACACGACGCTAAAAACCCATTGTAACTCGGTAACTACCTCGTATGCAATGGGTCATTTTAGCGTCTTGTATAACAATCTACTATTATTCTCACAGAGAAAGCAATACTATAATTATTCTTATGCTGAGAGGCCGCCATCGAGATAGCGCGCAGTGATTATTGAACGCCACCGCCTGCCGCGTTGGCTGTGGCCGTGCAGTTATTGGCGTTATGGCACATGAGTGTTATGGTGCCTCTCCAACTGGTATAGTTAATCTTTAGAATCGGGGCACCTGAAATGTGGATTGATTGAGATATACAGGGTTATTTGTAAAACACCAACAACCTCGCAGAAGTAGATTACCAACATCATAAACAACAACATTTGTTCTACAACTTTTGCTAATTCGTTAGATTTTACTTTCATACTAAAAAATATCATTTTAATTTAGCGTTCGTATGTTCATAACTCTACGCGCGGCGGCGCGCGGAGCGCCTGGGGCCCTATTTTATTTTATTTTATTTATTTATTTAGGTAACAAACAGTCTTCAACAATTAAAGTAATACATAATTAACCACAAATAGACCTACAGTACCATTATGTTATAAACAAGATTTTATATAAATGAGTACGTAAGAAACAAAGAAAATGTTTAGTAACTTACAATGACTTACAATAAGGAAATTAATTTGGACATTACAACTTGATGTTTGATAATAAATTAAATTAAAATTACAGTTTTAGCCTTATGTAACAACAACATATATAAAGTTTAATGTGATAACGCCTCGTGAACTAGTCTTTTATAATTTGGTAAACTTATAAAAAAAAATTCGATATTGGTCAATTTATTATTATAAAAATCAAGTAAGCGCCTTAAAAATGATTTTTTTGTGTAATTTGTATGTGATGGAGGAATGTAAAATGTACTTTTGGAACGTGAGGATGGACGTGGAACCTTAAAGTTAATTTTGCCTGCATAGGTAAAGAAAGTGACATTATGAATGATTTAAATTATATGCCTCCGACTGCATGTTATTATGACATGTTACCTTTAATATTAATTTAATCTTGTTTCCATCTTTTCAGTCGACTTGTCTTTTTATGCAGGCAGGTTTTTAATTTTTTTTTTTTTTATCTCTTTTTAGTTATTATATATTACGATCATGATATACCTTTTTGAAATCCTAATAATAAGCCCTTCAATTTGACACTCATATTGCAATATTCTAAAACAGAACTTTTTTTTCACTACGTATAATAGCACCGTACAGCCGCCATGTTGGTTCTTTTATAACGCCACCTTTTTAAGAACACTTGGGCTGAAAAGACAAATATAACGATATCTTAATCATACAAATCCGTTCAGCCGTTTGAAAGATATGAGGTAATAAAGAATATTACATACAAACATACTTACAAGATACGCGCGAAAAACATAAAGCTTTCTTTGCAGTCGGGTAAAAAAGATTTATTTCATTAATTTTGATACATTCTTCGCCATCATTATTTTTATTTAGTGTAAGTATTTTAATCCGTCCTTATAATAACTTCCCATCATTCAAAATTTTGTCATTTGGTATGTTTATTAGTTTAAGTAGTAAAACATAATATTAAAACACATAAACCTTTATTTAAACATTTACTGCGTCTCTGCGGTAAAACCTACAAAGAAAAACATGTTAAAGTTCGAAATGTACGATGACAACAGGCAGTTCGAACTTTGACCAGTAAGAGTTAATCTTTGTAAGGGTCTAGAAAATCTTAGGATTTACCACAGAATAGAATATATGATTTACCTACCCAAGTTCGGAGTTTTACAGCATCATAATACCTATCTACATGGCTACGTTTAAACCAGACTGGTTAGCACAAGGTATGACAAATTATAGTAGGTACCTATTTTATTATTCCTATGAATGTCAAATAAATTAAAAATGTAGTTGCAATACTCATATCGAAAGGTTTGTAGTAATCTCTAACATAGCCACAAACTTAGGCTTTGTAGGGCTTGTTCCGCAAGCTGATTATCTAGTTAGAAACAACCTAGCGACCCGACCGGTCTCATTTGACAGATGAATTTGATACATTGCTTCTTCTTTTTGGGATAAAAAACATACCAAAGAAAAGTATCAATGTATCACATTCATCTGTGAACTGAAACCGGTCGCTAACTGGTTTCTAATTAGATAATCAGTCTGCAGTTTTTTATCCACCATGACATGAAACAGCCATCGATAAACGCGTCATAATACTTGATAGTAATATGATGGGGTTGATAGATGGACACGCGTTTTCCGAGTATTCAACTTCGGTGGCTGTTTCATGGTGGATAAATAGAATAATGGAAAGCGTAACATTTAATAACACTTTTAGTTTACCGGTCAGATAAGTTTGTGGCACAGTAAGCAAGTCGGTCGAATATCAAGCTGATCATGAATAAGACTAGTCGTATTGCGACTTGCTTGTGGCTTGTTTGTGACCCATCATCACATGGTTGTCTTTGATTCTAACCACACACCTTTCAGATGTTAATCACTGTAATCAAATTAAACTACGATTATACTATGCGTCGTGATTATAAATGTTGGCTAAGTGGTTGGTGATGCTGTAAGTTTTCATATTATATTATGGGGGTAAATTATATGGGGAATAGGTGAGTCTGTGATCCAGCCATAATGTTTCCATCTGACCTATTTTACCAGGGATCGCTGCTTTTCATGGTTTTCCTACGACAAAAGGGGTTTATATTCATGAATTCATAGCTGTTTGTCTATTGTAAATTAAAGATTATGTCAGTCGTTTATAAATCATGAACATTGTACAGGGGGGGTATTACAACCTCTTAAAACTTGCCAAGTTTATGAATTGCTATAGTTACATCTCTTTCTTGCTGTATAGCAAATAAAAGAGATAGATTGATGACCAGTCAGACAACTGCCAGGAAATAAGAGGTCATAATAAGCCCCCAGAAGAATAAGCACCTTAGGGCACGAAGATATAAGTAAGTATGTACCTATAGTACCTATTTTGAATTTTATTTTTCACTTTTTTACTCTCCATTCCGCGAACTTTTTGACTTGAGTTGAGTTGAGTTAAGTGTGCCTATTTGATAAATAAGAAACGAAGAAGTAGG
This sequence comes from Agriphila straminella, assembly GCA_950108535.1. Lineage (NCBI taxonomy): Eukaryota > Metazoa > Arthropoda > Insecta > Lepidoptera > Crambidae > Agriphila > Agriphila straminella. The sequence continues at coordinate 17,180,472 of OX467303.1, forward strand.
TGGATTCACAAACAAAAATTGGTCAGCAAGTACGTCAGTTCCCGTTGTCTTGGTTCCTAAAAATCAATGCTAAAAAGTGAGGCAGTGTAAAAATAGGTACAATTACATAAAACATCCATATTTGAATCTTATAAAAATCAGCAAAATTTCCGTAAGTCTAAGAAATGTATATTTTAACAGGCAAGTACCTACCTACATATTTTTCACTCCTCTTGCTCAAAAAGTCCGTCATTGTAACGTACAAGAGCTGAGATAAAATAGCATAATAATCCCTAGGGGAAAAAGTTAGGGGAAATAATTTTGATATTTTTCCGTCAAGCACAAATCATTTCTTTAAATACTGTACAAAAAGTTTATGAAGTGGAGGATAGAAAAACGAGTGGTAAACTATTTAATATTGAAAAGTAGAGTGTAACCCACGCCGCTAAAACCCATTGTACCTAGGTTTCTATTTATTCCCTCGCTAAAGCTCGTGAATAAAACTATCTCGTATGCAATGGGCCATTTTAGCGTCTTCAACGCTAAATCGACAATCTACTATTTCACTCCTCTTGCTCAAAAAGTCCGTCATTGTAACGTACAAGAGCTGAGATAAAATAGCATAATAACCCCTAAGGGAAAAAGTTTTGTTCTTTTTTAATGTTTGTCTATTACCAATAAGCCTACTAAAACGAAAAGTATTTATTCATCATCACGAATAAAGACTCACTCGACATAATACTGTTTCCCATTCTTATTTTTGAAAATGGAATTAAAAGCATCTCTTCGGTGAAATCATTACATTGTGATACGTTACAGTAGTGTTACCTTTGCCTTATAATGTAATACATAGGAACGTAGAGAAGAAATAGATTTGAGAAAAAAATCCCAGTCACTTATTTAGGTGGCTGCGGCCCCTTTAAAATATTCAAGCGAAATTTTACAAGGCGCAACTTTTCGCGGCGTTTTATTTTGTTCGCGAAAGAAGGGTCGAAGGGAAAAAGCGAAAGCTTGTACACTTCAGTCGAATTCACTTGAGTCGAAATTAGACTCGTGGCCGGGATCAGTGGTTTTTAAGATGGCGGGTGCTCTTTGTTGGTGCGCTACGCCACGTAATAATAGAAACACATTACAGTGCGCCAAAAGGGTCTTAAAAGGTCCCAGTTTCTGGGAAAATATGTATGCGATTGGGACTTTTTCGGCGCGTACGTGACTTCTATAAAGTTTTAAACAGAAGAAGTCAACAGTAGGTACCTACTGAAAACTTTTTGTTGACTTAGGGCTGATTTTTCAATGCTTAGATAGAGCTGATGCAGAATGCTTAGATACTGCCAAATTAAAAATGCTTGTCATTCATTTGTCTGTCACATTTTGAATGACTTTTATTATAATAATATTTGGTTAATATTTAAACTGATATCTGTTATCTGGGGATTGAAAAATCAGCCCTTGATACAACCCCCGTTTAATTAAATTATTCAATCAAGATAAGGATCACAAATAAAAGATACAAGACAACACGCGTTGAAATCACACTTCACTTACACACACCGAACACACAAACATTCACACACCCCACACACACAACACATACACACCTACACACAACACACACACTTACTGAATTACCTAATCTTCAATAGGCAAAATGTTTCTTCTTTTAATTAAATTAAATACTTATGTTTCAAATCATTTATTTGCCAATAAACGCAATTACAATTGTTACTGAGTTTTATATACCTTCTGTGTAAATAAATAAATTTAAAGAACAAAAAAACATCAGATGCAGACATCAAAAGACAAGTCAACTGAAAAGAAGGAAACAAGAATGCAGTCGGAGGCATGCTTACATTAGTGACATTATGAATGATTTGATTTAATTTATATGGCTATTAAATTATATGACTCCGACTGCATATTGTTTGCATTCAATATTTGATCTTGTTTCCATCTTTTCAGTTCACTTGTCTTTTAATGCAGGTGGGGTGTCAGTTTTTTTAAATTATTTATTTTTATTTATGTCTTTTTAGTCATTTTTAAACGGTCATGATCATGATAATTATACCTTTTTGAAATCCTTACGATAAGCCCTTTAATTTGATACCCATATTGCGGTATTATATTTTTATTATTACTTTCACTTTAAATAATAGCACCTCACAGCCGCTATACTGTTATTTTAACGTCATCGTCACTTACCCAAGAACAAAATTACATATTATAAACATACATACATACATATCTACATACATATATGTATATTTCTACATATAAGATACGCGCGATGTTCCCGTGACACTACTGCGTGGCACTATCAGTAGTGTCATGGGTAATTTTTCTTTCTCGTGACTCTACTTCTCTCATTGGTTGATTGGACTCATAAATCAAAATTTCCCGTGGATAAACTCATTAATTACCCATGACACTACTAAGGTTCTCGGTTTTGGTTTCAGATTGGGCTAAAGGATCTAATTGTCTAACTTTAAAATCGATCGCAATCGCTCTCAGGATGTGATTAATTAATGCTTATTTTTGGCACAAATAAAAACTTACGAAAGAAATGCAGCAATGTATCACATCCATCTGTCTAATGAAAGCGATTGCGATAGATTTTGAAAATTAGAAAATAACTAAGTAGGCAGGATCATATAAAAATTATGCAGAAGTTTTTATATTTATGTGATACTGGCACCATGGTGCCGTATTACCACGTATTACGAAGAAATAAAAAAAAAATGGGAGATGATGTCCAGTCATAGATAGTGTCCAGTATATTAAAGTTTACGATAGTGCCACGGGAGATGGTTTCTTGTAACAATATTAACATTCGAATAGTAACTCGGGAGCCGCTGCAATTCGTAGATTTAAATCGTTGATTTCGGTTTCGGTGATTTCTTTGACACATCTGGCATTGGATAGTGTCATGGGAGATATAGTTTTACCCATGGTACTATCGGTAGAGTCACGGGAAAGAAAATGTTCCCATGACACTACTGGTAGTACCACGCAGTAGTGCGAAAAACATAACCCTTTGCTTGTAGTCGGGTAAAAAGCAATTGTTCAATAAAACTAAAAAATAATTTATTAGTCAAAATGGATTTTGTCGCCTTCAAAGTAGGCCTCTTCGCAAAACAGCTACGCCAACGCTTGACCCATTCATCCATACATTATTTTGTAAGCTGATTGATGTCTTTATGGCCTTCAACTCTTTCAGCGAGTTTTCTTTTATAGCTTCAATCGACTCGAAGCACCGTCGTCGAAGTGGTAATTTTAGCTTCGGGAACAGGAAAAAATCGCACGGAACCATATCTGCCCCCTGATTTTGTAACTTTGTTGCAATCAACTCTGACAAAAATCGCAGATACATTGCCGCTTCAGTAAGAACCAATGTGACAACTATCTAATTTGCACTAACTATCATAAAGCAGCAATGTAATTGCGGTTTCAATCGATTCAATCAGGGGGAATGGGTATAGGCATAGGCATAAGATTTTTTTTTATTATAAAACCAGTTTTATTTATTCCTATGGTATAATAGGCCTCCCCCAAGGATCTCCACAACGATCGTTCCGATGATCATCTTTGGTTCTTCATAATCAGTTCCACTTCATCAAAATGTTCCGAAAGCAAATGCACAAGTTACTTAGCTAATGGGTATAGGCATAGGCATAAGATTTTTTTTTATTATAAAACCAGTTTTATTTATTCCTATGGTATAATAGGCCTCCCCGAAGGATCTCCACAACGATCGGTCCGATGATCATCTTTGGTTCTTCATAATCAGTTCCACTTCATCAAAATGTTCCGAAAGCAAATGCACAAGTTACTTAGCTAAGTATTAAGAAAATACCAAATCGCTATAGGTGTGCCTATAATATTTAAAAAGTTCCCTTGATTTCTCCAGGGTTATATCATCAGATCCTGACCTTATGACAATGGGACAAACTTGGAAGTTTGTTGATTTCTCGACACTTTTATTTTAACGACACTAATTAAAGAAGTACTGCAATGCAACAAGTTTCATGAAATTAGTTTCATTAGGCATGACATTAATTTCGTAATAAGTTATAAATAATTTCAGTATTTTGATGATTTTTTAATAATAATAAGTAAGTAATAACTTATTTTTATTTAGAATGTAATGTCCATACTTAAGTACTTTGCCTATTGAAAGATTGCAAAAGTTTCTAAGTATTACCATTCAGAGCTATCCTAAACCTAAGTTCCTATGTTGTCCTGCTCTGTTCCATTCAGTCAGAGAGGAACAACTATTGTGGCTCAGATTATTTGGTCTGAGGTGGCATGTATCACATCACATCACCTGTTGAGTTCATGTGTTGTTTGACCATGCATACACGCGTGACTCACAGGAACTGCGTTGAGGTATTTCTTATTTATTACTTACATTATTTCTATCTTCTGCATTTAAATAATTTTAAATTTTATTTAGTAAGTAAGTAGTTAATTATACTTTCCTACTTTAAAAGTTATCATTTAAATCTTACTTAGAAGTAATTTAACTTATAGAAGTAGGTACTTTAATAGAACTTAAACTTAGTTTTCAAGCAATGAAATTACTTACCTAGGTACCTACGTAAGAGTAAGACAACAGGAAAATAGGAACTGAACTTAAAAGCTCCCTAAACGAGTTTTCAAACGAACGAGAATAGTCCAGCTGCACCGGCTTTCTGATGCTCATATAATGATTCTTTCCATGGATCTTATGATAACAAATGTCGAAACAATGACGGGCATCAGTGAGGTAGCGCGGCACAGGAGTCATCCGAGCCCCCCGCGGGGTAGCGCGACGTTGCCGCTCCGCGCCTGCACTCGCGACCTCCCGTCATACCGCGTGGTACCTTCCACCGAGCGTCCGCGTACGGGACAACGCTCGCCCGCGCCTCCGCCTCCTACAAACTTACAAATTCACTTTCCTCACACAGAAACCAGTTCCGATAAAACACCAAAAAAAGAGACAATCCTAACATTGCCTAGTGACTCGTTGGTTATCCACCGGACTGTGCAACTACTTTACTTGAACTTCGAAAAAGTTTGTCAAGTTTGTTTTTAAACTGTGCGTGCATGTGTAGAGGCATGGTTGGTCAAAGTTGCCTCTAAACCGGTAAGTAAAACTGACTTTACTGGAAATATTTTTGAATTTAAATATTATATTATAGAGTAACATGGGGTTTTAATCTAGATATATTCAGCTGTGAGACAAAAGCATTGTGTGATCTGGTTGGTTAATGGTCGGACTGCATCCTCGATGCGGCGGCCGGTCGCCAGCCACAAAGCAACCGATGTAATCAACAAAGGCCTTGTTTAATAACGTTTAATTTCTAGGAACCGCACTGCGTGTATTAACGCACATTACTTATTGTCTTCTGTTATCGCATTCTTAGTATCTACTTCTTACGATTGTCTTGTAACATCAGCCAGAACACTTTCGAAGTTTACATTAACATAAATGTGACCATGAGGATTGATTTACTTTAGCGTCATAGATCTTTATCTAAGCAAAATGAGCTTACTTATTCTAATAAGAAATCATCGGTGTTTTAACAATAGTAAAACGAATACCAAGAAAGCTCTGCAAAGCTTTAATTCGTTATAAAAAAAATAATCGCACGCAATAAACCAGCCAGCAATATCTGCAAATTATTAGCAGCTAATAGTTTTGAAAACGATTCCATTCCATTACAAGCTTTAGTTGTTTGTGAGTAATCCAGTGATCTTAGACTTGAAGCCATTACGCAAGTCATTCTGTTAAGTTTCAGAGATAAATAGTTTATCCATCACTGTCAAGATAAGCCAGCATTGATACTGCCTATTAGGGAATTCTCCAAGAAGAATAAGAAGAGACCAGTTCTGGAATTATTAAATTGGACCGAGTTCTAACTCAGTGACAACACATCCTATAACTGAAGTTTTGATAAAATATATAATATATTTATTTACTATTATCTTTTCTAGACAAGTCACACAAACATGTAAGTAGGTACCTACCTATTTCCAAAAAGCTTGGACGGATAGAAATGCAATAAATTGTAATAACACCCATGACTCATATCGCGTGATATAGCGATTGATCGACACTCAACTGTCAAAATCCATTGAACTTAAAGTTAAAAGCGATATATCGCTATATCATATCGCGTTTCAGTGGTCATGCTAGGGACGTATAATTCAAACCCAGGCATTACGAATTGACAATGCACCAATAACAAAGTGTATGCGCTGTTTTATTAAATAACTTAGCGGGTGGACATCCGAGAAAATCATTACTGAACCTTTAACCAGGATAAAAAGTATCCTTCTATGTTTTAATTCATCAATATCTGATCACCTTAACACCTTATTGAGTACCTAACAAACATCCAAACTTTTACATTTATAATATTCAGAATCGGGTCCAGATATATTAGTACTTATCGCATAATTATCCTGTTTCCGGTCCTACTGATTTACCCCATTTACCAATAAACAGGAGGAGGAGCTCGGTGGCGCAGTGATTTAGATTTAGCGCCAGACCCTGCAATTGCGGAGGTTACGGAGGTTATTGCAAGGGTCAGTAATGGGATAAGTGACCAAAAATTTATTACTTATCTCGAGTTCCTCCGTGTTTTGGGAGGCACGTTAAGCTGTTGGTTCTGGCTGCATTTACAGTTGTATATACTCACCAATCTGCTTTGGGCATGCGTGATGGCTTTGGTTATATGGTTATGGCCCATCCTTCTTATCCACCCATAAGGAAGGCCAGTGCCCCAGCAGTGGGGACATTAAAAATGGCTGATGTCAACCCCTAAGCAGTGGCTAGCAAAGTTATTAGTTAGTTGACAGAGCCAAAACTATGTCGACCCGCGCGCGTATTTTGGCCCAAAATACGCGCGCGGGTCGACATAGTTTAGAGCTTACTCACTCATGCAATGCATCTGCCCGTCTCTGAAAACCAGTAGGTAATCTATATCGACCGCGCGCGAGTCCCGCTTAACGCAGCGGACACCCTAAGATTTGAAACTCTTGAAACTCTGCCCTGCTTAAATGCGCTGTTTTATAAAATAATTCCGGTCAACTCACACCAATAATTTGAGCCCAAACTAAGCTTTTACTTTGTCGACCAAATAACGAAAAGAAAACATAACGAAATTCGTAGACAGACACATAATTACCCGTTTGAATATGTATACCCGGCTTCAAATAATGTTTTAAACTACGTGATATTTACAAAAACAGTTTTTAATAGAAGATCTTAAAGTAAGAATATATATTTACGAATTCGTTTCAATTTAACAGAAATATCTCTGTATTCGCATCGGCAACAGACATTTTTTCGTGGAATAAACCATAAAGAAAAAGGCACTCTTGTATCTACAGTTCTGTCAAATGAAAATGGTTTGCGATTTATCTCCGTCGAATGGACAGAAGAAAAACTTTGTTTTAGATTTCTTCCTCTCCGGGCACGCGCACGAGACGGTTTGTCCATCAATAAGATAACAGAGAATCTCTACTTACCCATCTATTAATGTTTATAATTAATTAAACTGTGTAACGGAAAGTCTGGTTTTCTTTTGTGACGTTTTTTATTGACATTGCTTATGACATGACCTTAATAAATTAAAGAGGTTTACTTTCAAACATTACCGCCCCCCAAGGACGACTATAGGAGTCCTTACCCTTACATGAAATAAAAATGAACTTAAACTTAAACATGAGAAGTAAACAAAAAAAAAAACAAAACATTTCTCTTTAGTTGGAAATAAACTTGATTTGATTTGATTTTTAAGTGGTATTGTTATTCGTAATAGTTAAATTTTGTATAAATCAGTAGTATTGGGTTGGTTGTCAAAAAACATTGTACCTAGTGGAAGTAATGACACCACGCGGACCCAATGTGGATTGGTGGGTGTGTTACCCAGTAATTCATATAGGGACCACGTAGAGGGTTATGGCTTATCCTTGCATCCAGTAGGAGTGCCTGTGTCCTAGCTGTGTGTACAGCAATGGAAGTGTCTATAAAATAAAATAAATATTCTTCATTTGTTCGATCAATTTAGTTCAATAAATAACTTTCAACCCAAAACTTGACAACTGAGAAATAAATCAAAGATGGAGTTTATATTGCAAAACCGAAGATTTATATTAGTTTCCAAAACTGACCCGATTGGATAATGTTGCTGTAAATGAAACCTATTAAATTAATAGCGATATTATACCAGGATTTAACGGCATTGTCCCGGCCAAAGTTACGAATTAATTGGTCAGGAGAAGGGAACAGGAGCAAGAGATCTAAAAAAGCTAGATTGTATGTTACAAACATAAACACACATAATATAGGGTTACTTTTTAAAAATTTTGAAATCCTGACAAATTGCCAGACATTTCAATTTAAGTCCGGACATATTATTTTCCATAAAGAACTGACTGAAAAATAATATCTTCCGCCATGAAGTGTGTGCTTGCATTTTAAAGCACAAGATAAAATGCTCCTTCCAAAAAAAACAAAGTGATTTTAGAGAAATTGGATGTAGGTAGTAGAAGCTGTTTATCGTGTCTTTACCTGTTTTTTGGTATAAGTACTGTACATGTTCGTGGCCTCGTGGCCCAGGGGCCCTACGATTCAAAAATAGAGCCCCAGCCAGACTCCATACATTTTGGGACATCTGTTTCAAACATTACTGGCTACGAGTATGCATGTTTCATTTAACTAGTATTACACCGCCCAATCTAAAAAGCCGGACAAATTACAAAGCCGGACAAAATGCCTAAATGTCCGGACAAACCCGGACGGATGCTAACCCTCGCATACCTTTAGTTATAATATAATAATAAGAAATATCTGCACCATAGTTTAGTTGCTTCACAAATTCACCAATTCAATAGGGATGTTGACTAATGAATAAAATAACGAAATACTAATAAAAATCGTAAACATATTAAACTTTTAGAGTAGCTTGTATACCTCTTGGTTTTATATATTGCATATTATTTGTTTTATGACCCTTCAAAGTTGGGTGGACAAGTCCATTTAAAAAGTATAAAATTTATTAAAATAAATGATGCCTTTAATTAGTCCTTAAAATGTATAGCAAATTTGTCGAAGAAACCATTTTGATAAACACAATATTTAATATAGCTGCTGAACAAATTTCCTATGCGTTGCATACAAACTTGCACGGCGTGACGTCATAACGTGCAAGCCATTAGTATGGAGCGTTTTTGATCGAGTCCATTTGTGTGCATTTCACACTGTGATATCTCGGGCAGTTTTCATGGTAGCGAATTAATTCTTTTACCAATGTTTCTATTTTTGAGAGGTAATTTATGTAACATAAAATAAAAAAAATAGTCAACATCCCTATTGGCCGTTATTATTATTTGGTTTCATTAATAATGTTAATGTTTTTAAATTCGCAAACCTTAAAACCGATGGTTTTTTAGTCAAAACACCACCATTCCTAACATACTAAAATGGTTTAAAAAAACAAAATACTGACTTCAAAGAACCTACCTCTAAAAAGCAAGAAATAATATTCAAATCACTAGATACGCATTATCATTGTAATATTGAAAACACGTCTATTGAAGTCGGGTGGGGCTTTTAGAATAAAAAAAAGGAATTTGTACTCCAGCCCCACCCGACTTCAATAGACGTGAAACAAAACACTTTTAACGGATACTAGCGCGGTTTTATTGAAAGTACTTTGGTAATTAGTTGGTATTTGGTTTGATTTTTTATTTTCCCGACGTTTTTAATAGACGTGTTTTTAATAATACAATGATAATGCGTATCCAGTGATTTGAATATTATTTCTTGCTTTTTAGAGGTAGGTTTTTTAAATCGGTTTTTTGTTTTTTTAAACAATTTTTTTTTTTAGTGTAGGTACCTTCTTTACTAGGTAGTGTAGGTATATTATTTAGGTAGAAAAATCGGCTCAGTCAAACGTGAGTTAATCGCGGAGAAACATACATACATACGGGTCAAACTGAGAACCTCCTTTTTTAAGTCGGTTAAAGAACTACACTTAAGATATCCCTTTTCCAACAAAAAAATAATTATATTATTCAGTTCATAAACAAAGAAGTTATACGACTGATCATCGAGGTAGTTCACACAAAATCATACTATTTTCGTGCTTTTTTCAAGATTACTTGAAAAGTTCTGAACCGATTTCCAAATTTAAAAAAATGGGACCAACTTGGGAGTTTACCTAATGTAATAAAGTTTGAATCATTTTAATCGGTCCAGCCGTCTTTGAGTAATCGGTGGACATACACAAAAAAAAAACAAATATACAGACGAACAGACAACCTTATTTTTTGGAAGTCGATAAAATATACCGCTGGTTTCATCAAGCGCACCTTTTTCCGCTAAGGGAAGGCACTATAAACCTTTCGGGGAAACTTGACAATTGAACAATCCGACTAAGCTGTTGTCAAGTTGAGTTGATGTTTCGTAAGCACAAGTTATGAAGTTGCTGTAAATTCAATATGAACATGTTAATGTGCTTTGAGATAGATAACTTTATGGTTGAGTTCTCTCATTCACTAGTCTAGTGCCTGTAAGGGAATTAATAGGTACTTAGCATACCAAAAAAACATTTTGTCCTCCATAATTAGTAATGATCACCAAATCCTAAACCGCCCAAGAAGATGTTTACTAATTCTGGGTTAGGTTAGGTTAGTATGGTGATCACTTATTTGAATTTCATCTTTATTCCCTGTAGGTATGTATTTTAAGTTTGAATATGAGTTTTTATGTTTTTAACTAGAGGAGTGTACTTAAATTAAAATACTATACAGGATATCTTTTAATTCATTGAAAAACTTACGTTGGGTTGATCAGACCATCACACTGACCTACCATGTTGTAAATAGATGTATTTGTGTGAATTAAGCAGTAAATATATTAAGGAATAAAACAGAATATTTTTAGCGACAGACATTTTTACTATGACAGAACACAACCAACCTTCATTTTTGGACCTACCTCGAAATCACGAAAAAAAAATCAGCTGTTCCGTACAAAAGTACAATGGCTACTCCATCGAAATCGTATGAAACAGCAAATTTTTTTCGCGGTTTCAAGGTTGGTCCCATAATGAAAGCTGTTCAGTTTGATGGCCTGATCGACCCCACGAGAAGTTTTAAATGAATTACAAATAACCCTGTAGTTGACTAAGTCTATATCTATATGAGAGACTAAAATTAGATTTGTAAAGCAGGAAGTCTTAAAATTAACATACATTTATTTTTACGAATGTTCTAAGGGCCCAACCAACACATTGACAGTCAAATCACGCCCCGTTCATTTTGTGGACGTTCCATCGGCTGCCACAGATTCGATGAACATTATTACTTCGAAGCATAGTACACCTATGAATAATAATAGCATTTTGGAAAAGAAAACATATGGCTTATTCGTAAAAGTTCGAAATAAGAAACTTTTTAGTTTGTTTTTTTCTATAATACTTTAAAGAAAAAAAAACAGCTTGTCTTTAACTATTTGCTCAGATCTGATGGGATGTAGTTATAATTATTAATTTAGCTATTATTATTATACATTTATTCAATACACTTTAAATATATACAGGTTTTTAACACTCCACCAAATCCTCAGAGGGTTATTTAGCCCCCGACGTGTGTGTATGTGTGTTTGTGTGTGTGTGAGTCTGCGGCAACGTAGCTCCCAAAGACAGAACGATTTTGATACGGTTTTGTTTTTTTGAAAGCTGACTTGATCGAGATTGTTCTTATCTATAATTTATGAAGATCTGTGCAGCCGTTTAAAGATCATCAGATAATGTGTTTAGGTAATAATAACAGTATTGTGCATGAAAAATCCACAAGTAAAGTGAAAGGAAACTTTTTTCGTTATTTATTGATACTACAGGTACGTTGTTGTAAAAATATAAATTTAGAGGCGTTTTGTGTAAAGTGCCTCTTCGTGGTTAGGAGTTAATGGGTCACTGTCATCCCTTATCACAACTGAAGCGTCAAATTCACTCTGACGTGAACATCAAAGCTATTTTTGCTTATTAGGTAAATTCGAGAAGGTAGTCATTCATCGAAATCTATTATGTTCGTACTTTTTTTGCAAATTGTGACCCCTTTTTTTATCTATTCTTTAAATTCGAGCAATTTTATAATCAGTGAGTATAAAGAATCAAAAAGAACATCACAATATGTCAAAACACTTCAGCTACTCGGGCAAAATGTCGTGAACGTCGACAATTCTTGAGTAAAATTCACATTAGGTTACAAAATGGAAATAACGAAAGCTTAATAATTTTACCCGAATTCAGAATTCAGTAAGTGAGACGTGAAAATCCTCGATCGTTATTAAAAATTGCACTTACCGAAAATTGCGCGTAATACTTTGGGAAATTACATTATGAATATCAATTTAGACTTAATGAAACTCTTCCCTGTTATTGCATTATAAACGTTACATATTCATAACGTTTAATAGTTAATTAACTTCGTGCAACTAAGCAGAGGAAAGATTATAAAGTCAATTGGATAATGAGATGGTACTCTACAAACTCAATCTGTCAGTCTTTTGTACTTCACAAGATTAATTTTTGTACTCCGCTGATAATTTTAATAATAATGTTGACGTTTAGTTTCATTCAAAATAAAATTAAATCGCCATAGTGTTAACAATCTATCTACCCTATCGATCTTATTTTAATGATGCTATGATTATTAGTTTACATATCGAATAGGGTTTCCCTATCAAAGAATCTATTTATCATATTTTTTATTTTATTTTCATTCTGTAAATGCTAAAATCCATAACGTACGACAGGGAAACCCTAATAATCCAGTCCCTGGAAAACCGAATTGTAGCTGAATGGATTAAAAAGAACCAAATCTTACTGATGAGACTCTAAAAACCTTTAACTTTGGTTTTGAGGTTTGATATGATTTCTATAACTCTGCCGATGGTTAGCTCACTCAGCACAAAAATACACCGGTATACCCACATTGCTGGGATGTTACGCCTGTTTAATGTTAGTACACTTATTACTTACAGCAATGCATATTTTTTTTAGACAGATAGATAAAAAGTTTATTTGCTAAAACACACACATTCATACAAATAACAATAATTACAAATAACAATTTTATGGTCAATACAAGTCAAACTGAAGAAGCAAAGCTCTGTAAGGGCGATGTAAGATAAATGCATTTACGCACCCTCCACCCTCAGGTGAGCAGAGGGTTGTGGGGCTCGCCAGAAGGGGGCCACAGTACCACGCGGGAAACCGGTGGGGGGGGGGGGGGTCCCACCAAGGCCGACGCTAACCTAGTATTGAATAGGAATAACAGTTATTATACAAATATTGTAAAGTAAAAAGTAGACACAAAAATCAAACTATCTTTTAAATAAACTATCACTGCATTGACTTCTAAAGCCACTCGTAATTCATCATAAGCACGACCAAAGAAAACAAAATTCTTAATATTATTAACCTATTCCTTCCTTACTTTAATGATGGTAACCGTGACAAACCAGTCATAAAATCCAACGCGATTTTATTCACATTCTCGAAATCTGAAGGCTGAATGCAAAGTGCCGGACCGTTATGCAGCCTTAGTAATTGGGCGAGACTTTATGTGCGCCCGCGCCGGTGACTCACCGATGACTTGGCCCCTTGAGACTGCAGCGGTTGAACTTATGCAACACCTGATAATGGCGGCAGGGCTATTCTATTATCATGTCAACAATGATAATTGTCATTAAGAAATCTTTTAGTTAGCCTATGTATCTGTAAACTTTGTCTCGTTATGATGACGAAACTTTCAGGTTTTTTATTTGAACGTAGCTGGTATATATTCAAATTTGATTATTTGATTGAGACGCAGAAAGTCATAATGCGTCACTAATTTCATCGTACAAATCAATTTATTAAAATTATTAGATATCCTAATAAGGCTTTTCCATTTAAAAAGGAAAAAAGTACACAGATCCAAAGACTGGTATATAAAAAACCAATTAAGTAAATGAATTTTATAAGAAAACCCATTGTTATTAACATCAATATTTTAACTTTTAAATCGCAGCAACCATAACTTACACTAAAATAAAACTCCAACACAGAATACACTGTACTTATAAAAAAACCGCGTTACACAAAGGAAAAGCTTCAGCCTAGTACAAAAGTGATACGCGACTCCAGTTTTTTTCAAAACGTAGCCCAACTCAATATCCCGAGTTTTTTTAAAAATTTTCGATATCATTTAGTTTTAGAGATATAGTATAATATTATGACATAAAGGAATTTGGGAAAAAGTGTTCCAAATATTATTTTTTACCATCGCCACTCGAAAAAGTGCGTTTAATTCAACGTTATGAGAATAAAAATATTTTGAATTTGAAACAAGCATCGTATGAATTATGTAGGAAAAAAATTAAACGTGCTGAAAGTATGGAGCTATTCCATAAAGCCATAGTTATTTATATAAATAAAAAAAAATATCCCGCCAATTTTATTTAGGTGATTTTTAGTGTCATTCTTTTCGAAAAAATATCCCGCAAAATTAATTAGGTCCTTTTTAGTGTCTCATCTTTGGGTTCTTTTCTATATATTAGAGGGAGATGAGATGTTCAGTCTTGCATCAGTCCATTCTATTAGTCTGGTACGATCTCCAGTCTGTAAAAATTCAAAGTCTATACAAACTGATGAAATGGACTGATGCCAGACTTATCATGTAATTTCCATTTTAGCGTGGTTGTTTTATGTCACTGGAAAATTTCTAGTTTCACTATTTTCTAATGTTTAAATATTACTGATTACCTACCTAAATAATAAAAATGTGATAACTATAAATACTATAGGTGTAAGTACTGCTATTTGTTTTCTCGCAGTCAATGGTAAAAAGTAGAGTACACAACTCGTGAAAAAAAAAATTCATCTCGGTTTTTTGTATCCCTCAAACTAAATTCCCTCTTTTTTCACTTGTTGTATAATCTACTATTTTGCGATTATTGAAAAAAAATTGTTTTTATAAGATTTTTATTCATCTTGTAGCTCTTGTCAATAATGTACTTTTTGAGACCTTTTAACCACCCCACATAGCTCTAAAAATCACGGCAACAGGGCGATGTCACACTCTGAGCGAAATTGGGGGGATACAAGTTATATATGTAGTTACATACTGAAAGCGATCGAAAAAATATTTTCAATGTTAAAATTAAAAGAATTGGTACGAATAAGCTCGTATCAATTATTTGCGTGCACTATGTTGGACTGCAAGTTTTAAAATTGTACAGGTTTCTATAGAAATCAAGCATGAGTATCTAACAGGCATCATTATAAATAAAAGTTATATTAATTAAGCGTCTGATTTTTATGTTAAAATATAGCGTAATGCATGTTATGATAACAGTCCATCATAAACTTACACTGAAAACAGATAAATAAAAATTAATGAATGGGTTAGTTTATTTTAATTTATTTTATTGTTAAATTAATTAATTTTCGTTTATCTGTTTTCGGAGTCAGTCGGAGTAACAGATAGATTTAATAAAAAAAAAACACTACATTACATTGCAACAATAAACCTTTTACTATTACTTACAACTTTTTTTTTCATAATAAAATAGTATTTTGAGCCTTTCGTCGATCTGTCTAACTCCACTAGTTTTTTTTTGGTTTGGATGAGCTGCAGACTCCAACTTTCTTCACGGTTCACCAATGACCTAGACATTGAACTTGCATATCGCACTATTATTTTAAGCTTTATATCCATACACTAGAGTCTATAAATCAATGGTTTGCTTCTGGTATTTATTTGACACTCAGACACTCATTTTGAAGTGTTTTGTTTATTCTATAACGGTCTCGGTCGCAATGATTGTGCTTAAAATCGTTTTAAAGCTAATAAAAATCTCTCATATAATGATGACTTTTACATAATAGAGGTATTTAAGTATTTTACCTGAATCATAATCATTTCCTGATTAGTTTCACATTTCGGTAATAACAATTCGATAATGGATAGATTCCGTTAACTAGTAGTGTAATTAATAATCAAGTAAGTAAGCTATAACTTACCACAAAATAACTGTAAACAAATGTTTAAAAACAAAAAACCGACTTCAAAAAACCTACCTCTAAAAAGCAAGAAATAATATTCGTAATAAAAAAAACACGTCTATTGAAGCCCCACCCGACTTCAATAGACGTGTTTTTATTATTACGAATATTATTTCTTGCTTTTAAGAGGTAGGTTTTTTGAAGTCGGTTTTTTTTAACAATAACAACCTTTTGTATTAGGTAGTGTAGGTACATATATTATTTAGGTAGAAGCCAAACGTGAGTTAATCGCGGAGAAACATACATACATACGGGTCAAACTGAGAACCTCCTTTTTTAAGTCGGTTAAAGAACTACACCTTTTTCTAACAAAAAAATAATTATCTTATTCAGTTCATAAACAAAGAAGTTATACGACTGATCATCGAGGTAGTTTACACAAAATCATACTATTTTCGTGCTTTTTTTTCAAGATTACTTGAAAAGTTCTGAACCGATTTCCAAATTAAAAAAAATGGGATCAACTTGGGTGTTTACCTAATGTAATAACGTTTGAATCATTTTAATCAGTCCAGCTGTCTTTGAGTAATCGGTGGACATACAAAAAAAACAAATATACAGACGAACAGAGAACCTCCTCCTTTTTTGGAAGTGGGTAAAAATAAACATGTTTGATCTTACCAATTTATAAGTAAGTAAGTTACTAAGTATTGTTGAAGTCGACATTGAAGTCTAATGCTTTATCGTATAAGTACTATAGCCTTTCATAGTACCTTCCTACTTAAATTATGTCAAACATTTGTAACTATATTATATTAGGGATTATTAAACATTATAAAAGGCGAGCAAGGTAAAGTTATACAATTTGGATAGTAATAAAAGGCTTTGTTATTGTGGTAGATTTTGCACATTTTTTGGTACATCATTTAATTAAACACCACTGAGTAAATAATCAAAAAAATGTTAAAGATCTATCTACAGTTTCAGTAAAATGTAGGTAATAGGTATCGTTTTATCAATGTTAAATTTGTAATTCCAGCATTTACGACTACGGGAATAAAGACTGTCCATTGTTTCAAAGCGGTAATTTTGCGACTGATTTGTAGATAAAGACACTGCAGTGCTGTGCTTTAGATTTGATATTAATTAAATTTAACCATATCATCAACGTTACCTTCAATTCTGGAACTTTTGACTTTGTAATGAATTGTTTCTCCTTATCCACCCATAAGGAAGGCCTAGGCCCGTCCAAATGGCTGATGGTCAATGAATTGTTTGATTGTTCACTTTGAAATTTTTACGTTTTGTCTAATTGTTATTGTATGATTTTATTTGCAAACGGTTTAAAATTTTGTGCGTATTATATAACTTTATTGTTACATGTTATCATCTTAATAATACTAAGAAAATTCTCAAAATCATTAGAGAAAAAAAATACTTTGAAGCCCACCACAATATGGTTTACTGACACAAAATGTTACATTTTAAGAAGTAAGTAGGTACGAATAATGAATATTTTCTCTCCAAATATAAAATTCACAAAGAGAAGTTCTAGGCTTATAAGTAGGTACAGTTACTGAACTGAAACATCAAAAGATACTCGTAAAATATTATGCTATCATAATTTTTAAAAGTGATCTATTCTAGACAATTCTGAAAGAGCTTTTTTATTATGAAAATGATATTGATATTCTGTATTCAAAAATATTGGTTTGGTTTTTTGGTATAGCTAAGGTTCTTTACAGGTAGAAATAATATAAGGTAAAGTAGGCCTCATGCAAAAAGAACGCTGATAAGTGTCTCAAAGGTGAGCGAAAATGTATCTTTATGTCTTTGGAAAACTGTGAACTTATTGTTCAGCGCTCTTTTTACTTGACGCGGTAGGTAAACGATATTATAAGCAACCTTAAACAAATAAATGCCTTTGTAGATCTTTACTTATAATACTTTGCAATAGTGCAATCAAGTTTCACGAGCAAACAACGCAAAACCATTTTGTTTGTTTTGATCTTTAGATATTTAAGAATTACGTCTTGTGCAGTTCTTGTGTAGGTGTGTTCAATATAAGTGCTTTCATTCTTAGTTTAGTGAAGTTTAGCGCGTTTAGTTTTTGTTTTGTTTAGTTGAAACAAACTAAACAACAGTTGTTTAGTTGTTAAATAAATTATTACGAATAGTGTTTTCTTTTAGCAAGGGTACGTCTAGGGTTACCAGATTTTTAAAAATCACATAAATCTTTTATTACAGTCTATCAAAGTAGATAACAATAAAAACAGGTGAATTTCAATATGACATATCATATCGAATATGAGTAGGAATTCAAGGTATAACTCAGCTTCACTATTCTAAGCTTACATTTATACCTTCGTCAGGCAATGTAAGTCATGTAAGTTCAGATTTCGAATTCGCAATGCTCTGGGATTTCATTCAGATATAAGTTTTTGAAACCTAGAATACTCTCATATGTATACAACTTAAAAGCGTGCGTAATGTCTTTTACCGTCGGGAACGTAGCAAGCAACTGACTGATAGATCCCGATAGTTAGATCAGGGGCCTTACTATGAGCTCTTATAGCAGGGCTTATATTGAACTGCCTTAATTTTTCGTACTATGATTTCAAAGGTTAGTATGAAAGCAGGCCTTAAGCAGTCCTGTTTAAGGCCTGCTTTTGAACAGAACGGTTCCTTATTTGCTGATGGTAAGCCCCCAGTGGCGTCCAGTTTCCGGACCGCCCTCGCAAACCGGTTCTGCGCCACTGAAGCCTATAATAGACAACTGTTGCTATCTCGTAGTCCATTTATCACATAAAATGTATAGACAGCTTAAAAAGCACAATAAATTTTTAATACCTACAAAAATTCTGACAATGGCGACACATTCTCGAATCAGAAAAGCGTCCTGTTACAGTAGAGTTACAATTGGTGACGTATTATCTAAGTAGGGTTGATGTTACGTATTATCGATGTGACGATCTTCCATGTTGTCGTCGAAACGCTAGACAATCAAACCGAGCCTACTCGGTTTGATTGTACCTATACAATCATGTCAATTTTTTTATTAAAGTAGTCCCCGTTACGGTGCGTATTCGTTCTTAATTCGGCTTTATGATGTATACAGATGCAGTGCTAAACATATTGAGATGTGAGTGCTATCAGTGCAACCCCATCCCGACATGAGTCGTTCACATGTGAGCGGCACTAATGAATACGATAGCCAAGAGGGCGATAGCCTGAAGTAATTACCGCAGCTGGGCTCACTGGCCGTCGCTCCTATCACAAATATGACAAAAGCAGTAACGCAACTACAAAAAAACGCAGTAGCAATGCTCTGTCAAATGAAAGCGATTGCGATAGATTTTTTCGCTTTCGCTTCAGGTGCCGAGGTAACTTGACCGGGTTGTAGGTGATTTATAATAATACTGTGTCACGCTGGCTCTGCCCGCTGCCACCACCGAGCACTGTGAATGCCAAAGCGCTTAGGGCTTAGTTGAGATACTGCTTAAGCTATACTGTGCTCCACCATTATGACATCAAATCAAACGACCTTGCATGCAGCCTGCATCGCCCGCGTGCAGCTGTATCGGCGGCCTTTCATTATGATTATTGAAATTGGGAACTGGCCTTCTTGAGGAAGGGCTTTATCAGCTTTTAAATCTTCTGTGCATTATTGGCAGGATCATTCTTAATGTTTTTCATTTTTGGTGTACTTAAATGTAGAGGTACATATGCGCCGCAAATAAGAAATATTCAGTTCTAGAAATATTATTCTATACATTTAGGTACAATAAAAAAGGTAGACTATATTATATACTCCTGGGAAAATAAAAAATACCTAAACTTTATTACAAAGCTTTATTTATTACAAAGTTTTCCGGAAGTGAAAACAATCGTGGAACTTCCTTGTTAAAAAATTGTTTAATTCAAATTTGTTGCGAAAAAGGAAACTCAATACCTATTCAAAGAAAAGTGTCACGTGCAGAATTAACTTGTTTATCAGGAAGTTTATGTATTTGTAAAAACCGGCCAAGTGCGAGTCGGACTCGCGCACTAAGGGTTCCGTCAATAAAATCATATTTGTTGTTATAGCGGCAACATAAATACGCATCATCTGTGAAAATTTCAACTGTCTAGCTAACACGATTCATGAGATAAAGCCTGGTGACAGAACCCTAAAAGATCACTCTGACTATCACTTCCTTTCTGGTAACATTAATTTTAATAATTATTTGTGGTAAGGTAAAACTAAACTTAACTTTATTAAGAACATCCTGACTCAGAACAAAAAAATATAAGAAGCGTACCTCTTGAACCTTCACAGTTTCCTGAATCAATCATTTTGTAATTTAATTCACACTTTTTTCCTGTTCCCGGTGGCTTATAACGGGATTTAATCACTGGGGAAGATACGGAAGATAAAAAGAACTGTTGTATCGCCTGGAGACTGGCTTTATGAATTTTTATAATCGATCAAAATGGAAAAAAACAAAATATTACTTTATTCACCCCTGTGAATAAATTAGTATTTTGCTTTTTCTGTATTATTAGCTGTAATAAAAAACAAAATTAAAAATTTTGAAAAAACCCACGACGGTTAAAATTCTTAATTTCTTAACTCTTAATTTAAAAAAAGTAAAATATTTTTTACGAAAATACCTCGACTAAAAGTGATGTCGAGGGATTTTTGTAACACTGGTTTTACTCTTTTTAAATTAAGAGTAACAATTTTAACCGTCGTGGGTTTCTCAAAATTTTAAATATTGCTTTTTTATTTAACCTTTTTAAAATGATTACTGCAGCGCTTCCTAGTGGCTTAACACCATAACACCAAGGACCATCGCCGACAAACTACAAACCTATTACAGAAAACCGCATCTGTATCGGTCAAACCACTCTGGAGATAAATGAGAAAATGCTAATTGCAGCGCCCCCTAGCGGCTAAACACCATAACACCTATCTGAGAACCATCGCTCATAACCTACAAACCTATTACAGAAAACCGCATCAAAATCAGTTGAAAAGGTTTTGAAAACTTTTAAGTGCGACTTATCTGGTTGCTGCAGTGCCCCCTGGTTATCTACCACCATGAAACATGTCTAAGAACCTGCTCTGAAATGAAATCTTTTGAATGCAAAAAACCGCATCGAAATCGGCCTAGTAGTTTCTGAGGAAAATGGTAACAGACAAACATACAAACAAACGCACAACCTCTAACCCCAAACGCATACCGCCTCCGTTCCGTTCCGTCTGTCGTGGCACAAAACTTATTTGGTCGTGGGTAAAAAGAAGACAATCATGGAGCATCGACATGACGATGGCGCTTCGAACATATACTATATCTAATGCTTCGAACGCACAGATTGTATATTTTGTGACATTGTCATTGTGACGCTACTTTGATAATATGTTACTTCGATGTGACTTTACTTTAAAGTGAATATATACTAGGTAATCTAGGTTTATTAACTTTATGGACTTAACTGAAAAACGACGATTCTTTGACAACTTTTTACTATTGTCTGAGTAGTTTGGAAAAACCGAGAACTTTGAATTCATATGAATTTAGAGTTCTTGGGAAAAACAAATGTTCATAGCCGTTATGGTATTTAGGTTGCATTTTTACATTATCTGTCCATACCTAAAATAAATAAAAAAGGTAACTTACTCAAACATGTCATTAGCAATCACTTATCATATCATACTGAAACATTATTAGGTACCTAAAGATTGAGAACTGTCATTTTGATCTTTTCCCTTTTGCGTACATAGGTATAATCTTGCACGGTAAGATTCACCCTGTTTACTTAACTAATAAGTACTATAGCTTAACTAATACTGGGATAAAGTTTAAGCCGAGAAAACTGTCTAAAGAAGTTAAGAGAAATGTATTGTTGAATAGGAATTATTGTCTTGTATAATTTTATTCTTTAACTAGCGACCCGCTCTCGCTCGCTTCTCTTCGATGTAATGTAGACTATAGTTTTTGTACAAATAAACAATCTTCAAAAATGATTTTAGGAACTGAAAATAACCGATATTCCCATATAATGTTTCATCCCCCTTCTAATTTAATTGAATAAGAATAGGGATGATGGCTAATGAATAAAATAACGAAATACTAATAAAAATCGTAAACATATTAAACTTTTAGAGTAGCTTGTATACCTCTTGGTTTTATATATTGCATATTATTTATTTTATGACCCTTCAAAGTTGGGTGGACAAGTCCATTTAAAAAGTATAAAATTTATTAAAATAAACGATACCTTTAATTAGTCCGTAAAATGTATAGCAAATTTGTCTAAGAAACTATTTTGATAAACACAATATTTAATATAGCTGCCAAACAAATTTCCTACGCGTTGCATACAAACTACTTATTCGTGACGTCATAACTAGGAAGCCATTAGTATGGAGCGTTTTTGGGCGAGTCCATTTGTGTGCATTTCACACTGTGATATCTCGGGCAGTTTTCATGCTAGCGAATTAATTCATTTACCAATGTTTCTTTTTTGAGAGGAAATTTATGTAACATAAAATAAAAAAAAAAGTCATCATGCCTATTACAAGAATGAGTATTGGTTTACATGGTACCTACCTATAGTAAGATGGCATTATATTTTTCCACAATCATCACCATAGTTCAGTAAATTTACACAAAACCTAAAATTATACACCCAAACCTTTCTCATGAGTCACTCCCTCCATTAGTGAAAACCGTATGAAAAACTGTTCAGGAGTTTTTGAGTTCATCGCGTTCAGACAGACGGACAGACAGACGCGGTTGGGACACTTATGTACTGATGAAGTTGCGATAACTTGTGAAGAAGAAACTCAATAGTTGTGACTGTTCCATCCATTGAAAGTTTGTTTTCTTCATATAAAGTTTTTCAGTTTTGATCGGAAAAGTTGTCGTAAAGCAGTTATTTAATCGAATAGCTTCTTTCATGTCGATAACTTGAAAGCGAATCAGTGGCGCTCGACAGATCGGTCAACAAATTGCTAAATGTTTTTTATTTTCGTTTGTGCGAAAGAATTGGCCGTTTGGACGAATTACTTTGGCAGAGGTTTAGCTGAACGAATTCGTTCGTGTTTTCTCGTTTGAGTATTAAATATATTATCGTAATAAGCAAATTCTTGGAAGTTTTTAAATATAAAAACATGATTTATAAGAAAAACTAAAAAATTAAATTGATAACATTTTAGTTTTCGCTACTGATTCAAACAAATCATTTGTTCCCAACGAGTCACACCATCAACCGTCAAACTGTGACTAAACTATATTTTTCAATCCAGCAATTTCAGCATTGAGAATTTTAATGCATGTACTTATGTATGCAACTAACTGGTCTAATTAAAAATAGATAAGTATGTTGTATAAAATTAAAACCTATATCAATAAATAGACGTTATTGTAATTAGTAACTTTTATAACGGACCAAGAATATCTGACATTTATAGATAAAAAATTATAGATACCCGAATAACCCGAGATATTTTCTTTGTAGGTACCATATTAAAAGTTACTGTAACATAATATTTATTCACTGATATCGCTTACTGTTGACCAGATTGCTAATGGAAGAGTGACATTCTCTTTTGTTGTCAATAATAATTAAAATACTTTATAATATTTCATCATCATCAAAGAAACTTTGTAAATATAGAAGAAAGTTGCATCTCCTCAACTGTAGTAACATTTTGACGTTTTGAATAATATACTGGCATCGTTAGATCGGTACCCTTATCCGTGGAGCGTCACTGGCTGTACACATAAGCGGTCATCGACCCCACATGGTAAGCTTTTGCCCGGAGCTGCTGCACTACAATGCACTACGCACACTACATTGGGGGAACTTACGGCTATTATTTAAAAATAACAAGTAATTAGGTGAATTAAGGTGGAATACCTCACCAAATGTCCTCCCTCCCTCAGAGTCGCCCTCAGAGGTTTTTATATAATAAGTTTTAGTCGATATACGAGAGAATATTTTAATAAAAGTTTTCGTGCTTTTAGGGCTCATATTCTAGTGTTTTTAAAAGTATCTCTAGAAACCCTCGTAGTCATTCGTAGAAGTATATAGTAGGTTATAGCAAATGTGTCAAAAACTCACGGTAAAGATATTTAAGTAAATAAATTTACTCATGTGGTCTATGTCATGTGGCCCACCAATCTGCATTGGGTCCGCGTGGTAGGTTATGGCCCATCCTCCTTATCCACCCATAAGGAAGGCCTGTGCCCCAGCAGTGGGGACGCTAAAATGGCTGATGGTCATGTGGTCTCAGTCTCAAACGACAGTATTTTAACACAACATTAAAGTAACAACAGGCGGCATAGGTATACAGTGTGTTCCAAAACTTTGCCACATGGAGAGAAAGTACCATAAATATTATTTAAGGTGGGTACTGAAGAAGTCTTCATTTAGTTTTTGAAAATAATTGGAACTACATTCAAAGATTTTTTAAAAATTGCTTGCCTTAACCAGGAATCAAACCCACCAAATATCGTATGAGCATTTAAAAAAAAAATTGAATGCAGTTCCAATTAATTTTAAATACAAAATGAAGTCTTGTTTCAGAAAAAAACTTCAATATCTAAGGTACTTTCCCTCCATGTGCCAAAGTTTTGGGACACCCTGTATAGTCGAGGCTCGAGTTGATACAATAGGCACGAGAAAATATATTTGGTTATGAGCAAAATAAGACTGCATACGATTTTGGGTCCCTTCGTCCGTCTGTCACTACACAGAGCTCTACTTTATTAACGGTAAGAGGCACATACATATTCACGTATTGTGTTTTTGTGTCCGGATTTGTAAGGAAACTGGGAATAAAAGCTTTGAGGAAAAGTGCGGTATAGTAAGTATGACATACAAACATAGGCTATGTTTCTATTTCTTTATTTACATAACTTACCATATTACAAAATATGACAGATGAAGGTATAAAGAAACCTTTCACTTAAAATTATTCTCAAACACACTATTATTGGAGAGAGTTTACATAAGTCTGTCAGTTCTAAATTAAAGACGGTGCCAGAGATGGTCACCGGATACCTTCCGGCCAATTTTATTTGCGATAATCTTCTGATTCTCGCTCAGCACAACTTTTCCGACCGTGTGCCATGCTCATCGTGATGTCATATGACGTAGGCAAAATTGTCGCGGGCTTACGGACTTTAAGAGGTTGCTAGGATTTGTTCCGGATTCGTCGTATTCCTGACTTGTCATGTTCCAGATAGAACACAATATTCTATTCCAAAGATGAGTTTTTGAAACATAAAGGAGTCTTGTTTTAGACTATGCACGGCGTTGAATTTAAAATATACCTGACACATAATTACTAAACAAAAGAAAGTATTGACATTGAATTATCCTAACTGACCGAGTAAACTGTTCGTGTAAATTAGGGCTGATTTCAGATAACAGAGATCAGTCAGTTTAAATATTACTCAAATCTAATAAAAGTCATTAAAAATGTGGGGGGCAGGAAAGGGGGGAAGGGTACGGGAGAGGAGGGGGGGGGAGATGGAGGGGTAGAGGGAGAGGTGGGGGAGGGGGAGGAGGAGAAGGAAAGGGGCAGCGCAGGATTTTGATGAAATTAAAACATAATTCCTATTGCCTCTCTATTATCTAATTTTAAAATCTATCGCAATCGCTCTCAGGCTGACATTGATGCTTCTTTTTGGCACAAATAAAAACTTACCAATGAAATGCAGCAATATCTCACATCCATCTGTCAAATGAAAGCAATTGCGATAGATTTTTAAATAAGACAATTAGCCCCTTTATCCTGGTAAAAGGTTCCCTAAGGATTTTCTCGAATATCCACGCGGGCGAAGTCTATAATTTTAAGAAATCTATAATTTTCTTGTTTCCTCGTATTTCAATCTACTCGAATAAATTATATTTTGTCTACATCAATATCTTGAGATATTCTTGGATATTAAACTTGTTGATTCTCTGATTTAGCTTGTTTGTATTTGTAGTAAGAAATAAACTTTTGGAATCCACGTTATGGTAGCTAGTAAAACTTAAATCTTATGTTTGCTTGTTTACTGAAAATATAACATGATAAATCAATTTGGTCCTTACATGTAATTAATGTATTCTATGTACATACTTATTAGATATTGGAATAATATCTGCTTTATAACCCTGATTTCAATGCTTACTAGATATTTTTATTGAAACATAATGATGTGATTTTCTAACTAAACTAATAAGTACCAAATACCTACAACAATGTAAAAAAACATGAAGAAGCCACTGACAGCTGAGACAATGATTCTACTAATATTGGGCCATTGGTATGTTTTCTGAGACAAATTCTTGAAAAATTCAAATCCCATTTTGGGTCCACTTAATCATAATATTTGTTCGATAGATACGAGATACGATTAGGTAGATTGACGAAAAACTGTAGATATTTAATCTATGTAATTTTTTCCCTTGAAATTCCGTTGCTATGTTATGTGTAATGGTTTTTGACGCTTCATAGAGAAAACTAGCTTGAGCTTTATAAATGTGGAAGCCAATCTTATTTGAAACGTGACACTATTTTATCATAGAAAATCACTTATTGGGTGGTACGTATTGGCATCTTTACGTCCACTGAGAAATCTGACTATTTTCACTGGTATTTTTTTATTAATTTTGATTATAAAAGTTTACTGACTTCTGAAAATGATAAACATAAAAACACTGTAACACTTTAGTAATTTATCATATTTGTAAATATAAAAGAATTTGAGTAGGTACACCCGTTTTCGTACTAATTTAACCGATTTCGAGCTCGTGCGAAGACCAGAATTCGGATTTACAAGCCTAAATAAGTTGTTGGGTTCCAGTTATAGAGCAAACGGCTTTATGCTAACCATTTTCGTACTAATTCAACCGATTTCGAGCTTGTGCGAAGACCAGAATTCGGATTTGCAAGCCTAAATAAGTCGTTGGACTCGTTGGGTTTCAGTTGTAGGGCAAACGGCTTTATGCTAACCATTTTCGTACTAATTCAACCGATTTCGAGCTCGTGCGAAGACCAGAATTCGGATTTGCAAGCCTAAATAAGTCGTTGTCCAGTTATAAGGCAAACGGCTTTATACTAACTAATCACCCTATGACTATTTTATTATGACAAATTTCGTGGGCAGGTATAATTTTATCCCAAAAATTACGAAGAGGTGAAAAACATTATTAACCTAACTTAGTTACTATTTTTTTTTGTTTTGATATTTTATTTCCTGGCAGACGTTTCTAGTTATTAATAAGTATTTTATATTTTGGGAATCTAATGTTAGATTAGAATATCTTCAAACTTCTTTGTATTGTAATTTAGTTATATGAAATGTAAAGTAAATAGTCATGCATTTATAAATGCACATACCATTAAATTCTCTAGGAATTGTAATACCTTTTCCTTCATAGTAAAAAAATACAAACAATTGTGCGGAAATGAACATCAAAGCCTTCATAAAGTTGAAATGGTTTTTTGTTTGTGTGAGCGTCACGTACAAACTAGGAAACGCTAAGAATGTGAAGCCTTTAAGGTTCCTGTGGAGCAAAGTCAAGTAACTTTGCGGAATAATGGCATTGTACTCTATTGTATGGCAATATGCTGGATTCCATTCCAATCTACTAGAAATAATATTATAGCTATGTTTTTATACTTTTCATTCCACTATTTCTAAAATAGGTTCAACTATAGTAGATAGTTTTAATATACATATATGATGATAGAAACAAAACAATACTATATATACAAGGTGTTTTTATATCCCATAACTCGTTGGTATTAATGAGACCATGGAATAGAATCGAATAGCATAGGATTATTTAATTTTTTTTTTTCATTATCATTTTTGATAAAAAATAATTCAATAAAGTTAAGACTACTTTTTGCAAAACACCTCATCAATGAAAATCTTAGTAGTTTAGTATTGTTGTATGGTCTGTGGTAGTAGTATTTGTCAATGAAAGCTAAACGTCATCTTTACGTTTAGTGATCATTGTGATCATTGATAATAAAAATGTAAGTGTATGCAAAAATTAAGAATCGTCATAAAAACTAATAACATTTGAAGTAATTTAATTAATATTGAAAATATCTCCAAAACTATGCATTATTGAACCATAATGTTTTAGGAGTTTTTTTTTACAATTTTGACTTATAGAATATAACTTTAGAGTTTTGGGATATAAAAAATACAGGTTGTATATGCAAGTAATTTATTAAGAAAATATATTTCAACCGTTGGCAAAATTACAATGTTATAGTAGTTAAAAGTACAAAATTACATTACAAGTTTATTACAAAGTTATGAACTGAGAAAAGTCCCTCTTTCATTTCCACGTATAACCCGGTCTCGATGCTCAGAGGGCAGGCTTTGTCGTCCCGTCCGTTCGCCAACATCCTTTGAGGTGCATAATTAACTGCAGCCGTAGGCGCACTGTGTTTGTGTGTATGCCTGTGGGAGAATTAAAAATTTTACCCGGGTATGGTATGTTCACTGTGTTGACCATCAGCAATTTTTAACGTTAACCCCACCAGTGGGGTGGTGGGGCACAGGCCTTCCTTATGGGTGGATAAGGAGGATGGGCCATAACCTACAACGAGGGCCCAATGCGGATAGGTGGGTGTTAACGACTGCAAATGCACCCGGGACCAACGGCTTAACGTGCCTTCCGAAGCTCGAAATAATAAGAAAATAAAATAATAAATAAATAAACTAAATAAAAAAAGTTACTTAAGGGTATTTATAGGCAATACGAATGCTTGTTATTTACATTTAAATAAATGTTAAGATCGGATTTCTTCTTTAAATCTTCGGAATAATCTTCTCTAAAGTTTCGGAAAATTTCTCTAAAAAGTAAACCACATTGAGTTTAATAAGACTGGTAAAAACTATGTATTAAGAATTCGATTATAAACAATAGGTTGCTAGTTTATTAAATAGGTAGGATCGTTTACAAAAAAATGCTTTATTTATGACACCCAAAGTGATAAGGTACCTATAACAATGACTTTATTTTCTTAGAATCATTAAAGTATTAATATATATTTATACTACTCAATACTCAAATCATTTATTGCATTCCACAGAGTTACAGTACCTAGTTCTGAAATTATAATATTTTAGATCACTATGGACCCTGTCGGGCACAACAACAATAATAGATACTTCACACTAAAACGAACATTATTCATTTACATCTTTACATTATAAAAAATAAAGTAAAATAATTGAAATCTCTTACACCGAACTTAAAATCTTGATTAAGGCGAGCCTCCATTTTCTCGCACCATTTCAGTTACGATCCGATCCGAAAGGGTCCGAATGCGGGTAACAGAAATAAAACTCAGCTGCGAAAACTTTATTACTTTATCTTCGTTATTACCTCTCATGAAATGTGATTGACTTTACTTTAAGTATTCATTCACTGTTCATTTTACTTAAATTGTTTTATGAACTTACATCTACAATATGTTTGGTTAGCGATGTCGGAGCTTTTAAAGGCTGAATAATATTATGATCAATTTTATCGACAAAACCCCCCACATGTTGGGGTCTAACCCCTCTCCTGTTGGAATGACCGGCATTTTAAATTTGACTTTTTATTTTAGATGGCCCTGCCGAAAAATATTAATTTCTCCGGATTTAAAAGTTCTACAGTTATAAAAAAAATACTTTTCGAAAGCTAATAATATCACCTACTAAGTAAAGGTATTATTATGTAAACTTTTAACTTTAATATGTCATAAAAAATTACTAAAGTAAATTTCAATCCGAAATTAGTGTGCTTTTTTTTGTTAATGTCCACAGGAATATTATCTACAAAACGATATCAAAATCATTGCTCTGGGTTGCATATTTCGAGAGTTATTGTTGTTAGAATACCTTTACAAGTACTAAATGTGAATTTTCGAAAGTGGTCAAAATTCAAAACTCGTAAATACTTGTTTTAATGGTTCAATGACATTTATTTTCAGATAAATTAATCAATTTTTAACTGAATCTCCTCCATTCACTCCCTCCGGCTTCTGTACCGGACGGAAGCCCGGAACGGCAGCGTTTTAGTTTTGATTTTATCGTTTAAAATTAGTCGATTGGGGCCCCTGAGCCACAGAACAGATATACTGAGCGCAACAAAACAAATGACGGTAGCGTTTCAATAGTAGTGTTGCGTCTGTGTCTGTGCGTTTCAAACACAGCCAGAGCCTTAGAGCCGTCCGTGTTGGCCAGAGCGAACCTTCTGTCTAAAACATAATATATTAATAGACCACCTGACTTTTTATTTTGTTACTGGACGTAGTAACCGACGCGTGCGAACAAACGACGAAAACCGTGCAAAGCATTCTGTTGTAAAGTTTCATGCGAAAATCCACAGCGAATGTAAATTTTCAAATGCATGCATATTGTAGGTCTCAATATTCTACCGTATATTGATGAGTAGAACTTATGAGAACAAAAGGAAACGAAATAGAGATGACCATAAGAATTTGCATAAAAATTTCACCAGAATCGGTTGAGAAATGCGACATGTAGAGGAGAACAAACAGCCGGAAAGCCGGACTGAAATTTGTTTTTTTACATATTATATCTCCGTCATTTTAATAAATTTCGAAAACTGCCTCGACAAAAAAGTCGATAATATATTTATCAAAAGTTCACCGGGATCGGTTGAGAAATGCGACCTGTGCTCGCTCGGTCAATTACCACGGTAATGTTATCATTACCGTGATATTACCTACTTGTATATACGTTATTTAGTATTCACAGTTGGTATACTAGCTTTGCTTGGATCGTTCGGTGCTAAATAATTGATGTGAGTTGCCCGTTTTAGAAGTATACTCTATTATGTTATGTTATGACGATAAAGTGTACATACGAGTAGATTGGATTTTAAAATACATTTAAAATTCTTTCTACTCAACCGATTTTCATGAAATTTTGCATACAATGTTGTCAGGGGTACAGAAAAGGACATGGGGTACCTTTGATCCAGAAAAAAAGTACCCATTGTTCGCGACGGATCGAAAAAAACTGCCCATGTCGTTTTTGTTTTATACCTACATTAATATTAAATGCATTTTTCGGTATCCCTCCTATTAAAGCCAACCACCAACTTCAAACGTTTGAAGTTTCCCGTAGAAACTTCTTTATGTAAATAGTTGTTTAACTCACGAGAATTTCTCACATATTAGGTTGTAGGCCTTCAACAAACGTTTAACAATACTGCGAAATGCGAATTTAACATTCATTAAAATTAATTAAAAACTGCCGGGTTACTGCCATGTGTAACTTGTTTTGCTGTTGGGCTAAAATATTGTTCCAGTTGAGTATTAGGGATTCCCCACTGCTCAACTATTCTCAGTTTAGTTGAGCAGTGGGGAAATAAGGATTCTTACACAATCTAAATAGTATAAATATTTTGAAACAACCTATATTGAATAATATGAAAAACTCCTTCTTTTCTTGATCTCTGAAGTATAAATTCTTAAAAATGGATTATATTATTTATATTCTTAGGCCCTCCGCTGCGTCAAGCGGGATCAGATTGCTGGTTTTTGACGGACAGATGCTTGCGTAGTGCATGAGTAAGCTCTAATCTATGTCGCCCCACGTGCGTGTCCCGCTTAACACAGCGGAGAGCCTTATATGGCTTGCCTGAACTTATTTGATAGCTCGTAGGAATAAGATCGCCAACATTTCGCTAGACCCTTATCACATTTTTTTGCATGCTGACATTTTATTATTATATTTATTACTATTATTTTGTAATTTTTTTATTATAAATAGGCAAACGCTCGCCCGCTATCGCACGACTGATGCTAAGCGATGACGCGATCTACGACGAAACGCGCTTATCTAGAAGATACATACATAAGTACCTATTCATATTGTTGTTGCTGTGTGTAATTTTTCAAATATTACTTTATACTTATATTATAAGATAGCCGCTTCCACTCTACAACACTCTCTAAGGCCGTGAGCACTTTGGACGCGTTTTCGTACGAATTTTACTCGTGCAAACACGTACGGATACGCACGAACGATCCCGACCATCCGAGTCGTACGTATACGCACGTATACTTCCAACGTCCGAATACAATCCGACTTGTAGGAATTTTAAAGCACGTTCGTGCGTTTGAAATGTAAAAAATAGATGTAGAAAAGTTTATTAACTTAATCTACGATCATACATGTTTGTAGGATCAGATTGATTCAAGCTAGCATTATCTGTCTTCTATAATATGATGAAATTGACTGAAATCATTATTCGCCGCCGGTCTCAGAATTTTATCTTGAAGCTACTTATAGGTCGCGCTCCAATCAAAGATGACTAATTCACGAACGCGATATCTGTACATGTATACAGCGCCATTTTTGGACCCATTTTCAAATTTTGTCAGGTCATTCTATAACAGTACTATCAATATGTGTGTTTTTTTTTTTACATTTTCACCCCAAACTTTTCCCTGCACAAATTGAAATTGTTGTCACTGTTTACGCATCGCACGGTCGACCCGCGCAAGCCCCCCTCCCGCCACCCGCCTGCCCCCGCTCGCATCGCTTGCGGCGAGGGTGAGCGTGCGCGCCTATATTTTTTGGACATAAAAAGTGGCTGAAAACCGTGAATTTAAAAAGAAATAATTCATAATTATCTCACCAATTTTTTTTTATTACTTGTAGGTACTTATATTTGATTTTGAAAAGAGGTCGCAAAATTACCCTGTATTTAACGGAAAAAAACGTATTCAGTGTGCGCACTCAATTCATACGACCAGGATCATAAGTTTACGTACGTGAGAAACATCGTTTCCGTATAAAATGCCTATTAACTAAAAGAGGTTCGTTGGTACCGACTACCGACCCAAGATCGCATGTGCAGGTAGCGCATTCCGTTTTGAGTTGTTCATTTGATCCGATAGCAATTAATAGTTAGAAAAAAATTGTTTGTAAAAGATGGACTGTGATATGGTGACCGTAATATCAATAGGTGTGTCAGCCCGTGACCAAGGCCGATGCAACTCGGTCAAAAATTGTTTAAAAAAACAAAAAACCTACCTCTAAAAAGCAAGAAATAATATACAAATCATTAGATACGCATTATCATTGTTATAATAAAACACGTCTATTAAAGTCGGGGGGGGGGGGGGGCTGGAGTACATCTTCCTTTTTTTATTCTAAAAGCCCCACCCGACTTCAATTGACGTGTTTTATTATAACCATGATAATGCGTATCTAATGATTTGTATATTATTTCTTGCTTTTTAGAGGTAGGTTTTTTGAAGTCGGTTTTTTGTTTTTTTTAAACAATTTTTTTATTTTTTTTATTTTTAGTGTAAATACCTTCTGTATTAGGTAGTGTAGGTTCTGTATTTAGGTAGAAAAATCGGCTCAGCCAAACGTGAGATAATCGCGGAGAAACATACATACATACAAAGTGAATACCTCCTTTTTATGAAGTCGGATAAAAAGATTACACAAAGGTGTCCCTTCCCCAACAAAAAAAAACATCTAATTCGGTTCATAAATAACAAAATTGTCAAGTTTGTTGATTTAATATCATAGTATTTTCAGGATTACTTGTAAACTACTGAACCGATTTGAAAAAAAAATAAATGGGACCATCTCGCAAGAAAACTCAATCGAACAAAAAAAGAATTATCGAAATCGGTCCATAAATGTCGAAGATACGCGCGAACAACGATAAAAAAAAAAAAAAAAAAACATACAATCGAATTGAGAACCTCCTCCTTTTGATGAAGTCGGTTAAAAACGTCTCGTCGGGAATTTAGTGTGTAATATGCCTATCAATCACTAATAACGAGTTTAAAGCATTCAGTTAAAATAATTAGGTAAATTAACTTTATGGTTAAAATCTTTCTATAATATCTATTCTGTGCTATTAAAAGAATGAGGGGTTTTCAAATTGACATTTAAAAAAAAGAAAAGTAACTATTTGCCTCACTAGATGGCGTTAATGGTAAGAGGTGCGACAAAATTGGCTTTCAAAAATAAACGGCCTACCAAAGACTACTCTTCGAAGCGTAGTAATAAATACTTTAAATCCCTTTTTTTTTCAAAGCCAACTATTGAGCCTACAGCTTGTTGTCATTTTGAAATGCCCTCATTGAATTCTGACACATGGCAAAATCCAGAGTCAGTGACGTAAATGCAATGATCGATATAAAAAAAAAATTATTAATTTTACGTGTCGTGTCGTATCAATATTAATTCAGTGAAATCCATTATCATTTACTTAGTTGAAATATGATCTATGAAATACAAATCGGAAACAATAAATAATGTTCTAACTCTATACTAATTTCAAAAAACTTCGTGATTTCTAGTAATATACTTTGGATGCAGAAAATTAAAAAGCAATGATAAGTTTGATTAGCGAGAAATTCAAACAGACTATTCAGTACTATTGGCTCTCGTCACAACATTACGGCAAGTCACGTGGACGATAAAGAGCTACAATTTATAAACTATTATAATTATGTAAAACTTGTATATGACTGTATGTTTCCTGAATAAATGAAATAAGAAGAATTTCAATATAATCAAATGAAATAAAATTAACAAATTAAATGGAAAGGTTTCTCACAAAATTACCAACATCACTACATTTATAAAACAAAGTCCTCCACCGATGTCTGTCTGTCTGTTTGCGATAAACTTTAAAACTACTGCACGGATCTTCATGCGGTTTTTTCCAATAGATAGAGTGATTAATGAGGAAGGTTTATGAATATAATTTGTCAAGATTTTGTGTAGATTGGTTGAAATATAACGATTTGTTG
Source organism: Agriphila straminella (assembly GCA_950108535.1). Lineage (NCBI taxonomy): Eukaryota > Metazoa > Arthropoda > Insecta > Lepidoptera > Crambidae > Agriphila > Agriphila straminella. The sequence goes on from OX467303.1 coordinate 17,215,305, forward strand.
GAGGGGTCGGAAAAAGTCAAGCCGCCTTACCTGGGAGCTTTTATCGAACACGCTTCCTAATTCCTTTGAGATTATAATAACAAAACAAATTGTTAGGTTACTGTATAAATTACTTTTTACCATCGCCACTCAAAAAAGTGCGTCTTATTCATTGATAACAGTGAATAAAACGAAACGATCCGAAAAAAGTGCGTCTTATTCATTGATAACAGTGAATAAAACGAGACGAACGATTTATGTTGTTATTGTATTTGTGTTATTTTGTCGATTTCGGCATAAAGCTATCATACATACCTTTCCCCTTTAGGGCCTTTAGTTGGTAAATTACGTTGGGCCGTTGCTTGTATTACGCTATTTAAGTCCTATCTAAGTTTTGTATCAAGGGAGCGTCCCTTGGCAAAGGTATAACATCTTATTTAACTTCAACGGCGAACTTAAAATATTCTTTGCTATTGTTCTATTGGTGGCTTTGTAATTTTTATACTATACGAATAGGAATACGACAATTCTTGATCTTAATTTTATCTTTAGCCATTTTGATGTTCCTGCTCAGGAGATAATGTATGATGGAATTTTTCCTCAATCATAGGTCTATCAAAAAGTTCGCGATGACAAATATCTATCTTTTCTTTCACCCATTACACAGTTGTATTAAGACTGTCCCCATTATAACTTCTAAAAAATAGTCACGTAGGTACAATGCAGTAATTTGGGAAGCTATTCTATAAGGATACAGTATTAATCCTTATCTACTCAAATAAGTTAGTTACCTTAAGCATTTTATAGTTTTATATCTTAGTAGATATATTGCAAAACAATAACGCGAGCGAAAATAAATTCAAGCGCGTTTCTTACATCAGTGACGGGACGGGACTCGAACGGGACGGAAACAGACTTTTATTCGCTTTAATAAACTTTTTTCGCTGGTACATTATATAATAATTAGGTATAATATAACATTATTATGAGTAATATTATGTGAATTAATAAAAAATAAATATAGTAGTAGCTTTAAATCTCTAAAAAAAATTGTCTGTTTTATTACGATTTGTAATCGTTGTTATAACATATTAGTGTAGGTATTATCTGATAAAATGTTGCTAGCTTTTTTCTTATACATTATGGTAAGGCGGTAGGGTAAAATGAGTAATTGAAATATTAATATTGCATAGTAATTAAATGGTTGGCTTCGTTGCTTTCAGATATCAGTGTCTTTGATGAAACTGGGAAAAATTTGAATGTAAATTAGCTTTTTAACTACACAAAAGATGGTTTAATAAATTGTGATTTAATAGCTTTCGACGTAGTAAGTTCTATATCATAGTGTAAATGATGTATAAGTACGTCGTATTTTATCTGTGCATTTAATAAAATAAATGCTTTTTGTGTAAATAAATACATAAATCTGACATACTCGTATAAAGGTTTTTTGTAATGATATTTATTACTTATTACATTCCAATTTTGCATCTTTTTAGGGCCCCTAATAAATTAGTGTAGTTGGATCGGAAATAGTGTTTTATTTATTTATAAATATGTTTGTTATCATATAGGTAGGTACATTTAAACCAAAATTTTAGTAGTGACACTACTAATATATCATTATAGTCAGCTATGAGTAATTCATAGCTGGGTGTTGTAGCTATTGTGTTGTGTGGCTTCTGTCCTTCCTATAAGCGTGTGGCGCGTGCTTTATCAGCAGTCCCCGGCGCTTGGCACGTCTTGATGCCATAATGGGTGGATCTTCACAAGGCAAGTGGACGTGAAGCAAAAATGATGATACAACATACCTACAATACTTGTACTATTATGTATTCTGTGCTACAGTGTGTATGTCATACACTTTTGAGAAACCAGGTTTCCAAATGATCACTTAAAATATATTTTCGTAACGTTTGTTAGTTCAAGATTTAAAAAAATTATGATGACACAACTCATATTTTTTTTCCAGGTACTAGTTTTGGAATAATAGTAGCTATCAAAATCTCCACGAATAACAATTTACCCCAAAAGCAGAAATTAACCAGCTAAAGTAAGGTAATGAGGTAATTATTACATAATAAGGACGGGTTTCTGCTACGAAACCAAGTTCTGAAAATGGAATACATTATACTCGTACTATCACCTCCCCCCACCCCTTTGCAAGTTAATTTCCGCTATAAAGCGACCACGTTGCACTTAGTAACTGGCATATCTGCAATGTTCCGTTTTATTCCAGTCAATTTGATTCGTGGAGTGTACGTTTCAATTAAGTTCCGTTTGTATGTTCAGTGCAAAAGCAAAGAGATTGGACTTTTGTGATGCTTTACCCTTGTAACGACTACAGAACAGTAGAAATATTTAATAAAATTGATAGTAGTCGTTATGTTAATGAACTTATCGTCAATATTGTAGACCCTGACTGAAAGTTGTACTTAGTTTTTATTCTGGTACGAGTGCGGTTGGACTTTTCACCGTTGTTCCACTGTTTGTAATACTAATAGAACTGACGAAAAAAACCACATCTGTTCTACTACGTGGTATGACAAGAAATCGTCATCACTATACTACCCATTACTAGCGCCGCCAATACATTTTTATATTTAAGGTGATTAGTATCCTTAAGTGGCGCCCTCATCTTAATTAAATTTATTGCTCGCTAAGTACATAATATATCTGAATAAATAAAAATAAAAAAATGCATTTAAGGATTTTTTTTTTATAAACACCTGTACTTTTTGTATTTTTTTTTATTCATTATCGACACTTTCTATCCCAAAAATATTAAAAAACCGGCATCGAATGAGTAGTTATCTCATATTTTAATTTTTTGTGTCTGAAAACGTACTTTTGTTAAAAAAATACTTAATTTCAATTAACTCAAAAACTATTAACTTTTTGAGAAAAAGTTATACTTACGCAGTAGCATTTTTAAGTACAAAAATGTTTAATGCGCAAGCCTCATTGTCTATGGTTTAATTCAAGTTATATTGCGCGAGCTGTCACCATGTATTACCTCTTTCAAGGAAAATGTTACGAACGAACGTAAGAAAAGTGAACATTTAGTAACTTGAAGAACATTTGGTTTACGAAACTCTTGCGTAGTGAATAAGGAAAATCTGAAATTATTAGCAATAGAATGAAGCTTTTTATTTCCGTATAAATTAACGCTTCTCTTTTTTCTCAGCACAGAACGACTTCTTTCAGACTTTTTTATACACTTAATAAGAAGAAGTGTAAATGTAGTTACATGTTTGTCTGATTGGACGAACGTGCCATGAGAAGTCGTTAAAAGTTTTTTTCTCAAACATGCTTGGAAATTCGATCATTATTTTGACAACCTTCTTCGTGCTAAATCGGAGTTTACGGACTGACCTAAACCGCGCCGGCAATCTTAGTATGACAAACCATTACTAACGTGTAATAATGGATTTTCATACAAAAATTGCCGGCGTCTGACCGGCAATGTTTCTATTAAAACTCATTACGCACGTGTAATTCAGAAATGGAGCGAACTTTTTAATGAATCACGAATAATGGGTATCAATCAAATGAAAGGCCTTGATGAGCGAGCACAATCCAATTTTTTTTTTAATATTAGGTATATGGGTATCAAATGAAAGGCCTTGATGAGCACATTCCAAAATTATGAAAAAAAGGAAAAAAAAAGAAAAAAAACCTTTTTTTTAATACCTAGGTATATGGGTATCAAATGAAAGGTCTTGATGAGCACATTCCAAAAATATGAAAAAAAAACGAAAAAAAAGAAAAAAAAAACTTTTTTTTAATACCTAGGTATAAAAATATGAAAAAAAACGAAAAAAAAAGATTTTTTTTTTTAAATACATAGGTATCAAATGAAAGGTCTTGATGAGTACATTCCAAAAATATGAAAAAAAACGAAAAAAAAAGAAAAAAAAAACTTTTTTTTTAATACCTAGGTATCAAATGAAAGGTCTTGATGAGCACATTCCAAAAATATGAAAAAAAATCGAAAAAAAAAGGAAAAAAACTTTTTTTTTAATACCTAGGTATATGGGTATCAAATGAAAGGTCTTGATGAGTACATTCCAAAAATATGAAAAACAAACGAAAAAAAAAATTTTTTTTTTTTAATACATAGGTATATGGGTATCAAATGAAAGGCCTTGATGAGTACATTCCAAAAAAACTGGAAAAAAAAAATAAAAAACGAAAAAACTGGAAAAAAAATTTTTTTTTCAACATGGGTATCAAATGAAAGGCCTTGATGTGCACATTCCAAAAAAATAAAGAAACTGGCTCCTTTCTTCTTTTTTCAATTTTTTGCTTCAATTTGAAATAAAAATTAAAAGTTAAAAATACCTTCTTGGTTTGAATTTCCGCGCATTATTTGAGAAAAGTACTATACAAGCCTTGGCCGCAACTAGGCATTGATGGACTCACGTATGTGTGCCTCGGCTTCGCCTCGGCCCACATTTTCACGTTCGTCCTTCAATGCCTGTCTTGCGTGCCGCTGCAGTAATGTACTATAAAGCTACAAAAGTAGACAGGCCTTCGTCCAGCAAATTTTATTTAACTTCGGCGACTTACCTAACTTGTTGCTTTAAGATGAGGAAAAAGAAGATTTAATCTAATGTCCACATAAACATCTGTAACTTTTCCCATTACTGTTGATATTATTGAGTTTAGTCTTTGTATTTTTTGTTAGGTACCACGTTTATAGCTTAATCGTTTATTTCTGTGCCTCATAGGGCCAGTTGGGCTCACAGGGGTTAATAGGTCGAAAGCCACCTTAAAAATATAAAATATTTTTTCCCGTACAGATTTATAATCTTCTATACTTACTGAAGTTTTAAAACGAAAAACGTGGAGCGCATCGCATGCAAAAGTCAATTGATGATAAAATCTTACGAAATGCGCCCCACGTTTTTCATTTTGAAACTGCTGTAGGTAAGTATATACTACGTAGGTGTACTGGGGTGTCCCAGATATAAAGAGACTAATTAAACTATTGTTCAAAAAAATTTATATATACAGGGTGTTTGGTAATAGCCTTATAAAGCCGAATATGGTAGATAGAGGCCATCAAACTGAACAACTTTTACTATGGGGCCAACTCTGAAATTGCGAAAAAAAGTCTGCTGTTTCATACAAAAATTAACAACGAAAATATCAAAATGTATGAAACAGCTGATATTTTTTTCGCGATTTCAGAGTTGTTCCCATAGAAAACGGTGTACAGTTTGATGGTCCTTATCTACCATATTCGGCTTTATAAGGCTTTTACCAAACACCCTATATGAGCTGTTCAGTTTAATATAGAAATTAACGTTAAATATACGAATTTTATCAATCTAACTCAAATTTGCTCCATCAATGACTTTCTAGCCGATTTTTCTAAAACTAATCGCTGCTTTGCCGTTCTTTTAGAACGTGTTTATTTAATATTTTTTTTCCATTATAAGTAACTTTCATTAAAAACGGCGCCTAACTATTGCATTTATGTCAAATAAATTAGAACGGCCACTTGATACCTTCTGCGCCAAGGGTCCGGGGTTGGAATCCTGGCTGGAGCAAATGTTTGTGTGATTAGTACAAACATTTGTTCCCGAGTCATGGTCGTTTATATACCTATTTATATATTTTATTATGTTATTTTGTACCCATAGTACAAGCTCTGCTTAATTGGGGACTAAATAAATAATTATTGTGAGTTGTCCCGAATAAAAATAAACTTTATGTTTACAAATTGCAGCGTCATTTTTGTTTAATCAAATACTAGGTATTGGTACGTATCTCTATTACTTTTTTATTCAAGTTACGCTTGGAAACAATAGTCAAACAAAAGTTTAAATGTCAGAACAATTCGTGTATACGTATGTGTGTAAATGTAATGTCAGAACATGTGCATACTCGCGTCGGTGTATTTCAATAATGGGCTAGGAATGAGAAGAGAGCTGCTTACTAAAGTGTAGTTTCGTTGAGGAACTCGGCGCGCTGACCAAGTTAGTTTACATCATCAAGACGATGCATAACATTGTGTATACATTTGTTGCTAATTGGGCAGTGCATAATAAGTTTTGTTTTGTAAAAGAACTGGAAATAGAAGCTAATTGAAGCGAATAGTAGAGAAACTAACAAGCACTAAGAACATCCGCTTAGCGGTTTCTTTTGTTGTTCCTTCTTTTACATACGTTTTTGTGCCACCTACACCGCAGGTAAAATTTATACACGCAATCGTTTTCTGATCAGACGTTAAAATAAATGATGATTATTGCAATCTTGACATGGTTAAGTCAGAAAGTAGTCAAGTATGTATGAAATTGCCGTTTTATATGGAGAATTTTAAAGGATTCGCATTTTCCATACTAACATTGTATTAATTTATTTAACAACCGTAATATGAACACTACTGTTTTAAAACTTTTATGCACAATTGTTTAAGCACTCAGCTAACATGAGTTAAGTGAAAGAAAAATAAGTATCGGCTAAGTTATAACGAATTAAGTGATCATATCTGCTAACGAAAAATCGAGTCACTTTTAAGATAGGTACTTTTTTTAATTATTTAACAACCATGAACGCTAATGTTTAAAATTTTTATGCACATATGTTTAAGCACTCAGCTAACTAATGCCACATGTGTTAAGTGAAAAAACTATAAGTATCGGCTAAGTTACAATGAAATTAGTGGTAATTTTTGCTTACAATTAACGAGTCACTTAAGATACTTTTTTAACGTTCAGGAAAAAGAATCAGAAATATTTTTATTGCTGATATAGTGGGCCGTTATGAACACTATTCGAAATAATAACAAGTAACCAGAGCATCTTTAACATCATAGGAGATATTATGAGAGCCTCTGTACTCTGAAAACGGCAATTTCATACTATAACCCCTATTATTTTCAGTTACCTAGGTAGGTAACTGAAAATAATAGGGGTTATAGTATGAAATTTTAAACTCTACCTACACAAAATACCTACAATATTAGATACTATTGAAGTTTACATAAGTTTAATTGATGTCCTTTTGGATTTTTCTTGCGTTTGTAATTTATGAATAGGTGGATAAATTAGTACCTTCATCACTTTTAGTCGGGTTTGTTACAGTTGTTTTTTTTAAGAAACTTTTTTATTTTCAATCTTTGTGTGATTTTTGGTAATGTAAATGTAAGTCATAAACTGCTCATAAGTTTATGATGTAAGTGAAGATATGGAAAAATGGTAACAAAAATGACAGTATTTGAGGATTTCCTGAAAACTACTGAACCTATTTCAAAATTTCATAAAAACAAATAATTTGGGAGCAAACCTCTGCCCAATCGCGTTAATTCTGACGATAAAACCAAAAACGTTCCGTTATCGTTTAGATTATATAATTATCCTACAATCTTTGGTTTAACTTTATAATTCTCAAAGCTTGGCATCCTAGGCTCCTTACTCCTTAGGCATAGTTTTCAACAATTTTAACAAAACTAAAGTGAATATTATTCTGTAAACATAACTGTATGGCAACGATTTAGTTTTGGTTTTATCGTTGTCAGCGTTACATTCATGTCACTTGCGTTGCGACACTTGCTGGACAGTGTGGACACTACCAGGCAAACAAAATTTAATAGGACTAAAAAGAGTTTTTGTCCGTTTAGTCCTATTAAAATTTTGACAGAAAACTAGTAGGACTAAAAGGTCTATTTTGTCCGTTTACTCCTATTAATGTTTGTACAGAAATTAGTAGTACTAATAGGACTTTTTTCTCCGTTTAGTTCTACTAGAAGAACTAAACGATAGATACGGATACAATGCAATCCTCGCCAGCAAGTCTGCATCCTCCAACAAAACTGCTCAAAAGAAAATAGGGCATACTAAATGGTTTCCCATACAAAAGAGCTAACTTCTGAAAGGTATTTGATATTGTTCGAAAAGTGTGTGTCAACTTGCGGATTTTAGTAACGAATTTACTGTTTAATTTTGTCCTATTCGCCGTGTGTCAGGCAGGAACTTAAAAGTGTTAAATTTTGGCTATTTTTTACGAAGCTACAACTTCTTTCTATTCTAACTAACACACGGCGAATGTAAAATTAATCAAATATACAAAATAAGAGGGTGTATGTGTTTTAAAACGATCTATCATTTATTTCTCATAAAAAATAGCTAAGCACTTTACTGAAAAAAGATAGCAAAAAGTGCATTAACATTATTAAACTAATTGCCATAATTGTTGAACTTAGATTTTAGGCATTCACAATGCTATTTTAATATTAAGATAATTAATATAATTGAAAAAATACTAGAAAAAATCGAGTCGATTTTTTCTAGTATTTTTTCAGTAGCTGATCCCGTAGCATTCCGTCTGAGCTGGGTGAGTCGATTTTTTCTAGTATGTTTTCAAATTATATTAATTATCTTAATTGCCATAAATTAGATTGGTGCTTGAAGCTCTAAAACTGCACTTATAAACCCTTGTAACCTACTTTCACTAGCTTGTTCTGAACTGTCAGGAAAAAGATAGTGTTAAAGGGATAATAACCTATTAGGGTTTCATTTAATAAGATTTAGAAAACAAAGCAGAATATTTTGGAATAAGTATTGAGTTACGTTACTATCAACTTGCTTGACCATAGAAATTTTGAATTTAAAATTAAATCTTATTTCAATAAAAAAAAATTTGGATTTTCAGAACAACATATTTTTTTAAATATTTATTTAAGGTATATTTTTATGTAGATAAACGTTTACTTATCTTTTTATTTTCGAAACGCCTTTTTAGCTGACTTTAAACTGTACTGTAATACAATAGGGAAAATGCAATAATTTTTTTTTCAAAATCAAAAGTAAGTATATTGCATGAGAAAATCAACTGTAATATTAAAACTTTTCTCTTGCGTTTTTTCTCGTGATATAGCGACTTGAAGTTAGCACGCAGCAGCAAAACGCTCTTTACAAAACGGTCATAATTTGTGACGTCTCTTGTCACGTTTCAGGTGTGTTTCAGGCGCGTTTAATATGGAGTTAGCCAAGAATCTTCAATTATCACCCTTAATTTTGCGTTTTAGTACATATTACATACAAAAAAATACATCGTTATTTTCCCCTGATTTCATCGTGTGATAAAACTAAAATTAAACATTAAAAAAAACTGTTTCATCATGTTTTTATAAGTGTCCGCAGCGATCAAGCTCAAATTTATCAAAATCGGTGACTTATTATGCATATTCACTATTATTCTTTAATTTTGTCTAATAAGTTATTAGACCAAACTAATATTTATTGTTTCTAACAAGGTTTTCGTGATATTAAAAATATTAGTAGTTTCATGTTTTTATGTTGAATGTATAAGGTTTTTAAATCGGTTTCCATTGATCGCGGGCAACGCGAAGCGTGGCGACCGACGCGGTGTAGTGTAACCACCACGCTAGACGTTCCATTTTTAAATTTTCATTACATATGATCAAAACAACTCTGAGCGAGCCGTAATGAGGGCGAACTTTATAATTTTTTATTAAATTATTAAATAGATATAAGTAAGTATACAAAACACGCAATACTTACCTACATTAGACAAATAACTCATTATTCCTAAAAAAAAAAAAAAAATTACTCTAGAATCTGTAAATATCAGTAAAAACATGTCAAAGTGTACCGATTTGAGCATTTTTAATATTTTATTTCTTTGTGATTAAATTTTTTTTTTAAATTTTATCTCTATAGGGTACTCCTTGACAATACAAACAATAATTGAAAACAAAAAATATGAGTCGTATTCTTATTTGTTACAGCTGAAACGTTTGTGAATAATACCTCTGACAAGCAAATTTGATATAACCACTTGAACAGATTGTCTTCGTTTTAAAATACCTGATAATTTATTATATTTTTCTCTCTATACGGCACTGTCTCCTGCGGCACTTCAACAACTGGGGCCCTATTTTTGAATCCTTCACGATTTTCGTTCGACATTTGACTCAATCTCATTCATTTGAGTTAAATGTTTGTGATATCACAACACCAACGCGAGGGCGCTAGCATCGGCGATCGCAACATTAGCGCCTCCTACAAGATTTTCATTGAACTAGCAACACCGAAAGGATAGTATACCTACTACATACCTACAAGGCTTTTTTCGATGGGCTCGCCATCTATTTTGTATCAGTTTACATTTAAATAATTGTGAGAGATCTGGGGGCTTTGTCTAATTTCAAAATCTATCGCAATCGCTTTCAGGATGTGATACATTGATGATTCTTTTTGGTACAAATAAAAACTTACCAAAGAAATGCAGCAATGTATCACATCCATCTGTCAAATGAAAGCGATTGCGATAGATTTTTAAAATTAGACAATAATCAGGCTGGGCTCAAAAAGGTATATTAACTTTATGGCTCAAAATCATTTCGGATCCAGTCCTGCACACACAACCAATGTCGATCGAAAATCAGTAGAAAAGAATGCTCGACGCCAGCCGAAGGATTAAAAAATAGGGCCCCTGAACGTTGCGAATTGCGATCCGTCTCGTACTCGTTGCATCTTGACTATACGCTCACGAGACGACTACGCTTACGATCCGTGTGCGAAGGGCCTTAGTTTTTAATGTGCAAACAAAAAGTGCAGTTGACAAATTTTAATAGAGGAATAAATTCTTTTGCCTTTACTTATGAATTTAAGAGAGTATTATTCCAATGTTAATATTGTATTTCTTTTGTTCTCTTATCTCATTAAAGCTATCCAATACAATATTTCTAAAAAGCATAAAGTCACCAAGTTCAACTTTCGCTAATATCCTTGCAAAAAATCAAGAAAATCTACTTGTTATTTTGGCAAACTTGAATCCAGATGAGAATAGGCGAGTTGAAGGCCAACTGGTCTAGTTCGCTGGGCATTGGTTAATCGAATTTAGTTTCCAAACAATTCAGATTCGTCAAAAATCCTACTTTGACTTCGATGAATTAAATGTTACCAGAACAGTTTAGAACGGGCAAGCTGGTAAAATATTTAAATCATTGTTTTTCTAGAGACTTATTAATTAGGATTCTTTTGCGTCAGGAAATATTGGATATTTTGTGAAAATCATAGCGCGCAGTACGATGCTATATAATTGTGTAAGTATGTTCAAGTGGAATAGAATATAGAACGTTATTTAGCAAATGATACACTACGACTCATAATCACCAATAGTGCAATGCAACAAAACTATAAAGAGTGTAAAAGTGCCTTATTTAAGTATTTCTGTTCTGCATTTCATAATTTACAGGTAAGTAATAAGTAATAGAAGATTGCAGTTAACAACGATTAATTTTCGCAATGCGCTCTCAAATTTGTTTTCCACACCTTCGGTCGTGAATACCGCAATAACTCAGTAAGGGAGAAACACCTTTGTGGACTTAATGTCTTGAGTTGGTACTGTTAGTAGTTATGTTGTTCGTGGTTTTGTGGGCTTCGTTAAAAGTTCGCCCGAATCTCCGAGAATAGCGAATAATACCATCCCTTTGTCTCGCCGTTTTGAGCCACATTCCTCTTGTTAATAGAAAATAGTCGGCTTTGTGTTTCCATATTGCTTACAAATTAAATAAAAGAGGGAGAAATGATTACAATTCAACCATTACCCATTCGGAATAGGCTTAAGGTATTAGAATACTTACTTAAATAAATAAAATAGTAGTTTATGATACAAGGTTGGTAAGGTGGTTTTAAAAAACCATAACATCCGTGTGCCATGCTACGTTTTTTAATACATTTGCGAGAAAATATTATAGGTACTACTGAAATTGTAATCTATACATTATAATAAAATTGTTAGTTCTAAATATTTGTGCGCGAATTGCGCAGAAACCGCTAAATGAATTTTGATGGATTTTTTAAAATTTAGTAGATTGAGGTCCAACTTAAAATTTCAGCTATGTTTCATTCATCAAATTCAGGTGGGTGGAACCAGGGCAACAGCTTGAACTCTCCCTAGTACAAGCTTTCATACACTAAAGGGGTCATTTTAAACTGGTTGCAATATGTTTCTACTGTCCACGCGGATGAAGTCGCGGGCGGAAGCTAGTAGAAATTTAAAAAAAACGTTCGTAAACAAAAAAGCACGCCGCCGGCGTGCGGTAAAATCAACTTTCCGCACGCTGTACTAATCCGTAAACAAAAACGCACGGCGTGCGGTAAAATCAACTTACCGCACGCTCGACTGTCATCGTAAACTTACATTTTCGAGCAACTGTATTGAAAAATCTGTTATATCACACTCACACGAATGATTTTGTACCAAACTACTTGTACTTAATGAAAACTTTTATCATGTTTCGTCTTCGATCACCTGGCGTTTCATACATAACTCAATTACAAGACCCAAAAACATTTTGAATCAGTTTTTAATAAAAAAAAGTTTTATGTTGTGACTGCTTCTATATTTTTATTTACTTTCAGATGCATAACCTTTTGTCGAACCGCCTAAGTTTTGAGCCTTACCTAAATGAGAAAAGTTTGTGACATAAACCAGTAGACTGATTTTAGATTTCTTATATTTTGGCATTCTTCATATTCGTACTTATATTCAAGTTAAGCATTTTTACACATTAAAAAAAAGTTGAATTCGTTTTTTTGTCAAATAATAATTTGTACATTTTTATTTATGCAATGTATGGATTTGGTTGTTCAATAGCTTTTAAACAGTACATCCTTACTAATTTTACAAAATGTAACGTAAAAGTAACTTTGTGAGTAATTATTGTTTTGATGCTATTGTTTACTGTTGAACAAAATATAAAATGTGATGCCCATACGAGACGAACACAGTAGCCTACGATTATTCCCCAAATTCCTACCGGAGACGATTCTCGAGGAACAAATTCCTACGGGAGACTATTCTCGCGGAAAAAAGTCGTAGGCGCTAAAGCTAATATATATACAATAAAATTATGTTTTCTTTAGGGCTTATTATTACGATCACTGCTACTGTCTTTTTTTGTAAATCGGTTTATAATTGTAGAAAAACGGGTATTATATTTTTTGTTTTCATTATCAATGCTCCGATTCTTGCGGGGACTGCAAATTCAGTGAATTTTTAAATTTTCATAGTTTTCTAGGTACTTACTCATTTTATAGGTTTGTTTCTCGAGATAGCGTCTGCAAAAGTTTCTAATCTTATAAGTTTCCTTTCATATTTTCCTGGTTTGTTATTTGTTCGACTGTCTGCTTCCTTGTTGGTGGTTATTTGAACACTATTATATTCGGAATGGCTCGCTTGTCGAAGAATAAACTTTTTGTTTAGATTTTATTGTATTTGGGAAACAAACAACATTCGATTTCTATAACTAACGCTACATTACTCACTCTGAATTCCCCAGTCAAATTATAATTACAGTTCTTAATACGGTTTTTACAGCTAGTAGTAGGTGTTAATACCAGCGAACTAAAATCTATGGAAGTGTATATGCAAACAAATATTGCTTTTTTTTATTCTAAAAGCCCCACCCGACTTCAATAGACGTGTTTTTATTATTACGAATAATTTTTCTTGCTTTTTAGAGGTAGGTTTTTTGAAGTCGGTTTTTTGTTTTTTTAAACAATTTTTTTATTTTTAGTATAGGTACCTTCTGTATTAGGTAGTGTAGGTATATTATTCAGGTAGAAAAATCGGCTCAGCCAAACGTGAGTTAATCGCGGAGAAACATACATACATACGGGTCAAACTGAGAACCTCCTTTTTTAAATCGGTTAAAGAACTACACTTAAGATATCCCTTTTCCAACGAAAAAATAATTATCTTATTCAGTTCATAAACAAAGAAGTTATACGACTGAGGTAGTTCACACAAAATCATACTATTTTCGTGCTTTTTTCAAGATTACTTGAATAGTACTGAACAGATTTCCAAATTTTAAAAAATGGGACCAACTTGGGTGTTTACCTAAAGCCGTCTTTGAGTAATCGGTGGACATACACAAAAAAATACAGACAAACAGAGAACCTCCTCCTTTTTTGGAAGTAGGTAAAAATAGCACCACGGAGCTAAGAAATTCACACAGCATTCTTTCTTTCAGCGGTCTTTACAGTAATTGCAGTTTGTATTTTAAGGAAAATAGAGAGTTTATTAGAAATGGCGTCTTATATGTAGTCAAATGGTATAAAAGACGCAAAGACGGCAATAAGATGCAGAGATGATTTATCATATAAGTATTCAATATTTCTTTGTTTAAGTATAGAAAATATCTAGTTCGCTATTTTGCAACCAGTGTTCAGTTGTTTTGTGCTGCATAACTAAATTTTAGCCCCGCCCACTTGGTTGTAATTTTTGTGTCGTGCTATTTTTTGAGCAGAATGCTTGTTCCATAGATTTATAACCGACTTCTAACTTATATGCTTTTACTTATATTTTAACTTATAGCTTGTGCACTGGTTAATACTGTTTATTACGATTTACGATATACTTACGATTCAGAAGAATGTTACTTTTAACATAATTACTTATATGCTAGTATGAAAGAAAGAAATTTCCAAAAATACTATCAGTTAAATCGTAAATAATAATTACGGCTAATTCCTATAACATAATATTTTCAGTAAGAGATAGGTCTACCACGGAATATTTGTTATTTATCGTTTAACAAAAATTGCTTGGTAAAATTCTTACCGAGGACAGGAGATTATTGGACATAAAGTTTAACCTACTGGTTCTGCCGCTGTATTATACGATCCCGTAAAGAAAACAAACCAACTTCAAAGAACAATCCCTTCGTCTTTCGTCGCTTAGTTAGCAGGCAGCCGCTGTTTACCGCTGTGCAACGTAAGCAACTAATTATTATTCTCAGACCACGATTAAGAAGCGTCACGTAACTTCTCAATCAACGTCCCGTGTTAGGCTATTCTTACATCGCGCTGCGATGCGACGCCGCGCCGTTACGAGTTGCTGCAAATGTAGATTTTTTACATTCGATATCGTTTTTGGAAACGATAATTCACCATTGTCACTGGACATATACTCGCACTCGCGTAATCTGCAGTTCCTAAGGTGCCGTTTATATATATATTATAGTACATTATAATCAAGCCTTTACGGGCCAGCAGGTGTCAGTCTATACGACAATAGATAAACACAATAAAATAAATAAAATATATAATAATAAATAAATTTGTTCTATTTTTCACGTTTTCGATGTGGACGAGTAGAAACTGACTTTTCATATTAGTCGAATCTCCTCCATCTACAGTGGACCCCTCATATCTACAGTGACAGGACAAAAGCGGATACAAGCTGTTTGTTAATATACCCTTATAAAGCCGAATATGGTAAGTAGGGTACCGCATACAACCCCGGAAAATTATTACCATGAACCACATGAGTGAGACTGAGAACTGTTTTTTATTTGTTTGTAAAACTGCAAAGTGACAACCCTCGACGCAAGTAAACTATTGTTTTTGCTAATCAGTCCCATTAGGGCCAAAATCAAAACATAAATTCATTCTATTGCCACTATACAGTTTATATTATATTATATTTTTCAATAATTTTGGTGGTTTCCAGGGTTTATAGTGATCTATCTGGTAAATTGGACTTAATAAGGGTATGGACAAATACCCTGTAGAAAAAGCGATGAAATCAGATCCCCGTAGCATTATAGTGTGAGAACCGCCTTTACGCTCCACCCAATGAGTCAACTTCACGACGCCTTTCAACGTTTATTCCAAAACTCTCGAACTGAATTCTGATCCGGCATATAAATACTGATTAAACAAAATTCGGAACGCAATTTAGCATCACATGGCTATTGAAGCTGTGAACTGAAATAAAATTACCATAAGCAGAAAAATATTTCTTCCTACTTTTTACGTTTTATTTAGTATTTGGTTATTTATTTGTAACTTTTAAATGTAAACATTAAATGAGATTACATTTCATCAATCTACAATATATACAGTACATTACAATATAATTTTATCAACAACAAACATATTAGACATAGCTAATACATAGAGATCACAGATTTGTTTCGTTTCCTTCTACTTCTACAACAATAATTTTCAATCGCATCTGGCACAACAATAGAAATATACTCCAGTTTTATGAGCAACAGTACTGCACTTTAAGTAGCAATTGAAGTCCATAGGACCAATTGATTGCGTCGATTTGTAATACATTTCACGGAGTACCACGTTGACTGAGTGGCAGAATTGGATGCACACGCTTGTTGGACGCCAGACGTCAGCAAACATTGATTGGCACTGTGTACTTGCCCTTGTTGACCTCGATTAGGGTTACCAGACGTCACGATTTGTCCTGACATGTCAGGGCTTTTTGGGTCCCTGTCAGGAATCCGGCCGACTTGGAAAATGTCCGACTTTTTTGGATTATTCACATTATAGTTAAGCAAACAGTAGAAAATAAGCTTTTATTTATTTTTAGTATTGGTAGTAACAATCAACGGACATTTTCAGTAAAATAATCGACTAACTAATAAATAAATAACATAATAATTATAATAATAATATTTTTTGCTATAACTAAACTACGTGAAGTATTAATTTTACACGTTCTAACAAGAAACAATTTTTTTTTATTTATTAAAAGAAAATGTATTTACATTATGTGTTACAATTGAGGGTTTTAGCAAAATTTCATGACTTTTTAATAGAAATTTGGCTTTTTGTCAGGATTTTTGGATACACCATCTAGTAATCCTATTAACCTCGATCGAACCAATTTAAAATAGCTTTGTTACAATAGCGACCACGCAAATGTTACGCTACGAATGACACGAAACTTTAATGGGTGCAGTAAAGACTATTGTTTACTCTGGGGATCTGGCTTTTACAGTATATAATACTAGGATTAAGAACTTAAGAGTCTACTTTGTTATTGATTAAAAGTTCAAAACACATGCAACATTTTTGTTACATCAGCTTTTGAGGCGCCGAAAAGGAAAAAAAGCTGAATACTTAACTATGTGGGATGAAAGTTTGTATTGATGTGCGGCGATATTTAACATCAAAATGATGAAAATCCATCCATACTTTTCAGGTTTATGTACTTTACTTCTATGATCGAGGACCTAACAAAACTTGCTAGCTCAGTCACTCCAAATTCGAAACTACAATTATTTTTTGCAGAATTACTAACTTTTTTACTTATCTCTGGTTCAAAAACGAGTCACAAAGCGAAATTATATTATAAATGCAATAAACTTCTTAATATCATAATACTTAACATATATTTTGTTTGTTTACACATATTATGATACTTACCAAGGTTATTTGGCGTAAGTACATGAAATAAACATCGAAATGGTTCTGAAAACGTGTCACTTACATGCCAAATACGCCCTAGGCTGCTATAAATTTCAGAATTTATGTATCAATTTTTTTCTTCTTTGCGTTATTATTTAGGTACTACTTTTATTTATTTTACTTTTTATATTTTTGAATATCTTAGTAAGTACATACTTCACAATGACGAGGCACTTCTTGCATTTTCTAAGTCTAAGAGAAGTAGAATGTCGAACGTGCCTAATTAACCCAAAAAACCACAGTTCTGTGTAATTTTAATTATTACTTATTTTTTTTTATTATGACTAAACAGTTTAATTGTTACAAAAATAATTTTGTTCGCAGGTTCCAACTAAACAAGAGGAATAAAAATCACCCAGTCGTTATCTGAGAATGAGACCAAATGTTTAGGCGGGGGTACAAGGCGAGGTGCGCGCGCGCTTTGCGAGTCCGCTCTTGGAAACGAGTCCCAATGAAGCTGCTCAAGTGGGGAAGGAAGATGCCCTCCACCAAGCAGTACAACCTAGTCCCGAATGACGAGTTTGATACGAGGATCCCACTGCACACCGACGAGGCTTTCCACTATGGCATCACTTTTCAAGCTAAGGTTAGTAATGTTTTAACTTTAAATAGATCAAAAGCTGGGGTACATAGGCGCGGTGCATGCGCGCTTTGTGAGTCCGATCTTAGTGTAGGAAAGGAAGGTAGTGGACCACCACAGTAAATCCTCAGTAGACGAAACTTTGACCGTAATAAAAAGCAAAACTATCTGGGTGCTATTCCAAACCCGTTCAGCCGTTTTTACGTAAAAAGAGTCTTTCACATTCAGGTATAATTTTATTTCTTTTTTTATTTTATGATTTATTCAGAAAACCAACAGCTATATTAGGTACAGATTGACTGATTACATATAAGTCTTAAATAAGCCAATTGCAGGTTTCCATAGCTATAACAAATTTATATCATTACAAAATGGATGTTACAGATATCGTTACAAATACCAGAACATTTGATATTCTTGTGAGATTAAATTAATTGAATTCGTTAAGTACATTAAACTGACAGAAATTGTTGCTAGGCAATAATTATTTTATTTTATTTTATTAATCTTATTACACAACAATACATAAAGTATGGTACAAAGGCGGACTTAATGCTAAGAGCATTCTATACTAGTCAACCATCAGTAAAAAGATATTTATGAATTTGCGGTACATACAAAAGAGTTACAGAACCTTAAAAAATATCAAAGTAATACATAGGTACATAATATATATCATAAAATAAACCTTTATTTATAAATAAATACATATAAATATATAATAAAAATAACAAGAAATAAGTTTGAGACAATGATCATTCACATTTCCAAAAGAAAAGCACGAGCATTTCTTTTAAAAGAGAATTTACAAGGAGATCTCCTGATAGTTTCAGGGAAGATTAATATAAGTATGATATCAATAATCTGTTCATGCCCCGTTCCTTTAGGTACCCGTTCTCGTTCCTGTTCCCGTTCCTGTATTATTTCAGCCCTTCAAGGGTTAACTCATGTCCACCGCGTTGAACTTCAAAATAAATGCCATTTTCGCAATCAACATCCCATAAAACCTCGATAACGACATCCATATCGATTTTTAAGTTTATTTGCCCCATTTACCTATCCATTATGGGGTTAATATTCGGAAAATTACAAAATTCGTGTTTGCCTTTTTTGTTTTTAGAAGCACTTCTACGAAGTTTCAAGTCAAATAACCATTAAATATTATTTTTCCATACATAATTTGAACCCCCATTTCATCCCTTTAGGGATTGAATAATGGCTACCATGTTGGATTATTTAAAAAATGCCATCATCGCAATCAACATTCCATAAAACCTCAATAACGACATCTATTTGATATTAGGCTTTTTTACACCATTTACCCCCTAAAGGGTTGATTTTCTGAAATCACGAAATATGTGTTTGCTTATTTGTTTACAGAAGTACTCCTATGAAGTTTCAAGTCGTAATGTCTTTTTTATATTCTTTCCATACAAAGTTTGAACCCCATTTGACCCCTTTAGGGGTTGAGTAATGTCTACCACCTAAAAATAAATGCCATTTTCGCAATCAACATCCCATAAAACCTCGATAACGACACCCATATCGATGTTGGGCTTTTTACCCTATTTACCCCCTAAAGGGTTGAGTTTCGGAAAACCACGAAACACGTGTTTGCTTATTTGTTTTTAGAAGTACTCCTATGAAGTTTCAAGTTGAATGTTCATTTAATATTTTTTTAACCGACTTCATCAAAAGGAGGAGGTTCTCAATTCGATTGTATGTTTTTTTTTTTTTTTTTTTTTATCGTTGTTCGCGCGTATCTTCGACATTTATGGACCGATTTCGATAATTTTTTTTTTGTTCGATTGAGTTTTTTTGCGAGATGGTCCCATTTAATTTTTTTTCAAATCGGTTCAGTAGTTTACAAGTAATCCTGAAAATACTATGATATTAAATCAACTAACTTGACAACTTTGTTATTTATGAACCGAATTAGATGATTTTTTTTGTTGGGGAAGGGATACCGTTGTGTAGTCTTTTTAACCGACTTCAAAAAAAGGAGGTAAGTTTCAGTTTGTATGTATGTATGTTTCTCCGCGATTATCTCACGTTTGGCTGAGCCGATTTTTCTACCTAAATAATATACCTACACTACCTAATGCAGAAGGTACTTACACTAAAAATAAAAAAATAAAAAATTTGTTTAAAAAACAAAAAACCGACTTCAAAAAACCTGCCTCTAAAAAAAGGAAGAAATAATATACAAATCATTAGATACGCATTATCATTGTTATAATAAAACACGTCAATTGAAGTCGGGTGGGGCTTTTAGAATAAAAAAGGAAGATGTTCTCCAGCCCCACCCGACTTCAATAGACGTGTTTTATTATAACAATGATAATGCGTATCTAATGATTTGTATATTATTTCTTCCTTTTTTTAGAGGCAGGTTTTTTGAAGTCGGTTTTTGTTTTTTAAACAATTTTTTTTTCCATACAATCTTCTTCTTGCGGGGACTGCAAAATCTGTGTTTTTTACCCTGTGGTATACCAACGCCTATGTCCTTCAAGCTGTCTTTACCAATTTATCAAAATTGGTTCAGTATTTCCGGGATAAAAAGGTAACAGTCAGATAAAGTAAACTTCACAGTCAGATAAAAATATTATTAACAGGTATCTTACGATCTTAAAAGCTTCAACATAAAATTTAAATGTCTTTTGAACCATATTAAGTCAATACGTGTTACATTTTATTTTCCACTGCTGCACGTTACACTGTATTTTAAGACTGGTGCCCTTACGACCCATAAAACTAGCACCTTGTAGGTGCTTTTAACTCCTGAAAGTTCCACGTGAACATCAAAATATATCTTGTCAATTTAAAGAGATAAGTTTATAATGTGACAACATTCCTAATAGACGGGAGTTGTTTGTTAACTTTCTATTCATTTCAGTACGTAAAACAAAGCAAACTTAGATTTTATTTTACAAAACTAGAATTGTGCCAATAGTTTACACGAGGCGGAGTCAAAGCTATTTCAAATAAATAGGTCACGCTTTTCACTGTTCATTGGCTTAATCCGATGATTTGATCAAATTCAAGAATAATTATTGTTTATATGGTGTTGGTCATTTACCTTGAATCTCGAGTAAGGGCTTATGAAACGACAGAAAACGCAAAGTGAGACGCTCTGGTGGAACGTTTGTAAGCCACTACACGCTAAACGACCCGCAGAAAACGCTAGGCAGTATTTTAAAATATTGTAGAAGACGGGAAGATATGAACCTTATCAAAATATCGGTAACTGATCAAATTGGTTGAAAGCAACTGAAAGGCGATACGTTAGAGTAAGGTCGCTCTTATATTAAAACGGAACATGTATAAATATAGGTGGACTGAACCTCTGACCGGTCAGAGAGCTTCCTAAGCTTGGATTACTTTGGCTTTGCCGAGTTGTTCCCAGTTCTAAGTCTTCTTTTCCCGACAAACACAAAAGGTTATCTTAACGGAATCTCGCCTCGCAATTTTTCCGTCGGAATTAAAATCTACGAATATTACGAAAAGGGTTATCAGGTCCGCTATTATAGTCCCTGTTGAGACGACAGCGTATTATCTCCGGAACCTTAATAAAATAAAAATTGGCTCTGAGTGAAGAGGTTCGCGAGTCGGTCGGCCTCCGTTCGAGTCGGGCTACCTACACAATAAGACGGCCACAAAGGCCCCATTCAAGCAATTGTGTCCACCGGCCGGAGGGTGTGTTAATGCCGTAATCTCTAGTTTGTGGATTAATGTTTTACAGGTAACTAAAATACCTTTGACAAATTTCTCGTCGGCCCTATTTTAATTTGATACAGTGAACCTACTTTTAGAATTAACTTGAAATTTTGTAAGTTTTGCTTGTAATGAAACTTATTTCAGTAAACACACACATTCAACCGGCAATTTTTCAGCCAGTGAATATTTTTTACACTTTGTATAGAATCTGGCATTTGTCGAATAAACCTATCACTACATATTATAAAACAAAGTCCTTCGCCGCGTCTGTCTATTTGTCTGTCTGTCTGTTCGCGATAAGAAACAACTGAACGGATTTTCGTGCGGTTTCCACTAAATGGTGGAGTGATTCCTAAGGAAAGTTTAGGTGTATAATAAGTTGAGGTTTTATGTAAACTGGTAGAAATATGACGATAATAGGGAATATGCATAAGTCACCGATTTTGATGAATTTGAGCTTATAAAAACACTTATAAAAACATAATGGAACAGAAAAAAAAAATATTATTTTAGTTTTATCACACGATAAAATCAGGGCAAAATAACGATATTTTTTTTCATTTTCGGATATAATTAACTTAACAGTCAGATAGAATATCGAATAAGAAATAATATTTTGTATGTAACGCAAAATTTAGGGAGATAATTGAAGATTCTTGGCTAACTCCATATAAAACGCGCCTGAAACACACCTGAAACGTGACAAGTGACGTCACCGTTTTGTATAGAGCGTTTTCGGCGGGTGCTGCTGCGTGCTAACCTCAAGTAACTATATCACGAAAAAATAACGCAAGAGAAAAGTTTTAACAAATATTACAGTTGATTTTCTCACGCATTAGGTACTTTTGATTTTGATTAAAAAAAAATTGATGCATATTCCCTATTGTTGAAGAGGTCGGCAAAAATTAAGCCGTCTGGGGGCTTGCATTGAAGACGCTGCTTAAACCTTTTGAGCTTTATCAAAATAGTGTATGATGGAATTGTTCCTCTTTTATAGATCTACAAAAAAGTCCGCGATGGCATATATCTACCTTTTAAGAATAGCTTACTATACTTATTACATCTTCTAAAAAATTTACCAAGTACAACGCGGTAATTTGGAAAGCTATTTAGAGGGATACAATATTAATCCTTATCAAATTAAAAACGTAAGTTACCTTAAGCATTTTATGCAAATTATTTTAACCTTTTACACTATACCATTAAAATGAATATCTTAGGAGTTGTCGTAAAAAAATTACGCGCGCTAAAATAAATCAAACGCGTTTGGTACACCTATGATGGGACGGGCGAACGGGAGGGAATAGGACTTTTTGAGCAAATGGAGGTAAGGACTAAGTATTCGTTTTCTTTTTGGGTGTTGTTGGAAGGTCGCCATTTGGCAAAAAAACGAAGGAACCGAAGTGAAGCGAGGGCGGGTGGCTAGTATAATATATTATTATGTTGCCTGACTGTACTTAAAATATGGTGTCTTGGGTTTATCATGTTTGCGAATATCATATTTGCAAATATCTCATTTCACGAATGTGCTATAATGAGAATAATAATGTCTTGCTATTATGATGTTTTGAGAATATCATATCGACGGAAGGTTTTCATTGTACTTATGTATCTATTTTTATAACTGGTTTAAAATAGTACATTACTGCAGCGGCACGCAACACAGGCATTGAAGGACGAACGTGAAAATGTGGGCCGAGGCGAAGCCGAGGCACACATACGTGAGTCCATCAATGCCTAGTTGCGGCCAAGGCTTGTATAGTACTTTTCTCAAATAATGCGCGGAAATTCAAACCAAGTAGTAACTTTTCTAACATTTTATTTTTATTTAAAATTACAGTACCTAATTGAAAGTAACAAATCGCACCGTCTTGAGTTTCTAGGTCTTTTACATAAATACTGAATATGTCGTTGCATCTTCATACACCGAAAATGGCAAAAATCAAACCTGAAACAAAAATAATGAACGTGTAAAGTTGTGATGTTAGCTGTTTAACTAAAACAAAGTGGTAAATTAGTACCTATATAGGTAGGTACTTATCAATAAGTACGAAAACTTACATTTCAGGACCCAAATACACACTGTCTGATGTTTCTGACAAGAAAATTTGCACGTTTGGTGCAGACTTCCTACATTTATACCCTTGTGAATGTCTTTTGGGCATTGCAATTAGGTTTACATCTGGTTTACTTAATGTTTTTTGATTTTGGAGACAACATGTATTCTATTACAGTTCTTGCCGCTTTTGAATTTCAGGTGGCGTCAAAATATCACTTTCGTTGCTTGAACTCATTTTTATATTAAATTTATTACTTAATTTAAATCAAAGATAAAATATTTGACAAAACAACAAACAATTTTAACAATAATAACTTCCCCCGCGCCAAGGTCCATAGATAATACAATGATATTTTATGCCACCTGTCCGAATCGTATGTTAAACTTAAGTTTTGTAACCAGGAATACAAATTAATAGGCGGGCGTTAGTGCGCTCATGACACTGTTACCGTGATTCGGAACTTTCCATTTGAAAAGCCAGTTCTAATTTTAAATATTGATGATGATCACAGACCTCATTGGCTGTCGTGTTTCATTGAAAATTTGGTTCCATTTCTAAATTACACGTGTATAATGAGTTCCAGTACTAACATTTACGGTCAGACGCAGGCAATGTTTCTATGAAAATCCATTATTACACGTTAGTAATGGATTCTCATACAAAAATTGCCGGCGCGGTTTAGGTCTGTACGGAAACTCCAATTTAGCCCGAAGAAGGTTGTCAAAATAATGTTCGAATTTCCAAGCATGTTTGAGAAAAAGAATGAACTGCCCGTTGGTACTGGAAGTATGCTGGGAGAATATGGAATAAAAACAGGTAGAAAGTGGAAATAATAATAATATTAATAACTTTATTTATTTTGATCACATACTAGTACAATTAAAATTACATAGGGTTACAAAAGTCAAACATCAGAATATGACTTGTGAGAGGCTGGTGCCCAAAATAGGTATAAATAACTTAATTTGTGTTCACAGGCTAGTTATTTCTTAGGGATGCCTGCCTACCACAGACAAGAAATGTTTTCAAGAATTTCGCAGCATTTAAATATTTCAGCGTCTAAAGAAATAAAAAGATTTATTATTGCAGTACTCATACCAGAAAATAATGATCTGTTTTATTATAAGATTGTAGTAACCATTATATTCGAGTCAAGCATAAGTATAGGATGTTAATTAATATGTTTGTATTCTCATACCATCCCACATATTCCTGTTTCTCTGATAATAACCCGAAAATAATATCCTATTAATGTGTAATTTCATTATGCTTTAGCTAGCTTTGTTACGCGTCTTGTCGATACTTACTTTATTTTATTTTCTTCGGTTGATGGTAAATTAATATATTTTAGTCATATACATTTATGAAATAATTTCATATTAGTTAGTATTTTATGAAAATCAGTATCTCGTTAATATTTTTTTTTACAATAAATTGTTGCACAATATTGCAAGTAATAAAATCTGGAAAGATCAAAATGTGCAATGCTCTTGATAGGCCACCACATGTAAGTAGTTACCTATAAGTATTTATTTATTAAAGTTCTTGCTAAGTTTGTTCTATGTAACGACACTAATAATGTCGACTTGCTATTATTGAACTTAATAATGGAGTTGAACAGTTCTAATGGAGTTTGTTTACAATTCTCATGAAAGCCTGGAAAGCCCGAGTCATTGCGTCGAAAAGCCTCCGAACGACTGTAACGGGTCTCCAGTGGGCTATTAGGAATTAACTTTATTTTAATTACTCATTTTATCTTTATTGTAATTTACATACAGGAAATGGTGGACTTATTTCTATTTATTTTGAAAAAGAAATATATGTAGCTTCCTTCCGCAAACAATATAATATGCAAGATTAACCACCCGCCCGCCCGCAAAAATATGCACATGCACACCACAAAATATAAGTGCACAATACCTGCATCTAGCAAGACATCAACACACCTTGCACCTTCACCAATTAGGCTACTCTACACGTGTTTCGTCCCAACCCGGAGCATCCTCAGGAGTTAGATCGTGCGTAAACCAACACCGAATGAACTACGCCCTCCTACACGTGTTTAGTCTAAACCCAAAAATAAAATTCAAATGAGAAATTGAGGTAAATAATTCGTTAAATTTCTTGGATTTAACTAGAGGAGGCAGCAGCGCAAGCGCAGTACGAGGGCTACAACCCGCAAATAGAGCGAAAGGTACACAGCCTCGGTAGAATGAGGGTGGGCTCGATGTGAAGCGGGTGCGCAGGCTCGGCGTGGGTGTTGCTCCGGGAGGCCGGGCGCAGCGGGTGGTGGCTCGGGCAGGTAGGTGCCCGGAGGTGGTGACTCGGGCAGGTAGATGCCCGGAGGTGGTGGCTCGGGCAGGTAGGTGCCCGGAGGTAGTGGCTCGGGCAGGAAGGTGCCCGGAGGTGGTGGCTCGGGCAGGTAGGTGCCCGGAGGTGGTGGCTCGGGCAGGAAGGTGCCCGGAGGTGGTGGCTCGGGCAGGTAGGTGCCCGGAGGTGGTGACTCGGGCAGGTAGATGCCCGGAGGTGGTGGCTCGGGCAGGTAGGTGCCCGGAGGTAGTGGCTCGGGCAGGAAGGTGCCCGGAGGTGGTGGCTCGGGCAGGTAGGTGCCCGGAGGTGGTGGCTCGGGCAGGAAGGTGCCCGGAGGTGGTGGCTCGGGCAGGTAGGTGCCCGGAGGTGGTGGCTTGGGCAGGTAGATGTCCGGAGGTGGTGGCTCGGGCAGGTAGATGCCCGGAGGTGGTGGCTCGGGCAGGTAGGTGCCCGGAGGTGAAGTGGTAGGCGGCGCAGGAGGATTCGGTAGGGGAACTCCTGCCCGTAGGTACGACCCCTAGATAGGGGACCCCACACAAGGAAAATAAAAATTAAGGAATGAACGTAACTTGTTAAGAGTAATTATAGAAAAATAAACTTCGAGAAGCTTCTCAAAACGAGGAGAATATTCTACATAACTCAATTATTTTTTATTTTTTATTGGTCATGCATGACCATAAACAAAAATGGCTGCCCTAGATGGACACTGACATAGTCTATGGTTCTTTACTGTGATTTTATTATTTTTAATATGTTGTGTTATTAATATGTATAAAAAAAGGAATTTAATTTTTAGTTTAATTATAAAAAGGTAAATTAATTTATCATTTCAATCATCTTCATCGTTGTCTCAATACGCAAGAGGTCTAGTTTTAGGAATACCAGTATCTTTATCAGTAAGGGGGTAAAAATATAGCCGATTAAAAGGGCCTTATATGTTTAGGCGGTTGCATGACAGAAAGTGGCGCCCTCAGAGGTTTCTACTTAATAATTTAATAATAGAAAAAGATTTCAATAATGTTTTACGTGGAGTTTTTAGGGTCTAGTATTTTTAGAAGGTATCATGCCCTTGTAGTAGTAGAAGTAGATAGCAATTAATGTGTCAAAAACGGCCACTTTTAGCAGTTTTGCTTTCTACTTCTAGCAGTAACTATGAGGGAATGTAACCGTCTAAAAATACTAGGCTGTGGGCCCTAAAAATTCCACGTAAAACATTATTAAAATTGTGTATTAGAATTATATAATATAAAATAAAACTTACCGCGGCGCCACATTCGCTCAAGGTGCCATCTTAAGCGAGGACAGTACAGTGTGGAATGATTAGAATTTAATGGGTCTGCAAATATTTAGCTCTTAACCGCAGTATCCAATAATTGTATTAAAGGAATTTCGGTTGGGTTCTGCGGTCCCATCGATCGGATCCGGACTGGTGACAGATGAGGCGATTTGTCCAAGCGACGTTGATCATTTATGATATGAATCGCGTATAGTTACATAACTGATATGTTTTAATGGACATGTCGAATCAGATTGTAAAGAAAAGAAAGGGTTGCTCATTTATGGTAAAATTTATAAAATAATGTTAATTATGCTTAATTATCACACATACAAGTTTTAATATTCCTTTACATGCCTATTTTGATCCAGTGACACAATACATTTGAAAGCTACATAATTTATTTATTGACCGGCCAAAATTTTTCTTATGTCCTTCCTTCAGAATTCCGGCTATCCGTTTGTTCTCCCCTACAGATCGCATTTCTCAACCGATGCTCGTAAAATTTGTGAGCAGGTTCGAAAATTCAGTCAGTAATTTAATAGTTTCAGTCGAGCCAGCTTTTCGAAATTTATCAAAAAATCCAATAGTTATATAGCTGCGAATATACCAATAATTAATACTCAGCACGTCCCTACAAATTAATAGATGTCGCCATATCGCCACGAGGGTAGCCTCGTGGCGATATGGCGACATAGATCTATTAATATTTAAACAACCCAAAATTTGAGTTACTTTTTAACGAGAGCTCTAACAGCTCACGGAGCCACTAGTATCTTAAATTTGCCGTATTTGTGTTATATGTATATATGTTACTGTAAAAACCCGTATATCGGTATAATATCTTAGGTTTTACTGGAAAATCTTAACATTTACCAACATGAGTTGGTAAATGTTAGGATTTTATAAAGGGAGGACCATTTTTCGGGCTTTTACCATTAGTTTGGAACATTCTAGTTTTACCAATGACGGTTGGTAAATGTTGGATTTTTTAGTAAAATAGTGAATTAACTATCATAACTTGGTAATTAAGGTATATTAAATTAAAAAATAAAGTAAAGTAAATAAAATAAGTAAAATTCTTAAATATATTTCATTATCATTTTGATGTACCTATATTCTTCGCTATCATTATTATTTTTATTTAACCTGTAGGAGTTTTTCTAAGTCACATTACAATAAGATTACCCTTCAGTCAAATCCTTTCTTTAAATTATTATGATTTGATGAATTCTTCAGTACTAAGTGAAATATAATTTTAAAACATCTTCAAAATAAAAAAAAATCTGCATTTACCTCGTCTGTAAGGTAAAATCTAAGATGTGACCGAGTGAATGGTGGTAAATGTTTAAAATGAAAGAGGATCACAGAACAGTTCGAACTTTTAAACTTTTGAACCATTAGGAGTTGGTAAATCTTAGGTTTTACATAAGTTCGGGGTTTTACAGTAACATCCATTAATAATAATCAATATATAAACAAACACTAATGTTCAAGCCAACTTTATTTTGTTAAAGAAAGTTAAAAGTTGGTGCGAGGACGCTACTTTGAAAAGAATTTAAAAAGTAAAATGAACAAAGGTTAACGCTTCTGTCCATTATAAAAACCTTTGCAATCTTGTAAAACATTCTTTCACGACACGAATAAAATTAACTTAGCGTTTTCAGCAACATCAGCTAATAATGGTGATTTATGTTTTACATGTTTTTGAATCAAAAACATGTAAAACATAAATCACTTGATTCAAAAACCAGTTTCAGACAGTCATGCCTACCTAATGATGAGTACAACATAATAATTTAACAATTTTGGTCA
This sequence comes from Agriphila straminella, assembly GCA_950108535.1. NCBI lineage: Eukaryota > Metazoa > Arthropoda > Insecta > Lepidoptera > Crambidae > Agriphila > Agriphila straminella. Next base: position 17,244,300 of record OX467303.1, read on the forward strand.
CCCATCCCATAATTAGCCTTTTTAAAGTTGCTTAACCTCCACGATCGCATTCCGAGAGTAGCTTCGTCATTGTTCGATTTACAAAAGAAAAGTTTTTTTTTTCTGTTCTGTGAAAAGGACGTATTGAATACGTTATTCAATTGTTTTGGCATTTGTCCGGTCCGTACCCGATTTTGTGAAAAAGAACTAATTTGTTTATGCCAATACTTTCGTTTCTGGTCTAAAAGAAACCTATCGTTTGTTTGAACCACACTGACTGGTGTAATACCTAGTACTCAGCTTCCGTTCAAAGCCATTATCATGTTTGGGGATATTTATTTGTTTTGTCTTTGTAAACTCTCACAATAACTTTATATTATGTATTATTCAAATTGTCGATGCTGTATTTAGGGTTCCGTAGCCTATAATGGCAAATAACGGAACCCTTATTGATTCTTCATGTCTGTCTGTCCGTATGTCACACTTTATTCCAAAACTATTAGGATTACGCAGTTGAAACATGTTAGGTAGATGTATTCTGTAAACCGCTTTTCGATTTTTACACAAAAATAAAAATAAAAGATTAAGTGGGGCCTCTATACATGGAACTGAAACGGTTTTTTTTTTCATTAAACCTATACATGCGGGATGTCTATTAGATACTTAGGTCTTCAAAATGACGTTGAGGTTCCTAATACTATCTTTGCTCAAAGTCAACCGTTTGAAAGATATACACTTCCAATTGGTCAACCCTACCCTCTAACTTTTAAAATAAGAAAGTAAAAAATCTAAAAAAATGCTGTAGATCTTAATAAACACTTTCAACAAAATTAAGTTTGAACGAGATATAGTTAGTAGTTTTAGAGGTATACGAGAAGTTATAACACATTTTCCAAAACAGCAAATATAGGTAACTTCATTATGTTTCCATCACTATGAAAAACAAAGTTATTTTAAGACGAAAATGATGTTTTAAATGAAATTTTGTCAGCAAAAATAACAGTGGGATTAAATATGGTATGGTATAATACGGAACCACGCTTCGCGTGGCCCGACACGCCCTTGGCCGGTTTTTTATTTTTATATTCATAGGATTCCACCTTCAGTGATCGCTTTTGTTACGGAAAGCGGAAACTTTGTAAATTTTTCTCACAAAATGTAGAACTATGTTCGCGGTAGAATAACCCCGCCTTAGTTTATCACTTAGCACTGGCCTAAACTTTTATATTAGACGAGGAGCAAAGTGTCAGCTAAGAACTATTATGTAATGGTCATTTTTCAGTTTGGCGCGGGAAAAAAGTTTAAAAAATTTACACAACTAGCCGGTAATACGAGACGAGATGGTTAAATACGGTGAGTATCGTATACAGGGTTATTTATAAAACACCAACAAACTCGCAGGAGTAAATTACTTACATCATAAACAACAACATTTGTTCTACGACTTTTCCAAAAACAGCCAAAAAAATTCCACTTTTCGCATTTTGTATGGAAAGTCGTTTTTTTTTTTGTTTTCGGAAAAGTTGTAGAACAAATGTTGTTGTATATGATGTTAGTAATGTACCCGTGCGAGGTTGTCGGTGTTTTACGAATAACCCTGTATACGAGACGTATAGCAACTCTAAATCGGTTAAGTCCGACAATATACCGTGATGGGGTACTTTGTGGCGTTCTTACCTATTGAATAGAAGGAAAGGTAAGGTATATTGGGAAATTTCGACATCATAATAATATACAGATTATAGAATGATTATTAAAGCGAACTTGATCATCATACAGTATATTATACAGCGTGTTACAAAACAATCCTTAATGCCGAATATGGTGGATAGGGACCATTAAACTGAACTGACCAACTTTTACTATTAGGACCACCTCTGAAATCGTAAACTCTGAAATCGAAGCAAAAAAGAAATAAAAGAACTAAAAACAGCAAAAAAGGTCCTGCCAAAAAGCGGGGAGAAGCTGCAAATATATATAAAAAAAACTCTGAAATCGTGAAAAAAAACAACTGTTTCATAAAAATAATAATAACGAAATATCATTTGAAGAAATATCAAAATGCATGAAACAGCTGTTTTTTTCGCGATTTCAGAGTTGGTCCCATAGTAAAAGTTGTTCAGTTCGATGGTATATCTACCATATTCAGCATTAGGGGTAGTTTCGTAAACAAGTTGTGTACCTACCTAACCATAAAACCCAGGGATTGATAACGTTATTTTTAAATGTAACGTTATTTTTTTACTTTTTACCGTTATTTTAACATTAACGTTATGTCAATAAATAACGTTACTTTAGATAACGTTACTTTGAAATTAACGTTCTTTCAGTAAATAACATTAATTTTAACGTTATTTCCTACTTTTTGTTACCGTTACTTTAAAATTAACGTTATTCCAATTAATATCGTTACTTTTTTAACGATATTTTACCGGTACTATTATACCGGTAAAGTTTAACGCTATATTTAACGGTAATTTACCGGTACAATAATTTTAACGTTATTATTACCAGTTAATTTACCGATAAAATGTTTTAATGGTATTTATAACGTTATTTTTTTTGTATCGTTATTTTTTTAACGGTATTTCAATCTCTGTAGTTTAACTAGCGGCCGCCAGCGGCTTCGTCTGCCTCGTCTGTGTAGACAATTATTTATCTATCCCTCGGGAACTGTATTTTATTTTGGACTAGCTGACCCGACAGACGTTGTCCTGTCTTAGTTATGAATAAGTATATTCTATGTCAAACGTCATAAGACGCATTCTGTCAATTATATGTCAAACGTCAACATTAAAAAAGTTTATATTGTCCAAAATAATTTTATATGACCCTTTCGGGGCGTTAGGACCAAGGTGCTGAAATGACTTGAATTATCTAATTTTCTGCGCAATTTTCTCAATGGTTTCTATCATAAGAACCTTCTCCTAATAATAATAAATACAACAAAAGAAGAATTAGCGAAATCGGTCCAGCCGTTCATGCGCGATGGGGTGGGTTAACCAAGGGAAATAGGAATTCATTTTATATAATGAAAGATATCCTATCTATGTCTTTTTATACCCCTGACAACTATTTGCAACATGATGATCGGTTGAGTAGTAGAAGAGGTGAAAGCGGAATATACAAACGAATTCACTTTCGCATGTACTAATATTAGTTAGGATACTGTTTCATTTTATTAAACCGCTATAACTATTAGATAATGATCACATACAAATTTTGCCTTCCAAAAGGCACCGGGAAAAATAGTCAGCGAATATTGGCTCTTGGGACCCATAACCCTCTATGAGCTAAATTCCGGGTAAACATAGAGATATGTATCAGCAATAAGCAGTATTGGGTAATGGCGCGGCAATGTAAACTTTGCCCATGTACACATAGCTTAACCACAGTATGAATAAGAACCCAGTATTAGATCTTAAAATTTTGGCCACAACAGTCGCGAGAACGTCGTTGCAGTAACGTACGGATTCGGAAGTTGTATTTAGGTGCTATTTATTTATTATTTAAATTATAGCACAAATTATCGTCTGTATTGTTGAGTATATTTATGTTTTTATTAATCATATGGAAACCAATTACATATGAAGGGCACAAGGCTAGAATGATGGGCGTCCATTCTTAAGGTTTTTGAGATTAGCAGAATTGAAAATCTTAGTATTTTAGCAGTGTGTTTGTGTTTGTTTAAAAAAACTCGTAACTCCCATCTTTAAAGCATTTGGTTTTTTTTTAAAAAATAAGCTTCTTGAATACTACAAATAGGCAAAAAATAGAGTTTTTGGACCCTCATCATTCTAGCCTTGTGTCCTTCACATTTTAATATTTTTTACTCAAAGATAGTCAATGGGCATATATGGGCAGCCATAGTGCGTTCGTAGCGTAGGTATAGGCCAACGGCAACTTATAAGCACAGACCTTCCTTATAAATGGACAAAAAGGACGGGCCATACTCTATGATATGGCCCATACATAACCCGCCAAGTGGTCCTAGCCGGCAGATTGGGTGACAGGTGCAAGATACAATCATCATCATCATAGCAACAGCATAACACACTGCTGGGCATTAGGTTTCCCTCGAGGTTCTCCACGGCTATGGATGAGCAAGATAGAATACTGGGTATTCATTTATTCTGTGGCTTAACGGTAGAGTGGCTCGTGTGGTAGTCCCCTCGTAGGTACTGTCGATATGACCACGCACGGGCTCGTCCATCCGTGAACTAAGCCCTTATGAAATTCTGCCTCCCGCTATATCTAGCTAGCTAAACAAAACTCATAAACTGCCCACTGGAAATATGCAGAGCTTTTCTCATCAATGGTGCTCCCTCACCGGAAACATTCGCTTGTAATGTAACGTTATATATTCGCAGCCGTTCCATTTTTGTTTCTGTCAATGGACTGGTATTTTTTATGAAAGTGGTTAACCAAATGTGTGGTACTAACTAACATGTGTGTTTGGAAGAAATTAAGTTGTTTACTAAATGTGTGGTACTGACTAGTGTGTCTGGAAGAAATTTCTTGCCATTGCTGCCAATTTTGCTGTTCAACTTTGATATTGTCACAAAAACTGTGTATGTTTGGATGTTTGTTACTCGATCACGCTACCCACAGATGGTTTTAAGCTTGGATTAACAATGAGGATAGTTTTTATCCTACTTGTGTATTCGTAGGATGATGCACAGATCAAAGAAAAATGTGGGATGATGCGATTCCCGGGCGGAAGCTGGTAAATCAAAGAAATACTGCAAAGAACGGAAAATTGTTATTAATTGAAGTAAGCTACTTATTTCGTTCAAGTACTTTAAGCCACTTCAAAACAGCGATGCTACAAACAGCGCTGTTTTCTGAAGTAGCTTACTGTAGTGTAGACTGTGCAATTCAAGAAACAGAAATACAGAGTCGTTAATTCTATTCGTTACAGAATTATTTTGCGAAGCTTTTGTTTACAGCTTGTAAATTGTTTTAAGATTGAAATTATTATGTTTGGAGTAATTATGAAGATTTTATATCAAACTCCAGAAGGTATCAATTACCAAACGTCAAAGTAAGTATGTATGTTTTCATTACTAGTGAAATTGCCGTTGTAGTTTTTGGTATAATTTTTTTCGTAAACCACCTTTGAAAAAATATATGAAATTCGTTTATTCTTTAATGTTTTAACACAACCCACAATGGTTTGCGCATTTATCATTTTTGGAATTAACTTTGTCAGAAGCTTTTCAGGTGATGCGAAATTAATGTTTGCGGCTGACCATTTACATTGCCAACACGTAAAAACCGCAGTACGAATAATATCCACAATTTGGTTTTTTTTGCAAAATACAAAAACTAGTTGACGCAGTTTCCGCAGCACGCACGTTTGCATTTTATACCTAAGTATACAGAACAGGCCCCCTACCATGACTGTCAAAAGTAATATCGAAGCAATGTTGTAAATGAGATGGCGCTATACGCGATGTATAGCTCTGTCCCTATAACAACATTACTTTGAGGTTGCTGTATAAGAGCTCAGAGTACGGCCTCAGTTAAACAGATATGAAATATTAATAAGTTAAATTTTAAACTAATATTTTATACTAGAAAAAACAACTCGTCAACCAGTTCCTTAGGTACCTATCTCTCAGTTTAAAAATCTTTTTTTTTTTGATATTTAGGCATTTTGCGTTTTAGACTTCGCGCTCACAAGGGGAAAATACTCACGAAGTTTTTCTACTCATATGTTACTTAAAATAATATAAAATATAATATTATTTTGGGATAGGGCTTTAAATATGAAATAGATTTTTTTCACATAATATCGTTTATGTGATTCATTTTTTTTTGCATAAAAAATTAGTTCGCTATACGACTCGTATTTAGTTTTTTGTTCAATTTAAAAGATTGAAAAAAAATCCTCTCTTTTCTAGATCTACCTATCGACTAACTAATAAAGAAATATCGTAATAAAACTAATGCATATCAGAAGGTAGGAAATAAAGTAAAATATAGATACTTACATCCATCCCATCCCTTATTTCCGTGGAGCTCGGTGGCGCAATGGTTTCGCGCCTGGCCCAGCGATTGCGGAAGTTAAGCAACGTTCGCAAGGGTCAGTCATGGGATGGGTGACCAAAAATGTATTATCTCGAGCTCCTCCGTGCTTTTCCGAAGGTACGTTAAGCCGTTGGTCCCAGTTGCATTTGCAGTCGTTAACACCCACCAATCCGCATTGGGCCCGCGTGGTGGTGGGTTATGGCCCGTCCTCCTTACCACCGCTAAGGAAGGCCTGTGCCGCAGCAGTGGGGACATCAAAAATGACTGATGGACACACATCCCTTATTTAAATAAGTTACCGTAAACGTAGGTTACTTTAACCCTTTAGGGGTTACTATGGCCCAAATCAAGAAAAGATTTTGATTTCCCGCCTTCGTTTTGGAGTGGCAGATACCGAAGTAGTTTGTACTACAATTCATAGATGGCGATATAGCCGTGCCGGTAAACAGTTTCTTATAGCTAATTCGTTAGTTTTTAACGGTTAGTAGTGTTGACAAGTTGTGACCTGGAAAGTGCAAGAATATTGGGTGTGTAAACTTTGTATTGTTACTAAATTTTAAGTTAAGTCTGGCTGTCTTTTTGTAGTTGGTCGTATCAAACATGTAAAGGAGATGCGTAATGCCAATTATAGCCCAGTTTTACGAAGTTATTAGTATTAAAATTGCAGAAATAAAATTGCAGGGTACTTTGACCCGCAAGTATAGGTATCTTTAGCCCATGGGCCAAAGTAACCTACAGTTATAGAATTTCATATAATTTCTTGATTATCGGCCTCTAACGGACACATGGATATTGCACAGCCTTAGATCATTTCACAAGGATATGAGTAACTAATTTAAGTAAAAAATATATTTCATATTATACTGAAAACTATTATATTTTTTTTTTAAACTTTGGGCCAAAGTTGTTCGCCGTGTCAGACAGAACTGGATAATAGTTCCTAAGTTCCTATAAGATTAAGACATACCTAGGTATACAATATTGAAACTGATGATTCTCATAAAACAGACTGAATTGATGTTAATTTTTATAAGAAAAATATATTTTTTGTTATTATTTTAATTAAGGCTAAACTCATAATAATATAAGTCCCTACAAATAAATAGTTTGCAAAGCAAAATGTTGATTATATTTAATTCTGTAGGGAAAAAATACTTTTTTTACTGAGATTTACCAAAAAAATTGATATTATGAATAATTTTCTATGAAAAATAAACCAAATTTTATGTATTATGGTAGTTTAAATCCTCTGCTCTTATTCCCTGCAGCCTACATTAGCCTTAAATGATTTTATAGTGTGTTTAAGCTCCTAAAAAGGGTGTTGGTCAATGAAACCACCTCCAAAGTACAACTTTGGCCCAAAGTTTAAAAAAAATATATAATAGTTTTTAGTATAATATGAAATATATTTTTTTACTTAAATTAGTTACTTATATCCTTGTGAAACGATCTAAGGCTGTGCAATATCCATGTGTCCGTTAGAGGCCAAGAAATCAGGAGAAACGTAACAAGATACCCTATTTTGGGACAAAGTAACCTACGTTTACGGTATTTTTTTAGAGCACATAATCGAAGGGACGTGTAAGTAAAAGATTAAATGTGACTTCGCAACCGATCTTCGTAGATCTTGCAAGCAGAGAATTATTTATCACACGGAATATTACTCCGACCGGCTCCGACGATATTGAAACATTACTACTATTTATGAGTAAGGGTGTACCTGGAATTAACCTTACGGATCGAAAGGAACGCTTATTTTGAAGGGATCTTCGATTACTAGTTATTTTTAATTATTAGTTCATTTATATACTCGATAGGTACTGGTAAGTGCGTTGTCTATCCCTGTTCAAGTTTGAATATTGTTTTTTATAATTATAAAATGAGCTTTTTAGGTATGTAGAAAGAGCCGATTCGCATCGCGCGTTGATGATTCACTGAAAGCGTGGTAGTAATTCAGTTTGAATTCATCGTTTTTAGGGTTTCCGTACCAAAATGGTAAAAAGGAACCTTTATGGTGTGACTCAGTCTGTCTGTCTGTCTGTCACAGCTGGATATCTCGAGAACTATGGTATCAACTTGAAATTTGGAATAGTTTAAGATGACGTTTGCCTAACTATTTTGCAAATAAGAAAGAAATAAAAAAAATAACTATTTTTTTACAACAGGGGTCTGAATAGGGGTCTTAAAATTTTTAAGTGGGGCGACTAGGGCATGTGGGCTTTTTTTAGGCCGCATATAGTTTTCGACTTATGATGAAAAATGTAAAAAAAAATACCGTTCCCCCCCTTATCTCCGAAGTTTGCAAAGAGAAAAATCTGAAATAATTCTATGTAATAGTAGTTAATGTACTTAAAAATTACAGAAAGAATAAAACGTTGTCTCAATATAACACACTTTTTTAGAAATTCAAAAAATTAATTAGTTTCTCTACCAGTCAACAGATGGCCCTGACCTAAGAACAATTAAATTAGTTCCACTATCAGTCAAGAGATGGCACTGGCCTAAGAAAAAAAAATAGTTTCACTATCGGTCAAGAGATGACGCTGACCTAATACTGCAATACTTACTACGCTGGCTCAGCGACCCGAAGTGGATCTTGGCCTCCGACATTAAAGTGCGCCATTCCTTCCTGTTTTGTGCCAAGTGGGGCCAGTCGGGCACCTCCAGCTCTTTCAGGTCTTTGACAACTTCATCTTTCCAGCGGTACCTTGGACGACCCACTGGGCAATACTGCAATAATAATTTTATTATTCTACTCTGCAGTGTATTTATTATGATGATACGGAAACCCTCGTTGCGCGAGTCCGACTCGCTCTGGACCGGTTTTTTTTTCAATTGTTTTAGGTTTACTTGTTCACTTTTTTGATACCAGAGTGGTGGCTTTGGTCAACCTTTACTTATTTATTTGAAGTTTATAACTTCAGTGCCATAGTACCTATTATGAATAGGGTTAGATTTTATTACTGTAGGCAAACGACTTTCTGGTATTTTATTATAACAGGAACATTAATTCGTTTTAGGCCTCCGAACCCTAACCCAAACGATTCATTGGTACAATAAAGGTTCGTAATGCCTATCCGTCCATTGTTCGTCCGTCCATCTATCTACCCGTCGGTCGCGTCGCAAGAACATCAGTGTACAGAAGAACGATGAGTATAATCTAATAAATAGTATACCTATGGCACTATTATATATTCTGTGCCTATGGTACTACTTCAGAGTAGTATCACAGAATATATAATAGTACTAACGTACAGAAGTCCGACCCCGCGAGGACCATCAAATAATAAGCTACTCTCGCTGCACGGCAATAAAGTACAATTTCAAACTGCACAACGCTGCGTGGATAAAATTATATGCACCTACGAAGAAGAAAGAGAGGCGTCTCTTTCTGTCGCATAGCTCTGTCTCAACCGACACATTTCGGGGTTGCTACTCGCTAGTTACTGATATCATAGAAAACATTCGTTATGCCCAATGAATAAACAATGAAATTACTATAATAGGTACCTACTTATAAAATAAAATAAATCTACCTAATAGGTGAGCTGATTAATAGAGCATAAATAATAAGTATTTCTAAGTAGTTAGAGAAGCTCGATGGCGCAGTGGTATAGCGCCTGGCCCAACGATTGCGGAGGTTAAGCAACTTTTGCAAGGGTCAGTTATGGGATGGGTGAAAAAAAATAGTATTTTTTAGCTTTTTTCTTTACTGTTGCCATATTTCGAACTTCGATACAACTAAGTATGTAAATATGTATACAAAAAATACAATAAACTTTGGTAGGTAGGTAGGTACGTTAGTAATTAAGTATCAAAAACGAAGTGCATGCAGTTTCGCATTCGGCGCTTGACTGACTCGTTTCGTTCGTGACGTTCACGCGCTGCGCTCTCGTCGCTTGCACACGCCACGCGTTTCGGTCGGCGCGGTGATATCCCTCGACAATGGCCCTCTTGGAGTGGGCCGCGAGCAGTAGGCTAATATAAAAGTTTAAGCGCGGAGTTATACCCCCCTGGTAGTATCGTAGGTATAGAAGTAGCTGACGCTTTAGTACCATGTCGCATCAATGATTGCTATCGTATAGAAAGGTTGTAACTTACATAAGGAGCGATGTAGTTGGTGTGACAAAGGACTTAAAAATTCAGCAACTTTTAAGACCGACTGTCCTAGGAAACCAGTCAAAATATGCTATGATTTAAACTTGTATAAAGGTAATTTTTTATGTTCTTGAGAGCTAATATTGGGGTATAAACTGTTTCATACAACGCACAACGTGGTCATATCGTACTCGAGAAAAATGTATGGGACAACTGATTTTAAAGTTTAGACTGGCATAAACAGGGTGGATTTTTGAGAGGGTACATTAAGAGCAGGTACCTTAACCGTTATAGTTACAGGAAAACGTTCCTGGGAGACCTTCCATAACTTTTTAAGATATTCTGAACTGCATTCACAGATTTTGGATTAAAGTTACCGTTAGCAAAAAAATGCAAAAATACAAAAAAAAACTTTATGCTAATCGATCCTATTTCATGTGGGGATCAAAATACTCTACGGGACCATTTTAGGTTTGAGTACTAGAATCGACAGAAATCGCTAAAAACTTTTCCAATACATTTTGTACGGAAAAACGAAAAATTTACTCGAAATATTTTTTATAGCCAAACGATCCTATTTCTTACTGTGAATAAAATACTCTTTAAGGCCAACTGAAATTTGAGTACAGAAACTACAGTAAGTCACAACATCGTCTGTGTGAAGACGATGTTATGACTTATACTGAAGTTTCTTTAGGCTCTTTTACAACATTCGATCAAAAAAGTAGTTTCTGTACTCAAATTTCAGTTTGCCTTAAATAGTATTTTGTTCACAGTAAGTACTAGGAACGTTTGGCAATAAAAAATATTTAGAGTAAATTTTTCGTTTTTCCGTACAAAATGTATGGGAAAAGTTGTTAGCAATTTCTGTCGTTTCTAGTAGGTACTCAAACCTGAAATGGTCCCATAGAGTCTTTTATCCCCACATGAAATAGGATAGACTGGTATAAATTTTTTTGTATTTTAGCATTTTTTTGGTATTCCAAAATCTGTGAATGCAGTTCAGAATATCTTAAAAAGTTATGGAAGGTCTCCCAGGAACGTTTTCCTGTAACTATAACGGTTAAGGTACCTGCCCTTAATGTACCCTCTCAAAAATCCATCCTCTCTTTGTAAAAGACTTAGTAGGTACTTATGTAACTACATAATTATTCTGTTTGTAAAGAAGTAAGCTGCGAGGCTCACACAATTTTCTTAGATCTTGGAATTGTCAGCAAATTTTAGTATAGAGCGTTAGGTAGACCTCTATTTATTTATGATTTTGAACAACTTGTGTTGGAAGAATTATTTTCAAATAAAATACTGCTACAGCTCGAATCCTCATTTATTTAGATTAAGGGTCATGGGCATATTTGACCTACTTGATGAAAGTTCGCGTACATAAACCAAATTGGTTTAAAATAAAGAATTCAATTCCACTTTTCAAAATATGTTTTATTTTTTTATGTACCGAACGGCAGAAAAAAGTTATTTTATAGTAATAGTATTTGTGTGAAGTTTTTACTTTCAGCATTGTGAAAATGTGTGATACAAGATAATAAACGTTTGTATTGTCTTTATTTATTTTAAGTATTTTATTTATTATTGAAATGCTATGATATAATGATAAAAAATGAAACATGGCCTACAAGAATGCAACCCATACCACTGAGTAGCAGATACATTTACCTACATATCTAGCCCTATTTCGTTTGTGTACGCCGTAGGTCAAATGTCCGAACAAAATGCCCAATGACCTTTACTTTTGTGGAAAATAAAAACTGTAATAATTCCAATCTCCATAAATCGTTTACAACTTGGAAACGGCAAACAAATTCCAGGCCTTCTTTGTGTATTAGAGTTCTTTGAATACACTTTTTATGGGCGTTTGCGTAATAAATGCTTCCGTAAGCCATATTAATTAAGCGAACGTATTGTATTAATGTTGTATTATATCGTAAACAGAAACAACACCTGCGCTATGTGTCACGTCATAATTATTTCCTTTTGTGTCACGTTTAGTACCGAGTGCTTTATTACCATCATCTAAAATTATATCTTGTATCTTTACGGATAAGCAATGACGTAATAAGTAAAGTTACTCGAGGATATTACAAACTTCATCAGCCATTCTATGAAAGAACGAATGTTATTGTTTCTTTTAGTATTCCATTCTTCAACGTTTCAAGCAACATCTTGTCTAGAATTTACTTAGAAGTTATATTTTCTATACGAACTTAAAACAGTTAAAAACTATTACTATATACCAGAAACTTGGGATTGAGAATTTGAGACAGTGCATTCGGAACATTACTCTAGCACGATCCATTAGTTATTTATGCAACTGCACTATAATGAATTAAAACACGAATGTGGTTTTATTACACGAACGAGTGTGGTAAAAGATAATAGCATCACATGAGTGTTTTAATACCTAATTATGTAGAGTTGCATACAAGACTTCATCTACACCCATGTTGGCCTAATGTTGGCAATAAACAGTTGGCAGTTCCAGAACCCGATTTAAAGCATGGGTAAGTATAAATAAGTTTTTAACACACTTGCTCGTAAAGTGAGCCCTAATACATCGCTTTTAGGGCCATAAACCGAGCTATAACAAACGCGTGCAATAATATATAAAACACTAGTTCGTAATAGAACTAACCCTACAAAGTTAAATTAGTACCTTACTGCAAGTTCTATGCGAGTAAACAGAGCATTCCCAATTTAGCCGGGTAATACAGTTATTTTTTTTTTTACAACAAAGAGGTTTTATGCTGCTGCAAATTCATATACATTTTTGGAATAAATAAATGTGTAAGTCCTTAATTAAGTCAAATAAATATATAATTATTATCAAATTATTCATAATTCACAATATTTTGTTATAAAATATTAAAATATTTGCATTTTGTCACTTAAAATTATAATTTTGAAGTATTAGTAGTAGGCTGTATGCTCCTCACCCCTTTGTTCGCAAAAAAATCTTGTTGGCCTGTGAAAAAAAAACAAAAAAAAAACATGCGCGCCTTTTCCCATAATTTATCATATTTTGTTTTTGCCATATTTGTTGCTGTGTGATAAATTACTTTGTTTTTTCCTCGCAAATGTGTTGAAAAACGCCGTATGAAACTCGTGAGCTCTTGCTTGCTCTTGCTTATTGAAAAATGTTATTGTATTTGACATATCCTGAATGAGATACATAGCTATAAATAATTTCAAGGAAAAGTTTAGTCAGTGAAAAAAAATTTTTTTTTTAAAAAGTTTTTTCGTCGCGAAATACTCGAAATTTTCAGCGGTAACTAGCATATTTTTTTTACATGTCCATCAGCCATTTTTGATGTCCCCACTGCTGGGGCACAGGCCTTCCTTATGGGTTAGTAAGGAGGATGGGCCATAATAACCCACCACGCGGGCCCAATGCGGATTGGTGGGTGTTAACGACTGCAAAATGCAGCCGGGACCAACGGCTTAACGTGCCTTCCGAAGCACGGAGGAGCTCGAGATAATAAATTTTTGGTCACCCAACCAAAAATTGACCCTTGCGAACGTTGCTTAACTTCCGCAATCGCTGGGCCAGGCGCTAAACCACTGCGCCACCGAGCTCCACAAACAAAACTCCAAATTAAACATTAGATGAATTAAAGAGTTACCTAAAAAAAAGAATGTAAATGTTATGGATCACTATTAAAATCAAAATAAACAGGTTTTTTAGCGCCTGAAAATGTAAAGAGACATGCATTTCGAAAAATATTTGCTGGGGCGGGCAGGATGAACGCCCGGGGGCTTGCAACTCGCCTTAACTCGTCAACGCCCGCTGTGCCCTATCGGGCACAAACAACAAAAGAAATCTATTGTTGTATTGTTTTCCGGGGCGTTGAAGAGTTAATGACAAACATTAGGTATAACTGACGACTTTTTATGACGACATGATTATGTGTGGCCTAGCCATGTCAAGCATACACATCGAATCTATATATTTCATTATAGCAAAACAGTGGTGTGCCAATAACACTTTTTGATATTTGATGTCCTTTGCCGTTTACATTGAACTAGATTGATCAGTGGAACGAAATGCCACATAACAGAACTAATTAAAGTTAATGAATAACGTAAATTAAATGGTAGAGCTCGAAATTAATGTTATGTTGCAAAACTTACTTCTAGATGGGAATCATAACTCCGAATAATACCTAGGAAAGATTCACATACTGGCTTCATACTGGTTATTGAATGAGTGATTTTAATGAGATCGCCTGTAAACAAATCTCACCTATCATTATTAGCTAATTAAGTTTAAACGAAATTCTTTTTATTAAGTACATTTTAAAAGTTAATAAATCTGAGAATATATAAGCTTCTGTTTCATTGAATGTAAAAATTTACAGATTTCACGCTCCACGCAACTATCAGAGTCCATTAAAAATTAACATCAAAAATAAAAGGTACTACGAGTATTAATATAGTATTATGTTCAGCTATCTGCTTGTCTATTGAAATCGGAGAGAGTTCAATTTTTAAGATTTGTTTTAAATAAATCTAAGCTGCTGTGTCGAAGGCCGGGAGCACCTTTAAATAATATATTTATTGCATAATAATATAACTATCCATATACACTTTATAATACTGAGACCTCACGATAACATGTGTGCTATGATTGCATCAACTCGGCCGAACTACAAACCACTCCCACTTTTGGGAACCTCCGGCAGCCCACATAATGTCGTCCGATCATCTACCCAGTGGGCTTATTT